>JAWHQI010000194.1:2400000-3000000 GCA_033032865.1 Dactylorhiza incarnata | reverse complement strand
ATGTCCACCTAAAATTTTTTCAACAAACTTAGGGTCTGTTTGAGACAGCTCTGGCGGATTGAGAAGTGATTTTTCAACCACCAGAGTTGTTATTTAGGTGTTTGAAAGCGCTCTCCTAAAGAGCTCTTTAGGAAGTGATTATTTTAAATAACTCATTTTAGGGTCAATTGAAAAATCTGCTTGGAGGCCACTTTCACGGTTCACGAATCGCTCCCCGATGAATCGCTTCCCTCTCGATCCCGCCCCTCCTCCCGTTCCCGTCCCGATACCGCGCGACCAATCCGGTGCCTCTTCCTCCTCCGGCGAATGTCCGATGCTCCTTCTTCCTCCGACGAGGCCACCCCCATCGTGGTCGGTCTCTACATATCTCCCTTCGGCGAGCCCGACTGTCCTCCCTCCGTCGATCCCGATCCCGCCCAAAAGCGACGAATTAGGGTAGATCTCCAGATCTACTTTCTCCTCCATTTCTCCGGCGATAGAGGCGGAGAGGCGCGATTTCGAAGCCCTAGCTGCGACTAGAGGTCTGCACGAGAGCACCTTCTTCTTCTCCTCCTCACTGTAAGCATCTTCTTCTCCTCCTCCTTTCTTCTTGTAATGGTTGTTTTTTCTGGATTTATGGTAGCCCTAGCTGCGACTGCAAGAGGGAGATCTGCACGAGAGCATCTTCTTCTCCTCCTTCAACTTCCCCTGGTTGTATTTATGTTTTTTTCTGGATTTTTTCAGTTATATGTGGAGGTTTGAATGTGTATGTTTTCAGCTATATGTGGAGGTTTGAATGTATATGTGGATTTTTCAGCTATTGAATGTATTTGTGTATGCGTGGGGGTGAATATGTATGCTTGTATGTATATATATGTGTGTGTGTGTGTTTGGATGTGTATGTTTGTATGTGTATATATGTGTGATTGTATATATATATGTGTGTGTATGTGTGTGTGTGTGTTTGAATGTGTATGTATGTATGTGTATGTGTGTGTGTGTGTGTGTTTGAATAGATATGTGTTTGTGTGTGTATGTATATATGTGTTTGTGTGTGTGTATGTTTGTATGTATATATGTGTTTGTGTGTATGTATAAATGTGTTTGTGTGTGTATGTATAAATGTGTTTGTATGCATATATATGTGTTTGTGTGTGTATGTGTGTATGTGTATGTGTGTGTGTGTATGTGTGTATGTGTATGTGTGTGTGTATGTGTGTTTGAATAGACGTGTTTGTGTGTGTATGTATATATGTGCTTGTATGTATATATATATATATATGTGTGTGTGTTTGAATGTGTATGTCTGTATGTGTATATATGTGTAATTGTATATATATGTGTGTGTGTTTGAATGTGATGTATGTATGTGTGTGTGTTTGAATAGATATGTGTTTTTGTGTGTATGTATATATGTGTTTGTGTGTGTGTGTATGTGTGTATGTATATATGTGTTTGTGTGTGTATGTATAAATGTGTTTGTGTATGTTTGTGTATATGTATGTGTTAGTTTGTGTATGTTTGAATGTGTATGTTTGTGTGTGTGTTTGAATGTGTATGTTTTTGTGTGTTTGAATAGATATGTGTTTGTGTGTGTATGTATATATGTGTTTGTGTGTGTATGTTTGTATGTATATATGTGTTTGTGTGTGTATGTATATATGTGTTTGTGTGTGTGTTTGAATGTGTATGTTTTTGTGTGTTTGAATAGATATGTGTTTGTGTGTGTATGTATATATGTGTTTGTGTGTGTGTATATATGTGTTTGTGTGTGTATGTATATATGTGTTTGTGGGTGTGTGTTTGTATGTATATATGTGTTTGTGTGTGTGTGTGTTTGAATGTGTATGTTTTTGTGTGTTTGAATAGATATGTGTTTGTGTGTGTACGCATATATGTGTTTGTGTGTGTGTTTGAATGTGTATGTTGTGTGTTTGAATAGATATGTGTTTGTGTGTGTATGTATATATGTGTTTGTGTGTGTGTGTGTATATGTGTTTGTGTGTGTGTATGTTTGTATGTATATATGTGTTTGTGTGTGTGTTTGAATGTGTATGTTTTTGTGTGTTTGTGTGTGTATGTATATATGTGTTTGTGTGTGTATGTATATATGTGTTTGTGTGTGTGTATGTTTGTATGTGTGTATGTTTGTATGTATATATGTGTGTTTGTGTGTGTATGTATATATGTGTTTGTGTGTTTGAATGTGTATGTTTTTGTGTTTGAATAGATATGTATTTGTGTGTGTATGTATATATGTGTTTGTGTCATTGTGTGTGTGTATGTTTGTATGTATATATGTGTTTGTGTGTGTGTGTTTGAATATGTGTTTTTGTGTGTTTGAATAGATATGTGTTTGTGTGTGTGTGTGTGTATATATATGTGTTTGTGTGCGTATGTATATGTGTTTGTGTGTGTATGTTTGTATGTATATATGTGTTTGTGTGTGTGTTTGAATGTGTATGTTTTTGTGTGTTTGAATAGATATGTGTTTATGTGTGTATGTATATATGTGTTTGTGTGTGTATGTATATATGTGTTTGTGTGTGTGTGTATGTCTGTGTGTATATATGTGTTTATGTGTGTGTTTGAATGTGTATGTTTTTGTGTGTTTGAATAGATATGTGTGTTGTGTGTATTTTTTATCATGTTTCTATTTTATTAAAACTATTCTGTAATGAAATTTGCTTAAACAAAATTCATGTTTTGTGTTGTCATGTTTCTATTTTATTAAGACTATTCTGTGATGTTTCCATCTTAAACTAAATTTATGTTTTGTGTTGTAATGTTTCTGTTGGAACATGGTCTTCCGCATCTCCTAGGTTTGAGAATAACAAATCCTATGTATATTTGATCTTGTGTGTTTAAGTGTGCAGGAAACAAAGTCCATATGACTCAAGGATTACATAAGAAGGTTGCCCCCAAATTTGAGCCAATAAATCCAACATGCCCACTAGCGCCGACGGTAGCACCTAGCGCCCGACGCTAGCGATGATTAGCGCAATTCCGGAGCACATATAGAAGGAGCTAGCGTCTGTGTTGTTTATAGGGTGTCTACTTTATCACCTAGAGGGGGGTGAATAGGTTTTTCAAATTATGTTATCCCCTTTTAGGTATTCTTGATTTCGGGTTAGTGAATCTGTAAAGTAAAGAGCAAACCACAGAAAGCACACAAAAGATCTATAGAGGTTCCTCAAGACCGGGTGTCTTGAGTAGTCCTCTGTCCCTCTGTGCCTACCCAGCAGTGTGCTAGGATCGACAAACTCCGCCAAAAAGTTTAGGCCCTCAAGCCTTACAACACGGACCCACAAGTCCCAACAGCCTAGGCCCGCAAGCCCCTACTGCCCCCGATCCCGCAAGCTCGACACTCAGGCTCTCAAGCCCTACAATACGGACCCGCAAGTCCCAACATCCTAGGCCCGCAAGCCCCTACTGCCCCCGAGCCCGCAAGCTCGACACTCAGGCCCTCAAGCCCTACAATACGGACCCGCAAGTCCCAACAGCCTAGGACCGCAAGCCCCTACTGCCCCCGAGCCTGCAAGCTCGACAAATCGCACTCGCAAGTGCACTGCCCTGGCCCTCAAGCCTCACAGCTCTCCAGCCCGCAAGCTAGACGGTGTCGGACCCGCAAGTCCACTGCTTTGGCCCGCAAGTCCACTGCTTTGGCCCTCAAGCCTCGCAGCTCTCCAGCCCTCAAGCTAGACAAAGAGGCCCGCAAGACTTTACAAGAGATTACAGTAGAAATAACTGTTACTTCTGCCAGATGAAGATTGACAACTTTAGCCTGATGAAGATTGGCTTCTTTAGGGTGAAGAAGATGCTTTTTGATCTGGAGATTCAGCACTGGATCTTCTTCAGCCTTCACTTCTTTTTGCCTGGTCTTGATCGGCTACTTTTCAGTCGATGATGATGACTGATTCTTCAGAGAGCACTTGATGCTTGCTCTCTACTTGATCTTCTTCTTCTCCGCCGAGAATACTGTTCTAATGAAGTGTAGCGGCGAGATTCTTTCTTTTTCTCTTTCTTTTTGAGACTCGATCGATCGATTCCTTTTTTTGATGTCGTGTAAGGGCAACCTCTTATCTATTTTATAAGACTGCGAGGTCCCTAACAGACTTCTGAAAAAGTGCCTTAAGTGTCAGACGCTTCATTCCTTAAGAGCACACGCTGATTAGACAATCAGGCGGCGACATTAAATGCTGACAGCGCATCTGCAACTTTTGAATCTGTCTCGACGATATTTCCATTGTTACGACCTCATGGACAATATCTCGACGACAGGACTTTGTCGATGCCTTGAACATGGGTAGACCTTCAGTTCTTCTTGCTTCTGCATCTGAAGCAGATATCTCGACGATTCGAGACATTCTGCCGCTTCTGCATATACAATGATATGCTGTCTCTGACTGCGTCGTCGTAATCATCTTGTTCTCTCGACGACATGAGTGATGTTATGTCGACGCTTCAGCAGCTGCTAGTCTTCAGCTTGTCTTTCTTCAGACGTCATGCCTTCTTTACGATGATGTTAATTCTTTCTCGACGACAAGGCCACTTTGGTGAAGTCGACGATACCGCGTCTTCTCTGTGTTCGACGATCTTGCCCAGTCTCAGCGGTCGACGATCTTCCTTCTGAGTTCGATGGTCTTGCTTTTGCGTTTGACGAACGCGCCAAATCTCAGCGGTCGTCGATCTTCCTTCTGAGTTCGACGAACTCCATTATGCGTTCGACGAACGGCAATCTGCGATCGACGAGCTACATTCTTCTTCCCCATTTCTGCGTTCGACGAACACGCCAAGTCTGCGTTCGACGATCTTGCCGAGTCTCAGCGGTCGACGAACTTACTTCTGAGTGATGAACAACATTCTTCTTTCTTCATTCTGAGTTCGACGAACTTCATTCTTCTATCCCGTCTCAGCGTTCGACGAATCTTGTCCTTCTTGACGATATATATAATACTTACAGAAATAGTTAAAGTACTTGACATTTGTCGATCTCTGCAAGCATGAGCTAGATGGAGCATTAAATACAACTTGCACTTATCATTGAGCTGAGTACTTCTTCAAATCAGGAACATTGCGGGGCACTGTTCCCAACAATCTCCCCCTATTTGAAGAAGTCATAACTCACTCAATGATAATTGCCATTCACATAAAAAGGTTTAACATTTCAAGCAGATAAGCATGTAGTGATGATATTTCTGCTAAACATGAGTGAGCACAGAAATTTGGCGAATGTCACTTCATTTATAAATAGTGCCAAATGTGTTCAAAAGTTTTAACATTCCTACATTTAGCCCCCTTAAAGTTTTAGCCATCTATTTCTCTGGTGCTCTCATATCAGCAGCATCCTTTGCTTTCTTGGCACTGGCTTCCTGCACCTTATCAGCTTGCCTGATGAAGTACTCAAACGGTTTAGGATGATATTTTAAAGGTTCAGGAGTGTCAGCTGGAATGCTTCCGACTTGCTTATGTCTTCTGTGTTCTCTCCTTACTTCTTCTTGATCTTCATGTTTAACCCATTCTTGAGGATTGTATACATTGTACCTTTCACCTTTGTTAACTTTCACTTGCTCCCATGCTTTCAGAATGATGGTCCTGGATATAGGACTCCATCTTTCATAGTCATCCTTTTTCTCCATTTCTTCCCTGTACTTTCTCTTCCTCACTTTTGTTTCTTCATCCTCCAGTGCTTCCTTTTCTTTACCTTTACTAGTAACATGAGTATTTGTATGTTGCTCTTCAGCAGGCTCGTCATAATACAGAGGAGGGAGATTCATTGCTTCCCTGATGGTGTTGGTGGTCCAGATGGCATGATCACTACTGGCCTTTATCATTGATCTCTCCCCCTTTATTACTTCTTCAGATATCCCTCTGTGGAGATTCTCCTCGGATGCCAGTATTTTGTTCTTGAGCATGTGGATACCTGCTTCCAAGTGATTCTTGGTTTCAAGCAGATGACTGTCTAGATCTTTATTATTTTGATCTAGACTTTCTTTGAGATCAGTTTTATGTTCAGTCATCCTCTTGGTGGATGCAATGTAGGCCTTTTCTATGCTGCTGACAATCATTGACTGATTAACCCCTAGGTTAGATATACCTTTGTGAGTACGGGAAGTGAATTCATGCAGATTTTTCACATCATTACTTAGGGTTGTTGTTTCAGCAGACAGTTCTCTTCTTAGATCATTAATAGCAGAGGTGACATAACTTTCAAGTTTTAATTTTGCTCTTCCAGGAGCATATTTATCTTAGATAATAGTGGGAGATCCACTGGACTAACCTCTGGAGGTGAACCATCTTGTTCCTCTTCTTCATCCCCTTCAATTATTGGAGATAGAGATTTTCTTATTGGTGAGTGGTTTGACTCATTCTCCACTTCAGGACTTTGCTGGTGTTTGCTAGTTCCATCTGCAGGGTTCTCTTGGATGTACCCTAGCATTGCTGATTCAGAGTGACCAGTGTCCTCAGCTCCTATGATCTTATTGATCACTTCTTCAACTTGAGCAGGGAGCCCATTGTCCTTCTCCCCCTCAGTTTCAGCACTACCTTGATTTGATTTTGCTGTTGTCCTGGATCCCTGACTTGGAGCAGAGCTCTGGAGGACGACGTTCCTTGTCTCCACAGCTGCCTCAGAGTCAGATGGAGGTGAGCTGTTGCCTGACTCACTTTCTTCAGAGGAGCTTCCTACCTTCCTTTTCACATCTTCTGCAGTCTTCAACTTCTTGGGAGGCCTAGTCAGAACTTTTTCCCATCTTTCCAGTATTCTGATATCCATCCTTTTCATGTGATGGATTTCTACTCCATACTTTTTGTTAAAATTTTCAGGGTAGGAAAGCAGAAAGTATAGTGATAAAATCCTTCCCAGATTTGGGGCTTGAAAGCTTTCTTGTATCCTCTTGAAGATTTGCTGACCCCAGTTGGTCCTTTTACTCAGGATTATCCTTGCCATCATCTCGAACTTGGATTTGGATATCCTATCGTGAGACCCTACCTTGCAGAGGAGAGCTTTTCCCACAATGTCTGCCAACAGCTTTCCTTGTTGATTTAAGCTTTTCCTTTCGAGAGATCCATAGGTTTTGCTCGAATGGCCGCACCAAGCCAGAGCCTTGACAAGGTCTTCCTGAGTAATCTTTTCGTCTTCCTCCCCCTTGACAAAGGCTGGCAACTAAAGAGCCTTGTTCAATCTTTTGGGATTCACCTTAACCTTTATCCCGTTAATTTCGCTCTTCACAGACGTTCCCTTCGAGCCCCCCTGGCTTTTGAGTAGAACTCCAACACTTCTCTTTTTAATATTACTGTTGGCTCAGAGAGGGTGAATTCCAGGCCGATGGTCTCGAGCAGCTTAATGGTGCCCTGGATTTCTTCTGAACCTTCTGAGAATCCGTTCCTCACAACTTCATTTCCTTCGAATAGAAAATCTTCCTTCTTTGGCGCCATCTTTTGCTTGACCCCGGATGATTTCAGCACAGTCGACTCGTTCACTCTTAGAAGGTGTGGAGAACACGGCGGCTTTTTAGGGCTAATGTTGAGAGTGTTTTAACCTTAAGACATTTGACCTTATTTATAGTGTCCGATTTGGAAGTTGAAGTGTCATTTGTTAAATGTCTGACTAACTCGAATTTAGCTGTAATGATTGAGCTTAGACCTAATTAAGAGTCCGTTGATGATTGGATATCATCGTGATGCAGATCTTTCGACGATACCAATCATTATTCCGACGATGCGATTTTTTTTTTTGAAAATTACTTTTACAATATTGGATGAAGATGAGTTTATTTGTTAAACATTAACATGGTTACCTTCACCTTGGCCTCTAAGTCTCCTTGAGCTAGTGGCTCCCCCTCGATGGAATGTCCACTTATCTTTACTTCTAGCCCCCTAGATTAGTGCACCTTGGTATGTGGTAAGTTTTTCTTAGTCCAGAGCTGAGCCTGGAGCTCTTATTGTCCATTAGCCTTGTTTGCCTTTTAATGACTAAATGGACTACCCTGCAAGACATATTTAATATCCCTTAGGAACCCAAGGTGACTTGGGTCCTAGGTTCTTGTTAGCATAATGGGGAATCCCTCTACTCACCGCGGCCCTTCCAGGAGGTCTATCCTTTGCATTAGGCACACTAGGGTTATGCCAACAGTCAATGGCAAAGTGTCCCACTTTGCCACAACACCAACATTCATGGATGTTGTACCTTCTTTTCTGAACAATTTTTGAATTATGTTCAGTAGAGAAGGCAGCAACATTCTTCCTATCTCTCTCAGCCAAGAGTTGACTAGATGCTCTAGTATCATTGTTTCTTCTTGATTTTATCTGTTTGTCAGCAACAGGTGTCACCTTGGTAGCTAACAGGGTGTTGATGGCATCAGATATGTTCAAGTGAGAATTGATCATACTGGGGCTACTAGTCTGCTCTTTATCTGGAAGAGATTAAGAAAATGTTGCACCTTTATCCTTGAGAGTGGGGGCTGGGACACTAAATACAAATGGTCCATGATGGGCCATTTGAATTTCTTCATGGGGAGCCTTTAGTGCACTCATCCCCATGTCATTTCTCTTTCCATAGTCAGGAGCATTTTCATGACTAATGGAGCTTCCATTCATCCAGTGACCATGGACACTGTCCTGATCATACCTATTTGAGGGAAGCACTACCTTCTGAAAGGTGGTATGAGGCTCTGCTTTAGTTTTGCCCCTTTCTCCATTCCCAGCATCTATTGCCCATTCATTGTAACCCAATCCCCTCCTATTTCCATAGGAGGAGAATGTGTCAATGATGGGCAGTACAGTTTTGGGCTTAAAGAATTGAGCCACCAAGCATCTTTCCTTAAGAAGGTCATTCTTAAGTTTCTTGATAAGTTCTTCCCTTCGGCTTCTTTCATCATAAAGCTTGTCTATGATTTTGTTGAGCTCATTTGGATCAGTGTACTTGCTGTAGGACATACCCAGTTTCCTATCCGATTCAACCTTAAAAGATCTGAGAGATTCTAGCTCCCTAGCTTGTTCCTTAACAAGCCTTTTGCTCTTTCTCAGAGCCTCCAAGAGATCACCAAACTGCTCTAATAGATCAGTATGATTCTTATTGTTGCAAGATGAGCAGTCTTCTGCATCATCTTCAGATGATGAACTATCACCTGATGCACTCTTGGTCTTCTTAAATAAAAATGAAGGAGGTAGTAAAGGTGTGTGAGTGATGCATACCTGATCATGATGTGGTTCATCATGATTTTCTTCATCTGATAGAGCCATCAACCCACAGACTTCCTCATCCTCAGAGTCACAGTCTGTGAGAGTTAAGGGTGCTCTTATTCTTTCTCCTGCTCCAGAGCATTCTTCACTGTCTAAAGTGGTCAGTGGTGCTCTGATACATACCTCTTCATGAGAGGTTTCTTCTTCAAAGTCTTCCTCTGACCCTTCCATGAGGACTTCTAAGGAATCCCACATGTCCTTTTCTGTAGTGCAATGACTTAGCTTCTGGAGTGTTGACAGATCTACTGCACTAGCTAGAATGTTTCTGGCTTCCTTGTCCATGCTGCTTAGAAGAACCTCATCTTTTATCATAGCTATTGAGGTACATGGTTCTTCTTGAACAATCAAAAACATTCCGGGATCCAGTGCCTCCAAGTAAATTCTTGCTCTAACTTTCCAAAGGGCAAAGTTCTCTATAGAACATGTAACTATTCTTGATTCCATACTTATGATGCTTAGAAACCCACTGGCAGATATGTTCAAGCTGTTAAGCTTTATTTGAACAACCTAGCTCTGATACCACTTGTTGTTTATAGGGTGTCTACTTTATCACCTAGAGGGGGGGGGGGGGGGGGGGGGGGGGTTAATAGGTTTTTCAAATTCTGTTATCCCCTTTTAGGTGTTCTTGATTTCTGGTTAGTAGATCTGTAAAGTAAAGAGCAAACCACAGAAAGCACACAAAAGATCTATAGAGGTTCCTCAAGACCGGGTGTCTTGAGTAATCCTTTGTCCCTCTGCGCCTACCCAGCAGTGTGCTAGGATCGGCAAACTCCGCCAAAAACTTCAGGCCCTCAAGCCTTACAACACGGACCCGCAAGTCCCAACAGCCTAGGCCCGCAAGCCCCTACTGCCCCTGAGCCCGCAAGATCGACACTCAGGCCCTCAAGCCCTATAATACGGACCCGCAAGTCCCAACAGCCTAGGCCCGCAAGCCCCTACTGCCCCCCGTGCCCACAAGCTCAACACTAAGGCCCTCAAGACCTACAATACGGACCCGCCAGTCCCAACAGCCTAGGCCCGCAAGCCCCTACTGCCCCCGAGCCCGCAAGCTCGACAAATCGCACCCGCAAGTGCACTGCCCTAGCCCTCAAGCCTCACAGCTCTCCAGCCCGCAAGCTAGACGGTGTCGGACCCGCAAGTCCACTGCCCTGGCCCTCAAGCCTCACAACTCTCCAACCCTCAAGCTAGACAAAGAGGCCCGCAAGCCTTTATAAGAGATTACAGTAGAAATAACTGTTACTTCTGCCGGATGAAGATTGACAACTTTAGCCTGATGAAGATTGGCTTCTTTAGGTTGAAGAAGATGCTTTTTGATCTGGAGATTCAACACTGGATCTTCTTCATCCTTCACTTCTTTTTGCCTGGTCTTGATCGACTACTTTTCAGTCGATGATGATGACTGATTCTTCAGAGAGCACTTGATGCTTGCTCTCTACTTGATCTTCTTCTTCTCCGCCGAGAATACTGTTCTAATGAAGTGTAGCGGCGAGATTCTTTCTTTTTCTTTTTCTTTTTGAGACTCGATCGATCAATTCCTTTTTTTGATGTCGTGTAAGGGCAACCTCTTATCTCTTTTATAAGACTGCGAGGTCCCCAACAGTCTTCTGAAAAAGTGCCTTAAGTGTCAGAAGCTCCATTCCTTAAGAGCACACGCTGATTAGACAATCAGGCGGCGACATTAAATGCTGACAGCGCGTCTGCAACTTTTGAATCCGTCTCGACGATATTTCCATTGTTACGACGTCATGGATAATATCTCGACGACAGGACTTTGTCGATGCCTTGAACATGGGTAGACCTTCAGTTCTTCTTGCTTCTGCATCTGAAGCAGATATCTCGACGATTCGAGACATTCTGCCGCTTCTGCATATACAACGATATGCTGTCTCTGACTGCGTCGTCGTAATCATCTTGTTCTCTCGACGACATGAGTGATGTTATGTCGACGCTTCAGCAGCTGCTAGTCTTCAGCTTGTCTTTCTTCAGACGTCATGCCTTCTTTACGATGATGTTAATTCTTTCTCGACGACAAGGCCACTTTGGTGAAGTCGACGATACCGCGTCTTCTCTGAGTTCGACGATCTTGCCCAGTCTCAGCGGTCGACGATCTTCCTTCTGAGTTCGATGGTCTTGCTTCTGCGTTCGACGAACGCGCCAAATCTCAGCGGTCGTCGATCTTCCTTCTGAGTTCGACGAACTCCATTATGCGTTCGACGAACGACAATCTGCGATCGACGAGCTACATTCTTCTGCCCCATTTCTGCGTTCGACGAACACGCCAAGTCTGCGTTCGACGATCTTGCCGAGTCTCAGCGGTCGACGAACTTCCTTCTGAGTGATGAACAACATTCTTCTTTCTTCATTCTGAGTTCGACGAACTTCATTCTTCTATCCTGTCTCAGCGTTCGACGAATCTTGTCCTTCTTGACGATATATATAGTACTTACAGAAATAGTTAAAGTACTTGACATTTGTCGATCTCTGCAAGCATGAGCTAGATGGAGGATTAAATACAGCTTGCAATTATCATTGAGCTGAGCACTTCTTCAAATCAGGAACATTGCGGGGCACTGTTCCCAATAGCCTGGCAGTAGCGGATAGTGCAGGCGGTATCGCGGAGCACAGAAGGCAAGAGAGATATGTTTCCTCAGATTGAAGATTTCCCCGTGCAGAATAATGCCTCATCCGGGGTAGCACTGGCGGTAGCGCTAGCGCAGGCGCTAGTGCCAAGGCTATAAAAAGGACCCCTTGGATCCGTCTTTTTCATCCCTCTCCACTCCCAAATTCTAGAGCTTCGTGCCACATCTTATAGAGGAAGGTTCAGAGAGATACTCCCACAAATCCATGAAGGCTTAAGGAGTTCTTTGGAGAAGATTTCAACATGCGTCATCATCGTGATGAAAGACCGCATCGACTACGATCATACTCTGCGGGTCTTCGTCTACTTCTCCAAGAAATCCATATAGAGAGTTTTTATATTGTTGTCTTTTTATTTCACATCTTTTCTTATAATCGTTTAGTGAACTCGCCTCATGTTGGCGACTAGGTCTGGGTAGGACTTAGGGCAGAAATTCACCTCGTGTTGGCGACTAGGTCTAGGGTGTAGATCTAGGGGTGCTCGAGGCCATATCCGGGGAAGGATTGGCTAAAGCGGCTTGAGGCCGTATCCGGGGAAGGATCGGCTAAAGCCAACCGGTTCGTGGAGATACAAGTCGGTATAGAAAATAAAAGGAGTCTTTCATATTTCGCTTTGATTTCTACCGTCATTGAAATCGAATTTTGTAATCAATTTTATTAATAATAATCATGTCTCTCTTTGTGTAATAAAATTGATTTGATCTTATTTTCTCTAAATTATTTATTATCCTCTCTTTCATTATAAAACAATTTAGATCTTAATTCAAAATCACTATTTTGTACTCTTATCAAAAGCAAATATTTCAAAATATAACATAAGTTTTAAAACCCTTATTCACCCCCCCCCCCCTCTCTAAGGGTGCCTACCGATCCAACAAGTGGTATCAGAGGGGTTTTATTCCAATCGGCTTAACAACCGGGAATAATGGCGTCTCATGATCTCGCTTCTATTAGTGGGGCACATTTTTATGAAGAAGAAAAATCACTAGCACCACCTTTATTTAAAGAGACAAATTATAAAGGGTGAAAAATTTTAATGGAAAAGTTTATTAAAACTTTAGATATCGAAGCATGGAATTTAGTAATAGTAATACCAGCGGATGAATCAAATAAAAAGGAACGTCATCTAAATGCAAAAGCCAAACACTATTTATTTTGTGGTCTATCAAATGAAGTTTTCAAATTAATATATTGTTTTTCTAGTGCATACAAAGTATGGAAATTTCTTGAAGAAATGTATGATCTTCCTATCGCAGGTATAGAACAAATACAGGAGGAGAAGGACATACAAGCATCCACCATTATTCAAGAAGATCTCTCTTGTAGCAAAGTCATAGAGATCATGGAAATTAACTCAGAAAAAGAGAGCAATACATCAAGAGAAAAAGAAGATGAAAATCTGTCTATGATGGAGGAAGGCCTAAAAGATGACGAAGGAACTTCATGTTCACATTTTGCCTCTTCCAATAGCGCTGTAAGAAAGTCTAAATCTTCTTCTTGTGTGATAACTTCTATCTCTGTTTTCAATATACTAAAAATGGCTAAACGTAAGATCAAGAAATTGAAAATTACTAATAAAATGTTACGTTTAGAAAATAAGAGGTTAAAAGCTAATGTTAATTTAGAATCTAATTATGATGTGGTTTCTCCATCTTGTCAATCAATTGAAAATACAAAACCTTATTTTAATTGTAATATTATTAAAGAAAAATTCAAGAAACTTGAAAAAGAGTTTACTTTCGTAAAAGAACAAAATAAAAAATTATGTTTAGAAAACTCTTCTCTGAAAAATAATTGTGCTAAGTGTGAAGACTATAAAATTGAAATTGAAGAGATGGATGAAACATTTGAGGAATACAGAAACAAATATCAAAATCATATTGATTCAATTGTTTCTACTCTTAAAAATAGCACAATTGCTTATAATAAAGCTAGACATAATTTGAAACTTAAGAACAATGAATTAGAAACTAAAATTAACTTGCTTAAGGAAATCATAAAATTTTTTTCTCAAAACATACATTCTCAATATCAAGCAAACTCCAAAAGCAAGTTGAATATGATTTCTCAAAATTTGAATAAGCCAAACAATGGAAATAAAAAACTTCAAAAGATTGAAAATGAAATTCCAAAATACTATCATCATTATCACTTACAACATCAATCTTCTCCCAACATAAAATTAAATGTTCACAACTTTCCTATGAAAAATACTTTCAATAATCATCACGATTATAAACTTAAAAATAAAAATATTCACAATGGAAATTTGATGCAAAAACACAATATTAAACCTAAGTATGAGTGGAGACCCAAGATTATAAATGAAACATTAACTCCACTTGAAAGGGGTCATTCATACTCATCTACCCAAAAATCATCTCAATATATTTGGGTACCTAAAGAAACCATTACACATGGTTCTCTTTGGATACCTAAATCTCTTGTTCATTAGGTATCATCAATTGCATGAAGTATAATCCTTTCTAAATGAAATATACAAAGTTCTACTTCATGATATGCTTTCATGTCTTTTAGTTTTTCTTGTTTTCTTTTTTTTAAGCTATCATGTAATGGACATCTTATATGTTATTGGAAATATGATTTTATCTCTTAAAACATAATGAGTTTATAAATCAAATTAATCAAAATTCATAATCATATTTTTTATTTTTGATGACCTATCTCTCTTTCTTATATTAGATATTTATCTATATGAATCAAACTCTAAATTTGTTATGAGATATTTATCTAAATTATAAAGAAAATCACAAAAGACATATTTAAAGATTAATTGTCTTAAATACTAATGCCACACGCACCACCATGATCTATTGATGTCCTTTGATAAAATTCTCAAAAAATCATATATCATAATTCATATCAAAAAATCATCTAAAAACAACTATCTCTATCACATGTATATGAATTATATGATAACAATTGGCATTATAATTGTTTACCATGGTTGGTGTATTATGTGTGTATTGTGATTTATTTCAAGTTTAGACCTTATAATCATCTTGATATCAATAAGATCAAATCAAATAGAATCTTCACTTCATTCTAGGTCAATAAGTTGAAACACTATCATACTTTGGCATAGCCTTAATCTCAAAACATTACCACCTAAAGAATATTAGTGCATATCTATTTTGTTCAAACACGCCTTCTTTGTTTGCATATCCTATAAAATTAAGCTTAAATGGTTGTGCAAAACTCAAGAATTAAGGTTTAATGAATATGGAGTTTTATTGAATATGGAGCCATGTTCAAAATTTTAACTTCCGCAACTTTTTGCGATTTCTTCTCGTCTCTTCACTTCATTAGACAGGTCTTACATTGCACAAACATAATTAAGCAAAATTGGAAGTGAAATCAAAGAGAATCTAGGTTATATGATTAAAATAAGCACTCTCTGTGAGCTAACGCAGGCGCTAGGATCTAACGCCGGTGCTAGCTCAAGTGTCCGATTTTCTGTAATTTTAAAATTCTGAAAAATCACAAAAAATATATTATTTTACATGTACTACTCATTTTTGCATTTATGCCTATAATTGATTTTTGAAAACTTAAAATACAAAAAAAAAACAAATTACAAAAAATATTTTTCTTACTTTGGTTATTTGTTTGATCTCTATTTCTATATGCAAAAAACAAATACAAAAATATAAAACAAAAACAAGTATAAAAAATTATCTTTTGAACTTAACTTTTCTATTTACATGTATCTTGCGAAAGAGAGATATGAGCTATCATCCCATCACATCTTCTAGTACTGAGAGAACCCCTCACAGGGTAGACTTCAGGAAGTCCAAGATCAATTTTAAGAGTTCAAACTTTAAATCAAATTTTTTAAAAAATTATCAAAAATACTGTATGGACTTTATTGTGAAAATTAAGCATGATTTAATCTATTATTTAGAACTTCTATAATGTTGCAATTCATCGGTTCAAACTACTTTGAACATTATTTTTATCATGCTTTGATATATCTACTCATATGTGCACCAATTATAATAAAAAGTTGTGTAGAACTTAGCTTAGCATGCCTCTAAGTATGAGTAAATATTTTATGGTTGATAATGATACTCATTCACTCACTTATTTTGGCAAAGTTTACATATGTTTTTAATCTAAGAATGCTTGTTGTGTATTGTAATTGTACATTGAATTAAAATTTACACAAGTATTTTATCTACACTACATTTACTTGCACTCTTCAAAATTAAGAAAAGTGGTTGTACTTTCATAATTCAATTAGTTTGCAAAGCAAGTGTAATCAGAGAACTTTGTACAAAAAAATCATGAAATAAATTGACAAAGATAACTCCACCAAATACTACTTGAACCTCCTGATAAGTCTTAATAAGCGTTGTGAGGTTGAGCACCTTGGAAAGATTAGTAAAGTGTCTTGTGCAAACCCTCATTTTTACATCACTTATTCTTTAGTACACCAGATCACAATATATATATATTGAAAAATAAAGTGTGTGATCCCCCAAGCACTACTTTGCAACCTGATAAGTCTTAATGAGCATTGTGTGTGCAAAGCACCTTGGTAGTTGTACATTTTCTTTGTGCATTAAAATGTGTGGAAGTAAAATTATTTGTGTTTTATTGTGCACTTTACTCTACATTTGTCTTGTATTTTTTATTATAATGTTTGTTTACTCTTTTCAAAATACACTTTGTGCACATCATTATCTTTCATAACACTTCTTCTCATGAGTATTGGATCCTAATGCTAAAATTCTATACTCTCTTTATATATATAAATGCACTAGATAACCTAGCATGCTCTCTACAATGTTTTGTATGTTTTGAATGTGTGAATTGATATAACATTAGTAATCTCTTTTTGAAAACATTATTTCATGCTTGGTTACTTTATTGTCAAACTTAAAGATTTTAAATGCAAACTTATTTACAAAAATATCTTCATTTTTGGAATTTAACTCAAATATCCACTTATGAATCGTCATGTTTATAAAAAGATGTTATATTTCTATAAGTCTTCCGCATCATAACCATATAATTGTTTTTACCTTGCGCTTTCATGCTTATTTAAAGTCTTTTCTTGTGTGTGCATCAAATCTTAAAATTCATTTCTTTCAAGAAGTGGCAGACTTGCTTGGTAAACTTTATATTGGTTGCTCTAAACATGAAAATATTGAGTACTAAAACTCTGATTTATTAATGGTTCAAATTAGCTATGTGACCTTTTTCTTTAAAAATTCAAATAAAAATATAAACTCATATGCTATGAACTTTGCATTAGAATTAAATGATTAATGTTTCCAATAACTATTATCCATGATTACATATCTCACCATAGCGGGGGCGTAGGGTTGTAGACATTAGATAACCTGACCTCTATGTCATGTCTTGTCCTTAACCGGGGAGGGTTCTAGTGGGGCCTTGTGAGGCACTGGGGGGGGGGGGGGGGGGGGGGGGGGGGGGGGGAAGAGTGTTGGGTTGAGTTTTTCCAATGTTTGCATATAGTACTAACACCCCAACCTACAACATGTATGCAGCTCCTCATGCCCATCCGTCACTTAGTACGGGGCTAGGGTGTAGAAATATTGTCTGGGTAGATTGGTTATTTGGAAATCATTACTTTTTTATGCTTAAAACTCTTATCTAAAGGGGAAGAACCAACATGATAATACTTGGAAAATGTTATATTGTTAAAAACTCTGATCTTTCTAAAACTCCTTATTATTTCCTTCTCTCTAAAAGCTCGATCATGTCTTTTTATCAAAACTATTATGTGTTTGCTTCCTTTACCCACTTTTACTAATAACAAAAGGGGGAGAACTAACATGATAAATATAATCTGCTATCAAAATGAAAAACTAACATGATTAATTAAGATGATAGCTTACACATCAGGGGAGCATTCACTTAAGGGGAGCATGTATTTAGAGGGAGCAATTCTAGGAATTACACTGTACATCCTAGCACATGGAGGCTCTATTAGATTAACAAAAGAGCGATTTCAACACTCAACTGAAACTATAAGTAGATTTTTTTCAAAATGACTTAAATCATTATTGCTACCGTCAGTTGATGTTATAAAACTAATTGATTGTCAATTTAGAGAAACACCTGCAGAAATAAGATATGATGTCCGTTACATGCCATTCTTTAAGGACTGCGTTGGTGCAATTGACGGAACACATGTTGATGCGAGGATACCCGTTGATGATCAAGTTAGATATATTGGAAGCCATGGCACAACAACGCAAAATATGATGGTTGTTTGGGATTTCAACATGTGCTTCACATCTGCACTAGCTGGGTGGGAAGGATCCGCTCATGATAGTCGTATCTTCGCGCGTGCATTGTCAGACGATAAGCTACATTTTTCGCATCCTCCTCAAGGTAATTTGTGTAATAAATGATCGTATTTGCTTTAATCATTCGCTACAATATTACAGGTAAATATTATTTAGTGGATGTTGGATATCCATTAAAGACGGGCTATTTAAAACCATATCCAGAAACAAGATATCATTTGACAGATTTTGCACGCGGGAGTCGCCCCGTCCATGGCAGAAATGAGCATTTCAATAAGGCACATTCATCTTTTCGAAGTGTGATAGAGCGGACGTTTGGAGTTTGGAAGAAAAAGTGGCACATTCTTCAAAAATGCATCAGTACAATTTCAAGAAGTAACGTTCAATTGTGCTAGCGACCATGGCATTGCATAACTTCATTGTAGACATCCATCTCGATGGGACCCCGAATTTAATGCTTGTGATGTTGATGACTCATTCATACCACCAGAGGATGATGATCATACAACAGAGGATTATATTGAGACTGATATGTTTGATGACGGAGGATCTGATTATATGTCTACAGTTCGAGATAGTAGTGCTGAAGAAGTGTACAACACCCGCAGGTAAAATTTCACATCATCTTTTTAACAAACTCTTGAAATCATATTATTCAAAAGTATGAGTAATATCAATTTTTTTATTGTGCAGGTGAAAAAGAATGATTGAATAAAGTGGAACGAACGCACCGGAGAACCTACTATTTCATGTTATATTTGAGAACAATATATATTTTTATTGATATGTTTAAATGTTTGAGAACAATATATATTAATATTTTCGTTTAGAAAAAAAACAGCTCTCAAAAAGCTGTTCTACCAAACAGTCTTATTTGAAAAAGCTCGGTTCAATCAACGCTTATACGCAGACCATCCAAACAGCCTGCAGCTTTTCAAAACAGCTCCTCAAAGAGCTCTGTCTAAAGAGCTCTGTTCAATCAACAACTTTTCAATCCGCAACAGCTCTCCCAAACAGACCCTTAGGCTTTATTTGGCGCGACGGTGGCGGGTGGCAACTGGGGGTGGAAAGGAGGGGTTGGGAACGGAGGGGAGGAGGCGGGGCTCCAAAAGGAGCCTTTTGCTCTTTTTTCCATGGCGCGGCGGGTGCAAACGCGGCAAACGTCGCCGCCGCGCATTTGGATATGCGCCTTGCGGCGGCGTTTGCGACAAACGCCGCCCGCCACCGCCGCGCCAAATGAACCCTTAGGCTTCATTTGGCGTGGCGGTGGCGGGCAGAACCGGTGGGTGGAGAGAGTGGGTTGGGAACGGAGGGGAGGAGGCGGGGCTCGAAAAGCTCAGTTTTTGGAGCTTTTTCCATGGCGCGGCGGGTGCAAACGCGGCTAACGCTGCCGCCGGGCGTTTGTTTCCCCGCCTTGCGGTGGTGTTTGCCGCAAACGCCGCCCTCCACCGCCGCGCCAAATGAAGTCTTAGCCTTAGGGCTCGATTGCCGGGGCGGATCTCCCGCGGTCACGAAGACCGCCTGTGGACTCCGCTCGTTTGACGGGGTCGCGGTCGCACGGCGCGATCCGCCCAGACCCACAAATTTCTACAGGTTTTTTTTTTTGGATTTCTGGTTGCGGTTGTCTCCACGCAGATTTTATCTGTGGGAAATAAGCCCCACCAAACCAGCCCTTAGTCAAAAAAGGAACTGAATTTCCACGACAACTGAAGGCTATTTCTGTCATTTGCATTTTAGGCTTCATTTGTTTCAGCGGTGGTGTTTTGGAGTGGTGGGAATGGAGGGAGATGACAGCTTTGGCGTTAAAGGACAAAAATGACATTTTGAAGCGTTGAGAATGATGAATGGAGTTTTACCAAACAAATTTTATCAGCGTGGGTTCTTTCCCCGCCACCAATGGAGAAAAAACGTCGAAACAAACAGAGCTTTAGTAGCTAGATCGGTATTGGGGTGAAACATAACAACGAAAATTATATAACTATGGTTCCGTTTGTTTCATTGTTTTTTCTGCATTGGCAGTGGGGAAAACTGAAAAAACATGTTTGATAAAACTCATTTCTTCATTGCCAACGCTCCGAAACATCATTTTTGACCTTCAATGCCAAAGCTTCCCTCTCCCTCCATTTCCACCGCTTCATTCTCATCGTTTTCATTTTCAACGCTCCAAAACACCAGTGCCGAAACAAACAGAGCCTAAATCTTAAAATGAATTAAACATACTGCGCTCATTAAAAAAATACGCTAATATAACATGTATTATCACAATCATCCGAATATTGTGCACGAGAGACCCTTGCCATTTTCGCTATCACCTAAAAGGAGACACAAATGAATATAATCAGCTTCGTATATTTGTCAACCTCGTCCAAAATTTGAATTCTATTGTCGGACGCTATAACATCTCATTATTGGGAACGAGAAGATTGAACTAATCTAAACTTTGATATACCATTTTCAGTTACCCATCATTCCTACCACGGAACTTCATGTGGCATGGGAGGGCATTAGGCAAGGTATCCTCCATTTGGGTATCCGCAAACTGACGACCGGGTGACTATGGGGCTCCGTTTGGTTCGGCTGATGTTGATGGAAAGTAGCTGATAGGAAATGAAGTTTGAGAAAATTATTATTTTTGAAAAACAGAGTTTTGTTAACAAACTGTTTGGATGAAATGAAGTTTTCAGTGATGTTCAAGAAGCAGTTTTCAAATAACTGTTTAGCTAAAATGAAGTTTTGTTATGTGATTTTTTTCTTCAAATTATTATACTCACAAGTATACACAAATACATACATACACAACTATACACAATCCACACACACAGCTATATACAAACACAAACGACATAGTCAGAATGGAGCTTCAATATTGTGGCCTAATAGCTTCCATTATAACATATCTCAGCACAACAAGAACCTTCACAATAGATAAGCAACTCTAGTAAAGATGGTCTCGTTTGTCTGGATTGCATTTTCCCAAGAGGATTGATGAAGTGGAACGGGGATAGGAGTGATTGGGAAATCCTCGATGATTGAAGTTATTCCCCGATAAGCAACTCTGTTGTCAGAAGCTTGGGTCTGTTTATTATCGGACGGGACGCGTGGGAATGGGCAGCGGAGGCATTAGAGGACATCGCAAGAGAGCGGAGGCGAGTCGAGGATGACGAGGCAGCTGGAGCAGAAGAACTCGTGGTTGTCGCTCTGAGGAGAACGATTCGCACGGGGATTGGGAAGGTTGTCGCACTTGGAGGAGAAGAACGAAAAGTCGTTCCCTGTGGTCGGACTGGAGGAAATTCCAGCGGCTGGGAGTTGAACTATAAGCGACTTATTTAAATGAAGGTGTTTTGAGGTTCAACGATCCTAAACACAGTTTTTCTGCAAACCACTATTTTCTTCCAGCCGCACCGCTCCCAATCAGCTTCCCAAACGCACCCTCTGTTTGGGTCAGCTGATGAAAAAGCTACTAATCGAATAGAGCTGATCGAATAGAGCTGTCAGAAAAGCAATGATGAGAAAGTTGCATACTGTTTGAAGATTCTGTGCAAAAATGCTGAGGGAATAGAGCTTATTTATTTTAAACAGTTTATAGAATAGTTGTTCGAAAACACCTAAATGTGAGATACAATGAAGATCACCATGAATCTATATTAGTTAATGAAAAACAATGCTCCATCATCCCCACATACAAAAAAATTCAAAACAATAGCCGCATGATATAACTTTTATCTTTTGGGGGATTGGTTAAAAAAAATTAACCGAATTTTATTATTGACAGAGTTTCCTTAAAATCCAAAAAAGTCAAGTCGGGGTTCATAGCCGAAATCTTGACCGGCTCGCCAAAACGGCCCGCCTCGACAACAAAAGCCCGATGGAGGGAACTTACGCGCACGTGCGCCCTGTCGGGGCGCGCAAGCATGCGAGAGCGCACGCCGCAGCGCACGTGGACGCGCACAGACATGTGTGCGCCCTTACGCGCACGCGGCCATGCGCACGCAGGCAGCGCACACCCTTTGCGCCCGTGCGTGCGGGCAGTGCACGCCCCCGCCTGCGCTCCCGCAACGCGCGATCTTGTGCATGCACGGGAAACGTGAGGCCTTACGTGAGCGCGGGTAGCGTGCGCCCTGGCAGCGCGCCCCCGGGGGGCACGTGCGCTGTCATGCGCGGCCCCTCGCTCCCATCATGTGCGCACACCTCCCTCGTTGCCGCCATCACCGCTGCCTCCATCACCGCCGCCTCCACCACCGCCGTCACCGCCGCCTCCACCGCCGCCGTCACCGCCGCCTCCACCGCCGCCGTCACCGCCGCCGACACCACCGCCGCCGACAACGAACTTGCCCAAGCTGCCCAGACCGCCCAGAGGGCAAGGTCTTCATATTCCAAATATTGGTGATCCAGGAGACAGTAATCGAGCGTTCTTATTCGCCCGTTCAACATCCAGAAGAGCGCAATTATCAGCACGCCCCCGAAAAAATTATAAAAAGGGTGTCAAACCTTCGTTTGAAGGAGAGATAAAAAAAAGGAGAAGACTGAGCTCTGAGATTTTTTTGTGAAGACTTGGTTGTTCGTTCATCCTCCCTCTCATCGTGCTCTCCACTTGTGACTTTTTTGCTCTGGCGACTGCTCCCACGAGCGCAGCTCAAGACTTAGTTTTTTCTCAAGTGACATGTAAATGAGCGGTGATATGTCACGCTCATAAAACTCCAACTCATGTACTCAACTATAACTAGTGGATTTCGTTAGAACTGAGCCGGACCCAATATTTTTTTCCCTTTTCTGGTTTTTCACGTAAAAATCTCGTTGTCTGTTGCTGGTTCTACATTTTGACTATTTGCGCATTTGGCTCACTCTCGAGCTAAGAAGGTCTGACCTTCAGTCCATGGGAGCGTTAAGCGACCCACAACAGTTTTGTGTCGTCTATGAGAATGTGTTTACAATCCTCTGAGGATTTTCTGAAGACAGTACTCTATGTAAGACCCCCCCCCCCCTTTCAGGAATCAGCGGTCCGACCGGGGAATCTAATCGCACACCACCATTTATGCACGATGCTGAAGCGACCACAAATGGTGGAGGCACTTTCTTCTCCAACCCTTATCCGTGAACACTTCGTTGTCATGCATATGGGTGATTTTAAGCGAATATCACTACACACCATCAGCGTAGGGAAGCAGTTTCCTAGTGGAAGATATCATTAACGAGTGCACTCTATAGCATTTAGCGGAAGACATGATCTATAGCAAAAGATTAATTGTCACAGAAACTCCTATATCAAGACCTATATGAATAACGTCATTCTCTCTGTCGCATTATACCTTATTAATCAAAACCCAGTATCAATGCATATACATATACCATGAGATAGGGCACAAAAGAAGATGTGGTCTAACGAATATATACCTGAAGTAGCATGTTATGTGGCTTCCTCCACACTTGGGTGATGTCTCTCACCTGCACCTATCACCTGTGCTAAGGACAAGTTATTAGAACCACGAGTAAAATCCAATTCATAATAACATCAAGCATAGCATAACATTCAATGGAGGAAATATCTGGACTTATATTGGGTCATGGCAGTCTTCCTGCAACCACCTCCTACGTACTCAGTATCATCATGCATATGGTCTCAGACCCACATAGTTCTATTAGTTTCGCACGGGTTGTCTTCCCAGACCGTCCTTCATGCGGGTTGCCTCAAAGTATAACTCGTCAGTCATCCGATTTTCTCCCCAAGACACAATTTCTTGAAGGCACGATACTTTCCAGTAGGAATATTTCCCGGAGGCACAATATATTCCCGTATGAATGATTCTCGGAGGCACAATATATTCCCGTAGGAATAATTCCCCAAGACACAGTATATTCCCGTAGGAATGATTCTCGAAGGCACAACATACTCCCGTAGGAATAATTCTCGAAGTCACTGTTGAGAATTGTATGCACAATTACCTTGATTTGAAGAAGTCCCCTTGAACTAAGTTGAGTTGAGTTTGTATTTGATTTGGTTTTCTAGTTATGTGTTGGCAGGTTATTACATTCTAAGTACAAACCAATGTCAGGTTTCAATGGGTCATAAAACACAGGCCTACGCAATGTAATTCCTCATTGTGTAGACCAAGGCGTTGACTCATGTTGAATCTCTCTATTGGGATGTACTTCATATTCAAACACTATGGAAGAGTCAAAGAAGAAGCTAAGAAGAAGATGTTGCTGTTCTTAAGAAATGGAAGAAATAATCCTAAGTATTTTCGTCGAGTGAGAATCTTGATTCGTCGAGTGATAATCTTCATTCGTCGAGTAATATTTTTCTACTCGTGAAAATACTTCTCGTCTAGTCCTTAAGCTTCCAAGAAAATTCGTCGAAGGAGTTTTCGTCGAGTGCGAATTCGTCGAGTGCGAATTCATCGAAGAGGCATTCGTCGAGTAACTCCTTTTACCCGACGAATTGTTCCTGCGTGTTTTCTATTTCAAATTAGCAGTCGGCTTTTCTTTAGGGTTTCCGCCGTGTTCAGTACACGTGGTGCCTATCCCACAAATCTCGCTTCTAGTCGTTAGAGAAGGATCTATAAATAAGAAAAGGGTTATTTCGTTCAACCCTAATCACGCCTATCTTAAGAAATCGGAAGACGTGCGTCGGCTGTTCTTCGTTCTCGCAAATCCATTTTGTGGCTGCCGACAAAGCTTGTTGTGCGATTCTTCCTGAAGTAAAGACTCAACTAGATCTCTGATCTCTGACTTCCTCAAGTTATTTTCAGATCTAGTTGTGTCCTAAGTATTCAGATCAAGTTCTCTCAAGGCAAGATTTCTTCCTCCTTCTTTCAAGATCCAGATTTCTGTTTCAGTCAAGGAAGAAGAAGATCTTTCATTTTTCAGATCTGAAGAAAAGAACTCTTTCTAGAGTTCCTAAGTTAGATTGCTTGTCAATCTCTAAATTTTGTAAAACCCCTTTTACATACTTTTGTAGGAAGCTTGCTTCCGAGTTATTTTTGTAGATCCTTATTTAGGGATCAAGTTGTATGAGAGATTTGTTCTCCTGGTTGTAGGAGCGTTGTCTCCGAGTTTGTAGGAAGTTTCACTTCCGAGTTTGTAGGAGCTTTGTCTCCGAGTTGTAGGAGTTTTACTCCGAGTTGTAGGATTATTTATAATCCGAGAATAGTGAAGTAGCCTAGTCTAGCCGGTCGTGCTAGATAGGTGAGGTGGAAAGTAGACGTACCCATTCTGGGGAACCACTATAAATCCTTATGTTGTGTTGTGATCTTTTGGTTTCTGTGTGCTTTTATTTAAAATTTATAATACCACGAAAAGCCATAGAATCCACCTATTCACCCCCTCTAGGTGATTTAGGTTGCAACCAGATACTTTCAGTCACAATATATTCCCATAGGAATAATTCTCGAAGGCACAATATATTCCCGTAGGAATAATTCTCAAATGCGCAATATATTCCCGTAGGAATTATTCTTGAAGGCACAAGGTATTCCCGCAGGAATAATTCTCGAAGGCGCAATATATTCCCGTAGGAATAATTCTGGAAGGCACAATATATTCCCGTATGAATTATTCTCGAAGGCACAAGGTATTCCCGCAGGAATAATTCTCGAAGGCACAATATATTCCCGCAGGAATAATTCTCGAAAGCACAATATATTCCCGTAGGAATAATTCTCGAAAGCGCAATATATTCCCGTAGGAATTATTCTCGAAGGCACAAGGTATTTCCGTAGAAATAATTCTCGAAGGAGCAATATATTCCCATAGGAATAATTCTCGAAGACACAATATATTCTCATAGGAAAAATTCTCGAAGGCATAATATATTCCCGTAGAAATAATTCTCGAAGGCACAATACATTCCCGTAGGAATTATTCTCGAAGGCATAAGGTATTCCTGTAGAAATAATTCTCGAAGGCACAATACATTGAGGGCAACATTTAGATCACAGTAGGGATATTTCCCTTTATAGTGATCTAGTTACTATCGAAGGAGAATACACCGTAGAATACTGAGCGATAGAGACTAAGTCGTTTGAATTGAAACTTTCATAAGTCAAACAAGCCATCGTCAAGGTACCCAAGGATTGAGCCTAAGGTTGGAGCCTTATCCCGCTCGATCAAACTCATAAGTCAATAAATATAGCAATGTGACCCTGGTAAACCCAGTCCTTGGCTCGACTTGACGTGGGTCATGGCCACTTGGGTTATGAACCGACATGTTCACAATAACAACCTCAGTTTAAACATATGCATGCAAGAAGGTAAACCAATCAATCGTTTGTCCTGGTTGATATTTAAACCACTACGACAAGAAATTAAGACTTCGAACTCAATAACATTGCTTTCCGAACAAAAAAGTTGATAGAGTTCAGGGCTGGGGGTTTGGGGTTAACCTTGAGGAATTTCTCCACCTTAATGCCAACTCTATATTATAAGCAATTCTAAAAAAAATATTGATCTGTCCGCTCTGCTCCAAAAATTGGCGGCCAGTTCGGTACTACTTGGGGTTGACCCTAAATGAATGTCTCGTCTTCAGGTCAACTCTAAATTATAGACAACACTGAAATAAAAGCTAAAACATCGATCTGTCCTCTCTGCTTCCAAAAAGCGGTGGCCAGTTCAGTACTATTTAGGGTTGACCCTAAAGGAATGTCTCATCTTCACGTCAACTCTAAATTATAGGTAATACTGAAATAAAAGCCAAAACATCGATCTGTCCGCTCTGCTCCAAAAAGCGGCGGACAGTTCGGTACTATTTAAAGTTGACCCTAAAAGAATGTCTCATCTTCACGTCAACTCTAAATTATAGGCAATACTGAAATAAAAGCCAAAAAAACGATCTGTCCGCTCTGCTCCAAAAAACGGCAGCCAGTTCAGTACTATTTAGGGTTGACCCTGAAGGAATGTCTCATCTCAACGTCATCTCTAAATTATAGGCAATACTGAAATAAAAGCCAAAACATCGATCTGTCCGCTCTGCTCCAAAAAACGGCGGCCAGTTCGGTACTATTTATGGTTGTCCCTGAAGGAATGTCTCATCTTCACGTCAACTCTAAATTATAGACAATACTGAAATAAAAATAAAGTAACTTAGACACTGAAAAGAGTGCAGTAAACAACATACTAAACTGAAAAGCGATAATTGAAATACTGAGATGAAGTGCAGTAATTGAAATACTGAATTAAAAAGAACAGAATAAGGAGTAATTCAAATTCCAATAACTGTAGTTCCTTCTCCGTTCCAAGGAGGCACATTCTATATTCGTCGTAGCTGAATTATCATTAAGATGAATTTCGGGGTCCGACGGGTTTCGTGTCGTTCGAATCCGATTACCACTTAAGTTTCCCCTTCCTTATCTTGAATTACCAAATTGTAATCCTCTTTAGAGTATAGTGGTTTGTCTGATCCCTTATTTCTCTTAATTAACCACGAAGGCTTTACGTTGAACAATTTATTAAAATACCTAATATGGCTAAATGTCATGAAATTAAAACCATATACTATGGTAACTATGAGTAGCTCCCCATAAACTTCTCACATCATATTGAGTTCAGCACTAGCCTCTAATAAAATACTTCCACTTTTCCCCAACGATTAGGCCCCTAAAAATACCAGATTAATCAACAGTCTTTAAACATTTACAGTGGATTCAAATAACCTCCACTGATCACCTCACAAATTTTTGAAAAAGTTACTCTAATGATTCAAGACCAGAGTTATTATCTTATTTTAAAATCATTAAAATAGTAGATCATACCTAAAAATCATTTAACTTTTATCATAGACTTATAATACTCTTTAAGTGCTACCATAAGTTTTTCACGCCCTTATGTGCTCCCAATTAACCCATGATAATTTATTTAGCTTCGTATAGCCATCAAATAAATTCTTAAATATAGAAGGACTATATCAAAAATCCCCAAACTTCTCCAGAGATTGTATCTCATCCTTTCAAACTGTCCATAAATTTTGGAGGTTTTTTGAAAGAGGGAGTAATTCTCTGTTAATTTAAACATAAATTTTTATTATTTAAAAATAGTAGGCCTTCTTCGAAAATCACCCAATAATTATAGTGGGTTTGAGTCAATATTATAAAGCTTCCTAATTATATCAGAATTTTTCATCACAGTTAAGACCCTCTGACAATTTAAAAACTAAAATTTTACGCTATTTTTAAATTATTAAAATAGCTGTTGCGGAACGCTTAGGGCTCTTGGTAGACCGGTTCACTTGAACCGCCTTAGCTCGTGAGCGAGCTAAGCGCGCAAACAGTCAATTAGAGGTTCGTTGAGTACGCAGAGATTTTTTAACGTGGAAAACCCGGAAAGGGTAAAAAACCACGCGGCTGGAGCTGTGCCGACCAAACTTCACTATCTTCTGGAGGAGTTACAACTTGGAAGCTAGAACTCGAGCGCGACAGACCGCCGCTCGGTACAATACTTGGAGAAAGAGAGCTTCGAGGGTGACAGGCCACCTCTCGAAAAAACTAAGTCCTTTTCCCTTCAACGACTGCTAGTCGCCTTTCGGAAGCGGGAAGGCTAGTCGCCTTTCCCTTCTGAGAGATGCTGGTCGCCTTTCGGAAGCGGGAAGGCTAGTCGCCTTTCCCTTCTGAGAGATGCTGGTCGCCCTTCTGGAATTGAGAAGGTTGGTCGCCTTTCTCTTCTGAGAACCGCTCGTCGCCTTTCGGAATCGAGAAGGCTAGTCGCCTTTCTCTTCTGAGAACTGCTTGTCGCCTTTCTGGAGTCGAGAAGGCTAGTCGCCTTTCTCTTCTGAGAACTGCTTGTCGCCTTTCGGGAGCGAGAAGGCTAGTCGTCTTTCCCTCCTGAGGAATGCTAGTCGCCTTTCGGAAGCGGGAAGGCTGGTCGCCTTTCTCTTCTGAGAACCGCTCGTCGCCTTTCGGAATCGAGAAGGCTAGTCGCCTTTCTCTTCTGAGATCCGCTCGTCGCCTTTCGGAATCGAGAAGGCTAGTCGCCTTTCTCTTCTGAGAACCGCTCGTCGCCTTTCGGAATCGAGAAGGCTAGTCGCCTTTCTGGAGTCGAGAAGGCTAGTCGCCTTTCTCTTCTGAGAACTGCTTGTCGCCTTTCGGGAGCGAGAAGGCTAGTCGTCTTTCCCTCCTGAGGAATGCTAGTCGCCTTTCGGAAGCGGGAAGGCTGGTCGCCTTTCTCTTCTGAGAACCGCTCGTCGCCTTTCGGAATCGAGAAGGCTAGTCGCCTTTCTCTTCTGAGAACCGCTCGTCGCCTTTCGGAATCGAGAAGGCTAGTCGCCTTTCTCTTCTGAGAACCGCTCGTCGCCTTTCGGAATCGAGAAGGCTAGTCGCCTTTCTCTTCTGAGAACTGCTTGTCGCCTTTCTGGAGTCGAGAAGGCTAGTCGCCTTTCCCTTCTGAGAAATGCTTGTCGCCTTTCGGGAGCGAGAAGGCTAGTCGTCTTTCCCTCCTGAGGAATGCTAGTCGCCTTTCGGAAGCGGGAAGGCTGGTCGCCTTTCTCTTCTGAGAACCGCTCGTCGCCTTTCGGAATCGAGAAGGCTAGTCGCCTTTCTCTTCTGAGAACCGCTCGTCGCCTTTCGGAATCGAGAAGGCTAGTCGCCTTTCTCTTCTGAGAACTGCTTGTCGCCTTTCTGGAGTCGAGAAGGCTAGTCGCCTTTCCCTTCTGAGAAATGCTAGTCGCCTTTCTTTCTGGAAGATGAAGATCTTCAAGTCCCGAAGGAGATCTTCAAGTCCCGAAGGAGATCTTCAAGTGCCGAAGGAGAATTCCGCAAAAGTCTGCAAGGAGCTCTCCCGAGTCCAGAAGTCCAGCCCCTTTTCAAATGAAGCCCCAGGGCCCTTTTTATAGCTTTGGCCGGGGGTAGTCCGGTAATCTTGCCGTTGACAGTTTCCATAAATGCTCGGTGGACGAATCATATTTTCCGGTTTGGGGCACACGGATCGCCATTTTTCGTAAATGACCACCTTGCCCTTCGGGCAGCTTGGGCGGCTCGGGCAGTTCGGGCAGTTCTGTTGGAGGCGAAAAAGGCGACCGACTGTTCCTGAAAAGTGAGAAGCCTGAAAGACAAAAAGTGAGACGCCTGAAAGACAAAAAGTGAGACGCCTGAAAGACAAAAAGTGAGATGCCGGAAAGACAAAAAGTGAGAAGACTGAAAGACAAAAAGTGAGAACGCTCCCGAACGCGTTCGGAAGCGTTCTGAGCGCGCGTGAGCGCGGAGGCGTTCCGAGCAAACGGTGGAACGGAAAGTTGTCCCCCAAAGGGGAATCGGGATCGGACGCGCCCCATGAGGGGGCGTGAATACGGCGGTGTCCCTTACGAGCCCCCTTATGGAAAAAGGCGAGGGAAGGGGGCCGGACCGCATCCTATCGGAGGCGCGGCGGAGGCGCACCCCGGGGGGGTGCGGCTTGGCCGCACCCCTTGAGGGGTGCGGTTGGGCCGCACCCTATGGGAGGTGCGGCGGAGTCGCACCCCGGGGGGGGTACGGCTCGGCCGCACCCCTTGAGGGGTGCGGCTGGGCCGCACCCCCCAAGGGGTGCGGCTGGGCCGCACCCCCTCAGGGGTGCGGCTTGGCCGCACCCCCATGGGAGGTGCGGCTTGGCCGCACCCCCATGGGGGTGCGGCTTGGCCACACCCCTTGAAGGGTGCGGCTGGGCCGCACCCCCAAGGGGGGTGCGGCTTGGCCGCACCCCTTGAGGGGTGCGGCGGGGGCGCACCCCGGGGGGGTGCGGCTTGGCCGCACCCCTTGAGGGGTGCGGTTGGGCCGCACCCTATGGGAGGTGCGGCGGAGTCGCACCCCGGGGGGGGTACGGCTCGGCCGCACCCCTTGAGGGGTGCGGCTGGGTCGCACCCCCCAAGGGGTGCGGCTGGGCCGCACCCCCTCAGGGGTGCGGCTTGGCCGCACCCCCTCAGGGGTGCGGCTTGGCCGCACCCCCATGGGAGGTGCGGCTTGGCCGCACCCCCATGGGGGTGCGGCTTGGCCGCACCCCTTGAAGGGTGCGGCTGGGCCGCACCCCCAAGGGGGGTGCGGCTTGGCCGCACCCCCATGGGGGTGCGGCTTGGCCGCACCCCTTGAGGGGTGCGGCGGGGCCGCACCCCCAAAGGGGGTGCGGCTTGGCCGGACCCCTTGAGGGGTGCGGCTCCGCGCGAGCCGCACCCCGAGGGGGGTGCGGCGGGGCCGTTCCCCCGCGACGGGGGGCGCTGCCCGCGCGCTATTGTGCGCGCGGCAGCGCACGCGCTTGCGCGCGCTCTGCTTCTGACGGTAGGCGGCGGAAATGGCGGGTTCGGTTTCTTTGATTCGGGCGATTGCGTGTTGACCGCCGACCCCATCTCTCTTCAGTGGTGCTTCCTTTAGACGCACCCCAAGGCCTTTATGGGTGGTATAACATAAGCCCCCCAAACCTTCGGAGTCCGAGTTTCGATGCGAGGAGTTCGGAGGTTTTAATTTTTCTGTGGCGGCTTTACCCATTGTCCACTGTGCGGCGCTTTTCTGGTAAGAGCTGATGTCGGAGGGTGTTGGTTTTCCGATGTCGTTGTGGGCTTGCTGCCCGGCTGTGATATCCGCATGGGCTGAGGGGTTTCTGCAAAATGACAGATTAGCTTGCGCGGTTCTGAGCCCGCGGCTTTTACACAATAGAAAATTAGTTTGCGCAAGTCTGTGCTTGCGGCTTTTTTGCACGAGTCTGTGCTCGCGGCTTTGGTGCACGAGTCTGTGCTCGCGGCTTTCGTGCACGAGCCTTTGCTCGCGACTTTTTTGCACGGTTCTGTGTCCGCGGCTTTGGTGCACGTGCCTTTGCTCGCGACTTTTTGCGCGGTTCTGTGCCCGCGGCTTTGGTGCACGAGTCTGTGCTCGCGGCTTTGGTGCACGAGTCTGTGCTCGCGGCTTTAGTGCACGAGTCTGTGCTCGCGGCTTTCGTGCACGTGCTTTTGCTCGCGACTTTTTGCGCGGTTCTGTGCCCGCGGCTTTGGTGCACGTGCCTTTGCTCGCGACTTTTTGCGCGGTTCTGTGCCCGCGGCTTTTACATGATGTAGACTTGACCGGTGAATAGCGGGAGCATGATGCTTTGCAGCGTGGGAGCTGTGTGCCCTGCAACGCGGGAGCATGATGCTCTGCAGCGTGGGAGCTGTGTGCCCTGCAACGCGGGAGCATGATGCTCTGCAGCGTGGGAGCTGTGCGCCCTGCAACGCGGGAGCATGCTGCTCTGCAGCGTGGGAGCTGTGTGCCCTGCAACGCGGGAGCATGATGCTCTGCAGCGTGGGAGCTGTGTGCCCTGCAACGCGGGAGCATGCTGCTCTGCAGCGTGGGAGCTGTGTGCCCTGCAACGCGGGAGCATGATGCTCTGCAGCGTGGGAGCTGTGTGCCCTGCAACGCGGGAGCATGCTGCTCTGCAGCGTGGGAGCTGTGTGCCCTGCAACGCGGGAGCATGATGCTCTGCAGCGTGGGAGCTGTGTTGTCCTTTACTGGAGCGTCAGCGCGCAAGGTGGAGGCGCGCTAGTGAGCGCGCAAGGAGGAGGCGCGCTAGTGAGCGCGAAAGGGGGAGGCGTGCTAGTGAGCGCGGAAGGAGGAGGCGCGCTTGTGAGCGCGCAAGGAGGAGGCGCGCTAGTGAGCGCGGAAGGAGGCGGCGCGCTAGTGAGCGCGCAAGGAGGCGGCGCGCTAGTGAGCGCGGAAGGAGGCGGCGCGCTAGTGAGCGCGCCAGGAGGCGACGCGCTAGTGAGCGCGCAAGGAGGCGGCGCGCTAGTGAGCGCGGAAGGAGGCGGCGCGCTAGTGAGCGCGCAAGGAGGCGGCGCGCTAGTGAGCGCGCAAGGAGGCGGCGCGCTAGTGAGCGCGGAAGGAGGCGGCGCGCTAGTGAGCGCGGAAGGAGGCGGCGCGCTAGTGAGCGCGCCAGGAGGCGACGCGCTAGTGAGCGCGCAAGGAGGCGGCGCGCTAGTGAGCGCGCAAGGAGGCGGCGCGCTAGTGAGCGCGCAAGGAGGCGGCGCGCTAGTGAGCGCGGAAGGAGGCGGCGCGCTAGTGAGCGCGCAAGGAGGCGGCGCGCTAGTGAGCGCGGAAGGAGGCGGCGCGCTAGTGAGGGCGCAAGGAGGCGGCGCGCTAGTGAGCGCGGAAGGAGGCGGCGCGCTAGTGAGCACGCCAGGAGGCGACGCGCTAGTGAGCGCGCAAGGAGGCGGCGCGCTAGTGAGCGCGCAAGGAGGCGGCGCGCTAGTGAGCGCGCAAGGAGGCGGCGCGCTAGTGAGCGCGCAAGGAGGCGGCGCGCTAGTGAGCGCGCAAGGAGGCGGCGCGCTAGTGAGCGCGCAAGGAGGCGGCGCGCTAGTGAGCGCGCAAGGAGGCGGCGCGCTAGTGAGCGCGGAAGGAGGCGGCGCGCTAGTGAGCGCGCAAGGAGGCGGCGCGCTAGTGAGCGCGGAAGGAGGCGGCGCGCTAGTGAGCGCGCAAGGAGGCGGCGCGCTAGTGAGCGCGGAAGGAGGCGGCGCGCTAGTGAGCGCGCCAGGAGGCGACGCGCTAGTGAGCGCGCAAGGAGGCGGCGCGCTAGTGAGCGCGCAAGGAGGCGGCGCGCTAGTGAGCGCGCAAGGAGGCGGCGCGCTAGTGAGCGCGCAAGGAGGCGGCGCGCTTGGGAGCGCGCAAGGAGGCGGCGCACTTGGGAGCGCGCAAGGATGCGACGCGCTAGTGAGCGCGCAAGGAGGCGGCGCGCTAGTGAGCGCGCAAGGAGGCGGCGCGCTAGTGAGCGCGCAAGGAGGCGGCGCGCTAGTGAGCGCGCAAGGAGGCGGCGCGCTAGTGAGCGCGCAAGGAGGCGGCGCGCTAGTGAGCGCGGAAGGAGGCGGCGCGCTAGTGAGCGCGCAAGGAGGCGGCGCGCTAGGGAGCGCGCAAGGAGGAGGCGCGCTTGTGAGCGCGCAAGGAGGAGGCCCTTTTTCCTTTGCCGGGTCTTCAGGGGTTGATGAACTCCATGCGTCGGATAGCTCGAGAGTGGCTTCCACTCTTGTTGGTTCCGTGAATTCGGGCGCGGCGAGCGTTGCGTCCGGGAGCTCCTTGCTTGGTGATTGGGAATCGTTCCCACAGACGGCGCCAAACTGTTGCGGAACGCTTAGGGCTCTTGGTAGACCGGTTCACTTGAACCGCCTTAGCTCGTGAGCGAGCTAAGCGCGCAAACAGTCAATTAGAGGTTCGTTGAGTACGCAGAGATTTTTTAACGTGGAAAACCCGGAAAGGGTAAAAAACCACGCGGCCGGAGCTGTGCCGACCAAACTTCACTATCTTCTGGAGGAGTTACAACTTGGAAGCTAGAACTCGAGCGCGACAGACCGCCGCTCGGTACAATACTTGGATAAAGAGAGCTTCGAGGGTGACAGGCCACCTCTCGAAAAAACTAAGTCCTTTTCCCTTCAACGACTGCTAGTCGCCTTTCGGAAGCGGGAAGGCTAGTCGCCTTTCCCTTCTGAGAGATGCTGGTCGCCTTTCGGAAGCGGGAAGGCTAGTCGCCTTTCCCTTCTGAGAGATGCTGGTCGCACTTCTGGAATTGAGAAGGCTGGTCGCCTTTCTCTTCTGAGAACCGCTCGTCGCCTTTCGGAATCGAGAAGGCTAGTCGCCTTTCTCTTCTGAGAACTGCTTGTCGCCTTTCTGGAGTCGAGAAGGCTAGTCGCCTTTCTCTTCTGAGAACTGCTTGTCGCCTTTCGGGAGCGAGAAGGCTAGTCGTCTTTCCCTCCTGAGGAATGCTAGTCGCCTTTCGGAAGCGGGAAGGCTGGTCGCCTTTCTCTTCTGAGAACCGCTCGTCGCCTTTCGAAATCGAGAAGGCTAGTCGCCTTTCTCTTCTGAGATCCGCTCGTCGCCTTTCGGAATCGAGAAGGCTAGTCGCCTTTCTCTTCTGAGAACCGCTCGTCGCCTTTCGGAATCGAGAAGGCTAGTCGCCTTTCTGGAGTCGAGAAGGCTAGTCGCCTTTCTCTTCTGAGAACTGCTTGTCGCCTTTCGGGAGCGAGAAGGCTAGTCGTCTTTCCCTCCTGAGGAATGCTAGTCGCCTTTCGGAAGCGGGAAGGCTGGTCGCCTTTCTCTTCTGAGAACCGCTCGTCGCCTTTCGGAATCGAGAAGGCTAGTCGCCTTTCTCTTCTGAGAACCGCTCGTCGCCTTTCGGAATCGAGAAGGCTAGTCGCCTTTCTCTTCTGAGAACCGCTCGTCGCCTTTCGGAATCGAGAAGGCTAGTCGCCTTTCTCTTCTGAGAACTGCTTGTCGCCTTTCTGGAGTCGAGAAGGCTAGTCGCCTTTCCCTTCTGAGAAATGCTTGTCGCCTTTCGGGAGCGAGAAGGCTAGTCGTCTTTCCCTCCTGAGGAATGCTAGTCGCCTTTCGGAAGCGGGAAGGCCGGTCGCCTTTCTCTTCTGAGAACCGCTCGTCGCCTTTCGGAATCGAGAAGGCTAGTCGCCTTTCTCTTCTGAGAACCGCTCGTCGCCTTTCGGAATCGAGAAGGCTAGTCGCCTTTCTCTTCTGAGAACTGCTTGTCGCCTTTCTGGAGTCGAGAAGGCTAGTCGCCTTTCCCTTCTGAGAAATGCTAGTCGCCTTTCTTTCTGGAAGATGAAGATCTTCAAGTCCCGAAGGAGATCTTCAAGTCCCGAAGGAGATCTTCAAGTGCCGAAGGAGAATTCCGCAAAAGTCTGCAAGGAGCTTTCCCGAGTCCAGAAGTCCAGCCCCTTTTCAAATGAAGCCCCAGGGCCCTTTTTATAGCTTTGGCCGGGGGTAGTCCGGTAATCTTGCCGTTGACAGTTTCCATAAATGCTCGGTGGACGAATCATATTTTCCGGTTTGGGGCACACGGATCGCCATTTTTCGTAAATGACCACCTTGCCCTTCGGGCAGCTTGGGCGGCTCGGGCAGTTCGGGCAGTTCTGTTGGAGGCGAAAAAGGCGACCGACTGTTCCTGAAAAGTGAGAAGCCTGAAAGACAAAAAGTGAGACGCCTGAAAGACAAAAAGTGAGACGCCTGAAAGACAAAAAGTGAGATGCCGGAAAGACAAAAAGTGAGAAGACTGAAAGACAAAAAGTGAGAACGCTCCCGAACGCGTTCGGAAGCGTTCTGAGCGCGCGTGAGCGCGGAGGCGTTCCGAGCAAACGGTGGAACGGAAAGTTGTCCCCCAAAGGGGAATCGGGATCGGACGCGCCCCATGAGGGGGCGTGAATACGGCGGTGTCCCTTACGAGCCCCCTTATGGAAAAAGGCGAGGGAAGGGGGCCGGACCGCATCCTATGGGAGGCGCGGCGGAGGCGCACCCCGGGCGGGTGCGGCTTGGCCGCACCCCTTGAGGGGTGCGGTTGGGCCGCACCCTATGGGAGGTGCGGCGGAGTCGCACCCCGGGGGGGGTACGGCTCGGCCGCACCCCTTGAGGGGTGCGGCTGGGCCGCACCCCCCAAGGGGTGCGGCTGGGCCGCACCCCCTCAGGGGTGCGGCTTGGCCGCACCCCCATGGGAGGTGCGGCTTGGCCGCACCCCCATGGGGGTGCGGCTTGGCCGCACCCCTTGAAGGGTGCGGCTGGGCCGCACCCCCAAGGGGGGTGCGGCTTGGCCGCACCCCCATGGGGGTGCGGCTTGGCCGCACCCCTTGAGGGGTGCGGCGGGGGCGCACCCCGGGGGGGTGCGGCTTGGCCGCACCCCTTGAGGGGTGCGGTTGGGCCGCACCCTATGGGAGGTGCGGCGGAGTCGCACCCCGGGGGGTGTACGGCTCGGCCGCACCCCTTGAGGGGTGCGGCTGGGCCGCACCCCCCAAGGGGTGCGGCTGGGCCGCACCCCCTCAGGGGTGCGGCTTGGCCGCACCCCCATGGGAGGTGCGGCTTGGCCGCACCCCCATGGGGGTGCGGCTTGGCCGCACCCCTTGAAGGGTGCGGCTGGGCCGCACCCCCAAGGGGGGTGCGGCTTGGCCGCACCCCCATGGGGGTGCGGCTTGGCCGCACCCCTTGAGGGGTGCGGCGGGGCCGCACCCCCAAAGGGGGTGCGGCTTGGCCGGACCCCTTGAGGGGTGCGGCTCCGCGCGAGCCGCACCCCGAGGGGGGTGCGGCGGGGCCGTTCCCCCGCGACGGGGGGCGCTGCCCCCTGCGCTATTGTGCGCGCGGCAGCGCACGCGCTTGCGCGCGCTCTGCTTCTGACGGTGGGCGGCGGAAATGGCGGGTTCGGTTTCTTTGATTCGGGCGATTGCGTGTTGACCGCCGACCCCATCTCTCTTCAGTGGTGCTTCCTTTAGACGCACCCCAAGGCCTTTATGGGTGGTATAACAATAGCTATTAATCTCATAAAATCCTCATTTTTTCTGGAGGTATCCCTTCTCATTACCTGCAACTTTGATGTTCAAAGTTTATTAATTTGAGTTAACTATCGACCTCAGAAAAATGGAGAACATTTTCTCCTATAAGAAACCAAGACCGCAGCGATATTGACGCATCTGGTTGGCTGAGATCGAGCTAGGATCTGCCTCGTGGCTCCACAGTGGATAAACAGCAGATTCGATGCGGGGCCAATGATAAGTTTGCAGATTTTAAAGAAATTTGGGTCGTTGGATCTCCAGGAGGAGATCCAACGGCGGCTGTAAGTTGGCGGTGGTTGGGAGCTTTCGGGCTGCTTCCACCGCTGGCCGACCATAGCTTGGCCACGCCGTCACCTCTGACCGACTCATCGGAGGCCGACGCACCTCCCGGCGGTGGTCCGGTGGACTGGCTTCGCCGGCGCCCGCCGGAAGGGGGAACACAGGGAGCTTACTATCGGGTATCGTCGGAGCCAGGTTTCTCCGTCGGTGCCACTGGCCGGAGACTTCTCGAAGAGGGTCGACGACCCCTCTCCGACGAAGTGGGGCTCCTCAAAGAGCTCATGGGGTCATGGAAAGCTCCTCCCACGCATGCTCTGGGTTGGGTGGCGGAGGGGTTTCCCTTCTCCTCCTCCGACGCCGGAAAGGTCTCAACTCGTCGGAGCCTGCTTCGTTGGGGTCGGCCAGTGCTCTCCTCCAGGTCCCCTTCACCTGGAGCCCAAGGGATCATAATATACGCATGCCTGATGGTTCACTTCTCCCTTCTTCCTCCACCACAGTTGGGTTTCCTATAACTCTTGTTGGGTGGGGGTGGAAGTTGGTTCCTTCTCTTTGGGCGGTTGTACTTTGCCGGGTTAGAGTGGCAGAAGGGTTAGGTAGTAAGGTTATTTTAGTGAGGCTGGGTTTGGGTTAGAGTTAGGCTTGGGTTAGAGTTAGGTTTGGCCTAGCCTTAGGTTTAACCCCAATGATTTAGAAACAAAATATCCAAACCCACTTCCCACGTTAGTGCTTTGTGAGCACATAGGTGGGAGATGAGTTTGGTGAGTTGGGGCTTGGGTGGAGAGGATTTAAAAATCCAATAATTACTTCTTATAAGAGGGTTGACCAAAGTCAACCCTAAGTGGGTCCCCCGTGTGGGTCAAAGTTATTATGAGTCCCAATTGTTGAGGGCCGAGTCATCGTTGATGTGATGGGGTTGAAATCAAGCGTTCATGTATCTCGATGTTTCGTGTAATTTTACGAGCATTTATTTTTTATTTACTGGACTAGATGATGCCGGAATTGCGCGAAACAAATTCTATTGCACTCGTATCGTCTATAAGAGTCTAACGAAACTGACAGAATTCAATTCAGAGTTCGTTGGCTCAATATTTTAAAATGATGTTGCGATGCTCAACGTTACTCAAAATAGTCGTTTTCTCCAAACGACCTCGGATTGGAACGAAATGAGTTTCGTTGCACGTGTATCGGCCACGCAAGTCTAACACAACTGATGAGAGTCGATTCAGAGCATGTATGCTCAATACACTAAAATAACGTAGTTATGACGGGCTATAGTACTCAAAATGGTCACTTTCACCAAATGACCCTGGATTGGGACGAAACAAGTTCTGTTGCACTTGTATTGACTATACGAGTCTAACGCAACTGACAGAAGTCGATTCGGAGCATGTATGCTCAATTAACTAAAATAACGTCGTCGTGACGCGCTACGGTACTCAAAATGGTCACTTTCATCAAATGGCCTCGGATTGGGACGAAACGAGTTCCGTTGAACTCGTATCGACCATACGAGTCTAACTTAACGGGCAGAAGTCAATTTGGAGCACGTATGCTCAATAAAATAAAATAGCGTCGTCGTGACGCGCTACATTACTCAAAATGGCCACTTTCACCAAATGACCCCGAATTGGGACGAAACGAGTTCCGTTGCACTCGTATCGACCATACGAGTCTAACGCAACTAACATAAGTCAATTCGGAGCACGTATGCTTAATAAACAAAAATAGCGTCATTGTGACGCGCTACGATACTTAAAATGGTCACTTTCATCAAATGACCTCGGATTGGGATAAAACGAGTTTCGTTGCACTCATATCAACTATACGAGTCTAACGCAACTGTCGTAAGTCAATTCAGAGCACGTATGCTCAATAAACTAAAATAGCGTCACCGAGACGCGCTATGGTACTCAAAATGACCACTTTCACCAAATGACCTTGGATTGGAACGAAATAAGTTCCGTTGCACTCGTATCGACCATACGAGTCTAACACAATTGACGGAAGTTGATTCGGAGCACGTATGCTCATTATACTATTTCGGCGTTGTGGCGAAGCACAATGTTACCCAAAACAGTCATTCCTCTTGTTGAAACCAGCAACTGGTCTCCTGAGTTCGGACCCACTGGGGGGTGTAGCCGACGCTTACTTCTCCCTCCCTAGACCCTCCGACCGGTGGATGAGAAACTTGGAATAGACCCAAGGCTGTAGCGAGGAGGTCCCGCCACACACCCGGAAGATCTTAGAGAGCTTCCCCTCCCAAACCAAAGCTCAGCCGGGCACCTTGGAGGACACGGACTGCCAACCAAAACTAGTCTGGAGGAGAGGACTCTCAAGGAATCGGATCTCCTCCAAGGTGCCCTTAAGGGTCTATTTATAGATTTTTCTAGGCTGGTCTGCAAATAACATGAATCCGCCTTTTAGTTTTACTAACCGCACCCCAAATTGGTCTGCTAATAGCCTAACTCCGCTGTTTCGAAGGGCTATTTGCAGCCCACAAGGGGTATTATGGTCATTTACCCCTCAAAGCCTTTTGGGCGAGTGGTCCGTGAGGGTACCACCCGCTGGGCACCTGCTTAGCTGGGAGAATGTCCACGCTTCCGGGCGAGTGGTCCGTGAGGGCACCACTCGCCCAGCTCCTTCTCTCCTGCAGCTTACCCCCACTAACCCGGGGGTATTTTCACCTGTTTGAGCCGGGGCGAATGATCTGACTGGCCTAGGTCTCGCCAGTTGGCCTGTGGGACCCACTCGACGAATACGGGTTGTACACAATCCCCGCTCTTTGCGAGCGGTTCCCGCGCTCGGAAAGAACAGTCCAACCCGGTATTTGGTGAGTGCTGGCTGACTGGTCCCATAAGATTCTGTGGGTCCCACCGTTGCCCTATATATATCTATTCATGTCAGATTTTCCTGGAACACTTTCATTCCTCGATTCGGAGCTTCTTCTCTCCCTTGGCCTTTCGCCGATATCAATGTCTTCCCACAAATCTTCCGCGAGACCCCTCTCGCAGGAGATGATCGTGCGCCTGGCTGCGGCCCAAAGCGTAACCACCCCCAAGGCTGCCAAATTTGCTCCCTGGCTTATGTCTAAATGGGATCCGAGTGCCCCCTACGTCTCGCGTCGAGCCAAGGCGATTCGGCTGAATCGTCAAAGAGGCGAGACCGCTTCGGAGTCTCCGGCGAATACTCCCCCGGCGAATACCCCTCCGGCGAAAACTCCTCCGGCGAATACCCCTCCAGCGAAAACTCTTCCGACGAGGAATCCTCCGGACCCCGGGATGCAGGTATGAAGATTCCTCCTGTCTTTCTGTTTGGTTCCTGTCCCCTATCCTGCGTTTGCTCTGGCCGTTCGCAGGGGATTTCGGTGCCTGAGGCCGGCCACGGGGCAGTCTCGAGCAGTGCCGCGGTGCCACCTCTCGCGAACGAGAGGCCTCCTCCAGACCTGGACCTTGCTCCTCCCCCCCCTCCGGGCGAGACCACATTGCAGTCCGGTAAGTTGTGAACCCTCTTGATTCGTCCTTCATACTGCTCGTCACTGACCATTGTTTTTCGTAGCTCTCGTCCCCGTCCTTTCGCCGCGGGACTTCATTCCTCTGAGCTCCCCTGCTTGACCGAATCCTTCCATGCTTGCGGATGAGCCGAGGGTGTCTCCCGAGAAGGGACCCGGTCAACAGGACCGAGCGGATGATCCTGCGGATGCTCCAGCTCCTTCTTCACAGCCCTACCGTCCTGGAAAGGGAAAGGTCCTGCCTCCCGCCGGTTCATTTAAAACGCACCCCCATTCGTCTCGTCCCTCCGGTCATGGGGACCCCTCACTAGGTTAGCGACCTCTGCTGCATTTAGCGCATCCGCTTTGTTTAACGTGACTGACCAGTCTATGATCTCGCAGGCTATCGGGAAGCCTCTCCCTTTGGATCCTACCACGAGGGGGAAGACGGAATGCTCTCGCCCCTCCCCTCTCCCGGGGATCTCTCTGACTTCCTCGGCGACTCCTCAGATCATGCGACCCTAAAGGAGCGAGTCACGGAGGTCTTGGGGAAGCTCATCCATATCCAACGGAACATCGCCGGCCAGGTGGATGATGTGCGGCTGGAGGTCACGCGCGAGCTGAAGGACCTTCGAAAGGACTATTCGCGCCTTCTCGCGGCGGTGGAGCGTCTGGGAGGTGAAGGGGGGAGCTTTCTCCCGGGAGGCACGCTGCGCGAGCCCGGGATCAGCTTCAGCTGGCGTCTCACGAGATCACCTCCATGCTCGCGTATTATCGTCCGTGAATGCCTCCGGAGGCTGGGCCGCGAGGGCATGGTCGGTGGTACTGGGAGGAGCGCTAGTCTGGTCTTCATTCGCCTCCTTTGTATTTTTCCCTTTATTCTATTTATGGTGCTGAGGATACTGGACTCTATTTATGCCTGTAATAATTTTACATTTTTTGCTTGGCGAGTGCTTTATTTCTATTTTCGTTTATATTTCTCGCAACTTGCTTGAGCATGCCGAATGATATGATATTGCCGAATGCTTTCGTAACTCTTTCGCGTGGTCGTCGAGCGGATAGCCACTTGGCATTCGCCATTAATGGTTGAGAGGGATCGGCCCGGGTTTCGAGGCGTCGGGAAGGCGCGATTGCTATCCGCACACCCGCTGCCTCGAAAGCCCAAGCGTCTTTTAGTTCTTCTATAAATAGGTCGTCCAACCACCATATTAATTACCTTGCCATCCGCTCCCTCTCTCTCCTCGCGCTAGCACTCGCGCTTCTCTCTTCTCTGCTGCTCCCGTCTTCTCCAGCATTCGCGAAATGGGTGGCGACGCTGAAGGTAGGGTCAGGTGTGCCAGCGCATTCGTTAATCATGTCTTCGACTCCTGCGACCTCTCCGAGGAGGCCTTCCTGAGCGCGGTTGCTGACTACGTTCCGCCGGCATTCGAGGCGCGAAAGCCCGAGCCGGAGGAGCGTCTAAACTCCATCTCGCCATGTGCTCTCGCGATCCCGCTAGAGCACTTCGAGGTGGGGTTTCGCCTTCCCATCTGGCCGGAACTCCGCCAGAATTTCCGGTACTACGGGGTCGTGCCCGACCAACTCAATCCCAACTCTATCGCCATGCTGGTTGGGTACGCGTGCTACCTGCGAGAAGAGGGGATCGAGTTCTCACTACCCGTCTTCCGCAAACTGTACACCTTCCGCTGCTCACACGGCATCTCCTTCTTCTCAGGTCAAAACCCTCTCAAACACTACGGTCTCCCGAACAAGAACCACGACTGGGTCCGCCGCTTCATCTTCGTCGGCGGGAGCCTTGGGAATACCCTTCTCGCCCCGGTGCAGGAGGAGGAGTCGACCTTTCGTCCCCCGACCTTAGGGGGGCATGAGGCCAAGCTGCATCAATACATCCTTCAGCACGGGATGGACCTCGTCCATCTCCGGCGAAATGTCAACTCGCTCCCGCCCATTCCGCAGGGTGAGGGTAAGTTTTCGAGACCTTCTGCATTCGTTTCGGCTTGGCGGTTCTTACGTCATTCGCTAAATCTTTCGCGTTCTTATGCAGGTGTGCGTAATTTCCCCCTTCACCCGCCGCGACCTCCTGGGGTTTCTGTATCCTTTGCACAGGCGGCCGCGGATGCCTGCCGGGAGGAACCTTCCTCCTCCAAACCTAGCGGCCGGAAACGAAAACCCGGGGCGCTCACTTCCTCTTCTTCCAGGAAGCCGAAAAGTCCTTCCGCCAAGGGGAAGGGGATCTTGGACGAGACCCGAGGGGCGAGTGCTCTGACCCAAACCCTGGGGACGGGCGCGCCGGCCCTAACCCAAGGGACAGATGCGCCGGCCCAAACCTTGGGGTCGGGTGTGCCAGACGGGACTGGGATCCAGGCGAGATCGTCGTTGCCGCCGCCTCCGCTGCCCAGGGACCACCGGAACTTCGCAAATGGCGAGAAGTACGTGGATCCCTCGGGGGCTCCTCTAGTGAAGTGGGACAGAAACAATAACCGGGTCTCGCTCTCCACCCTCCATTCGACTTGGATAGAGAGCGATGTCGCTACCGGTGAGGCCTACGCCATGGCGTATGCCCTCTATGACCGTGACGATGCCGAAGTCTTCGATGCCGAGAAGACTCAGGTTCTCGCCCACGAGACCGCTCGAGCCCTGCTGTGGGCCCTTGAGCTTGTGCATATGTCTTCGCGCCGGAGCATCAGTCTGTCGCGGAGTCTGGCCGAGGTCGAGGAGACCAGGGCCCTTGTTTTGGTCGAGGCGCAGGAACTCAAGACGAAGTTGGCAGCTGCGGAAGCCCTTCTCGCCAGCCTTCCCGTCAGAGAGGTATATTTCCCTCCTCCCTCCTCCCCGCGAATGACCGTTGATGATTGTCGCACTTCCTTCTCACCACCTTCGTTTTCTCAGGACGCTATGATCGCCGAGATGCTTCGCGCGCGAGTGGGCAATCTTGAGGAGGAAGTCCGGCTGGCTAAGGCCAAGGTCCAGCAGGCGCGAGAAGCCGATGCCCTGGCACTCGCCTCAGGAAGCAGGGGGCACTTTTATCCCCACCATGAGCTAGAGAAGCTGATGCAGGAGAATGCTCAAAGCGCCGTGAAGCACGCGCTGCAGGTGCTGCGGCAGGCTGGGTACCTGAAGGAGGAGGCCGAATGCCTCTCTGCCTGACAGGTCGTCCCCGAGCTCTACATTCCGATCCCCTTCCCGGAAGATGAGGACGGCGAGCCGCGAGAAGATGCCCTCCTACCGGATTCGAGCGAAAGCGATGGATCTTCTGGCGAGAAGCCTGCCGATCCATGAGATGGGCCCTTTGTATATATTTTTTGTTTTCTTTTTATTCTTCATTTTTGGATGTAATCATGAACTGGGCGAGTCCCCTTGAAAGATATATATTGATTACAATTTTTGTGCTATCTTAATTTTTTCTCATTCGCCGCTATATCTCGCAAGGCTCATTAGGACGCTAGACCGTAGTGTAACTGTCTTGACCATTCGCCGCTGCTCGTTGACGACCCAGGATGCATCACTCTTTTCGACTTCCCGCTACCGAGTGAGCCTTTGGACCATTCGCGCATCACGGGGCTGCGTTTAGGTAGTTATGAAAGCGAGGTGAAATCACCGTTCCGGCGCGTGGTCTATGCGAGTGCTCTTGAGGTCACTCCTTGATAATTTAGAACCTGCCACCGAGTGAGCCTTCGGACCTGCCAGCTAGATGAGAGCCTGGACAGCGGGTCTGCTCGGGGCCATTTTTCCTTCAACATAGAACCTGCCACCGAGTGAGCCTTCGGACCTGCCAGCTAGATGAGAGCCTGGACAGCGGGTCTGGTCGGGGCCACTTTTCCTTCAATATAGAACCTGCCACCGAGTGAGCCTTCGGACCTGCCAGCTAGATGAGATCCTGGACAGCGGGTCTGGTCGGGGCCAATTTTCCTTCAACATAGAACCTGCCACCGAGTGAGCCTTCGGACCTGCCAGCTAGATGAGAGCATGGACAGCGGGTCTGCTCGGGGCCATTTTTCCTTCAACATAGAACCTGCCACCGAGTGAGCCTTCGGACCTGCCAGCTAGATGAGAGCCTGGACAGCGGGTCTGCTCGGGGCCATTTTTCCTTCAACATAGAACCTGCCACCGAGTGAGCCTTCGGACCTGCCAGCTAGATGAGATCCTGGACAGCGGGTCTGCTCGGGGCCATTTTTCCTTCAACATAGAACCTGCCACCGAGTGAGCCTTCGGACCTGCCAGCTAGATGAGAGCCTGGACAGCGGGTCTGCTCGGGGCCATTTTTCCTTCAACATAGAACCTGCCACCGAGTGAGCCTTCGGACCTGCCAGCTAGATGAGAGCCTGGACAGCGGGTCTGCTCGGGGCCATTTTTCCTTCAACATAGAACCTGCCACCGAGTGAGCCTTCGGACCTGCCAGCTAGATGAGAGCCTGGACAGCGGGTCTGCTCGGGGCCATTTTTCCTTCAACCTAGAACCTGCCACCGAGTGAGCCTTCGGACCTGCCAGCTAGATGAGAGCCTGGACAGCGGGTTTGCTCGGGGCCATTTTTCCTTCAACATAGAACCTGCCACCGAGTGAGCCTTCAGACCTGCCAGCTAGATGAGATCCTGGACAGCGGGTCTGCTCGGGGCCATTTTTCCTTCAACATAGAACCTGCCACCGAGTGAGCCTTCGGACCTGCCAGCTAGATGAGAGCCTGGACAACGGGTCTGCTCGGGGCCATTTTTCCTTCAACATAGAACCTGCCACCGAGTGAGCCTTCGGACCTGCCAGCTAGATGAGAGCCTGGACAGCGGGTCTGCTCGGGGCCATTTTTCCTTCAACATAGAACCTGCCATCGAGTGAGCCTTCAGACCGGCCAGCTAGATGAGAGCCTGGACAGCGGGTCTGCTCGGGGCCATTTTTCCTTCAACATAGAACCTGCCACCGAGTGAGCCTTCGGACCTGCCAGCTAGATGAGAGCCTGGACAGCGGGTCCGCTCGGGGCCATCTTTGGAGCTTTCGGAGTTTTTCCCACAAGCTGCAGTATCGATCTCAAACACATGTTAAACAAAATATTCTTATTTCAAAACATTTTTATTACATAGTTTCAGGGATAGAAATGTTTAAGATCGTCACCGCTCCAGGTGTGGCTGAGGGGTTGGCCCTCCACGTTCTGAAGGCGATACCCCCCGGACTTTAGCGCTTCCTCTACGACATAGGGGTCTTCCCAGTTGGGATTAAGCTTTCCCACTGCGGCAGACCTCCCGGCCGCGTCAACCTTCTTGAGTACTAGGTCCCCTTTTTCGAACTGCCTGATCCTGATGTGCTTGTCGAAGTACTTGGCCATCCGCCGCTTGACCTCTTCTTGGCGAATGGCTGCTAGATCCCGGGCTTCTTCGATGAGGTCGAGGGAGAGCCGCAACTCCTCTTCATTCCCAGCTCTCCAATCTTCCTCTTCATTCGTGGCGGCCTTTACCCGTGGCATCATGATTTCGAACTCTGTTGGAATGACGGACTCGCAGCCGTGAGAGAGCTTGAAAGGTCTCTCCAGTGGCGGTGTTGGGGGTGGTTCTTAAAGCCCACAGGACCGAGGGGAGCTGCTCCACCCAATTGCCCTTAAGATTTTCCACCTTCTTCTTGAGCAAGTTCACGATAATCTTGTTTGCCGCCTCCACCTGCCCGTTGCTCCTGGGATGATGGACGGATGCAAACCTGAGGTCTATCCCCAACTGGCCGCAGAAACTGATGAACTCCTCGCTTGCGAACTGCGAACCGTTGTCCGTGACTATGACCTGCGGAAGACCATGCCGACAGATGATCTCCCCCATATGAAGTTGCGGACCACCTGGGAGGTGACCTTAGCCAGCGCCTTGACCTCCAACCACTTTGAGAAGTAGTCGATCATGACTAAGAGAAACCTCCTCTGCCCACTAGCCTGGGGGAAGGGTCCTACCAGATCCATCCCCCATATGGCAAATGGCCAGGGTGCCGTGATACTCCTTAGCCTCTGAGCTGGCATGAGCTGAAGCGGGGCGAACATCTGGCACTTATGGCATTTCTTGGCGAAGGTGGCCGCGTCTTTGCTTAGGGTTGGCCAAAAGTATCCCTGCCTCATTATTCTTGCCTCCAACATCCTGCTCCCCGAGTGGCTGCCGCACTCGCCGGAGTGAACTTCTTCCAAGACCTCGGGACTTCATCTTCCGAGATGCACCGGGCCAAGAGGCCCGAGAGGGTCTTCCGATACAGATCCCCTTCATGGAGCACGTAGTAGGCGGACTTGTACCGGAAGCGCCTTTGGTCCGGAACGTCCTCCGGGAATTTCCCTGTTGTAAGGAAGGTAACGAAGGGATCCTTCCAAGAGGGCCGCTGCTCTATTTCCATGAGTTCCCCTTCCTCGATCGAAGGACGGAACAGATCTGTTAGGGTTCCTCCGGTTCGGGGACCGGTCTTGGCCAAGCGATCCGCCTGGACGCTCTCCTCCCGAGGGATGTGCGTGATGGAGAAAGTCTTGAACGCTCCAATGAGGCTTCTCACTTTGGCTAAGTATCTTATGAGTGTAGGTTCCCTCGTCTCGAACTCCCCCTTGATCTGAGAGGCTATTACCATTGAGTCGGTGAGAACCTCCACATCATGGACTCCCAGTTCCCGAGCCAGACGCAAACCGGCGATCACTGCCTCATACTCCGCCTGGTTGTTGGTGATTGGGAAATGTATAACGAATGTCTGCTCGATCTTCACCCCGTGAGGGCTCTCCAGCACTACCCCTCCTCCGAGAGAATTCTTACCCGAGGCCCCGTCAACCAGCAGCTTCCACGGAACATGACGAGGGGCCTGACCCTCCTCCATCTCGGCCACAAAATCTACCATGAAATCCGCCACCACCTGTGCCTTCATGGATAGCCGAGGGACGAAGGTGATATTGAACTCGCTGAGTTCTATCGACCACTTCGCTAGCCTCCCCGAATGCTCTACTCCTTCGAAGATCTGGCGAAGAGGGTGGTCCGTCACTACTTGAATTGAATGGGCCTGGAAGTATGGTCTGAGTTTCCTTGCTGCGACGACCAGAGCAAAGACCAACTTCTCCAAGATCGGGTATCTGAGCTCCGCCTCCCTTAGGACCCTACTCACGTAATAGATAGGCAGCTGCTTCTTGCCTTCTTCCCGGACCAGGACGGAGCTTACAGCCTCAGTCCTGACTCCGAGATATAGGGATAGATCTTCCCCCTCCTTGGGACCTTGGAGTAGCGGAGCTTTGGTGAGCTGACCCTTCAAGGCCTGGAAGGCCTCCTCGCATTCCTTTGTCCACTCAAATTTCTGGTTGCCTCGTAACGTTTTGAAGAAGGGGGAGCATTTCTCTCCGGCCCGGGAGAGAAACCTGCTCAACCCCACGAGTTTTCCCGTCAAGCGCTGGACCTCCTTGGCATTCCGAGGCGATCCCAACTCCATGATGGCTTTGACCTTGTCCGGGTTAGGTTCTACCCCCGAAGGGGTGAGAAGGTGTCCCAGGAATTTCCCCTTGCTGGCCCCGAACACACACTTTAGGGGATTCAGGCGCATCTTGTACTTGCGTAGGGTGGCGAAGGTTTCCTCGAGGTCTCGGAGATGAATGCCCACGCTCTTGCTCTTCACCATGAGGTCATCTACGTAAACCTCCAAGTTTCTTCCTCTTTGCTCCTTAAAAATCCGGTCCATCATCTTCTGGTAGGTTGCTCCTGCATTTTTCAGCCCAAAGGGCATCATCTTATAGCAGTAGCACCCCTCCCGGGTGATAAAAGAGACATCTTTGATATCCGGGGGGTGCATCCTGATCTGGTGATAACCTGAAAAAGCATCCAAAAAACTCATCACAGAAAAACCGACGGCTGAGTCAACCAGCGTGTCGATCCGAGGCAGGGGATAACAATCCTTAGGGCAGGCTTTGTTTAATAAAGAAAAGTCAATACACATACGCCAGCGACCATCGCCCTTTTTTACCATGACGACATTGGAGACCCAGCCTGGATACTGGATCTCCGATACAAAACCTGCTTCAAGGAGCTTGGCCACCTCCTCGCGGATTGGTTCTTCGAGTTTGTCGGCGAAGGCCCTCCTTTTCTGTCGGATGGGGCGGGCTCCTGGCTCAAGGTTAAGACGATGGCAAGCCACGTCCGCTTCGATGTCGGGCATGTCTGCCGCGCTCCATGCGAAGATGTCCACGTTCTTCTGAATGCACTCCAGCATCCTCACCCTGTCTTCCGGGCTGAGGCCCCCGCTGACACGCACCTTCTCCACCCTTCCTCCCTGGGTGATAACCTCTATCTCCACTACTTCCTCTGCCGCTTCAAGCCGGGCCGGCTCTTCCCATCTTCCCCTCGCTTCTCGCCCCTCTACCCTGGCCTTCTCCTCTGCCGCACCTTCCTCCTCCATCGTTCGACCTGCTCCTCCTGAGCTACCTCCCTCTCCTTTCTTCGGGCACTACCCTCTTCCTCTTCTCCCCTCTTCTCCACTCCTTCTTCTGGCCCCTCCGGCCTCCTCATCTCTTCATCCATCTTCTCAGCCTCCGCCATCCAAGAGATGGTATTGACGGCAGTCACATAGCACTGCCTGGCCACCTTTGCATCTCCCCGGATTCGGATCTGGACTCCTCCACTATGGAACATCAAGCACTGGTGGTATGATGAGGGCACACATCGGAAGGCACTGATGAGAGGGCGCCCAAATATGGCATTGTAGCTGCTCGGAGCGTCAACGATGACGAACCGGCAGTTCCTCGGGACCACTCCTAATGTCACCTGGAGGCCGACACCTCCCTCAACCTCCTTCCTTTCTCCTGAGAAACCAAACAGCGGCCCATCAGAGGCCTGCACCCTCTTCTTCTCCACCTCCATCGCATCGAAAGCCTTCTTGAAGATAACATTCACCGAGCTCCCATTGTCCACCAGGATCCGGGAGACCGTGAAGTTTTCTATCGCCGTCTGGATCACCAGGGCGTCGCAGAACGGGTCCTCATAATCGGGCATGTCTTCCGAGGAGAAGGTGAGCTTCTCTGTGGGGGGTGGGGTCTGGGAAGTTGATGCGACGTCTCTCCGGAACATCGCCTGGAAGCTCCTTTTGCGAGAGGCTTCTATCCCAACCCCACCATGAATCACCCCGATTCCCCCCTGGCTCATGTATCTGCCCTGTCCTCGCATCGGTCCTCTTCCGCCTCTGGGAGCACTTCCTCGATCCTGGCCTGCTGCCGCCGTGGTTGACCTCTCCCTCTCATCTCCAAGAATTCTGGGCAGGTGGCGGTCGCGTGACCTTCTTCCTGGTGAAAGTCACAATAGGGCAACGCCACCCTGTCCCTTCTTCCTGCTCTTCCTCTCCCTCCTCTTGCTCCTCTTCCTCGGCCTACTGCCATAGCTTGCTCCCTTGGGGGGTGAGGGGGTCTGGGACCTTGCCTCCACCCCGGATTTATTCCTCCCGCCTCTCTTCCTTGATACCCCCTTCCTGACCTCTCGCTGGTCCTTCCTGGTGCCTCCAGCCCAACCTGTTGTTGGGCTCTTGATTCCTCCAATTCCGAGGCGGTCTTTCGAACCCCTGACCCCTGGGTTCTTCTCGCCTTCTTCCTTCTTGCTGCCTCACCTCGGGCTCGCTCATCTTCGCCAACCTCTTGTAGAACTCCGGGTTGGCCGCCTCCCCTTCAATCTCCTCTGATGCTCGCTCCATCAACTCCTCAAAGGACAAAGGAGGCCTTCTCTTCAGGTCCATCTTGAAGAACCCATCTCGCAACCCTACGATGAACGCCATCTGAGGGCGAATCCCGGCACCTCCTGCACAAGGTGTATCTCCTCCTGGAACCTATCCACGTAATGTGCCAGGGATTCCCCCTCCCTTTGCCTGATCTTGAAGAGAGCCTCCGCATCCTTCTTCCTCTTTTTCGACATCGAGAAGCGCAGCCGGAAGCCCCGGCGCAAATCATCGAACGCATAGATGGAACCTGTGGGAAGCTGGTGGAACCAGTCCCTTGCTTTCTCCTTCAGGGTGGTTGCGAAGAGTCGGCATTGAAAAGCATCCGACATGGGAAGGATTGACGTCATGTCCTAAAACCACTGCAGGTGCACGACTGGGTCCTCCTTGCCGGTGTAGTAGGACATCTCCGGCCCTCGAAACCCCTCTGGCACTGGGGCCGAGAGGATCATCTCGCAAAAGGGGCTCCCTTCCCCTGCTCGGCGAATGGTCCTCTCGCGCGGAGCCAGCTCACACACCTCAGCACTCGTCGGGCAGCTGAACAGCTGCCGCCCGGGGAGATCTCGCGAATGATCTGACTGGCCTAGGTCTCGCCAGTTGGCCTGTGGGACCCACTCGACGAATACGGGTTGTACACCTCTAAATGACCACCATTATGGGGTGGAGGTCGGGTCGTGGTTTTCTATGACCCAGCCTAAGCTCCTCCAAGGGTTCAATTGAACCGATCAGACCCCTTTTTAAAGTTGGGATGTTAAAATCTAGACTGATAGCAATGGCAAGAAAAATACCCGCGCTGCCACCGGGCATCAATCAAAGCTGAGCAACAAGCTTCAATGCCAGTTAGAGGAGATAGTAAAAACGAGAAATGGCACCCGTTCGACTGGCATCACTCCCCCTTGTCTGAGTAAATTCTATCACCCTCCATGCCATACAGGCTCCGAGTCTCCCACCTCGAAGAATTTGATGGGGAAGGCGACCCCTACAAACATGTTAGTTGTTTCCTCGTGGCGATGGAGATGTACGGAGCACCGGACCAGCTCAATTATAAGACATTCCCGACAACGCTCAGAGGTGATGCCCTTGCCTGGTTCCATTCCTTGCCCAGGGGCAATTCGTAACCTCGACAAGTTATCACAACTGCTCATTCACCACTTCAATGCTCAGAGGGACATGGAACGGCATGCTATTACCACTCCCTTCAGAGACGACTATGGATCAAAGGGTGAAGGCTACCTGGGAATATCCCAACCGCTATCATCGTAACAAGGGCAACACGTATCCTACCTTATTTCAATATTACTATGACTGTTATCTCATTTCATTTGTGATGCAGGCTTTAGGAAATAAGTCTCGGAAGGGTAAGGTCACGACCTCCGGTAAGATATGGGTCATCCCCCAACACCGAGCAGCCAGCCCGCGTCCTACGACCGTGTAGGGTCTGCCCACCCCTGCGACCAGGCGGGAACTGGGTTCCCCACCAATAAATCTCAGAAGGGTAAGGTCGTGAAATCTGGTAAGATTTTTCCAACCCCTACACCGAGCAATGAGCCCGCATCCTACGACCATGGAGGGCATGCCCCCTCTGTGACCGGGAGGGAACTGGGTTCTCCACCACCAAAAAATCTCTGAAGGGTAAGGTCTCGACCTCCCGTAAGATAGGGGTTATCCCCTTACACCGAGCATAGAGCCCATACCCTACGATCATGGAGGGCATGCCCCCTCTACGACCGAACGGGAACTGGATTCCCCACCAACAACTCTGAAGGGTAAGGTCGCGACCTCCGGAGCGCAAGGGGCCTACCCCCTTTCTTCGAGCAGCAAGCTTGCGCCCTATGGCTGTAGAGGTCCTGCCCCCTTCTGCGACTGGGCGGGAACTGGGTTCTCCGAACGATGACCTCCGGTGCCAACACCGAACAGCAAGCCCACATCCTACAATCGCCCCGACAAAAAGACAGGGGTGTTAGAATGCACCAAAATGGTTGTAACATAAAAGACCAACATAAGAATGAATCCATGACTCAAAAGCAGCCAATCAATGCTACATATAAAAGCAAATCTCAACATATTATGGTTCTACTATACATGTCGCCTCGTATGATAAACACAAGGCAACAAGCAAGAAGCAATGTGGAACGTAAAAAAACTAACACAAAGTCGGCCAGCTACCAGGTCACCCCTCAATAACGACATCAGAGAAATCGTCCTCTGAAGCATCATCCACACCGAGGTATGCGACGCTGCTCTCTGGCCTCCTCAGTGTTAAGAGAAGTCCCTTACCAAAGCCATTTCGGAATGTGATCTCACACTCATCCTCCAAGAGCTGGTCCACCTCGATAGTCATGACCTGGGATCGAACCTCCTCCATGATCTGAGAACGCTCCTCCATGAAGGTAAGGGAATCCTTATACTCTACAACCGCAGCTACTTTGACCCCGTCAACATTCGGATGTACAGCAACAAGTCTAGCCACCTCATCCCTCAAGTGTGACAACTCGACCTCCTGCTGGGCCATCTCTTCATCTGCCTTACCAAGTGCACTCATGATCTCCTCATGAGCCACCGCGATCGTCTTAGCCTCCTTTTGAAGCTTTGTGCTCTCTGCCCGAGCTGAAGTAAGCTCAGACTCCAACCGATCCAAACAAGATGCATCCCTCTCCTTCCTCCTCTTAGCAAACTCTAGGGAGTCCTTCGTAGATACCAAGTCGACCTGAGGAGTCTAAAGCTAGAGGCTAAGATGGACTAGGTGGGCATAAGGCATCTGTGGAGCTTCCCCCCACTAGAGTCATCCAGGTGGGCTATAGGTGTATAGAGACAGAGATCTTTCCTCAAAAAGGATTGAGTTCGATTAGAGATGTTGAGTTCCTTCCATCTCAGGTTGAGTTAGGCTCGACTAGAGATGTTGAGTTCCCTCCATCTCAAGTTGAGTTCGGCTCGACTAGAGATGTTGAGTTCCCTCCATCTCAGATTGAGTTCGGCTCGACTAGAGATGTTGAGTTCTCTCCGTCTCGAATTGAGTTCGGCTCGACCAGAGATGTTGAGTGTTGGGTTTTCTATATATACATCATATGTAGACAGCACATCGTATATGCGCAGTGGAAGAAACAACAAGAACAACCCAAAGAATAAGGATCTTGTGAATTTCATGAATCTAGAGATTAGGAAAGAAAAATGCGATATACCTTTGCGGAATTGAGTCAGTACTCAACCAAGGTGCTCCAAGAAGAAATCTAGTAGATGAACTTTGAGTTCCAAGCACCGAAATGGATCGGCCCCTCTATAGAGATCCACACAAGTGAAGAAGAACCCCAATGCCTTGTCGTACAAGGAATGGGTCGGAGAAGAACAGTCCTCTGCGTCCCCACGAACTGCTAGGTCTGTTGAAGGGGAGGCGGCGACGGTCGGCGAAGTCTAGGTCGGCGGACAGGGACGAGGAGTATCAGAACACTTCCGTATTCAGGCTATCTCAAAGTCGCAAGAAGGGATCGATCTACTTAAGGACCTAATCGTTTCCCCTTTTATACGCAATGCATAAAAACAGGTTATCCGCAGACCCGGGAAAAAACAGAACAATTCCGTCAGGATTTTAAACTCGTCGAATATGATATAATTCGTCTAAACACTTTCGACTAATCAACATAAATTCGTCGAAACACTTTTGACGATTTCGTCGAAACACTTTTCAGCGAATTTGTATCTAATTCATCGAAACACTTTCGACGATTCCAATTAGACGAATTGACACATATCGTCGAAAATCTTTCAACGATTTTGTCTAGTAAAATTCCATTCGTCGAAACACTTTCGACGAATTTGCTAAGTCCTATAGAATTCGTCTAAACCATTTTGACGATTCATCAAGAGTATTTATTTCCCGTTTGAGACATTCTCAATTTAATTCCGAACAGTAATAGGATTGGTCCTCCACTCATATCCAATATGAGTAAGGCCAACACAATCCTTTCTCCAACTTCTCCAAACACTTTTATGTGCGACCCAATAGGCTCATATTGCGTTAGCAGTAAGACTAACTGCTTGATTGCTTTGAGATCACCTCAGAAACTCCAACAGTCTCCCACTTGATCACAAAGTATCAACAAAAGTCTCACAAACAATGAGCGACATCTAGCAATACATCATTGCTACCCAAGAAATAAGAGTTCATAACTCAACAAACCTGTCTTGACCAATGTATCAGTGTTGTCATGTCCCTTTGTCCCTTACATCCGGATAGAACTAGAGGCATGATCTGTGTCCCCCTCATAATTGTTCAATCATGGTTTCCTGATCTAGAATAGACTGTCTGAAATTGGTGAGCTCAATATCATATATTGACTCAACCAAGCATGGTCATGCATTTCTCAGTCTCATTCCATCAAGGGGCCCATGGATGTAACTCTTGTCATATAGGAGGACAAATTCTATTTCTGTCCACACCCAAACACTCAAATGATTCGTAACGTACCCAATAACCACCCTTATCATCAACCTTTCTCAAGGAAGACTTTAGATGGCATCAAAGTACGCTCTTCCTCACTTGATGAATGATGCGACTTCAGGTCAAAGAACAACAAACACCATTATCAGTTGAGACCTACTTGTGACACGTTCATATAACAATCCACAAAGTAGTCTCAAGGTGGGTCTGTCCAGTACAACTTGTTCACTAACAAGTACCCATGTGTTGACTTGATATCACAATATCATGACCTGTGAGAACTGGTCATCAGTCAACGCACATGCTAGTCTTAATGTATCATCATCGCCCTTTAACTTCTAAGATGATACTCCGACCAGGGACCATTTAAGAATGAAACTTCTAATTAAACATAGGCCCTCACATTCAAGTCACGTACTTAAATTCCTATGGAAGCAAGCATTCTAAGGGTATATATTATGCTAATTAATCTATCACATAGAAGCAGTTGACATAATAATAAGAACTTGCCATGAATAAAATATAAAGAACTATATTCATCACATGAATAAACATCAACCGACAAATATATATATAAAATAATCCACAAGACTCCCACTAGAGATGATCATTCAGGTATCTAATACTCATTGATCTAGTATGACCATCATGCTTTCTCTGTGCAAGAGGCTTCGTCAGTGGATCCGCAATATTATCTTCAGTCGGTACTCTGCATATGCTCACATCTCCTCGATCGACAATCTCTCGTATAAGATGGAACCGCCGAAGTATGTGCTTGGAGCGCTGATGAGATTTAGGTTCCTTAGCTTGTTCAATAGCACCGTTGTTGTCACAGTAGAGAATTACGGGATCAACAATGCTAGGAACTACACCAAGCTCGCTGATGAATTTCTTAATCCACACAGCCTCCTTCGCCGCATTTGCAGCAGCGATATACTCGGCCTCAGTCGTAGAATCAACAACTGTCTCTTGCTTGGAACTCTTCCAGCTTACAGCTCCTCCATTTAGGCAAAATACAAAACCTGATTGGGACTTTGAATCGTCCTTATCAGTCTGGAAGCTAGCATCCATGTAACCCTTTACAACGAGCTCTTCCTCTCCACCAAACACCAAGAATACATCCTTTGTCCTTCTCAAGTACTTTGGGATATTCTTGACAGCTATCCAGTGACCATCACCAGGATCAGACTGATACCTGCTCGTCATGCTCAAAGCATATGAGACATCGGGTCGAGTACACAACATTGCATACATAATTGATCCAATTACCGAAGCATATGGAATCAACTTCATGCGGTCCTTATATTCCAATGATTTAGGACTTTGGTCCTTGGAGAGACTCACACCATGTGACATGGGTAAGAATCCCTTCTTGGACTCAAGCATGTTGAACCGTTTCAACACCTTCTCAATGTATGTACTCTGGGTCAAACCCAACAACTTCTTCGATCTATCTCTATAGATATTAATACCAAGTATATAAGTCGCTTCACCCACGTCCTTCATAGAAAAGCAATCCCCTAGCCTGTTCTTAACAGCTTGCAGCGTCGGAATGTCATTCCCGATCAGCAGTATGTCATCTACATACAATATCAGGAAAATGACAATGCTCCCACTAATCCTCTTGTAAACACAAGGCTCATCCTCGTTCTTGATGAAACCAAACTCTTTGATTTTCTTATCAAAACGCAGATTCCAACTTCGAGAAGCTTGTTTCAATCCATAAATGGATCGATTCAACTTGCATATTTTAGTGGCTTCACTTGGAGATACAAAACCCTCGGGTTATGTCATATACACTTCCTCAAGGAGGTTTCCATTAAGGAAAGCCGTTTTGACATCCATTTGTCAGATCTCGTAGTCATAATACGCAACAATAGCAAGTAGAATTCCGATGGACTTGACCATGGCAACAGGGGAAAAGGTTTCGTCATAGTCAACAACAAGAATTTGCCTGAAACCTTTAGCCACCAGCCGGCCTTTGAATGTCTGTACATTCCCATCCATGTCGGTCTTCTTCTTGAAGACCCACTTGCACCCTATGGGTCTTACCCCTTCAGGTGGTTCCACCAAGGTCCAAACTTGGTTTGTATACATGGAGTCCATTTCAAATTTCATGGCCTCAAGTCACTTCTCGGAGTCTGGTCCATTCATAGCATCTTGGTAGGTTGCAGGCTCATCATCATGATCCATAAGCAACACATTATCTATTTGAGACATGAGAAATTCATATCTCTCAGGCTCAAATCTTGGTCTACCAGATCTACGTAGGACTTGTGTTTCTTGAGCAGACTCTCTAGCTACTACTACTTGTAGTCCTTGCTCAGGTTCCAATTTCGGTTCGTTCATTGTTTGTGGTTCTTGAACTTCTTCAAGTTCTACCTTTGCAGTCTTTCTGGATAAGAACTCTTTCTCCAAAAAGACATCAGTCCTTGCGACAAACACTTTGCCCTCAGACGGCAGGTAGAAGTAGTACCCTTTGGTCTCCCTAGGATACCCCACTAGATAACATTTATCTGATTTGGGTTCCAGCTTGTCAGGCATTTGACGTCGTACGTATGCCTCATAACCCCAAATTTTAATAAACGACATACTAGGATGTTTCCCAGTCCATATCTCATATGATGTCTTTTGAACCGTTTTCGTTGGAGCGCGATTTAAAGTGAAAGCTGCAGTCTGATGATGCATAATTTGAACTAAGTTATTAATAGGGATATTTAAATATTATAATATAAATATATAGATATTGTTAATTTTATCTTTTAAATCGTACCTTTTTATAATTATATCCTAACAACGCCTATTTTACTATTTTTTGCAGGATCCCGGGACAATTGCATTATCATTTCTAAAGAACACGTCTTCATTTAAGGCGTGCCAAATTAAATATCGAGTGCGGTCATATTACCGTGTCATTGAACCATATTCAAGAAGAGAATGAAGCCCCAATGGTCCGATGAGATATTTTCTCCTAAGTATGAAAGAGGCTAGCCACCTTTGACTATAAATTCAGCATGTGTTCATGAAGGAAGCTTCTTGGAAAGAGATAAAGCTAGCCAACTTGGATCATACTTTTCAAAGCATGGGTCTCATGACAAGTGTGAAAAGGAGTAGCCGTCATTGACCTTTAAACCAACATGTGTTTTTGACCAAGGCAAGCTTCATGGAAGCTTCATCCTCATGCCATCTACCATCTCTACCTCCTTAGTTTTGGCCCTATAAATAGGCATGAAGGAAGAGGGAGAAGGCATCATCTTTCCTCCTTCATTTGAGCATTCTAGAGAGCTATTGAGAGTTTATTTTTAGAGTATTTCAGCTTAATGTTTTCATGTTTTAAAGTTCTTGTGATCTCTTTTCTCGTACTTGTAATCTTTTTGCAAACTCTCTTTGTAATGTCATTTTGCCCTTTTGGTAACTTGTTTCCAATAAGAAATAAAATAGTTTGCTACACCTTTTCTCTCTCTCTCTTTCTTATTATGCATGTTCTTAACATGATTTACGTTTCCTACATTATTATGAGTAACTAAACTTTGTTTAGTGCTTGATCAAGATGATCCAAGCAATGAAATGATCTCCTTTCCTTAATACATATCTTCTCTTTCTCTTTTAACAAATATTTAGGATTTACCTTTGATTAATCTATAGAGAGGTCATATCATCGATATATGATTTTCTCTTCTGTTTCCGTACTCTAGTAACCGAAAGGATCATGCGTACGGATTGATCACTCACGGGTAAAGGGAGTTGAATGCAATCCTTGAAAGAGGACGACGTAAATTTCCCGGATTGGAGTCAAATCCAATAGAGGGGTTCACCACATAAAGCGAGTTTTAGGGGTTTCGATTATAGAACGAAAGTTCGGTTGATCAACCTAAACTCAGTTGGGCGTAGCTTTGAAAGAAGTGCGTTCATATTTTGGGAACCTCCACGGTCCAAGCATCTTAGTTAAAGAGAATTAGGGCTTTATCTATTTTCGATCATTTTCATTCTAAGGTGATTCAAGATCAAGTACTAACCTTTTAATTATCGCTTAATCATCCTCTTTTATCGTAAAACCGTTCTCTTATTTGCAAACCAACTCAAAGAAACTAATTGATAAGATAATAGTTTCCTCCTCAAAGTAGAAGTAATCAACGCGCCCCGAGGAATACGACCTTGGTATAATTAAAATATCATATATTATAGACGATAAGGTACACTTGCCTTCATCGGATATAGGTTGGAGAATATCATCAACTTTCTTTCCAAGCTAAAAATCACAACAACGAATTATTCATATCAAGTTTTTGGCGCCGTTGCCGGGGACTTTGTGTTGATATTTTGAAAAGAGGATAGCTATTAATTTTATCGTTTTTCTTTTTTCTTTTTCGTTTTATTTTCAAAAATTAAAAAAAAAATCTTAAAAGTGTAACTTAAAATCTTGGAAAGGGACGTTTGGGCATCATCCCATCTCACCTCCTAGTACCTTGCGAACCCTTCACCGGGTAGCCCCTGGGAAGTCCAAGACTAGCTTAATCCGCCTAAAAGAAAAAAAAATATAATTAAGTTTTCTTTCGTTTTTATTTTAATTTTCTACTCCTTTCTCTTTCTCTTTCTTTTCTTCACCCCCCCCCCCCCCCTTTTCTTTTTTGTGTATGAACCGAGAAAGCTCTTCGAATATTCCTTTTGATCCAGAGATCGAGCGCACCATTTTGCGGCGCCTCCGTTCTCGTGATCAGGATACGCATCAAGCATCCGAAGAGTCGATCGGGGACACTACCACAGTAAATATGGGTGATCCTAACCCGCCAAATCCTAATGAGGCCCAGCAAAGGACCATGTCCTATTATGCGCGACCGAATCTGGAAGGCACACATTCAAGTATTGTTCGTCCCGCGGTGGCGAACAATAACTTCGAGATCAAGTCTAGCATCATACAAATGGTGCAACAATCGGTGACCTTCGATGGTCTGCCGGACGAAGATCCAAACACGCATATATCTAATTTTCTCAAAATTTGCGATACTTTCAAAATCAATGGCGTCACGGATGACGCCATTCGATTACGTCTTTTTCCTTTTTCTATGCGGTCTAAGGCCAAGCAGTGGTTGGGCTCTCTTCCTAGAGAGTCCATCACTACATGGGCCGATATGGCGGAAAAATTTCTCACTAAATATTTCCCGCCTGCAAAGACCGCTAAAATGCGCACAGATATTGCCTCATTTATGCAAATCGACTCGGAGACTCTCTATGATACATGAGAGCGTTTCAAGGAGCTTTTGCGTAGATGCCCTCACCACGCACTGCCAACTTGGCAACAAGTTCAAATTTTTTATAATGGCTTGAATTTCCAAACAAGGCAAATGATTGATGCGGCCGCCGGAGGGACTTTAAATAAGAAAACCCCGGAGGCCGCTCAAGAGCTTTTCGAGGAGATGTTCATGAATGCGTATCAATGGAATATGCCCCGTGCACGGCCTAATAAGCCCGCCGGTATATTTGAAATAGACGCTGCTTCTAATTTAGTTTTACAAGTTGAGCGCTTAACAAAGCAAGTGGCGGAGATGTCTGCTTCCTCCGCCACTCCTCCTTGGGCTAATAATGTTTTAATCGAAGAGCAGGTTGACTACATGGGAAATCCGTCTCGGCCTTCCTATAACCCGAACTCCGCTCCGTACAACAACACCTACAATGCGGGTTATAGGAACCATCCAAATTTCTCATGGAGCAACCAAGGAAATGCTCAGCGCCCTTTAAATCTAAATCAACCCCTTAATCAACCTCTTAATCTAAATCCCCCTCCTCTAAATTATAATAATCCACCCGGTTTTCCACCGCAACAGCAAAAGCCCTCTCCACTTGAAGAGATCTTTGCAAAATATGTTGCTACAAATGAATCGAACATCCGAAACCTCACCGGATCGATCAAAAATTTAGAGAACCAAGTGGGCCAACTAGCGAAGATGTTCTCCGAGCGTCAACAAGGAGCTCTACCGGGAAATACGGAACCTAATCCAAGGGAAAGCGCGAACGTGATTACTCTACGCAGCGGAAAAGAGTTGGTTTCAAAACAGGACGAACCCATGGTAACTTCTCCTCCTCCTCCTATTTTAGCTTCAAATTTGCCCGCTACGTTAGCTCCGCACGCTTCTAGTTCTAATATTCCGTATCCGTCTAAGCTTAGGAGCGAGTGCGCCGAGAAAAATTACAAAAAGTTTTTAGAAATCTTAAAGCAAATTCATATTAATGTTCCGTTCTGCGAGGCTATCTCTCAAATGCCAAAGTATGCGAAATATCTCAAGGAGTTGCTATCTAATAAAAAGAAACTTGAAGATATTTCGCATATTTCCTTAAACGCAGAATGCTCTGCGGTTATACTCAACAAATTGCCCCAAAAAGCAAATGACCGGGACGGTTCTCCATCCCATGTCTATTTGGCAATGCGTTAGTAAAACACGCCTTAGCTGATCTTGGAGCAAGCATAAACCTCATGCCTTTTTCGTTATTCAAAAAGTTAGGTTTAGGAAATCCTAGCCCCACCCGAATGAGTATTCAACTCGCCGATCGATCATTAAAATATCCAGTAGGGATAGTGGAGGACGTGCTCGTTAAGGTTGACAAGTTCATTTTTCCGGTGGACTTTGTCATTCTTGATATCGAAGAGGATGCCGAAGTACCCCTCATACTCGGCCGCCCCTTCCTTGCCACCTCCCGCGCGATTATCGATGTTAGTGATGGAAAGCTCCTCCTACGAGTTGGAGAAGATGAAGTCACTTTTAGCATAAATCCCTCAATGCGAAATACTCTAGAGAATGACGATTCGTGTTTCTACTTAGAAGAATATTTTGAAAACGAGTTTTATTCACTTCCCGAGTTAGTATCCTCATCAAGTGACGATTCCGAGCTCGCCGAGCTCGCCGAGCTCTTTTGTTTAGAAGAAGTTTCTTGTTCCACACCACCCGAACCACTTCATTTAGAAAAATTAAAAATCAAAACTTCTTATGAAGAACCACCCGTTTTAGAATTAAAACAACTCCCCCCTCATCTAAAATATCTCTTTTTAGAGAAAAATTCTAAGTTACCCGTTATCATATCATCCGAGTTGAGCGATTCAGAAATTTCTGAATTGACTCTAGTCTTAAGCAATCATCGTCACGCAATTGCGTGACAAATATCCGACATCAAGGGTATTAACCCTTCCTTTTGCACTCACAAAATTTTCCTCGAAGATAATTCCCGCAACACAGTCCAGCCTCAACGACGACTAAACCCGAATATGAAAGAAGTCGTTAAGGCTGAAGTTATCAAACTTTTAGATGCGGGAATCATCTACCCGATCTCGGATAGTACTTGGGTTAGCCCAGTACAAGTCGTTCCAAAGAAAGACGGCGTAACGGTAGTTGCGAACGAAAATAATGAGTTGATCCCAACCCGTACTGTTACGGGTTGGCGAATGTGCATAGATTATCGAAAACTTAATGATGCCACTCGTAAGGATCACTTCCCGTTACCCTTTATCGATCAAATCTTAGAACGCCTTTCAGGTCACTCCTACTATTGTTTCCTCGATGGTTTGTCGGGATACTTTCAAATCCCTATTTCACCCGACGACCAAGAGAAAACAACCTTCACTTGTCCCTTCGGCACCTTCGCTTATCGAAGGATGCCGTTTGGCCTTTGTAACGCACCAGCTACATTCCAAAGATGTATGCTGGCAATCTTCGACGAGTTAGTAGAGGAAGTGATGGAAGTCTTCATGGACGACTTCTCCGTTTTCGGAAACTCTTTCAAAAATTGTTTAAAAAATCTCGAGCGTGTGCTTCAGCGTTGTGAGGAAACGAATCTAGCTCTCAATTGGGAGAAATGTCATTTTATGGTCAAAGAAGGATTAGTCATTGGCCATAAAATATCGGGCAAAGGGATCGAGGTCGATAGGGCTAAGATCGAAGTTATCGAAAAGCTCCCCCCCTCCAACGAACGTAAAAGCAATTAGAAGTTTCCTAGGCCACGCAGAGTTTTATCGGCGTTTTATACAAAATTTTTCCAAAATCACGAAGCCGTTAACCCATCTTCTCGAGAAAGAATCTTCCTTTATTTTTTCCGACGAATGTCTTTTAGCCTTTAAACTTATCAAAGAAAAACTTATAAATTCTCCGATTCTAGTCGCACCGGATTGGTCACTACCCTTCGAAATTATGTGCGACGCGAGTGATATTGCAGTAGGCGCGGTTTTAGGCCAACGAGTAAACAAGTATTTCCACCCGATTTATTATGCTAGCAAAACACTCACGTCGGCACAAGCGAACTACACCACTACCGAGAAGGAGCTTCTAGCTATCGTATTCGCTTTTGATAAGTTTAGGTCATACATCACTCTCTCCAAAGTAATAGTCTTCACAGATCACTCCGCTCTTAGATATCTCTTAGGTAAATCGGACGCCAAGCCCCGTCTTTTGCGATGGATCCTCCTCTTGCAGGAGTTTGATTTAGAAATCCGGGACAAGAGGGGAGCCGAAAACTTGGCGGCCGATCATCTTTCCCGATTAGAAAATCCCGCTACGGAAGCGTTAGTAGAAGCCGATATTAATGATAAATTCCCCGAAGAGCGCCTCCTTGCTTCGAAAATATAATGACAACTTCCACGCCCTGGTTCGCGGATTTGGCTAACTATTTAGTAGCACGGGTCCTGCCAAAAGAATTCTCGAGTCAGCAAAAGAAGAAATTCTTTTCTGATTTAAAGAATTATTTTTGGGAGGACCCCTTTCTATTTCGTGTCTGCGCGGACCAGGTAGTGAGAAGATGTGTTTCGAGTGAGGAATGTTTTAAAATATTGCGGCATTGACACGAAGGACCAACCGGCGGTCATTATCAAGCGAACCGAACCGCGAGGAAGGCGTTGGAGGCGGGCTTCTATTGGCCCACGCTCTTTAAAGATGCTCACACCCTTGTGAGTACTTGTGACAGCTGCCAGCGGTCGGGCAACATCTCCCGCCGAGATGAGATGCCCCAAAATATTTTTCTTGAATGCGAAATTTTCGACCTTTGGGGTATCGATTTTGTTGGTCCTCTCCCTCCCTCATTTTCAAATAAATACATTCTCGTTGCGGTCGACTACGTATCGAGGTGGGCGGAAGCGCAAGCTCTCCCCACCAACGATGCGAGAGTCGTCGTAACTTTCTTAAAAAATTTATTCTCTCGTTTTGGCACGCCACGCGCTATAGTTAGTGATAGGGGCACCCATTTCTGCAATAGCCAATTCGCTAAAATTTTAGCGAAATATGGTGTCACGCACAAGCTCTCCACTGCTTATCACCCACAAACGAGCGGCCAAGTCGAAGTCGTCAACCGAGAATTGAAGCGAATATTAGAAAAAACTGTTTCTATTAATAGGAAGGATTGGGCACTTAAGCTCGATGACGCGCTATGGGCCTATCGAACGGCGTACAAGACCGCTATCGGTTGTACACCGTATCGTTTGGTTTATGGCAAGGCTTGCCATCTTCCGGTCGAGTTAGAGCACCGCACATTCTGGGCGCTTAAATTTTTAAACTTAGACTCTACCTTAGCGGCCAAGCAAAGAAAACTTCAAATGAATGAATTAGATGAGTGGCGCTCGAATGCATACGAGAGTAACAAAATCTATAAGGAGCGAACGAAGTTTTATCATGATAAAAAAATTAAATTCCCTAAAACTTTTTCGCCGGGCGATCTCGTCCTCCTTTATAATTCTCGTCTTCGCCTTTTTCCGGGAAAGCTAAAATCTCGATGGTCCGGCTCCTTTATCGTTAAAGAGGTTTGGTCATATGGGACAATTCTAATTTCCCACCCGGAAAAAGGCTCCTTCAAAGTAAATGGACACCGTCTTAAGTTGTATCTTCCAGGAGAGTTATCGAACGAAAAGAGTGAGTCAATATTACTTCCGCCGAGTACGTGAGCGCCAAATGGGTCAAGCTACGTGACCTTAAACAAAGCGCTTTTGGGAGGCACCCCAAAGTTATCTTTCTCTATTTTGTTATTTTGTTTTAACATGTTTTTGCAGGTTTCCCTTCCAGCCTCCCCGAATTCGCCATCAGGGATGTCCTCTTTCCTCTCTTCTTCTTTTAATGCATTTTATTACTTCATACTTAGTTTTAAACATTGAGGACAATGTTTAACTTTAAGTATGGGAGTATAGTACCTTAATCTAAATAAATAATATATATATATATATAAATATATTATAAAATCCAAAAATCCAAAAAGATGCAATATTTCTCTCTTCTCTTTATCAAAACAAAAATATAATAAAAAAAAATGCATAAAACTCATATAAAACTATTAATAATTTGAGTTAATCTTTTTTGCTAAATCATTTAGTACCCCATAACTTTGCATTTTCTTGTTTTTATGCATTTATGTACTTGTTTAGTTAATATAAAATTGATTAACTTTCATATTGTTTATGTTTCATGAGTAATTTGTTGACTCATGTAGTGTTTCTAATTAAGGTAGACGTTATTTTTGAAAAAACTCTCTTAAATATTTGCACTTTTTCATAGTCATTTTTTTATGTTTTTCACTATTATAAAATCTACCATCCCTTGTTTTTCTGTTAAAAATCTTTGAAATGATTGATTAGTGTTATGTATAGTAGATGCGAACCGATCTAGACGCTTATTATCTTCATTTTTCATGAAAAGTCAATTATCTTTATTTTCTATCCGAAATTTACTTCTCTTAAATTTCTCAATACTTTGCTTTAAGTAGACTAAAGAGCATGAATATGATTTAGGCATCCTTTTGATCAGTTTGAGCTATTGTATCCCGAACCTTAAAATTCTTAATCATTGTTAGCCACGTTGTGCTTTTTTCATTTTCTCTGTAAGCCCCACTTATTTCACACCAAAGCCATATAGCTTACCCATCTTGCACACTTAAAACTTCTGAGCTTTATTTGTCACTTGGGTGTACTACATTTTGTCAAAATGGTGGAGATTTGTATTGTATCTAAATTGCTACAAAAAAAATATGATATATATTTATATATATATATGCAAAAAAAAAGTATTGAAAAACAAAAAAAAAAGATTATGAATGGCATTTTAACCCCAACTTTATATTGCAAAATTACTTGGGGTGTCAAAATTTTATTTTCTAGCAACAAGTTCTTTGCAAAGCTCTTCTTTTTGTTTTAAGTGTGTTTTACCCTTCATGTTTATCTTTTGAACTCCACACCCTTAAAACCTAAGCCAAAAAGTTACACCTAATGAAAGTCCTTTTGATTCATGCTTCCAAGGTTTATCTTTAGTACGATATCGAGAAAGTAAATTGAGTAAGTTTGTAGGTAGCATAATGATCTTTGATTTAGATTGATATGATTATAAAATGTCTCTTAGATTTTAGTAGCAACTCAATATCCTTTTCATTCATCACATTACTCAATTTTTAATTTTGCTTGAAACATGTGATGATTTATTTTTATGATAGTGAAAATTGTAAAACTTTATGCCAAGACTAAGTAAGAATGTTTAAGTTTCTTTTCATAATTTCTCTATCTTAATTTCGCATCGTACTTGTGTTTGGCATAGCCAATTTGTTTGGTTAGTTTCTTTTATCTTTGCTAGCTCGTATGTCTTTGCTTGAGGACAAGCAAAACAATAAGTTTGGGGGAATTTGATGATGCATAATTTGAACTAAGTTATTAATAGGGATATTTAAATATTATAATATAAATATATAGATATTGTTAATTTTATCTTTTAAATCGTACCTTTTTATAATTATATCCTAACAACGCCTATTTTACTATTTTTTGCAGGATCCCGGGACAATTGCATTATCATTTCTAAAGAACACGCCTTCATTTAAGGCGTGCCAAATTAAATATCGAGTGCGGTCATATTACCGTGTCATTGACCCATATTCAAGAAGAGAATGAAGCCCCAATGGTCCGATGAGATATTTTCTACTAAGTATGAAAGAGTCTAGCCACCTTTGACTATAAATTCAGCATGTGTTCATGAAGGAAGCTTCTTGGAAAGAGATAAAGCTAGCCAACTTGGATCATACTTTTCAAAGCATGGGTCTCATGACAAGTGTGAAAAGGAGTAGCCGTCATTGACCTTTAAACCAACATGTGTTTTTGACCAAGGCAAGCTTCATGGAAGCTTCATCCTCATGCCATCTACCATCTCTACCTCCTTAGTTTTGGCCCTATAAATAGGCATGAAGGAAGAGGGAGAAGGCATCATCTTTCCTCCTTCATTTGAGCATTCTAGAGAGCTATTGAGAGTTTATTTTTAGAGTATTTCAGCTTAATGTTTTCATGTTTTAAAGTTCTTGTGATCTCTTTTCTCGTACTTGTAATCTTTTTGCAAACTCTCTTTGTAATGTCATTTTGCCCTTTTGGTAACTTGTTTCCAATAAGAAATAAAATAGCTTGCTACACCTTTTCTCTCTCTCTCTCTTTCTTATTATGCATGTTCTTAACATGATTTACGTTTCCTACATTATTATGAGTAACTAAACTTTGTTTAGTGCTTGATCAAGATGATCCAAGCAATGAAATGATCTCCTTTCCTTAATACATATCTTTTCTTTCTCTTTTAACAAATGTTTAGGATTTACCTTTGATTAATCTATAGAGAGGTCATATCATCGATATATGATTTTCTCTTCTGTTTCCGTACTCTAGTAGCCGAAAGGATCATGCGTACGGATTGATCACTCACGGGTAAAGGGAGTTGAATGCAATCCTTGAAAGAGGACGACGTAAATTTCTCGGATTGGAGTCAAATCCAATAGAGGGGTTCACCACATAAAGCGAGTTTTAGGGGTTTCGATTATAGAACGAAAGTTCGGTTGATCAACCTAAACTCAGTTGGGCGTAGCTTTGAAAGAAGTGCGTTCATATTTTGGGAACCTCCACGGTCCAAGCATCTTAGTTAAAGAGAATTAGGGCTTTATCTATTTTCGATCATTTTCATTCTAAGGTGATTCAAGATCAAGTACTAACCTTTTAATTATCGCTTAATTATCCTCTTTTATCGTAAAACCGTTCTCTTATTTGCAAACCAACTCAAAGAAACTAATTGATAAGATAATAGTTTCCTCCTCAAAGTAGAAGTAATCAACGCGCCCCGAGGAATACGACCTTGGTATAATTAAAATATCATATACTATAGACGATAAGGTACACTTGCCTTCATCGGATATAGGTTGGAGAATATCATCAACTTTCTTTCCAAGCTAAAAATCACAACAACGAATTATTCATATCACAGTCTCTAGAGCAAATCCCCAAAAAGAAACGGGCAAATCTGCATGACTCATCATCGACCGTACCCTATCCAACAAAGTACGATTCTCCTCTCAGATACACCATTATGTTGTGGTGTTTCGGGCAGAGTGAGCTGTAATACAATACCACATTCTCTCAGATGATCACAAAACTCATGACTCAGATATTCGCCACCTCGATCAGATCAGAGTGCTTTTATTCTTTTTCCCAGTTGGTTCTCTACTTCATTCTTAAACTCTTTGAACTTTTCAAAGGTTTCAGATTTGTTCTTCATAAGAAACACGTATCCGTATCTACTGAAATCATCAGTGAATGTAACGAAGTAGTAGAACCCACCTCTAGCCATAGAACTCATGGGTCTGCATACATCACTATGTATTATACCCAAGAGATCATCATCACTCTCACTACGACTAGTGAAAGGAGCTTTTGTCATCTTGCCTAATAAACATGACTCGCATCTCTCAAAAGATTCATAATTGAATGAGTCCAACATTCCATCTTTATGGAGCTTGGATATGCGTTTCTCATTATATGACCTAAACGACAATGTCAAAGATACGAAGGATTCGAGTCATTTGTTTTTAGTATTTTAGTATTTTCTATGTCATAGATTGGCTGATCTAAGTTCAAAACGTATAAGTCATTAAACAGTTGGGCTACACCATAACAAACATCATTCATAAATATAGAACAACTATTGTTCTTAATAATGAATGAAAATCCTCATGTCTAAACATGACACAGATATAATGTTTCGAGTTATGGCTGGAACAAAATAACAATAATCTAATTCTATTACAAGCCCTGTGGGCAAAGAAAGGCGATAAATTCCTACGGCAACGACAGCAACTCTTGATCCATTTCCAACGCATAGGTCAACCTCTCCTTTACCCAACAGTCTTCTCCTTCCCAGTTCCTGCACATTTCTACAAATGTGAGAACCACATCCGGTATCCAATACCCAAGATGAAGGAGCAGAGAAGTTTATTTCTATAACAAATATACCTGAAGTGGAAGTCACACTTCCTTTCTTATTTTGTAGATCTTCAAGATAGAGGGGACAGTTCCTCCTCCAGTGCCCTGCCATACCACAATGGTATCACTTCCCTTCCTTTGCCAAGCCTTTGTTCTTCAGTGCTGAAGACTTGGGATCAAGATATGACTTAGGTCCTACCTTAGTCTTCTTGAATCCCTTGGTCTTGCCCTTGCTTTTACGCACCATCAATATGGGGCTAGCATGCTTGACCTTCTTCATATTGATTTCAGCAGTTCTTAACATGCCTAGGAGCTCGGGCAGTGTCTTGTCAATTTTATTCATATTGTAATTCAAGACAAACTGCTCGTAAATGTCCAGCAACGATTGCAAGATCAGATCAGTGGTCAACTCTTGGCTCAAAGAAAACCCCAGTCTTTCAAGGTTCTCTATATACCCAATCATCTTGAGTACGTGAGTCCCTACTAGGTCTCGAGCTCACATCTTACACTGAAATAATGCCCTGGAAATGTCAAACCTCTCTTGGCGAGCTTGCCCTTGAAACATTTTCTTCAAGTGCTCAACCATCTCGTAACAACTCATGTTCTCATATTGCTTTTGAAGCTCAGAGTTCATGGTTGCGAGCATAAGGCATTCAATATCCAATGAGTCATCTCCATACTTCTTGTAAGCATCTTTATCTGCACAAGGTGCAGTGGCGGCTGGCTCTGCGGGGGATCTTCTTCCAAGACATAGAGCTTACGCTCTTGCCTGAGAACAATTCCCAGGTTCCTGAACCAGTCTAGGAAATTTGTCCCATTTAGCTTGTCCTTCTCAATCGCCCTTAGGGACAAGGTGGAGTGAGAATCACTTGCCATGGACATTCTACAAGGAATTTTGCAAAGTATACTTTTAGTACTATATTTTAAAATACGTTTCATTTTAATAAGGACTTTTATTAAAAGCTCCCACTATTTTAATCAAATCGATAACCCTTAATTTCGATTCAGAGAGTGTATGCGAGCTACTCTCTTAGTGGACAAGATCCGTATTTCACCAACACAACGAGTCTGCTTTGACGTTCCTCTCATAATGCGGTTATTTAGGTAGACAACACTTGTCAATTGCATCACTATGCAACTCTTGTATGGTTGGTGAATAACTCTTTATTCTCATTCATCATATGGAGCATGCCAACCCTATGCCTCTAGGCACTCAACCTTTGAGGTCACCTAGTTAAGTTGGACTCGATGTCGACAGTGGGATATCACAATTATCCACTCGCATCCTTACCAAGATAGATTAATACACCTTGCTTTGGCAAGCCCACACTTCATTGATCGAGGCAGGAAGAGTGCCATCCACCGGAAGGCATCCGTATACTTAATATTGGATAAGGGATTTTATAATGAGCGATTAACTTTTAATCATGATTAACATTTAATCATAGTGCACATTCACAAAATAAAATTACAGCATTCAAATTCCAAATACATCTCAGATGTGCACAAAATAAAATTATCAACACTTTGAGAAAAAGGGTTAAATCTGAGCATTTAGAACACTTCTAAATCTCCAGATTTATATGCATTGGACACATGAATAACAACTCCACTTATGCAGTAGACAAGATCGTCTCTCAATGTCAGATTCAAAATCTAAGACATTTGATTTCACAAATTATTTTGAGGGACGATTACTGCAAAGGAGAAACAATATCTGAAACATGAAAATCGCAACGCAATCACAGGAATTGCTGGCGGGGTTCCAAGGGGCCGCGGCCCTGGCGGGGTCTTAGGGGCAGAGCCCCTAACGGGGTCCAAGGGGCAGCGCTTTTAAATTTCTCGATTTACACGCACTTGACCGCAAACCTAGCTCTGATACCACTGTTGGGTTTTCTATATATACATCATATGTAGACAGCATATCGTATATGCGCAGCGGAAGAAACAACAAGAACAACCCAAAGAGTAAGGATCTTGCGGATTTCATGAATCTAGAGATTAGGAAAGCAAAATGTGATATACCTTTGCGGGATTGAGTCAATACTCAACCAACGTGCTCCAAGAAGAAATCTAGTAGATGAACTTTGAGTTCCAAGCACCGAAATGGATCGACCCCTCTATAGAGATCCACACAAGTGAAGGAGAACCTCAATGCCTTGTCATACAAGGAATGAGTCGGAGAAGAACAGTCCTCTGCGTCCCCACAAACAGCTAGGTCCGTTGAAGGGGAGACGGCGACGGTCGGCGAAGTCTAGGCCAGCGGACGGGGACGAGGAGTATCGGAACACTTCCGTATTCGGGCTATCTCAAAGTCGCGAGAAGGGATCGATCTACTTAAAGACCTAATCGTTTCCCCTTTTATACGCAAGGCATAAAAACAGGTTATCCGCAGACCCGAGAAAAAATAGAACAATTCCGTCAGGATTTTAAATTCGTCGAATATGACATAATTCGTCTAAACACTTTCGACGAATCAACATAAATTCGTCGAAACACTTTCGACGATTTCGTCGAAACACTTTTCAGCGAATTTGTATCTAATTCATCGAAACACTTTCGACGATTCCAATTAGACGAATTGAAACATATCGTCGAAAACCTTTCAACGATTTTGTCTAGTAAAAATCCATTCGTCGAAACACTTTCGACGAATTTGCTAAGTCCTGTAGAATTCGTCTAAACCATTTCGACGATTCATCAAGAGTACTTATTTCCCGTTTGAGACATTCTCAATTTAATTCCGAACAGTCATAAGATTGGTCCTCCACTCATATCCAATATGAATAAGGTCAACACAATCATTTCTCCAACTTCTCCAAACATTTTTATGTGCAACCCAATAGGCTCATATTGCGTTGGCAGTAAGACTAACTGCTTGATTGCTTTGAGATCACCTCAGAAACTCCAACATTAATTGAGTTCCCTCCATCTCAGGTTGAGTTCGGCTTGACTAGAGATATTGAGTTCCCTCCATCTCAGGTTGAGTTCGGCTCGACTAGAGATGTTGAGTTCCCTCCATCTCAGGTTGAGTTCGGCTCGACTGGAGATGTTGAGTTCCCTCCATCTCAGGTTGAGTTCGACTCGATTGGAGATGTTGAGTTCTCTCCATCTCAGGTTGAGTTCGGCTCGACTGGAGATGTTGAGTTCCCTCCATCTCAGGTTGAGTTTGGATCAACTACAGATGTTGAGTTCCCACCATCTTAGGTTGAGTTCGGCTCGACTAGAGATGTTGAGTTCCCTCCATCTCAGGTTGAGTTCGGCTCGACTGGAGATGTTGAGTTCCATCCATCTCAGGTTGAGTTCGGCTCGACTGGAGATGTTGAGTTCCCTCCATCTCAGGTTGTGTTCGGCTCGACTAGAGATGTTGAGTTCCCTCTATCTCAGGTTGAGTTCGGCTCAACTAGAGATGTTGAGTTCCCTCCATCTCAGGTTGAGTTCGGCTCGACTAGAGATATTGAGTTCCCTCCATCTCAGGTTGAGTTCGGCTCGACTGGAGATGTTGAGTTCCCTCCATCTCAGATTGAGTTCGGCTCGACTGGAGATGTTGAGTTCCCTCCGTCTCAGGTTGAGTTCGGCTCGACTAGAGATGTTGAGTTCCCTCCATCTCAGGTTGAGTTCGGCTCGACTAGAGATGTTGAGTTCCCTCCACCTTAGGTCGAGTTTAGCTCGACCAGAGGTGTTGAGTTTTCTCCACCTCCAATTGAGCTCGGCTCACAGGAGGATTGTTAAGTAGAGAAAGGTTCACCTTCCACCTCGGGTCGAGTTCAGCTCGACTAGAGGTGATGAGTTTTCCTCCACCTCAGGTCGAGTTTAGCTCGACCAGAGGTGTTGAGCTTTCTCCACCTCCAGTTGAGCTCGGCTCACAGGAGGGTTGTTAAGTGGAGAAATGTTCACCTTCCACCTCGGGTCAAGTTTTGCTCGACTAGAGGTGTTGAGTTTTCCTCCACCTCAGGTCGAGTTTAGCTCGACCAGAGGTGTTGAGCTTTCTCCACCTCCAGTTGAGCTCGGCTCACAGGAGGATTGTTAAGTGAAGAAAGGTTCGCTTTCCACCTCAGGTCGAGTTCAGCTCGACTAAAGGTGTTGAGTTTTCCTCTACCTCAGGTCAAGTTTAGCTCGACCAGAGGTGTTGAGCTTTCTCCACCTCCAGTTGAGCTCGGCTCACAGGAGGGTCGTTAAGTGGAGAAAGGTTCACCTTCCACCTCAGGTCGAGTCCAGCTGGAGAGCTCGACTAGAGTAATCGATTGGCGGGGCCTTCCGGAGATTCCTCTGAAGCCTCACCTACTCGTCAAATAGGTGGGTTGAACTTTCTTTTCGAGTTTGAGACAAGCTCGAAAAGAGCGGGGATTGTGTACAACCCTCATATTTGCCGAGCTGGTGTGACCTGACGCAGGTAAGATCGCCATAGAGAAAATAGTCGTGGCACAGTAGATCGAGCAGTTGGAGGTAATCAAGACTGACCGAACCAAGAAAGAAGGCCCGGGGGGCAGACTTCATCACTTGGACGAGTGGACCTTGGGTCCACTCACCCAAGGCCCCAGGTGAGTGGACCAATGGTCCACTCGCCCGAGTGGGGGGGGGGGGGAGTGGACGAAAGGTCCACTCGCCCGATGTGGGGGGCGAGTGGACCTATGGTCCACTCGCCCGGTTAGCTGGGTGGACCATGAGGTCCACTCGCCCAGTTCGGGTGGTGGACCTTGGTCCACTCACTCGACCCCCGACAAGGGGGGGGGGGGGGGGGGGGGGGGGGGGGGGAGTGGACGTCTCGTCTCCCACTCGCCCCCTCCTAATTTGGTCGTACAGGTTCATAGTTGAGATGCGGATAGCGGAATCTTAGCTATCCGCAACTCAATTTTGGGAAATCTATAAATAGACCCCCATGGGCACCTTGGGAAGGGTTGGTCTCCCCTCTCCCTCGCGTGTGTCTTGCAAGCAAGCACTCCACCCCCTGTCACTTAAGGTGGACGGTGAGGTGACCCTTAGTGCCCTCCAAGGTGCCCAGACTCAGCACTGGCTTGGGAGGGGAAGCTCTCTTTGAACTTCCGGGTGTGTGGTGGGATCTCCTCGCTGCAGCTTAAGGGGTTCGTTTTAAGCTCCAAGTGTTCTTAGGTGCAAGGTCCCTTGGTTCTCAGCAACTAGTCAAGGTTCTAGCTCAGGTCAAGTAAGGGTCAGCTGCATACCCGTTGCGAACGTCGAGACCGATTCTCTGGTTTCAACAGGTGGGATTGGAGGTTCCGCACCGTGATCTTAAGTTTGTTACTCGCACAAACAATTTAGTCATGTATATATAGGGTAATTTTTGTTCATGCATCTTATGAAATGTACTTACATGAGAGGTTTTTGCAAAAGATAAGCAGTACACTGTAATTTTGCAAACTTGAGCGAAGGTCCCGATAAATAACCCTATATATCTGTTTAATAGCTTGAAACTCTCTCAAAGTTTCATAGAACGTTAGGCCCTCCTGAGCTTAACTAGATATAATAACTTAACTGACACAAAGAACAGATGTAGAGATATCATTTGTGAACTAGGTTCTTTTGTTTGATATACTATTTCATTTGGTATTCTGAGGCAGTTGTTCGAATTCCTTATGATATGCAACGGAAACAAGTTCTTGCTAATGGTAAAAAGGGAACTTTGAATTAGCCACCCCCCAGATCGTATTTCTCCCGAAATGAAAGAAAAGATGGGCAATCTTTCTTTTCAGTGTTATCGTCCTAATAAAAAGAAGGCAATTGTTATCCGCAGACCAATTTTAGACTTGAACATTCGATATCTTTGTTCTCCTGAGCAGGGTCTGACAACGAAGGAACATCTCTGACGACCTTCTAAGCACTTCAATGTGTGCACGGATCGTGATTCGTAAAATAAATGCGCGGATAGAGACCGAGTTGAGGAAGAAAGACGATTTCTTCACCGTTCATGCGATTTCAGTTTGTTTGAGAGAGATTAACCCTAGATATATAAATCTTCCCAAACAAACCCTAGCTATCTAAATCTTCCCAAACAAACCAAAATCGCATGAACGACGGTGAAGAAATCGTGTTTCTTCCTCAACTCGGTCTCTATCCGTGCATTTTTTTTTGCGAATCACGATCCATGCACACAATGAAGTGCTCAGAAGGTCGTCAGAGATGTTCCTTCGTTGTCGGGTCCTGCTCAGGAGAACAAAGATATTAAATGCTCAATTCTAAAATTGGTCTGCTGATAACAGTTTGTAAACTAGAAAAGGTTGGTCTGTGGATAACAATTCTCTAAAAGAAATATTATTGTGATAGGTCCTGTTCCCGGTCCGAAATATAGTGAAATCGTCTTTCCTATTCTTTCCCCCAACCCTGCTACGAAAAAAGACATTCACTTTTCAATTAGGGGTCAAAGTCGGGTCAGATACACACCAACCATAAAACTCCTAAGCTGTCAATGCGTAGAGGCAAATCATAGAATATTTGTACATCAAACTTCAAAATAACGGTTACGCACTAAATCCTAAATCTTAAACCCTGTAAAATATAATTGAACCTATAAATTACGTTGAATTAAACAATTTCATTACAATATCACTCCATTTCTAAAATTCCGTCCAAGCACTGTTTTCGCCGTGCGGTAGAACCGCTCGAAGCAATTGCAGAAGCGGATTGAGCTTTGGGGCGGTAGAAAGTGATTCATGGAGCTGGGCTAATATCATTTGTAATTTGGAAGGAGAATTATTTCTTACCCATTCCACATGCTTAGCAGCCATACTGATTTCACCAGCATCAGCTAAGCTTTTCAACAGGATGATATTTGAATCACAGCCATCCATTTTGGCTGGAACACTTTGCATAACATGTGAAGCGCATACATAATTACCTGCGTGAGCGAAAATAAGAGCATAAATAAACAACATTTTGGTAGTTATCTTCAGTAAAAGAAGAGGAATACCGAAAGTTCTAGATTACTCATTGTTCGCTAGTTCGATTATAGTTTCAAAAACAGTTCTAACGAGCTAACAAAATGAATCGTAAAGTTCAATTATAATTTCAAATAATAGGACGGATCGAAGGAGGGCATACTAGATTATCCAAACTGATCCTTCAACAGCTTTATCACAACTAGATTTCATGGATTTACTGAATACAACAACAACACTCAAGCCTTTATCCCACTATAGTGCCCTATCTTTAGTCATAATCTCACTAATGCCTAAGTGCATCATTTCTTTCCTTATAGTCTCATTCCAGGTCTTTATTGGTCTACCCCTCACCCGTTTAACATGCCTAGTGACTAAACTCTCACAACGCGTAACAGGTGTCTCTAATGGTCTCCTTTGTGGATTTACTGAATACGCTAACAAAAATGAAAATCAACTTCAATGGCTAAGATAGATTAACGAAACTTAGTTTTCCAAGCAAGAAGAACAAACATTGCCAAGAAGGAAACTCATTTAGCATGGTGGAGGCAGTCATGAACGAGTTGGTTATAAATGCCCGAACTCTCCTAAGAAATTTCATCCACTTTTATGTTCAAACATAGTTTTTTTCCGGTGGCCATCTTAATCGTCGTCTTATCAAACACACACACACGTGTTATGGCGGTGGTGTTTTGTCCAAACTCACCGGAGCAAAAGCACCGCGTCAAACGGACCCTAAATATTAATTTGTAAGGATGAGGTCTCTAAGGCTCCGTTTGGCACAGCGGTGGCGGTCGTGAACGCGATGGTTATGAACCATCGTCCATGAACGCCCGACCTCACCTGAAGAACTTCATTCACTTTTATGTTCAAAACTAGTTCTCTTTTCTTGGTAGCGGTCATAACCGTTGTTAAGCCAAACATACATTCTATGATGTTGGCCTTTTTTTTCTAAACTCACCGGAGCAGAAACTCCCCGCCAACGGAGCCTAAGAGTTACATAAACATAAGGATAATCCATTTCACCTAAGGGCTACAACTCAAGAATGGTAGGGAGCTATTTGAAGTAACTAGTAGGGATTATTTACAAGGTTTTGAAAAAAGGGGCAGCCCGGTGCACAAAGCATCCCCACGCAGTGAGGGTTCGGGAAAGGGTCCCGCCACAAGGGTGAAATGCAGGCAAACCTTATCCTGCATTTTTGTAAGAGGTTGCTTCCAGGACTCGAACCCGTGACCTCCTCAAGGTCATACGGCAACACCTTAACCATTGCGCCAAGACTCCCCTTCTTTACAAGGTTTTGAAAATACACATAAAATAAACATCATGAAACAAGTGTCTATTGCGAACCTTTCGCCTAATAATCATTTATGTACTTTTAATTATTGTAAGTTTATTTAATGCGAGTCACTATTGTGTTGTTTGTTGGTACTTGACTTAATTAATATGAATCAATAATATGTGAATTGTTAGTTAGTTCATTTAATACAAGTCATTAATGTATTAGTTGAGAGTTGAGTCTTGCATGTCTATTTAAGAAGCCCTTTGAGGACAAATAAAGGAAAACAATATTTGATATTTTGGTAGCTCACTCCTCCTAAGCACAACATCCCATTTAGGCAGACGCGATAAGACTCCATGGTATATATCCTCACTACCACCATATCCACCTATGAAAAACCCTCTGACGAGTTATGTACACAACCCGTAAAAGTGTCATATGCGAACTCCTAGCTAACACAATAACGAGCATGAAAACAAAACACTAAATATGATATTCGGAAACAAAACCAATATCTCGCTGGAGAAGAGCGCACCTTCGCTACAAAGTGAGAGTACTAAAATACGCAACGTTGAATGTGCAAGCGCGATATCCTGCTCCAGACAACGTTTGAATAGTTCAATGGCCTCGTGCATCCTATTTTCTTGACACAAGAGCTTCATGGTTGATGAGTAAGTTACATCGTTCGGAACAACACCTTTTCTCAACATGTGATCAAAAAGTCCTAGGCCCTCTTTGGATTCACCAACTTGTGCAAATTTTCTAATAAGAATGTTGTAAGTCTGCAAATTCGCACAGCATCCATTTACAAAGATCTCGTCCCAAAGTTTCTTGGCGGGGCGCAACAGATCTTCTCGACAGAGAGCTTCCAAAAGGAGATTGTAAGAGGAAATATCGGGCTTAACGCCCGTCTTCTTTATCTTGTTCAACACATCATAAGCTTCATTCACTCTCCCAGCCTTACACAAGAAGGACAGCAACACATTACACCCTTTAACTCCATTGAAATAGCCTTTATCTAGAAGGGACTTGAAGATATCCCACATCTCACCACTCTTTTCATCCTTACATAAGCTCTTGCTCAAGATTTTGAGCACCAGAGGGCTCAGAAATCTCCCTTTTCTGATCAGGTGCTTGCAGAATATTGTGGCGGAATCACAATCAATGGTTGAAATCGATCCGATCAATGCATTAAGAACATCGTCGTCCATTGGAAAATCTCCGCCGACTATAGCTTCGGCCAGCACTTTTGCCTCCAAAATTCTCCTCTCAGAAATCAGTGAAAAAATGAAGTTTTTGTAATCGTTGGCTCGAGGAGACACCCCTAACTTCCTCTTCTGCCTCAAGATGCTTTCCATTTCGATCAACCTCCCGGCTGATTTAAAGCCCTCGGATACAATTCTATATGCGAGGAAATCGGGTTTGCAGTCAATCATCCTCAAATCCTCCAAAATCCTCCAAGAATCATCAATCCGGCCAGCCCGACAAAGACCGTCGACAATCATGGCTGCCGCGATTGACCCATCGATCCGGCAGCCGTGTTTCTTCTTAACCTTCTCCGCAAGAGTCAGAGTCCTCTGCAGTTCCTCCGCGCTTGAGAACTTCGCAATAAAGCATACAAAACCAACCATATTGAATTGAGCCCCTCTAAGGAGCATTTCGTCGAACAATTGAGTCGCGGCACTGAGGAAGCCGCCGGATGACAGAGCGGCCAAGACGGAATTGCAGAGGGCTGGAGGGAGTTCACTGCCCGCATGCTTGAGAATCTCAGAGGCCTCGACTGCGCGGTCTGCGAGGAGAAGAGAGGAGGCCGCGAGAGCGATAGAGGAAGACGAGAGACGAATGCGTTGAGACTGGGCAAGTTTGAGAAGGGTGATGATGGAGTGAGGATGGCGGGAGATGGATAGGCATTTGAGGTAAGAGTGGAAGGAGAGAGTGGAATGGGAAAAGTTGGGTTGGTGGGAGGCGAAGTGGAAGAGGCCGGCGGCGAGAGAGTGGTGGCGGAGGAGATGGGGGTCGATGGCGGAGGAAACAAGGGCGGGGGTGAAAGGTAAGGACAGGGAGAAGAGGAGGCGGCGGAGTGTCTCTTCGATGGCGGAGCTCCACCGATGCGAAGGCTTCGAGGCCGAGACTAGAGCTACGGCAAGCTTACCGGCGGCGGTGGAGATGGGTCTCACGCAGCACATCTATGCTGCGCCCAGGATCCCGGTGTACAGTCGTCGTTCTTTGTAACGGAGATTTTTTTTTTTTTTTTTTTGGCGATTGTTATCCGCACTACAATTTTGGCTATCCGCACTCTTTTTTATAAGTTATTATGCGTCTTTAGGAAATACGTCTTGTACATACATTTTTAGGAAAGGTGATCAACACAAAAGTTGTAGATCAGATGAGATCTACAACTTTTGTGTTGAACATTTTTCCTAAAAATGCACGCAGAAGATGTATTGCTGCCCTGATTGAAACATGTGCATAACTATATCGAATTTTTGGAAATACGCCTTGTACATGCATTTTAGGAAAAGTGATCAGCACGAAAGTTGTAGATCTCGACGAGATCTACAACTTTTGTGTTGAACACTTTTCCTAAAAATGCATGTACAAGATGTATTTCCAAAAGGCGTGTAATAACTCATACAAAAATAGTGCGGATAGCCAAAACTGTAGTGCGGATAACAATTGCCTTTTTTTTTGACAAAAGCAACCCGCAAACAATCAATTCCCAAAATCTCTGTTTTCACCAAAACGAAAAGGAGCTCATCGGCCGAAACAAACGGAGCCTAAACTAGTGGGTCCGAACTAAAAAAATTGGGCTTTTTGGCATATTGCACCTTCTATTTGCTCTTATTTGGTATTTTACATCCTGAAATTTTAAATATGACATTTTTCACCTCTCAATTACATTTATTTGGGCACTTTGCACCCAGGCTTAAATTTAAGAAGTATTTTTGGTCAACATGAGGCCAAAATTCGTTAAATTCAAGGGGCTACACCTGAAGGATTTGGGGGCGTTGAGAAAGAATCAGGCGTATGTCTATTAGTAAAGAAGTTGAACGAAATACCCCTTATTACAATGCCCTAGTGTGTCAAAATCATTGTTTTAAATGTCCTCCGACCTGTCCGACATGTCTCCCAACATGTCATTTTTTAGGGCAAAACGATATGTTTTTCTAAAAAAAATAGATTGTCCTTTTGTAAAATATAGGCCGACATGTCTGATTTTTCCGATATATCGGCCGACACGACATTTAAAAATATCATCCGCTATTTTATTTTATGTTATATTAACAGACTAGCAACATATGTTTAAATCGCCTATGAATATTATATTATGTATGTTTAAATCGCCCATGAATATTATATTATGTATGTTTAAATCGATTAGATTTATTGTTTCGATTTTTTTAACGTTTTATTCTTACAACAACCAATTTTGTATAATTGTTTCACAATTTTTTAATTTCATATTACAAAAAATATGAAAATATTTAATAAATTTATTACAAAAAATATGAAAATATTTAAATCTTCTTTATTTGCAATAAACTTATTGTTATCAAAATAAAATTATTGTATACTATTAAATATATTTTACAATGTATGATTTTGTATTTGTTAATGATATTTTATCTTGGATACTATTCGATTTTATTTGGTAATATAAATGACTCATTTTTTATCTATTTGTTATATTATTTTTCTATTTTATAACATATAATTATAGTTAGTATACATAAAAATAACATTTTTATTTATAAAACATGGAAATCCGATATTTTAAAATATCCCCGACATGTTTCCGACTTCCGACATCCGACATTTAAAAACTCAATCTGATATATTGCCGACATCCGATATTTAAAACATTGGTCAAAATACGTGCAAATGAGGGATGCAAAGTGCTATATTTAAAATTTTGGGATGTAAATTGTCAAACATGAGCAAATTGAGGTGTAAAGTGCAAAAAAACAAAAAAAATTGTGACATTTTGTGGATTCAACCAAAACAATTACAACCTCCGCTATATTCATAATTACTTTTATTATCAACATTTAAATAGAAAACTAATGGATTTGTGTTTTTGTATGGTGATTGATATACGCACATCCAAACTGGCTATTCACATCCATATTTTAAGTTTTAATTCTAGAAATCCGATGTCATACCCCAATATAATCGCAACCCCCATTCCGTTCTTCCCGATACCAGCCGCTCTTCTCCCGTTTTCGCCAAGGAGTCGTTGCACTGTCCGCATTCTCGGCTGAGCCCGCCGGAGGAGCTTCTCCCGCTCCCCATTCCGCCGCCAACGCCGGAGATATCTCGTCGGAGCTCATTTTTCCATCTCCTTTGATGCCCTAGGTCATTTCTACATCCCGTTTTTTTTCTTTTAAGGTTAATATTCCAGGCGATGATACACTCTGCAACTCTGGCCATAAAATTTTTTAATTTAAAGAAAGAGTTATGGAACCAAGCTAGTGAACTCTATTGCAGAAACATTGATTCTGTTCAACGATCACTAGCATGTTACCTATGAACGACAGTTATACTTCACATTGAAGAAATCCACTAACAATGATGATCTGCACAATTATCGCAAACACCAACTAATGATACGAAAATCATGCAAGATCATATAATCATTAAATCATGAAGGCCAAATACTACTCTAATGTCAAAAGCATGTCACAATCTCACATATGCACACGGACCCGGGGGGAGTAAAGTGCACCCATGCACTTTACCGTAAGAGTGCGGGCATCCAACGGCTCGCGTGGATGCCCACACACATCTCAAAGCGAGCTGAGATGTGCTCACTTTGAGATGTGTGCGGGCATCCATGCGAGTCGTTGGATGCCCGCACTTTACCGTAAAGTGCAGTGGTAAATCATCAACCTTTGATACAAACCAGTAACTTTACTATTCTTTTTTTTGGAATATACCCAATTCAACCTTTGAATAGAAATAATTGTGTAAATCATCAATTTTGGAATGACTGACAATTATTCAATCTCAGGCTTTCATCAGGTAGCATCTGAAATATTTTAGTATACTCAATCTAGATGCTTGAATGTATGCAGATTTTGGTTCTAAAATCTTAAATATAAAATAAATATTAAGTCCTACTAGATAGACTTAATCTCATATCCCCCGATGTTTTAATTGTAAGAACCTTACATAGGCCCTTAGTAAGGACATCTGCTACATTATCTTTTGATCTTACGTCTAGTAGAGATATGATCCTCTGACTAATGAGATAGGTCAACCAGACCTATTTCATTTGTAGTTGCATCCGCTTTCCATTGGACAGAGTATTAGTTGCAATGGTTTTTGTGGCTTGATTATCACAAAATATTGATATATAGTTCATTTTTAGACTCATCATTGGAATGTCCATTATCAGATCTCTAATCCACTCTGCTTCTTCTGCTGCTGAAGCTAGAGCATAAAGTTCTGATTCCATAGAGGATAGTGCAATGCACGTTTGCCTCTTAGACTTCCAAGCTACGACAACTCCTCCTAGTGTAAACACAAAACCACTAGTGGATCTACTATCGTCAATATCTGAGCACCAGGAGGCGTCAGAATACCCTTCAAGCACAGAAGGATGTCCATTGTAACATAAAACATACTTTTCAGTGTACTTTAAGTATCTCATTAGCCTTTCTAAGACATCATAGTGGTCCTTTCCAAGGTTACTAGTGAATCTACTTAACATGCTGACCGTAAAGGCTATGTCAGGTATAGTGCAGGTAGTAACATACATGAGACTTCCTATAAGTTTGGAGTAATCCAACTGTTTGATAGGTGAACCGTCATTAGGTTTCAGTCTATTATAATAATTGTATGGAGCCTCAATCTTTTTGCTTGTACCATAACCCCACTTTTCTAGTAGATTTTTGATATAGTGACTATGACAGGGCAATACCCTTCTTAGTGAAGTTCACTTCCATTCTTAGGATAATTTTCTCCACGCCTAAGTATGTCATGCTAAATTGTTCCTTCAATGTAACTTTTATGTCTTCCACCTAAGACTGATCAGTACCCAGAATTAGCATGTCATCAACGTACAAGCATATAATGGTCACTGCATTTGAACTCGTTCTTATATATAGACATTTATCTGATGGGCTTGATTGAAACCAATGTCTTTAACACAAGTGTCAAATTTCTCGTGCCACAACTTTGGTGTTTGCTTTAATCCGTAGAGTGACTTAATCAACTTATAGAGCTTATTTTCTAGACCTTCTATGACAAACTCTTCAGGTTGGTGCATGGATCTCCTCAGTCAGATCTCTATTTAAAAATGCAGTCTTAACATCCATCTGATGAACTGTAAGATATTCAATATATGTTATAGCGAGAAATCATAATTGTCGCAATGTGACAAACAAGTGAGTATATATCAAAGTAGTTTATACCACTCACTTGAGTGTAGCCTTTGACAACTAGATGTACTTTATATTTAACGATACTCCCATTAAGATTGAGTTTCTTCTTCAGAACCCACTTGTTCCCTATGGTTCTAGCCCCTTTGGATAGATCAACTAAAGTCCAAGTGTGGTTTTGCATGAGAGAGTTCATCTCATCATCAATGGATTCTTTCCATAATAGAGAATCTCTAGATCGCATCGCTTCCTTGTAGGTAGATGGATCAGCTTCAACTTGGTAAGTCACAAAATCTATACCGAAGCTTTTAGGTACTCTTTCTTTATTAGATAACCTTGTTGGCTCTAAAACCCTAGTGTTTATCGGCTCAGTGTCAGAGATTCTTGGTTCAGTCTCAACAAAAGTTTCAGTACTGGTGGCTGACAGACCTGGAAGAGTCAGATTTTTATCTTTAAGAAACTTATCCTCAAACAAAATCACATCTCTAGATTCTATGACTGTATTAGTAGAGAGATCTAGAAATCTGTATGCAACACTATCATTTGCACATCTCAGATAGACACAAGTGTTTCTCCTAGGTCCAATCTTAGATCTCATAGGGTCAGGTATCCTCACATAAGTGATACAATCTCAAGTTTTAATGTTATCAAATTTAGGAGGTCTCTCTTAAACCAAAGCTTATAATGAGTTTGTTTCAACTTTGCATGAGAAACTTTATTAAAAATGTTATTTGAGGTGAGGACAGCTTCACCTCAATAAGTTGCAGGCATGCTAGCAGTCAACAACATGAAATTCAACATTTCTGTTAAAGTCCTATTTTTCGCTCAGTGATATCGTTGGATTGTGGCGAATACAGAGCGATAGTTTCAGGGATAATGCCATTGCTGGCAGGAAAATCTCTAAATTCATCTAATAAGTATTTTCCTCCTCTATCACTTCTTAGCCTTTTAATTCTCATGTCAAGTTGATTTTCCACCATATTTTTGAAAATACGAAAATTTTCAAAAGCTTCATCTTTGAATTTAAGGAGATAAACATGACTAAATCTAGAATAATCGTCGATAAAAGTTATCGGATACTTCCGACCTCCTCTTATGACAAAACTTTTGTAATCACAAATATCAACTCTAGTAATTGTGTGCTCCTAGAAACCTGACTAAAAAATATTCTAGTTATCTTGGTTTGAGCACAAATCTCACATTTATCAGATTTGATTGTTGTGTCTAAGGGAATATTATGAATTTTAGCTAGCATGAGTAATTTTCTATAGTTCACATGTCTTAGTCTTGCATGTAAAGTTTTAGGATCTATCATATGTGAACTAACTATATGAACTACTTTGTTTGCTAGACTCAATCTATACATCTCATTTAAGACATATGCACAACCAAAGTAATTCGAGTTAACCATTAAAGTTACTCTACCGCCACTAATGTTAAAAGACATATCAACATCGCATAACGGGCTAATTGAAACTAAATTAGCATCTAATGTATGTATAAATTTAACATTTTTCAAAATTAAATGCGTACTTAAAGAGAGTAGTAAATCCGCACTCTCAGTCTGGAGTACCTGAGCAGTGGCTCCATTTGCAACAGTCATAGTTTCATTCGTTGTAGTGAGATCCTTAAGAAGAGCCGGATTATTGCATAAATGGCAGGTGACACCTGAATCTAGCCACCACTCTGTACTGGCCAGACCTTTTCCCACCATGACAACAAAGTGGGTATGCGCAATCTGATGAAGCATATTTGATTTGTTATAAGTCTTGGGTGTAACATCCCAACTTTGAAATAGGGTCTAGTCGGTCCAATTGAATCCTTGGAGGAGCTTAGGTCAGGTCATAGAGAACCACGACCCGACCTCCACCCCATAATGGTGGTCATTTAGAAAAGTGACTGTTTTGAGTACTTTAGCGCGTCACGACGACGCTATTTTAGTATAATAAATTATACATACTCTGAATTGACTTCCGTCAGTTGTGCTAGACTCGTATGGTCAATACGAGTGCAACAGAACTCATTTTGTTCCAATCCGAGGTCATTTGGTGAAAGCGTCTATTTTGAGTACCGTAGCGCGACACGATGACGCTATTTTAGTATAGTAAGCATACATGCTCCGAATTGACTTACATCAGTTGCGTTAGACTCGTATGGTCAATACGAGTGCAACAGAACTCGTTTCGTTCCAATCCGAGGTCATTTGGTGAAAGTGACTATTTTGAGTGTCGTAGCGCGTCACGACGAAGTTATTTTAGTATAGTAAGCATACGTGCTCCGAATCGACTTCCGTCAGTTGCGTTAGACTCATATGGTCGATATGAGTGCAACGTAACTCGTTTCGTGTCAATCCGAGGTCATTTGGTGAAAGTGGCTATTTTGAGTACCGTAGCGCGTCACAACGACGCAATTTTAGTATAGTGAGCATACGTGCTCTGAATTGACTTCCGTCAGTTGCGTTAGACTCATATGGTCGATACGAGTGCAATGAAACTCGTTTCGTTACAATCCGATGTCATTTCGAGAAAACGACTATTTTGAGTAATATCGAGTGTCGCAACAACGCCATTTTCAAATGTCGAGCTAACGTGCTCTGAATTGAGTTCTGTCAATTGCGAGGAGCTCGTATAGACAATACAAGTACAACAGAATTCATTTCGCTCAATTCCGGCGTCATTTAGTCAAGTAAATAAAAATAAATGCTCGTAAATTTATACAAAACCTCGAGATACGTGAACGCTAGATTTCAACCACGCCACATCAAGGATGGCCCGACACTCGATGACTAGGACCCAAGGTAACTTTGACCTACACATGGGGGACCCACTTAGGGTTGACTTTGGTCAACCCTCTTATAAGAGGTTATTTTGATCCTCCAAACCCTCACCACCAAAGCTCCACTACCCAAATCCTCATACCATGAGCAACTGATGGATGAGATCAAGGCCACCCCCCCCCCCCCCCCCCAACTCATCTCCTCCACTCAAACCAAAATGAGAAAGCACACATCCAAGAGGTGAGCCCTCATTGGCCCATCCAAGCTAGCATAACCCCTAGGCATAACCCATGTGTACCCTCTCACCATTGGGAGGCTGCCAACACACACACACCTCAGCCCAACCATGGTTGGACCAACCATGGCATGTGCATGGCCAAGAGGGAGGAGGGCTCACGACCACTCCTATAAAAAGCCTCCAAAGGCTTCACCAAAAAGAAACCACCTCCAAGAGCCCCCCAGGTCGTTTTGAAACCAGCCCAAGTCACCCCCTGCCGGAGCTCCACCTCGCCGGAGAAAACGCTCCAAGCTCCATCGCCACCTCCGCCACCCTCCCATGGCAACATCGTCGGATGTCTCCCGGAGGACCCCAAACAAGATGCGATCTCCTCCTTTCCTCCCACCCTAACTTTCCAATGCATCCTCCATCGCCATCTCCGCCACCCTCTCATGGCAACATCGTCGGAGGTCTCCCGGAGGACCCCAAACAAGATGCGATCTCCTCCTTTCCTCCCACCCTAACTTTCCGACGCATCGCATGCGAACTCTGGCGGTCGGAGCGCCGCCACCGCCCCCCCCCCCCCCCCTCTCCTCCGCTCTTTTTTAAGAAAAAACTAGCTCCGACGGTGGCCGGCGACGGCAGACCACCGGACCACGGCCAGAGGGAGCGCCCACCCCCGGAGAGTCGGCCGGGGCGGAGCCATGGCCGTCCGGCGGCGGGGAAGGGTCATAAGGCTCACGGCCATGCAAATACTGTTCAAAATTTTATAATTATCTTTATTTAAAGGTTTTGATTTTCTGGAGGGTGATATAGGGGTCGAATGGAAAAGTGATGAACACGAAAAATGTTCCTTTTAAGAATATCTACCCCTCATAAAAATTTGGGATTTTTCTGGCACTATTTGATATTTTATTTAAAGTAAATAGAGTTGTTTTTCCAGTTTTTGAATTATCTGAGAGATGTAAACAAAGTAGAAAATTCTGGAAAAATTACAGGAGATGACCAGAGACTATACACGCTATTAGTAATTGATTGGAAATTTTCCTTATTAAATTGTTATTTTAACGATTTAATCAGGATAGCTCTTATCACTAAATAAATTTCAGAGGACAATCTACCCAATTAAAACTCCTTGAAATTTTATTTAATGACTTAATGAAAAGATAGTAGAACTCCTCTTCCCTATTTAGTGCTTTAGGACGCACATATGTGAGCCTTTGGATCAAGATCTAAGAAGATCGGACGTCCAGAAAACACTACTTACAGATCTGGATCCGTAAGCTACCGCCGGTGCTAGCGCTAGCCACTCGACGATAACCCTCTCGACGAATCCATCTCGACTTCCCGACGGAACTGTAACAAACGACGAAGTCTAACGTCGGCGCTAGCGCTACCGCCCGTGGCAGGCTCTCAACAAACTCCTTTCGACGAAACCGTCTCGACGAATCCATCTCACCGTAACCATCGAAACCGCTAGTCTTCTCAACGGGGCACCTAACGCCAGCGTTAGCACCTAGTGTCGGCGCTAGCTCCTAGATACAAATAACCTGCACTCAACCTTGGGCATTCAAGCCTCCGTGCTCAGCGAAACCTGGGGTGTTACAGGGCATCCTTTCAGAGTCAACCCTAAATAGTGTCGAACTGGCCGTCGCTCTTGGAGCAGGGCGAACAGATCGATATTTTGGCCTTATTCCAGCATTTCAATTACTGCACTTTATTTCAGTATTTCAGTTACTATACTTTATTTCAGTATTGCCTATAATTTAGAATTGACGTGAAGATAGGACATCCCTTCAGAGTCAACCCTAAATAGTATCGAACTGGCCTCCGCTCTTGGAGCAGAGCGGACAAATCGATGTTTTGGCCTTATTCCAGCATTTCAATTACTGCACTCTATTTCAGTATTTCAGTTACTGTACTTTATTTCAGTATTGCCTATAATTTAGAGTTGACGTGAAAATGTGGCATCCCTTCATAGTCAACCCTAAATAGTGTCGAAATGGACGCCGCTCTTGGAGCAGAGCGGACAGATCGATGTTTTTGCCTTATTCCAGCATTTAAATTACTGCACTCTATTTTAGTATTTCAGTTACTGTACTTTATTTTAGTATTTCCTATAATTTAGAGTTGACGTGAAGATGAGGCATCCCTTCAGAGTCAACCCTAAATAGTGTCGAACTGGTCGTCGCTCTTGGAGCAGAGCGGACAGATCGATGTTTTGGCTTTATTCCAACATTTCAATTACTGCACTCTATTTCAATATTTCAGTTAATGTACTTTATTTCAGTATTGCCTATAATTTAGAGTTGACGTGAAGATGAGGCATCCCTTCAGAATCAACCCTAAATAGTGTCGAACTTGCCGCCGCTCTTGGAACAGAGCAGACAGATCGATGTTTTGGCCTTATTCCAGCATTTTAATTACTGCACTCTATTTCAGTATTTCAGTTACTGTACTTTATTTTAGTATTGCCTATAATTTAGAGTTGACATGAAGATGAGACATCCCTTTAGAGTCAACCCTAAATAGTGTCGAACTCGTCGTCGCTCTTGGAGCAGAGCGGACAGATCGATGTTTTGGCCTTATTCCAACATTTCAATTACTGCACTCTATTTCAGTTACTGTATTTTATTTCAGTATTGCCTATAATTTAGAGTTGACGTAAAGATGGGGCATCCCTTCAGAGTCAACCCTAAATAGTGTCGAACTGGCCGCCGCTCTTGGAGCAGAGCGGACAGATCGATGTTTTGGCCTTATTTAAGCATTTCAATTACTGCACTCTATTTCAGTATTTTAATTACTGTACTTTATTTCAGTATTGCCTATAATTTAGAGTTGACGTGAAGATGAGGCATCCCTTCAGAGTCAACCCTAAATAGTGTTGAACTGGCCGCCGCTCTTGGAGCAGAGCAAACAGATCGATGTTTTGGCCTTATTCCAGCATTTCAATTGTTGCACTCTATTTCAGTATTTCAGTTACTGTACTTTATTTCAGTATTGCATATAATTTAGAGTTGACGTAAAGATGAGGCATCCCTTCATAGTCAACCCTAAATAGTGTCGAACTGGCCGCCGCTTTTGGAGCAAAGTGGACAGATCGATGTTTTGGCTTTTATTTCTTTATTACATAGAGTTGACGTTAAGATAAGACATTCCTTCAGTCAACCTTAAATAGTGTTGAACTGGTCGCCGATCTCGCAGCAGCGCAGGCGAATCGATGTTTTGGTTTTTATTTCTGTATTGACTGGAATACCTTGTGTCATCGAGAAATATTCCTTCAGGAATATGTTGTGCCTTCAAAAAATATTCCTACGGGAATAAATTGTGCCTCTGAGAAATATTCCTACGAGAATATGTTGTGATTCCGAGAAATATTCCTACGGGGATATGCATTGTACATTCGAGAATTATTCCTACGGGAATATATGGTGCTTTCGAGAAATATTCCTACGGGGATATATGGTGCTTTCGAGAAATATTCCTACGGGGATATATGGTGCCTTCGAGAAATATTCCTACGGGAATATATATTGTGTCTTCGAAAAATATTTCTACGGAAATAGATTGTGCCTCTGAGAAATGTTCCTACGGGAATATGTTGTGCCTCCGAGAAATATTCATACGGGGATATGCATTGTGCCTTCGAGAATTATTCCTACGGGAATATATGGTGCATTCGAGAAATATTCCTACGGGGATATATGGTGCCTTCGAGAAATATTCCTAGGGGGATATATGGTGCCTTCGAGAAATATTCCTACGGGAATATATTGTGCATTCGAGAAATATTCCTACGGAAATATATTGTGTCTTCGAGAAATATTCCTACGGAATTATATCGTGCCCCCGAGAAATATTCCTTCGGGAATATATATTGTGCCTTCGAGAAATATTCCTTCGGAATATATTGTGCCTTCGAGAAATATTCCTTCAGAAATATATATTGTGCCTTCGAGAATATATATTGTGCCTTCGAGAAATATTTCTTCGGGAATATATTGTGCCTTCGAGAAATATTCCTTCGGGAATATATATATTGGGTCTTTGAGAAATATTCCTACGGGAATATATGGTGCCTCCGAGAAATATTCCTGCAAAAATATATGGTGCCTCCAAGAGTTATTCCTACGAGAATATATTATGCCTTCGAGAGCTATTCCTAAAGAAATAAATTGTGCCTTGGAAAGCAAATCGGCTAGCTGGCGAGTTATACTCTGAGGCAACCCACATGAAGGATGGTCAGGGAAGACAACCCATGTGAAACTCATAGAACTACGTGAGTCTGAGACCGTATGCATGATGATACATAGTACGTATGCGATACTCGCAGGAAACTGTCACGACCCAATAATAGTCCAGATATTTCCTCCCTTAAATGTTATATTATGCTTGATGCTAATAGGAATTAGATTTGAGTCGTGGTTCTAATAACTTGTCTTTAGCACATGTGACAGGTGCAAGTGAGAGACATCACTCAAGTGTGGAGGAAGCCACAGAGCAGGCTACTTCAGGTATATACTCGTTAAGTCGTGTCTCCATTTGTGTACCTTATTTCATGGTATCTATATGTTGACAATGAATCCTCGATCGATAGGATTTAATGGGGCAGGGATATTGAAATTATTCTTACAGGTCTTGAGTTTGAAATTTCTGTGATAATTAATCTTCCGTTATAATACTACGTCTTCCGCTAAGTACTATAAGGTGCACTCGATAATGGTGCCTTCCAATAGAGAACTATTTCGCTGCTCTGGGGTGTGTTGTGACATTCGCATAACATCACCATTATGCGTGACAATAGAGGGTTTAAAGAAAGGGATTGGAAAAGGAAGTACATTCACCCTTCGTGATCGCTTCGGCGTCATGAAAAAAGGGTGGTGTGCGATAAGATCCCCCGGTCGGACCACCGATTTGGGAGGGGGGGGGGAGGGGTCTTACATTGGGTGTGCTGGATTCTCCTTTCTTAGGTTGCCTGCACTCGGAATCACAGTGACCCCACTTGTTGCAGTTGTAGCACTTACCTTTGAATTTCTTGATCTTTTTGCTAGTGTCCACAATTGCGGGTGCACTGGTCTGCGGTTTAGGCTTCCCATGCATAGGCTTGCGCTTAGGATGTGTGACTATGTTAGCAGCAGAGTTCTGCTTACTAACTGTCTCTAAGGCATTAGTCTGGTTCTCGTCTTCAGTGCAGATAAACCGCTTCAGGTCTTTGAGACTGACCTGAGACTTCTTCCGATACATCTTAAACTTGAATGAATACCACGCCAAGGGGAGCTTGAAAATAATGGCTCCGGCAACGAACCCATCTTGCAGAGGGACGTTTTCACTGTTGAGCTTTGCCACCGGATTCTCAAGATCTGCAACCAGTGGCAGAATCTCCTTGTCTCCAAAGAAGGTGAACATCATGAATTTGTCCACCAAGTGCGTCTTGGACATGTTCTCTTCTTCTTTGAACTGTTCTTCCAGAATGACCCAGATCTCCTTTGCAGTCTTTAGTTTGTCATAGGTCTCTTCTAGTGTGTTGGAGAGACAGTTGAGGAGGTAATTACGACAAAAATCTTCGCCGCTGATCCACTGAGCATCACCTTCAACTCCTTCAAAATATGCAAAATCGGACTGCAGTGTACATAAAATATTCAAATACTTCATATCGAACTAGGTGTTCCGCTTCCAGGCACTAAACTTTGGATTGGAGAATTTTTCCAACTTGATCATCGACATACAGGAAGAGAGACTGTTTCCCTTCGACATTATGTAACGCATTTCCAGATCTTTTGCAAAAATAGGCTCCATGTGGTCGGCAACAAACTTTTCTCCACAAGATGAGATCCGACCTGGAACGGGAAGACGACGACGACAACAACAGATCTGGAGCGACGGCGGCACGCGCAAACGGGATCGTATATACGATCGTATACACGGTTAGATCTGATCGTGTATACGTCTAGATCCGATCGTATATACGGCTAATTATCTGATAGTTTATACGACTGGATCGTGCGTTGCTCCCTCCTCTCGATCGACAACGAAGACCTCGGCAACAGTATGGATCTCCGACGGCAGGGCGCGATCTCTAGAAGTGGCGTCGGGATTGCTGCTGGGGAACGCCGAAGGCGAGGGGGCGGCACCTTCTTCTCGATCGTGGGAGAGAAAGGGTGGGCGACGACGATCGATGGGAGAGAAAACCCATCTAAGCTATCCGGGATCGAGACCTAGATGGAACGATGACGTCGGTCTGCAGCAGCGACGACTTCTTCTCGATCGCGACAGCGGTGTCAGGATTCTTCTCGATCGGCGACAGCGAGCGACGGGAAGATCCCGCCTAGAGCAGCGATCGGGGACGAAGACAAGGCGACGACTTCTCACGGGAGTGGGGGCTAGGGCACACCAACGAAAGAACTTCGAGAATGTTGGAGTGCTCGAAGCATCCCATGTGGCAATCTAGTTTGGAACGGTCTACACATTGCCCCCAACATGTGGATTTATAGGACGAAACCCTAAATCCCCGACGACCCGTTATGAACCCGTTACCTCATATAAATATATACCTTAACAACCACCGCATGATAATATAAGCTCCATCGACTTTGATCATGGATCTCTACGTTATACACAATGATCTAAAGAGTTAAACTTTAATTCATCAGATAGATCATGCCAAAACTCAGATTAGTGCAGCTACCTTCAATTTATGGAAGAAAACTTAATACAAAGATCAAAATCATATATGTCCTACCTTGTATTCCAGGCAATAGAAACAACCTAAATTACCACTCCCTGGTTACAAGATTTCAGCCTCTCTACTCTAGTTCTACAACGCTCGACCAACATCAACCCTAAAAACGGTCGTCCCTTGCTCCCGATCTGCGGGGAGATGGTCTCGGTTTCCCCCAAAACACAAAAAGGAATGAGGAATGTTGTCGGCTCCTTGCGCTCTTTAAGAATCGGAGAAGGGGATGAAGAATCTTGCAGTCGGAGAAGGGGATGAAGAAGCTGATCGATTTTACCCAACGGCAGGGTGAAGAAGCTAAATAGAAGGTGACGGCTGCGCGGACGGAGCGCATGCATATGAAAATTTCTTCGAAATAGGAGCAATGACTCTTGCTTATCCAAAAAATATTGAAAACTGTTATGGATTCATGACCCAAAACAATTCTGAATGAACAACTATTGCCGATGAACTTAGACCAAATCGAGGAAAAAAAGACTTCAGTCATCCTTCTCCAGAAAACTCGAACAGAAAAGGAGATGATAAGGCAAGTATACATATCATTTTATAGTATATGATATTTAAAGAATAAATATCAAGTGTCGTATTTTTTCGGATTTGTTGATTAGTCGTGTAACATCCCATTTCCTACTAGACCCCTTAACTTCAATTAGGGTAGGACATGTGGTGAGTGAGGTGAGTTTGAGCTTGGTGGTGACCTTGGGATGCACTGGGTTGAATGAACTCACATGTGATCCACTATAGGAGGCAGGTCAACTTAGGTCAAATTAGCTCAAATTGGACTTACACTTGTGAATTAACCCCACCACAATGTCCCTAAACCTGAAGGAGACCTAATTGACCAAAAGCCCCATCAGTTGGTCAACCAATTTAGCCAAATTGACCAAAGTCAAACTTAGGTCAACATAAGTCAATCCTTCCCCAATAAGTTCAATTGAACCCCAAAGCATGAAATTGACTTCACCCCTAGTCTTAGAACATCATGGGGGACCTAATTGACTCAAAAGCCCCATCTTGGAGTCTTCAATTTGGCCAAATTGACCAAAGTCAACATTCCCCCAATATTGGTCAAAATCACACTTATTGGTCAAATTAGCCAACCTAGGTCCTCACCATGACTCAACCAACCTTGGGTAGTGTCAACAGACTCAAGACCATCACATTGGACCAATCAACTCATCATTTGACTAAGTCAAACCCTAAAGTCAACTCTAGGTCAAAATTGGCCTAAAATGGATCTAAATGGATTTGGACCCAATTCCCTATGGGCTAAGGCCTCAATAGGAGGCCCATCCTGCAACTCAATGGCACTTGACCATGCATGCCCTCATATTTGAAGAGGGATTGACATGCAAGGGGGCAAAATTGGATTTTCCCCCAATTTGGAGAAGAGACAAATTGGAATTCATGGATTGAGTGCCAATTCGCACTCAATTCTCCTCCCAAAGCATTTCACTAAGCTCCCTCAGTAATTCCCAGCCAAATTCCTGTTGTGCCCATGCCAAGTGGCACCTTGGTGAAGCATCCAAGGTGTAGGCCGAGCTCCCCTTTAATGGCTGGCATGGTTAGAGACCTCCTCAGCCCAAATAGACTCCACCATTAGCTTTAGAACGAGGAAAGCATATGAAATCGACCTTTGAATCACTGCAAATGGTGGAGGAATGAAGTTTTGAGCAAGCTCGTCGGAGAGGAGAAGATTCATGGCCAACCACCGCCGCCGCCTCCGTCAAGCTCCATTAAGGTCCGGTTTCTCCTCCTCTCCCCTTGTGATAGCATCCTAGATCCATTAGGAGAGACATCGGACTCAAATGAGCCCGATCCATGGTGAGAAAAATGGAAATTTTCGGAATTTAATGGTGTTTTAGGCCATGCTCAAAATTGCCGTACGGGCCGCCTCCGGCGGCGGTTTCGCCGGGAATCCATAGCCCCCACATCCACGATGGAGGTGGTGGTATTTTACGGCAGAGGGGGTGACCAGGTGGCCGGGAAATCGCCGTCGAAATCAGCCCTGCAACTGCCATTTTCAGGTTGTTAAGAGGAAGATGATGAATAGTGTTATTAATGGAATGTTATATAGTTTTATTAATTCTGTCACATTTATTCAGTATTTTGTACAAATTATTTGAGGCCCTTAGAGGCCATTTCATGAAAAGTGACCAGAGATAACTGTTGTAGATCTAGATGTCTACTTTAATTAGAAATTTTAATCAGCTCATTTGGAGCAATGTAGAACCCCCAGCACTCACTTTAGTGAGACTGGTCAAAATAGGATCCAGATATTAAAATGTGTATATCTCCCAAATGGTAGATCTGATGGACTTGCCATTTTGGCCATGAATGCATGTGCCTCATACCTAGCTTAGGTTTAAATATCAGATTTTTAGGAGATAATTTTTCTATAGTTTTGTTCTAAACTTAGAAAATTAAATAAATGGAATATTTGGAGTTATATAACTCCTAATGACCCCAAATTTTGGTGAGGGCTTCTTTAGGTCATGTATGGGATCTGGTTAAAATTTCATCACATGTGCATGAGTATATTTCTCTGAACTTCAAAATGAAGTTCGGGTCTTAAGAGAAAAATTGGGGTGCTAATAGTCAATTTGGGCTTTTGAGCTTTTTGATGGAATTGAAGGTGGGAATCACCTTGCATGCCTCTGAAACCTTAGGGTTAGTGTATGTCATGAGGATATACATCATTGACATAAGTTTCATGATTTTTTGGAAGTTATTTTCCTAAAGTTTTTAATTAAATGAAAATTGTCACACTTTTAAATTAATGAAATAATTTGAATCAAAAACTTAGGGATAAATTCAAAACTCTGGGAAATGGATCTTTGACTAGAAATGCACATTTAGGAATTTTGTTGGAATTTTTGGACCTCATTTATTTCTCTGAATTTGAATTATTTGGTTAGGTCAAATTTATTCAAATATGACATTTAGGTCTCATATGCATTTGGAGAATTATGAAATTATTCTAGTAGGTTTCCTTGGTGATCCTATAGCTCTGTAAATTTTACCATAATTTGTAGATGAATTTTTGTGGTAATTATCAATTTATTGAGGAAAACCCCCTTTTTGTAATTAATTAATTTAATGGGGTAAAATAGTTTGTAAAATTCTAAATCTCTGGATATAGTGATATTTTTAAGTTATGGATCTCTGGTAATTAGTTCAGATCATGTTGATGATTTTATACAGTAGTCACTGTACAAATCAACTGAAAAACCTTGTTTTTATTTAATTCTGAAAATAGGCTAATATGGTTTGTAAAATATTAATTCTCTGGATAAAATGATTTTTATATGAGATAAGTCACTGAAATTTATTTGGAGACATATGGTTATGTTATATGATAGATCCTTCACAAACCTTGGAAAAACCCTAAATAGGGTTTAATGTAATTATGGTGAAAATAATTGTTGCCGATTTAGACTCTGTTTGGGGCGGCGTTTTTGCTCCGATGAGTTTGGACAAAATCGCCACCGTCAAAGAATGTATGTTTGGCATGACAACGGTTATGACCACCACCAAGAAAACAAAACTAGTTTTGAACATAAAAGTGAATGAAGTCCTTAGGTGAGGTCGGGTGTTCACAAACGACGGTTCATAACCACCGTGTTCATGACCGCCACCGCCGTGCCAAACGGAGCCTTAAGATCCCTTGGATTTAGTGTTTTTAGATGATTATTGTGCTAGGTTAATTTTCTCATAATTTTTAGAGATCATTAGATGGTACCTAATGTGTGAAATCCTATTTACACACCTTTCATTTTAAATAGAAATTATTATTGGAAACTCCTTGGAATAATATGAGACTTAGGATTTGGTGCTTTTAGACCAGTAATATGCCATGGTAATTTTCCCTGAATTTTAGGAAGTCTAATTTCAGTACTTGTAGTGTAAAGCCATGTTGTCTCTCCTTTAAAGATAAATAGAAATTGTGATTTTAAAATGGTTGGAAAATTGTGATCTTCTGGAAATAGTGTTTTTATGTCAATATGATGCTGCTGTAATTTTCCCAGAATTTTAGGAAGTCTAATTTCAGTACTTGTAGTGTAAAGCCATGTTGTCTCTCCTTTAAAGATAAATAGAAATTGTGGGTTTAAAATGATTGGAAAATTGTGATCTTCTGGAAATAGTGTTTTTATGTCAATATGATGCTACTGTAATTTTCCCAGAATTTTAGAAAGTCAAATTTCAGTACTTGTAGTGTAAAGTCATTTTGTCACCCCTTTAAAGATAAATAGAAATTGTGGGTTTAAAATGGTTGGGAAATTGTGATCTTCTGGAAATAATGTTTTATGTCAATATGATGCTACTGTAATTTTCCCAGAATTTTAGAAAGTCAAATTTCAGTACTTGTTGTGTAAAGTTATTTTGTTACCCCTTTAAAGATAAATAGAAATTGTGGGTTTAAAATGCTTGGAAAATTATGACCTTCTGGAAATAGTGTTTTTATGTCCATATGAAGCTACTGTAATTTTTCCAGAATTTTAGGAAGTCAAAATCTTGTACTTGATGTGTAAAATTATTTTTCCATTCATTCATTGAAAATTAGGGATCATGGTTATTTAATTGCTGAAAAAATATGAAATATTGGAAATCTTGTTACCATGTCTCATTTCATCTCTGGAAGGATATTTAACAAGTTTGAATTCACTAGCATGATTCCTCCTTCGCATTTTAGATTCAGATTAGTAATTAATGAAATTTTATAGAGGTCAAAATTATATGAAACATGTTTGGATTTTGATCTTCCCTTATTTTATCCACTATGAACCTATGATAAAAATTAGAGGTCATTTGGAAGTAATTTGACCAAAGTTCCATCATAGGAATCTAAGTTTGTTATATGTCGTGGTCTGCGGATAGTAAAAACTCATTATGAAGATTAGGTCAATAGAATCACAAAGGAATTCAGTGAGAATTGGATTATAACAAGAGATGAGTATAGACCACTTAGAGGACTAAGAATTATTAGAGTTGAGTCCAAAAGAACGATTGCTTAGGAGCGGGATGAAACATAAGGCGTGAAAACACTTGAGTTATAAAGAGTAATAAGAGGGTGGAACTTTAGGTTAGGATAGTCACCAACAATATTAATTGTCCTGGAAAGGGGTTGGGCATCATCCCATCACATACCCTAGTACCTTGCGAACCCTTCACCGGGTAGCCCTCGGGAAGTCCAGGATCCACCCTAAACTTCCAAGTATAATAATAACTAAACAAGAGTAGTCTAAATAGGAGTTTAGGCGATGAGAGTGCTTGGTGAGCTATGGGTAAGGCTGTGCTCGGGATTGACGAAAGATCGTCCTTCCCCTTAGAGGGTCATAAAGCGCTGAGGTTTAATTCAAGTGAAATGATAAGAGGGTAATCTTATGGGTAGATACCAATAATACTAAGTGTCTTGAGAAAGGGAACTTTGGGGTGTCATCCCATTGTAGTTCCTAGTACCGTAGCGAGCCCCTTACAGGGTAATCCTCGGGGAGTCCAAGATTAACCGTAAACCGTAGGGATAAGATGTTATACAAGAATAATTTAATAACTCACTCACCCACACCCCGTGGTTACGGGAGCTTAGTCGGTTTGGTGCTATGAGCAGTAAGATCCGTGTTTGTAAGAGTAGATTGATAAGTCAGGTGAGCTTGTGACTCAGTAGTGTTTGTTGGTACGGACGGGTTGGTCCGGCGAGCCGGTGGCTCGGAAGGTTATTAATGACGGGCAGGTTAGCCCGGGGAGCTTATGGCTCGGAAGTAGATAGTAGAACATGTTGCATGTGCACGAAGGTGGTGGGTCTTCGGTATTGGACGGTCGTTCACACCGACGTCAATACGTTGACTCGGCAAGTGTGGTATTTACACTTAGCCATGAAAGTCTGGTGGTCCAGCCAGTAAGAGTACGCAGATGCTCCGCGGTTTTGCGTTGAGGCGTACGATAGGTCTAGGTTAGGTAGTGTGAATACCAACCTAAAGGTGGGCGAGGCCCAACCCACCGCTTCCGTTTGCCACTACGGGAGTATCCTGGGAGTTTTGCTAGCTCCAAAAAGGGGAAACTAAAGGTCTATGCGCATAGAGTCGTAGTGAGTGAGTTGCACTTGTATGAACATAGCATAACAGCATACCTTGCATGTCATAACATGAACATTGCATTTCAACCCCTACCCCTATCGTATAAATTGGTATGGGACTTTTTATACGATAGGCCCTGCTAAACGACCCCTTGGTCTATAGGTTTGTATGGGCACTCCTATAAATCAATGGTTACTTTTAAATTATTTTACTTGCGTCGCACTGCTTCTCTATGCTTACTTCTTTAACTGCTGCGATATTACTGCACTTATTACTGTTTTCTTGCTCATACTGCTAGCATATAAATTATATGGATATACACTTGTTAGAGTAGAATATTTGTCACTTGCTTTTGTTTACTCCACTTGTTGTCCTTCGCTTCTTCCTCCCGCTCGGTGCCTAGGAGTCGCGGGGGGAGGCGGGGACAAAATCGGCTTAGTCTTTATGACTAACGGTCGGTGGTGACCGTAGGTGTTCGAGGAGCTGGAGCACCGACACGACCAGTTAAGACATGATGGCAGGATCTGAGGAGCAGAAGCCATGCAGTGCCTCTACTACGAGACTGGTGTTCGATGAGAGTAGTTTTGTTTAGCTTCCGCAGTTTATGATGTAGTGAGAGAGAGAGATTTTTGTACTATTTTTCATTCGGACAGGTACCGGGCATAAGCCCTTTTACTCTTTCATTTATTGTACTCATTGATGGACAGTTTACATTTGGATATATATATACAGATGCGTGTGATTGTGGACTTATGTACTAGTTTTTCTTCTTATCTCTTGTTGGCCTGGTTGATCGTTCTTGCCGGCAGGATCGGCGTCTTACGGAGGAGGCTAACTTGTGTGCTAGCATCTCCGTAAGGCGGTGGTTCTGGGCATAAGATTCGGGGACTCTCCTGGTGCGGGAGAGGGATCTTACAAGTCGTACTCACAAAATCACGATTATTTTATCTACGAAACTCTTTTCAATAATCAACTCTAATCCCGAAGATTTATGTTTTTCTCTCTCGAGGGGTGCATGCAACTATTTTTACCAATGAGTTTATCTACTTGTATTTACAGATCTCTTGACCAACTAAAATACAGATCTAGGTTGACTATCATATAAACGAAATATGAAAATCAACACAATAAAAATCAAATGTAAATCCTAGATTCCTACTTAAGAGCTTATGAAAACAAAACAAAAAGATATTTATTATTAAATCATTTTATCGTTCATCGTGATCAAGTACTATGAAAATTTAGCTACTCAGCATGATGAATAATTGATACAAGAATGAAAGAAAACATGATTAAGTAACACTTACAAATTCTCAAACTTATCTTTACATGAAGTGTATGCCATTTTTCTCTCAAACAATAAACTAAAACAACAATAAAATGAAGAAAACTAAAGTAAAACAGTAAAACTAGAATGTAAGATGATATATGATGATTTCAAGCTGCTTAAATGCTTCTGAATTTATAGGTGAGAAATTATGGAGTACACGCTCAGGGTACACGATGTGTACTTGGGGTGTGTACCTAAGAAATCATCAACTTAAAACCCGACAAGCGTTCTGGGAAAAACTGCCATTTTGGTCAAAATGATATGACTCGCCCTGGACACGATGTGTACCTAGGGGGTGTCCAGTGTGAACAACTGTGTTACCCGCCGTGGCTTGATTGTTGAGTGTACGCACTATAATTGAAGGTGACACAGCCATGGGTACACGGTGTGTGCCCGTGCATGTCAAATTAAAGTTGAGCTGGTTGGGTCTTCATGGCCTGACGACGAGCTGGAACTAACGTGTACCTGGGCGTGTAGCTCGAATCTGGTCAACACAGACTACTAAAGATGAAGGGGTGCATGCAACTCTTTGTAACCATCTAAGCATTTAAGCAATTCAAAGCTCTTTAGAACTATCTTGCGCTCTTGCTCTCTCATTCCAAATGCTCTTTACTCTTCTTGTCACTACTAATGATGAAGGAGGCTGACCTAGCTAGCTGCGAAGGAGCGCGGAAAGAAGGTAAGAGCACACGCGACATTGTTAAGGGGACAAGTCTGTGACAACATCACAGCACGCTGGAGATGCTCATTTAGGTGGAAGGGGATGTCAAGATTCTGGTGTCGTGCGTGGACGCACTGAAAAGATCTTGTGAAGTGATAGTCGATCGGGCAAACGAGGACAGAAATGCTGACTGGTGGGGAAATTCGGTGAACAGGCGGCTTCGTATGGTGGTCGTGGTAGTAGGTCGGACAATTTGAGAGCACTCGAAATTGTATTAGGAAAATCAAGGGATACAATTTGTAAGTTATTCTCAGACCGATGTTCTTGAAGGTTGGCACCTCCTAAGAACTCGTCCTAGAGAGATGAAGTTTTTTTAGAGAGAGAACAACTAAAAACATTATTATAAAAAAAGATAATCCCCTGCGTCGGCGACTTCTTCCATACCCGACGAGAACAAGATCTCTTGCGTCGGCGACTTCTTCCATCCCCGACGAGAACGAGATCCCCTGCGCCGGCGACTTCTTCCATCCCCGACGAGAACGAGATCCCATGCCCGACGACTTCTTCCATCCCGGACGAGAACAAGATCCCCTGCGCCGGCAACTTCTTCCATCCCCGACGAGAACGAGATCCCCTGCGCCGGCGACTTCTTCCATCCCCGACGAGAACGAGATCCCCTGCGCCGGCGACTTCTTCCATCCCCGACGAGAAGTTCCGGCGCCGACGATCTGGGGGATACAAAAAAAGACCAGAATACCCTTGTTTTTTTAACCTAGGGTGCAAAATGCATGACTCACTCTAATTGGGGGAGGGGTGCATTTTACCAAATTTAATACTTTGAGGTGCATTTTGCCAAAAACCTGCAATTCGGGGATGCATTCTTGCAATTTCCGGTATCTGAGCGATTCAATTCCTTGAATTATTGAAGTAGTAACCATAACTTACATGCGTTCGGAAACTGCATGATCTGCATCTCCGCAAAGCAGTTCATCCCAGATCAACTCAGCCGCCTCCCTAACCTTTCTCCCCGCCCACAAAATAGCGAAAATTGAACGCCATGCATCGCTATCTGGAAAGCACCCATCAACCATCATCCCATCCACAATGCTCATAGCCTTATGAGCATCCCCCTCCTCGCAGCAAAACTTCACAAGAACACCGTAAGTCTCCGGCTCAACCGAGATCCCCCGATTCCGGGTGCTTCGAAGCACCTGAAAAGCACGAATTGTGGCGCGCGCTCCGCACAGCCCTCGTATCACCACATTGTGCCACCTGACATGAAGTCCCCAAGTCAATCGGTTCGGTACAATTCCACTCAATGCCATCTCGTCGAGATAGTTTGCAGCCTCTTGATATCTTTTAGATTCACACAAAATCTTCATAATCTTGCAATACAACCCAGCATCAGGCTTCCTCCCTTGGAGCCTCATCTTATCAAAAACCTCCAGCGCTTCTTGCAATCTTCCTTGGCCGCACAAACCGTTGATGAGCGCGGCGTACGTGATCACATTCGGCAGACAACCTTCTCTGCCCATACTTTCCAATAACCCCGTTGCCTCCGCGCACCGACCGCCTCTGCAGAGCCCGTCAATTAGCGAGGTGTACGTCACCGCGTTAGGCTTAATCCCTCTACTACGCATATCATCAAACAGCTGGAGAGCGTCTTCAAAAAGCCCGAACCGGCACAATCCATCCATCAAGGAAGTGAAAGTGACCACGGTGGGCGAGCAGCCCTGCTGCGGCATTTCGTCGAACATCTTCCGGGCATCGGGGGCGCGGCCATGCCGGCAGAGTCCGTCGATGAGAGTGTTGTACGTGCAGGTGTCCGGCCGGCAGTCCCGATCCGGCATCCGGCGGAAGATGCGGAGAGCGGTCTCCATGGCGCCGGAGGAAGGGGAGGAGCAGAGGGCCTTGATGAGGATGTTGAACGACGCGACTGTGAAAGGGATGCGGCGGAGCTTCATCTCGTTGAATAGTGTCTTGGCGAGCGAAAGATGGCTGCTTGCGACGAGGACGGACAGGACGGTGTTGTACGAGCGGTGGGAAGGGTGGAGGAGAAAGTCGGAGGTCATGCGGCGGAAAAGACGAAGGGCGTCGAGCGGGAGGTGGGCGCGGGAGTAGGCGCGGATGACGGGGAGGAAGGAACGCTCCGCGGGAGCGTCGCCGAGCTCGGAGAGGGCGCGGTTGAGGAGAGTTTCGGCTGAGCGCGGGAGTCCGGCGGCGGCGAACCGCGTGGCCATGAAGGAGAACGTGGAATGGTCATGCCGGTAGCCGGAGGAGTGCTCGCCGGAGGCCGCTTCGAAGATGACGAGGGCTTTTTGGACGTCGCGCTCGGCGCGGATTAACTGGAGGACTTGGGAGGTGGTGAGTGGAACAGTCCACCTGATTGCTGGAGCCATAGAAGAGGTGACCATTGCTCCATCATAGCTAGTAATAAGATACGCCTGAGTCATGTTTAGCAAATTCATTTCTGCTTCTAAAAAAAACACATTTTTAAATGAATGTTGTTATAAGCAAACCAAAAAAATTTAAAAATTAAAAATTTCACTTTTTTTCTCTCCCTAGAAATTGTTACTAGCAAACCCTCCCAAAACCGGCAGTTTCCCACTCTTCCTATTATTCCTCCCTCTTTTCTCGCTCGCTTCTCCGTAGCCATCGACCCAAGGTTTAGATCTGCAGTGTTTTGGTGAGCGACTTTCCTGGATGCTTCGTGGGGCTTTCGTGGAATTCAGTCTCTGCTGGTTTGATGGGTAAGAAACGGAATGGGGCGGTCGATATTGCACCGCCGCCTTTTTTGCTCTTCTCATTTTTTACGGCGCATTCTTCCAGCTCTGCGAGGGGTTTCCGCACCCCCTCTAATGTTTCTTCTTCATCCTCAACATCTTCGGATTCTGAGCAAGATGTTTGTGTGCAAGGACGCAGCTCTGTTGTTTCCTGCTCGTTCTCGTGATTCTAGACGGTCTCGCCCCTTCTTCATCGTTCACGAAGGCGTTCTCACGACGCCTGGTCGTTCTTTCTGTTTCAGATCTTCTCGACCACTCTCCGCCGAGGTATGCTTGTTATACCATCCATAAAGGCATTGGGGTGCGTATAGAGAAAACTCCACTGAAGAGAGGTGGGGTCAACGGTCAACACACAATCGCTCGAATCGAAGAAACCGAGCCCGCCATTTTCGCCGCCAACTGCCAGAAACAGAGCGCGCGAAGAACAAACCGCAAGCGCCTACACAACCGCACGCACGGTAGCGCGCGTAGCGCGCGGGCAGCGCCCCCCATCGCGGGGGAACGACCCCGCCGCACTCCCCTCGGGGTGCGGCTCGCGCGGAGCCGCACCCCTCCAGGGGTGCGGCCGAGCCGCACCCCCCTTGGGTGCGGCCAAGCCGCACCACCCTTCCGGGGTGCGACCCAACCGCACCACCCTTAAGGTGCGGTCAAGCCCCCTCCCCTCACTTTCTCCGCAGGGGGGCTCGTAGGGGCCCCCGCCGTATTCGCACGCCCCTCGCCAGGTGCGTCGGATCCCAATTCCTCCTTGGGGGACGACTCCCCGCTCCGTCGTCTGCCCAGGGCGCCTCCGCGCTCACGCGCGCTCAGAATGCCTCCAAGCACGTTCAAAGCACTTCCATGTTCGTTGCGTGCTCAAAACGCTTCTGAGCGCGCTCAGAACGCCTCCGCGCTCACGCGCGCTCAGAACGCCTCTAAGCGCGTTCAAAGCGCTTCCATGTTCGTTGCGCGCTCAGAACGCTTCAGAGCACACTCAGGACGCCTCCGCGCTCACGCGCGCTCAGAACGCCTCCAAGCGCGCTCAAAGCGCTTCCATGTTCGTTGCGCGCTCAGAACACTTTGGAGCGCGCTCACGCGCGCTCAGAATGCCTCCAAAGCGCTTCCATGTTCGTTGCGCGTTCAGAACGCTTCTGAGCGCGCTCAGAGCATTCTCACATTTCCGACTCAGCTCGCTCACTTTTTGTCTTTGTGACATTCTCATTTTTTGTCTTTACGGCGTGCTCACTTTTTGTCTTTCCAGTTTCTCAGATTTCAGGAACAACCTGTCGCCTTTTTCGCCTCCAACAGAACTGCCCGAACTGCCCGAACTGCCCGAACTACCCGAACTGCCCGAAGGGTAAGGTGGTCATTTACGAAAAATGGCAATCTGTGTGCCCCGAACCGGAAAATATGATTCGTCCGCCGAGCATTTATGGAAACCGCAAACGGCGAAATTACCAGACCGCCCTCGGCCAAAGCTATAAAAGGAGCCTCAAGGCTTCATTTGAAAGGACCTTGACTGCTGGACCCGGGAGAGCTCCTTGCATACTTTTGCGGAATTCTCCTTCGGCGCTTGAAGATCTCCTTCGTGGACTTGAAGATTTTCTTCGTCACGAAAGGCGACTCAGCATCTCACTTTCCGTTCCGGAAAGGCGACTCAGCTTCTCACTTTCATTCCGGAAAGGCGACTCAGCTTCTCACTGTCATTCCGGAAAGGCGACTCAGCTTCTCACTTTTCGTTCCGGAAAGGCGACTCAGCTTCTCACTTTTCGTTCCGGAAAGGCGACTCAGCTTCTCACTTTCGTTCTGGAAAGGCGACTCAGCTTCTCACTGTCATTCCGGAAAGGCGACTCAGCTTCTCACTTCCGTTCCCGAAAGGCGACTCAGTTTCTCACTTTCGTTCCCAGGAGCCTTCTCACTTTTGTTCTCCAGAATTCTCAGAAGGGAAAAAGACTTAGTTTTTCCGAGAGGTGGCATGTCACCCCGGAGCTCTCTCTCTCCCTTGTTGTAACGAGTAGCGGCCTGTCGCGCTCGAATTCCAATTATCAAGTTGTAACCACCAGAAGATAGTGAAGTTTGATCGGCACAGTTCCGGCCGCGTGGTTTTTTACCCTTTTCAGGTTTTCCACGTTAAAAAGTCTCAGTGTACTCAGCGAATCTCGAATTAACTGTTTGCGCGCTTAGTTCGCTCACGAGCTAAGGTGGTTCAATTGGACCGGTCTACCAAGAGCCCTAAGTGTTCCGCAACAGTTTGGCGCCGTCTGTGGGAAGACGATTCCCAAAACTCTGCAAAGACTCACTAAAGGAAGTGCTTCGCCACCAATTGTGATGGCAAGATAAAGTGCTCGCAATACCGAAGAATCAATCCCGGAGGGATGCGTCGACCCAGCTCCCTCTCACTCGCTTATCAACGCGCCTCTCGCAGAAGAGGCAGTGTATGCGCCCGTAGTAATACTGGAAGGGCGCATACGGCAGATGCAAGAACAGCAAGCCGAGGGTGCTGGCTCTTGTAAGAAATCTCGGGGCTCCTCGAGTTCCCGTTCAGCCGCCAGCGTTGAACGTTCCGCCGCCCCCAGCTCTGAGTCATGCCCCAAACGAGGAGGCCGTTCGAGAGGAAGTCAGAAGAACTCTCCGATGCAGCAGGCTCCGCTCATCCTGCTCCCCCAGCCAGAGGCCCAGGAGCTGGCCACCATCACCATCTCCTAGGAAGAGCTGACCCTGGCCGAGCAGTAGAAAGAGCCACACGAGAAGAAATACGTGATATGATAGAGGAAGAATACATCCAGGCGGGGCGACGCGCAGCTCTCGCCCGCCGTCCCACACACCATGGCTCCCCACTATCGCCTCAAGTCTTGGCCCATCCAGTTCCAAACAGTTTCAAGCTTCCCAACATCGAAACATTCGACGGGACGGACGACCCACTGGAACATGTCAATCACTTCACCACCGTCATGAGGATTTACAGCGCCCCCGATCAACTCCTCTGCCAAGTGTTCCCGGCAACCTTAAAGGGACAAGCGCGCACTTGGTTTTACTCCCTGCAAGATGGAGCCATCAGCAACTTCGCAGAAATGGCGTAGCAGTTCGTGGATCAGTTCATCGCCAATCGTAGGATTGTCCGAGATCCCTCCCATCTCTCGGGAATCCGCCAGAATGACGGAGAAACTCTGAAGGATTTTTTTCCGACGTTTTACCTCTGAGGCTCGACAGATCCCGGGAGTTGACCCCGAGCTTTTGCGAGGAGTCTTCCTTGGAGGTCTCCGCCCAAGTGGCTTTTACTCAGCTCTAATGAGAGAAACCGTACCGAGCTATCCTGACCTCGTTCGGCGAGTCGAGGCCCAGATAGCAGCAGATGAGGCAATTGAAGCGCACCGCCGGCAGTTCGAGGGGAGATCGAAGAGGAAGGGAGAGGAGCAGATGTCGCAGACGGGTCCTAATAAGAACAACAAGCGTCACGACAACCCCGATCGAGACCGAAGATCTCGTCAGCATCAGGACTACACTCCTCTGAACACTACCAGGACTAACGTTCTCCTCGCCATCCGCGATAGCAACGCGCTTCGCAGGCCTGAACCGCTTACGTCAGGCGGAAGAGACCAGTCGCAATATTGCGACTTCCATCGCGGGCATGGACACAGTACTGAAAGCTGCAAGCGGTTGAAGGAGGAAATCGAGCGTCTTGTCCAACAAGGCCTCCTCGGAAGGTTTTTACTAAATCAGGTCCCGAACCAGCACAGACCGCAGGCTGACGATCCAGTAGAGGATAATATCGTACCCCGACGAGGATAGGCGAGCGGTACTGGGCAGAGAAACTTTCCCCCTAGTAGAGCGCGCACAACCCGCGTCTCATCTATCATCAATTTCTATTTTTGTTTCTCCCAGTTTTTGCTTTTAAAACAATAAGCCACAAGATTGCATTTGTGCACATGTATCTGTTGTGTATTTAAATTATTGCAGCTATTCTCTGGCTCTATCAGCAACGCGAATTATCTAAAACAAGGCAACGAAAGTTAAGCCCACGATCTTCACAGTAGCAAATTCGCCAACATGGTGAAGAGAAGATGCCTCTCGTGAGTGGAGGATAAGCGTCAACTACGACAACTTTAACTAAGTCTGCCCAAAAGACCACATTGTCTCGGCGCTGCTTGGGCACATTGCCTCGGCGCTGCTTGGGCGCATTGCCTCGGCGCTGCTTGGGCACCTTGCCTCGGCGCTGCTTGGGCGCATTGCCTCGGCGCTGCTTGGGCCCATTGCCTCGGCGCTGCTTGGGCACCTGGCCTCGGCGCTGCTTGGGCGCATTGCCTCGGCGCTGCTTGGGCGCCTGGCCTCGGCGCTGCTTGGGCGCATTGCCTCGGCGCTGCTTGGGCGCATTGCCTCGGCGCTGCTTGGGCGCATTGCCTCGGCGCTGCTTGGGCGCATTGCCTCGGCGCTGCTTGGGCGCATTTCCTCGGCGCTGCTTGGGCGCATTGCCTCGGCGCTGCTTGGGCGCATTGCCTCGGCGCTGCTTGGGCGCCTGGCCTCGGCGCTGCTTGGGCGCCTGGCCTCGGCGCTGCTTGGGCGCCTGGCCTCGGCGCTGCTTGGGCACTTTGCCTCGGCGCTGCTTGGGCACCTGGCCTCGGCGTTGCTTGGGCACCTTGCCTCGGCGCTGCAAAGCCGCGAGCACAGACTCGCGCAAACTAATTTTTTACTATGTAAAAGCCGCGAGCACAGACTCACGCAAACTAATTTTCTACTAATTTTCTGCACCACCCTTAAGGTGCGGTCAAGCCCCCTCCCCTCACTTTCTCCGCAAGGGGGCTCGTAGGGGCCCCCGCCGTATTCGGGCCCCCTCGCCAGGTGCGTCGGATCCCAATTCCTCCTTGGGGGACGACTCCCCGATCCGTCGTCTGCCCAGGGCGCCTCCGCGCTCACGCGTGCTCAGAATGCCTCCAAGCACGTTCAAAGCACTTCCATGTTCGTTGCGTGCTCAGAACGCTTCTGAGCGCGCTCAGAACGACTCCGCGCTCACGCGCGCTCAGAACGCCTCCGCGCTCACGCGCGCTCAGAACGCCTCCGCGCTCACGCGCTCAGAACGCCTCCGCGCTCACGCACGCTCAGAACGCCTCCAAGCGCGTTCAAAGCGCTTCCATGTTCGTTGCGCGCTCAGAACGCTTCGGAGCACGCTCAGGACGCCTCCGCGCTCACGCGCGCTCAGAACGCCTCCAAGCGCGTTCAAAGCGCTTCCATGTTCGTTGCGCGCTCAGAACACTTCGGAGCGCGCTCAGAACGCCTCCGCGCTCACGCGCGCTTAGAACGCCTCCAAAGCGCTTCCATGTTCGTTGCGCGTTCAGAACGCTTCTGAGCGCGCTCAGAGCATTCTCACATTTCCGACTCAGCTCGCTCACTTTTTGTCATTCTGACATTCTCGCTTATTGTCTTTCCGGCGTGCTCACTTTTTGTCTTTCCAGTTTCTCAGATTTCAGGAACAACCTGTCGCCTTTTTCGCCTCCAACAGAACTGCCCGAACTGCCCGAACTACCTGAACTGCCCGAAGGGTAAGGTGGTCATTTACGAAAAATGGCGATCCGTGTGCCCCGAACCGAAAAATATGATTCGTCCGCCGAGCATTTATGGAAACCGCAAACGGCGAAATTACCGGACCGCCCTCGGCCAAAGCTATAAAAGGAGCCCCAAGGCTTCATTTGAAAGGACCTTGACTGCTGGACCCGGGAGAGCTCCTTGCAAACTTTTGCAGAATTCTCCTTCGGCGCTTGAAGATCTCCTTCGTGGACTTGAAGATTTTCTTCGTCACGAAAGGCGACTCAGCATCTCACTTTCCGTTCCGGAAAGGCAACTCAGCTTCTCACTTTCGTTCCGGAAAGGCGACTCAGCTTCTCACTGTCATTCCGGAAAGGCGACTCAGCTTCTCACTTTTCGTTCCGGAAAGGCGACTCAGCTTCTCACTTTTCATTCCGGAAAGGCGACTCAGCTTCTCACTTTCGTTCCGGAAAGGTGACTCAGCTTCTCACTGTCATTCCGGAAAGGCGACTCAGCTTCTCACTTCCATTCCCGAAAGGCGACTCAGTTTCTCATTTTCGTTCCCCGGAGCCTTCTCACTTTTGTTCTCCAGAATTCTCAGAAGGGAAAAAGACTTAGTTTTTCCGAGAGGTGGCCTATCACCCTCGGAGCTCTCTCTCTCTCTCTTGTTGTAACGAGTAGCGGCCTGTCGCGCTCGAATTCCAATTATCAAGTTGTAACCACCAGAAGATAGTGAAGTTTGGTCGGCACAGTTCCGGCCGCGTGGTTTTTTACCCTTTCCGGGTTTTCCACGTTAAAAAGTCTCAGTGTACTCAGCGAATCTCGAATTGACTGTTTGCGCGCTTAGTTCGCTCACGAGCTAAGGTGGTTCAATTGGACCGGTCTACCAAGAGCCCTAAGCGTTCCGCAACAATGTTATTCTAGTTCTTGCTTCCGCCTCTATATTTTGCATGGTATATGTTGACGCCAGGAAAATCCCGGCCTCAAGATTCGGACAAATGCAGTCGGAGACTACTTGCCAAGCGGCTCGAAGAGATGGCTTGGCGGGCAACTATGAGGAAGCTAGAAGAGCGACGAACAGGACCCCAGGTGCTGCGGCAGGGAGGTCCCACCACGTACCCAGAAGCTCCGAAGAGACTTTCCCTCCAAGACCAAAAATGGCCGAGCAGGGTACAAGGGAGGCACCGATTTGGCTAGTACCGGTAGTAGCGGCCAAGTGCGACGGGTTCCAGAAAGCAAGAGCAGGGTTTCAAGAGCTCAAGTTCAGGTGCCAATCCAAGTACCCCTGGGGTCCTATTTATAGGAAAACCAAGGGGTAGGGGGTTTTATAGCCCAGCCCCTGCCCGGCGACTAGCGACATTGAGGCGATCTCCCCGGGCAAATGAGCGAGTATTGCCTATGATCGCCCACCTTTTGGAGAGTATCCGGGCTACTCGCACGAGTGCACCCCTACTCGCCTAGGCCTTCTTCTGCTCCTGTGCTCGACGAACTCTGGAAGGCTGCATTCGACGAGCTCTTCTACTATGCCTGCTGGCCGACTTTATCTTGGGATCTCGAACTGTTGACTTCTGTGTTAACTCTTTGACTTTGACCTCTGCCTAGGTGGCTTTTAATGGGCCCACCTTCAGAGAATGAGGGTTGTATACAATCCCCGCTCTTTGCGAGTAACGTAGTTGCTCGGAAAGAATCATCCAACCGTCATTCGACGATCAGGCCTTCTGGTGAGTATTGATTGATAGTCGGCATCCTGCTGGTTGACGCCCTGGTCTATATATAGAGGGGGAGGGGTCTCTGAGGGCACGACTTTTCTGATCTCGCTCAAGATGTGGCGTAGTATTGCCGAGGAAGCTGCCGCTGATTTGGCCGAGCTTGCCAGTCTGCTGCCACCATCGCGGAAGCCTGCTCGCGACGCCGAGCTTGAGGACTTCCTCGCCTCTAAGAAGAGGAAGAAGCTTGAAAAGAAGAAGGATAAGAAGAGCAAGAAGAAGAAGAATGTTGACGCCCCTGAGAATGTCGTTGATTCTCAGGTCGGCACTACCCAGCAGGTACTCGCCGACTTGGGTCTCGGTCAGTCGGGTGGCTCGCCTGCTCCTAATCCTCCTTCGTCGAAAGTAGCTCCTGAGACGAGTAGTACTGCTGGAATCTCGGTTCAAGATCAAACTGAAGTTCTCCCTGCGCAAAGTGAGAGCTACCTACTCGCCACTTTTTAAGGCTTAGTCGCCCAAGTGCTGGTTGGTTTCTGACGTTTTCTACACTATCTCGCAGATCCGCTACTTGCCGATGCTCGGGAGGAGCTTTTGAGCGCCATTCCTCTGCGATCATCGCCTATGATCTCGCCTAGTACTGGGGGGGAACTCGTCGGGGTGGATCGGTGCGGATCCTTCACAGCTCTTCGGTGGATAAGAGGCCGATGAGCGAGCAGAGGGCTCCTTCAGCGAGTAACCTTCCTCCGCCGCCACCGCCTTTGCAGCAATCAGAGGTGGCGAGTAGCGCGCAGCTGCCCGCGGATGAGCTTCCTCCACCTCCTCCTTTTCCACCTCTTGCCGACAGGCAAGATGATCGTCGCCTTCAGTCTTCCTCGGCTCCTACCACACATCCGGCTGAGTCCTCGCGCCGAGGCGGGGTGGCGGGGTCTTCTGGCTTCGCTCCCAGAGGGGGAGGGCGACCAGTGGATGGTCGCGGTCGGGGTGATGTGCATTCCAGCAGGGAGCACATCGGCGAATCGCACTCTAACCGGCGAGATGGCGCCCATCGCAATCTGTCCCCGCATCGGGGAAGGGGCTCTCCTCGCCGACCATCTCGAAGTCCTCGTCGCGACTCGCAGAATGATGTTCATCGGCCTGGTAAATGGAGTCGCTATTTTGCCGAATATCTTTTAAAGAAGGGTCTTGTCGCTACTCGCCACTAAGGCTTTGCTTTTATGTCTTTTTCTGCAGCTCGCGCTCACACCCCTATCGGGGCTCTGATTGACGGGGTCGGGCTTCCCTCCCGCGAGTACCAGGAGAGGGCTACTCGCGCCATCCTGGACTTGGAGGCGAAGTTGGAGCGTCTGGCGATCAGCGAGTCTCATCGGCGTCTGAATGCGGTGGAAGCGCGAGTGGAGCTCTTGGCGGCTGCTGACTCTCAGCGTCGTCTGACCGAGCTGGAGGTGCGAGTATCCCGGCTAGAAGAGTTCGATACTCGCCTGGCTGGTGCAGAATCTCGCCTTCACACTGTCGGCGATCTGGAGCGCCGGGTTGCAAGGATCGAACATCGTCAACAACTGCATCATGACGAGCTGGTGGGGATGCGCGCGAGCACGGGCTCCGTTGGTCGTCTGGCGAGGATGGAGGAGCAGTTGCGACAAGGCGAGGATGCGATGTCCGTGGCCTTCGAGCATTTTAAGCGAGCTCGCAGCATGGGCTGGGTTGGGCGACAACCACAACTTCCCGATGCTCAGGCAAACCCCTAGGATCCTGTCTTTTTCTCTTTGCAGTAGCTAGTCGCCTTTTGGCGAATGCTTTGTAATTCCGAATAATTTGATTTCTTCTAGTAATTGGTTAATTAGCGAGTATAAATATCGCCCTTGCCACCTTTCCTATTTGCTGTGATGTCTGGATTCACTTCTTTGTTTTTTGTTTCTTTTCTGCGAGCCTTTGTTTGAATGTTGCGTTGATTTGGAGAGCCTCCTAGTGATCTGATGCAGGTACTCGCTTGTTCGGCACTGGTGATTTGACGTGTACCCTTGGCTTTGGCGACTTTCCTCGATACTCGCCACCCCTGACTCGTGCTTGCGGCGGCGTACGCGGCAAGCCAAGTTTTGTCGAGTACTATAAATAGGGGGTGGGTACGTATTTATTATGCTTTGACGATTTTCCTTCCCAGTGAGTATCTGCCGATTGTTCCCCTCCTCGCCTTTTTGATACTCGCTTCTTCGATCCCTTTTTCCTGAATGGCTGACGAGGCCGCTATTCGTCGCGCGAGTCATGCGAAGAACTTCGAGGCGACTTCTTTCAAGAAGCCGATTACTCGGCCGAGCGATCTGAAGGAATTCTCTGCTAAGTACTTGTCGCCGGGGTATGTCGCCAGGCTTCCTCGCGATGATGAACGCCTGAACTCCTTTTCGGCGACCGAGGTGGTCTTCCCCATCCGCCACTTCGAAGTCGGCCTACGCCTACCCTTGTGGTCGGAGGTCTGCCAGATACTCCGCTATCACAGGATAGTCCCTGCCCAAATCAATCCAAATGGAGTGGCGATGATCATGAGCTTTCTCTGCTTCTTGCGAGAACAGAAGATCGCCTTTGATCTCTCCGTCTTCCGGCGAGTATTCCACTTCGGCACCACTGGCGAGGGCGTCGTCTTCTTGTGCAGTCACGTCTGCACGCTGGTCGGCACGGCGAACAAGAACCATCGCTGGACCGAGCGATTAGTCGTCATCAAGGGCGACTTTGGAGTCGTGCCGACCTCATCCTTCCAGCCGGCAGAGAGTGATTTCGCTGCCCCTTATCTGGAGGAGAGCCGGGAGAAGCTACTCGATAGCTTCCGAGGTCGACGCCTGGATGTCGTCCTCTGGAGGAGGCGAGTAGATGAGCTCGCCGAAGTGTTTCCGGGCGAAGGTAGCCTTCTGAGCGAGTATTTGGTCACACTCGCCAATTCGTCTTCAGTCGGTGTCTAATGATCTTCTCTTTATGTCTTGATGCAGCTACTCACTCCTTACCGATCGAGCTTCTTCCCTTGGCGCCCAAGGTGGGGGCTTCTGCTCCGGTTGATTTGATGCCAGGCGGCGATGAGCAGGAGGTTGCTGGCGATGATGCTGGGCCTTCAAAGAAGCGGAAGGCTAAGGCGAAGTCCGCCGAGCCTGCGAGAAAGAAAGAGGTCGCTAAGAGGGACCTGAAGGCGAAGGCAAACCCTTCGGAGGCTGGCGAGCCCAGCGGCCATCCGAACTTCGGCGAAGGTGTGGGCAGTGAGGACGCCTATGGTCGCCCTCTGGTGTCCTGGGTTGAGCGGGCCCATGAAGTGACTTTGAGCACCAACCTCCCTGCCTGGTCGGAGGATTGGGAGGACGCCGGCGAGGATTTTGACGTGATGTTCGCCCTCTATGGTCGCGCGGACGCCGAATCCCTGCAAGACGTTTCGGCCGAGTATCTCGCCCATCAGAGCTCGCGAGCTTACCTGCGAGCTGCCAAGCTCGGTCACGCGACGGCGAGGAAACTGCTTGAATACGAGCAGCTGATCAAGGTGCAGAGCAAGAAGCTCATCACCATGGGGTTGGAGGCCGCCAAGTGGAAAGATCATGAGGTACTTGTACGTCGCCTTTCTGATCTCTGAGATAGTCGCCTTTAGTGCCGATGGATTTTTGCTTAACCGCTGCTTTTTTACCTGTACAGGCCGCCGAGGTGGAGATGGCGAAGAAGGTGTCCCAGCTGGAGAAGGAGCTGGAGGATACTCGGCAAACCTTGGAGGCCGCCCAAGTTCGCATCGCCGAGCTGGAAACTCGGTCTGCCGAGCAACAGCCTTCGTCGGCGGGCCCCTCCAGGGTTGGCAAGCAGATCCGGATACTTGGCGACGATATGGCGTATATTCGTCGGGAGATCGCGCGAGCAACCGGGAAGGTGGTTCTAAGCAGTCTGAAGGCCGATGGCCTCTTGAAGCCGGAGGCAATGAACCTGACTGTCATGGACATCATCCCTGCACTACTCGTCGAAGAGTCCAACTCCCCTATGCGAGATCTTCCATCCTCACCCACCGATTCCGAAGATGACGATTCTGAGGACGAGGGCGATGATGGCGAAGATGTCGGCGCTGATGGCGAGGATGGTGGTGATGATGGTGCATAGTCGCATGGCACCCTTTTTGCAAATCTGTACAAAAATTTTTGTATATGTACTTATGAAAGTAAATTAATACAATTTTTGCTCGCCTTTTGTAGTCGCTTTTTGCTTTTCTTCATTTTGTGATCATGCCGAGTAGGCTCTTAGGTCCGGGGCGAGGTTGAGTGCTCGCTAGGCGACTAAGCATAGGCGAGGTAGGATACTGCGGACGACGATCATGCCTTGCTCGCTTTTTGCTTTTCTTCTTGAGTGCTCGCTAGGCGACTAAGCATAGGCCATTTATACTCGCATCTTCATACTCGCACCTGCATATGAAGAATGATCTTTGAGATATGCACTTCTAAGACTTCATTTTGTACCTCCATGTTGATGCTGTTGAAGAGGTCGACACAATAGGGAATGACTATCGGGGAGGTTCCAATGGAGCACCTTCCAAGGGATCACAGCATCCCGAGGTCTCCATCCTACTTGGGGAGGCTCCAAAGGAGCACCTTCCAAGGGATCACAACATCCCAAGGTCTCCATCTTACTTCTCTTGCTGATGCTGTTGAAGAGGTCGACACAGTAGGGAATGACTGTCGGGGAGGTTCCGATGGAGCACCTTCCAAGGGATCACAACATCTCAAGGTCTCCATCTTACTGCTCTTGCTGATGCTGTTGAAGAGGTCGACACAGTAGGGAATGGCTGTCGGGGAGGTTCCGATGGAGCACCTTCCAAGGGATCACAACATCCCAAGGTCTCTATCCTACTTGGGTGCTGAATGTCGACCCAAACTGTTTCATGTTGCTCAATAATTTGAACGGGGAGTTAAGCACACTTAAGCACATTAACTCACACAATTGGAGGAAATAATTGAAAATGAATCGCTTTGTTACGGGCTTTTAGCCCTCGAGGGTACACGACACCTTTATTCAAGGGTCCCCTGAGAGGTTAAGTCGATCATCCTATCGTCGAGCTAGGAGGTCGGCGTCACGACTTCTTCCTGATAATCTCACCAGTCGGGTGAGAAATGCAACCGGGGGGAACCGCGGCCAACATGCAAGGGGGTAGCTGATCTCGACCGTCATTGCAGAGGCTTGGACTTAAGGGGACGTATAACCGAGGCATTGTCTCATCACCCGTTCTGAGTTTTTACGAGAATCAAGTCGGAGGCCAGTTTCCCAACCTAACGTGGAGATCGGCTTTGCATGCTTCTCTTCTCTTACTTGGAAACACATTTTTGACGAAGCAGGTAAGGGCGAGCACCACTTTTGCCGAAGTCGATTATTCCTTCGTCGTATTGGGAGGTCGGCGTCCAGACTTCTTCCTGATAATCTCACCAGTTGGGTGAGAAATGCAGCCGGTGGGAACCGCGGCCAACATGCAAGGGGGGAGCTGATCTCGGTCGTCATTGCAGAGGCTTGGACTTAAGGGGACGTATAACAGAGGCATTGTCCCATCACCCGTTCTGAGTTTTTACGAGAATCAAGTCGGAGGCCTGTTTCCCAACCTAACGCGGAGATCGGCTTTGTCTGCTTCTCTTCTTTTACTTGGAAACACATAGCTGAAAGTGACAAAAGACTCACCATTTCCCATGTTTCAGGGAGGTGATGGTTTTATTTATGGACAATAAATTTACAGGAGTGGGATGTGTACATACTCCCGCTTAGGAGTCAAACCTTTTCAGGTTATCGCCATTCCAGATGTTTTCCAACAGCTCCCCTACACGATGAAGGGTTCTTCCCGTCTTGGATTAAGCTTCCCGACGGCGGCTGATCTTCCTGCCGCGTCCACCTTTTGCTTACCTAAGAAATCAAAAAAAAAAGGGAACCGTCCAAGATCATCATCCTGCTTGCCTTGATCTCCAGGTTGTCAAACGTGTTCGTGAGAACGACGTAAAGATGACACGGACTGAACCCCCGTTGCACACCAGGATTCGGTTGACGGTGGAGTCTTCGACGATCGCTTGAATCATACGGGCCTCACGGAAGGGATTCTCATCCCTTAACATGCCCTCCTCCGAGAAAGTGATCTCCTCTAGCGGGGGTGGCGCTTGAGAGGTTGGAGCGACATTCTGGCGGTAGGCCTGGTGGAAATTCGTTTTGCGGAAAGATGTGAGCTCCGCTTCTCCAGAACTCACTCCTACCTCTCCGGCCTTGATCCTTCCTTGACATCCTTGGCTGACCCGATCCCTATTCCTCCTCCAGTTACCCTTCCGGTTACGCCTGTTCCCCTGACGGATAGGGTCATCTTTCCCCGAGCAATAATTCATAGCGGGATCTCTGAATCCTTCTGGCACTGGCGCGACAACGGTATCCTCCCAGAACGGGCTCCTCCTACCAAACTGGCGACGACCCTCTTCCTGGCGAGTATTGCCCACATACTCGCTAACCTGGCGAGTACTGAAGTACCTCGCCTGCTCCTTCTCTTCGCGGAATCGGGTTCTGCCAGCTCCCTGCGAGACTCGCGAGTAGAACTGCGACCTCCTTGGTCGCTCCAGCTCCTCTCCATGCTCCTTCCCTGCTCGCCGAGGGTGAGCACCTTCTTCGGTCAGAATCGGGCAATGAGGCGAGGTCGTCGTTCCTTCCGTGCGAGGTTGAAGAGCTACCCGCAAGGACTCTTCTATCCGCCGCGCGAAGGCCTCGAAAACTGCTAACGTCACAAACTCGCCACCACTGGCCGAGTTGCCGACTACCTCCTCATGGTCGCCAACTATGACCATCTTTTCTTCCAACTAAGTTTTCTTTCTTTGGCTACTGTCCACGCTCACCGCACCAAAGTGTTGACGCCAGGAAAATCCCGGCCTCAAGATTCGGACAAATGCAGCCGGAGACTACTTGCCAAGCAGCTCGAAGAGATGGCTTGGCGGGCAACTATGAGGAAGCTAGAAGAGCAACGAACAGGACCCCAGGTGCTGCGGCAGGGAGGTCCCACCACGTACCCAGAAGCTCCGAAGAGACTTCCCCTCCAAGACCAAAAATGGCCGAGCAGGGTACAAGGGAGGCACCGACTTGGCTAGTACCGGTAGTAGCGGCCAAGTGCGACGGGTTCCAGAAAGCAAGAGCATGGTTTCAAGAGCTCAAGTTCAGGTGCCAATCCAAGTACCCCTGGGGTCCTATTTATAGGAAAACCAAGGGGTAGGGGGTTTTATAGCCCAGCCCCTGCCCGGCGACTAGCGACATTGAGGCGATCTCCCCGGGCAAATGGGCGAGTATTGCCTATGGTCGCCCACCTTTTGGCGAGTATCCGGGCTACTCGCACGAGTGCACCCCTACTCGCCTAGGCCTTCTTCTGCTCCTGTGCTCCACGAACTCTGGAAGGCTGCGTTCGACGAGCTCTTCTACTATGCCTGCTGGCCGACTTTATCTTGGTATCTCGAACTGTTGACTTCTGTGTTGACTCTTTGACTTTGACCTCTGCCTAGGTGGCTTTTAATGGGCCCACCTTCGGAGAATGAGGGTTGTATACAATCCCCGCTCTTTGCGAGTAACGTAGTTGCTCGGAAAGAATCATCCAACCATCATTCGACGATCAGGCCTTCTGGCGAGTATTGATTGATAGTCGGCATCCTGCTGGTTGACGCTCTGGCTCTATATATAGAGGGGGAGGGGTCTCTGAGGGCACGACTTTTCTGATCTCGCTCAAGATGTCGCGTAGTATTGCCGAGGAAGTTGCCCTGATTTGGTCGAGCTTGCCAGTCTGCTGCCACCATCGCAGAAGCCTGCTCGCGACGCCGAGCTTGAGGACTTCCTCGCCTCTAGGAAGAGGAAGAAGCTTGAAAAGAAGAAGGAGAAGAAGAGCAAGAAGAAGAAGAATGCTGACGCCCCTGAGAATGTCGCTGATTCTCAGGTCGGCACTACCCAGCAGGTACTCGCCGACTTGGGTCTCGGTCAGTCGGGCGGCTCGCCTGCTCCTAATCCTCCTTCGTCGAAAGTAGCTCCTGAGACGAGTACTGCTGGAATCTCGGTTCAAGATCAAACTGAAGTTCTCCCTGCGCAAAGTGAGAGCTACCTACTCGCCACTTTTTAAGGCTTAGTTGCCCAAGTGCTGGTTGGTTTCTGACGTTTTCTACACTATCTCGCAGATCCGCTACTTGCCGATGCTCGGGAGGAGCTTTTGAGCGTCATTCCTCTGCGATCATCGCCTATGATCTCGCCTAGTACTGGGGGAGGAACTCGTCGGGGTGGATCGGTGCGGATCCTTCACAGCTCTTCGGTGGATAAGAGGCCGATGAGCGAGCAGAGGGCTCCTTCAGCGAGTAACCTTCCTCCGCCGCCACCGCCTTTGCAGCAATCAGAGGTGGCGAGTAGCGCGCAGCTGCCCGCGGATGAGCTTCCTCCACCTCCTCCTTTTCCACCTCCTGCCGACAGGCAAGATGATCGTCGCCTTCTGTCTTCCTCGGCTCCTACCACACATCCGGCTGAGTCCTCGCGCCGAGGCGGGGTGGCGGGGTCTTCTGGCTTCGCTCCCAGAGGGGGAGGGCGACCAGTGGATGGTTGCGGTCGGGGTGATGTGCATTCCAGCAGGGAGCACATCGGCGAATCGCACTCTAACCGGCGAGATGGCGCCCATCGCAATCTGTCCCCGCATCGGGGAAGGGGCTCTCCTCGCCGACCATCTCGAAGTCCTCGCCGCGACTCGCGGAATGATGCTCATCGGCCTGGTAAATGGAGTCGCTATTTTGCCGAATATCTTTTAAAGAAGGGTCTTGTCGCTACTCGCCACTAAGGCTTTGCTTTTATGTCTTTTTCTGCAGCTCGCGCTCACACCCCTATCGGGGCTCTGATTGACGGGGTCGGGCTTCCCTCCCGCGAGTACCAGGAGAGGGCTACTCGCGCCATCCTGGACTTGGAGGCGAAGTTGGAGCGTCTGGCGATCAACGAGTCTCATCGGCGTCTGACTGCGGTGGAAGCGCGAGTGGAGCTCTTGGCGGCTGCTGACTCTCAGCGTCGTCTGACCGAGCTGGAGGTGCGAGTATCCCGGCTAGAAGAGTTCGATACTCGCCTGGCTGGTGCAGAATCTCGCCTTCACACTGTCGGCGATCTGGAGCGCCGGGTTGCAAGGATCGAACATCGTCAACAACTGCATCATGACGAGCTGGTGGGGATGCGCGCGAGCACGGGCTCCGTTGGTCGTCTGGCGAGGATGGAGGAGCAGTTGCGACAAGGCGAGGATGCGATGTCCGTGGCCTTCGAGCATTTTAAGCGAGCTCGCAGCATGGGCTGGGTTGGGCGACAACCACAACTTCCCGATGCTCAGGCGAACCCCTAGGATCCTGTCTTTTTCTCTTTGCAGTAGCTAGTCGCCTTTTGGCGAATGCTTTGTAATTCCGAATAATTTGATTTCTTCTAGTAATTGGTTAATTGGCGAGTATAAATATCGCCCTTGCCACCTTTCCTATTTGCTGTGATGTCTGGATTCATTTCTTTGTTTTTTGTTTCTTTTCTGCGAGCCTTTGTTTGAATGTTGCGTTGATTTGGAGAGCCTCATAGTGATCTGATGTAGGTACTCGCTCGTTCGGCACTGGTGATTTGACGTGTACCCTTGGCTTTGGCGACTTTCCTCGATACTCGCCACCCCTGACTCGTGCTTGCGGCGGCGTACGCGGCAAGCCAAGTTTTGTCGAGTACTATAAATAGGGGGTGGGTACGTATTTATTACGCTTTGACGATTTTCCTTCCCAGTGAGTATCTGCCGATTGTTCCTCTCCTCGCCTTTTTGATACTCGCTTCTTCGATCCCTTTTTCCTGAATAGCTGACGAGGCCACTATTCGTCGCGCGAGTCATGCGAAGAACTTCGAGGCGACTTCTTTCAAGAAGCCGATTACTCGGCCGAGCGACCTGAAGGAATTCTCTGCTAAGTACTTGTCGCCGGGGTATGTCGCCAGGCTTCCTCGCGATGATGAACGCCTGAACTCCTTTTCGGCGGCCGAGCTGGTCTTCCCCATCCGCCACTTCGAAGTCGGCCTACGCCTACCCTTGTGGTCGGAGGTCTGCCAGATACTCCGCTATCACAGGATAGTCCCTGCCCAAATCAATCCAAATGGAGTGGCGATGATCATGGGCTTTCTCTGCTTCTTGCGAGAACAGAAGATCGCCTTTATTGTTGATTTATGCTCATTTTTTTTTGAAGAGGATGAGTCCTTTTTTTACAGATTACTTGCATGTAAAGTTTTTATATTTGGGAGCATTTGAAGACTATTATATGTTTAAATACCCATTTTGTAACACACAAAATCATGAAAACTAATTCAATTTTATAACGTTAAATATATAGTTTACTATAAGATTTTTTTTTTTTTGCTAGTAAACAAATTATTTTCAAATATTCATTTTTAAATTATTGAGTTTCTAGTAGTAATGATTTGCTAGAAGCGAAAATAAATTTGCTAGTAACAGCGCCCTTTTAAACCCACCACACCTCATAGTTTTGGTGGTCTAGAAATTTTTAGGCAAAATTATATTTTTAGTCCACAAAATTTAATTTAATTTTGGAACTCAGCCCCATACTTTTTGAATGTAGTATTTCAGTCTTTAAAATTTAATAAAACAATTGATTTTAGTCCAATGTAATCTGATTGTTTTCTAAAATAAAACATTTTAAAAAATGATTATGTTTTGTTTTTCTTTATTGCCAATCTTTTTTTTTTCAATTTTCATCATCATATATTAATAAAAATTCTCCAAATCTTTTTTCTTTTGTATTAAATAAAATGTTAAATAAACTTACTTATACTATTAAACTAATAAATCTATATATAATATTTAGAATATTAATAATGTAAATATACGGGGTTAATATATTTATTAACCTTGTTGCGGGTCGCTCGACGCTCTTACGGACCGGTCGAATAAAATTGTCTCAGCTCGAGAGTAAGTCGAGCGTGCAAACAGTCAAAGCTGAGAACAACAACGGGCAAAAAGACTTTTAACGTGGAAAACCCGAGAAGGTGAAAACTCACGGGGTCGGATCGGTGCCGACCAAATTGCATTATTTCTTTAAGTGTTATAAGTAGTATAATGTGCGAGAGTGACAGACTACCGCTCGTTGCAGGGGGTGCAGAGAAGAATGAGAAAGAGAGAATCTCCAAAGTGAAAGGAGATCTTCAAGGGTCAAACGAAGATCTTCAAGTCGCCCCTTCGAAGGAGATCTTCGAAGGGGAAGAAGATCTTTGAAGGCCGAAGGAGATCTTCGAAGGATTCTTCGAACGTCGAAGGAGACTTCTGAAGGATCTTCCAAAGAGCTCTCTCATGCGTTGAATGTTAGGTTCCTTCACATGAGGGTTCTGGGCTGCTTTTATAATTTTTGTCAGGGGCGACATGGTAATTGCGTTGTTGTAACCACCATAAATACCGTACGGGCAAATCAGATTGCACGATCTGTAGAACACAGATCGTCTTTTTTGTCGATATGGCAGTTCGGGCAGGTCTGTTGGTGGCGATGATGGCAACGAACTGGTCCTGCAATTTTTGTGGACATGAGAAGCAAAAAGGTCAATTGTCGCGTGCTGCGAACACGGAGGCGTTCTAAGCAGATCATCGGACTAAAGAGGCGAGAGCAAGAGAGTCGGGCAAGAAGATTCAAGATCTCGTTATACTATCGGCGAGCCCATCCGGCTAGAAATCGAGAAATCGCATATATAATCGGTGAGACCACCACGAGAACCCGCTTCTCCAGTGAGCAGATCATCAGACTTCTCGCAACCGGTCCCGACTCGGCCGAAAGCGATCTCAGTGAGCAAGACCTCGGTATAAAGAGGCGACCTCGCCAAACAGCGACAGCAAACGAACTCATCGGGAGCCAAGTACCCAATATCCTAAAAGGAGGGGTGGCTATTCGCAGCCCATATATAAACCCCCTCCCCACTAAACCCTATAAATAAGGCCCTCAGGACAAAGTTGAAGGCGCGTTGACCCCCGCCCCACCCACCAAAGGTTCCCCAAAACCTCTCTGTGTCTCTCTTGTGCCGAGCACAACTCTGGTTTAGGAGGAGAAGTTCCTATATACTTCCGGGTTAGTGGCGGAACCTCCTCGCTGCAGCTCGCGAGATCCTGATTATAGACAATCCTTTCTTGTGTTCTCCCTCCCCCTTTAATTTAAGTTTGTCCGTTCCGACCACTAGACAAGGAACCTTTGGTCGCAACCGGTCCCAACTTTGTGAACCAGGACAGCCCTGGTTCCAACAAGCTTCGTGCTCAATTATGTTGTTGTGTCCTTATTATGTTGTATCTTTATGTTGAGTCAATATCGTCTTGTTATTTATGTTATGTCGTTGTAGCTCTCTCCTTCCGAGCACACCCCGCCTAGGCGTCCGCAATTCCGACTCCACTATACCCTCTGACCACGACTCTGTCGAGCCCATAACACGCTCCCTTATATAGGTGGGAGTGGGACGTATATAAATACGAAAATACACTAAGGTTACATAAATAGATAGGGAACATGTGGCCGGCCTGCAAGAGAGTCAACTTCGTCTCAACCTCATTTAGTCCCACTTGAAATAAATATAGGGAGGAACAAGCTCATGTTTCATCATTCTTTCCCTAGTTGCATATAGATTGCATCTTAGTTATTAAAGGCACAAAGGGGTCTTAGAGCCTAGGCGCAAGGCTCAAGGCGCAGGCGTGCACCTGACAAAGGCAAGGCGCAACCACATTCATTTTAAAAAATAAGCATCAAATATCAGTTTATCTTCTTGATCAAATTTTTCATATTTTCTACTCATTAATCATTCATTACTATCATTTATAACTCTTAAAAATAGAATTAATATGGTCGCTTGCATCATATTTAAGTCTTAACACTCGATTATGTTTCACAAACACTAAATCATGCACAAAAATATTGAGTTCTTACATTATTTCTTTCTTTCTTTCTTTTGGGAAAAAGATTTGCAACAGAAATCGCTCTCAGACACACATTTTATACTCCAAAGGCGCAAAAAAGACGCAAGCCTCTGAGCCTCTTGAGCCTTAGGCGCACCTTTAACAATAAACAAAGATCACAATAAATCATACAGGGTAGCACGGGCATAGATCAAGGTATAAAGTTCAAAATATGAGCAGTCTCCGGCCAGAAGAGTAGCATAAGACATGTAAGAAATTAGCTTTCCTAGAAGCCATCAGGAATCGTGTGGCTGTTGCTGATCCAAAAGGAGCAGTTAGAAACAGCGGAGTGCTCGCTTCGAGGGAGAGGCTCGCGCGATTAGGGACGAGGACACTTGCGAGCGGCGAAGATGAAACGGAGGGATCGAAAAGCAGCTACGACCTACGGTTGGGAAATACCCTTCGACGCTGCTTATTTTAGAAATGGCGGAGTGCCTCTTTTTGCCCGCAAACGATCAAAAAAAGTAAACCTTCATTTTTGCGAAAACAAAAAGTAGCTCAGACGCTAAAACAAACAGGGCCTAAGACTCGTGAATCTGTTGCAGGTCCTTCCATTTAACAGAACTCCTTTCATGAAACTCAGAACAAAGAAACAACTCAGTGCAAGATATAAGGGTCATTGTCTCTAAGCAAGGATTTAAAAATTAAATCAACCAGAAGACAGAAAAGGAAGAGAAAAAGTAAAGTTACTTAGAAATTGAAGAAGAAAAATACTGCCATGATGCTCTATATACATGACAACCAAGAGAAGCTGAAGCAGCACTTCTAACAGAACACAAAGAGCCAATCGACAAACAAACATATTACAAATATCACTTTCGGATTGAATAATGCGAATTGTAGCATCTATTGCAAAACATTATCAAACATCCAGTAACATAGGTCATTTGTATTAGTATTTTCTTTTGAGGAACTTAAGCAAAATTACATATGCAGCACAACTTATTCTTAGCTACAAGAGAAATAATTCCAAGTTGAACTCACTTGCTCCTGAAACCAGTTTATCATAAAGCTTTGAAGATGCTCCATTGTCCCTAAAGAAATCTTCTCAACATATTAAGGCATTATTAAGTCTCTCAACTCTTTCACTTGTTTCCTCCAAAACTAGTAAGGCTCCGTTTGGCGCGGCGTTTTTGCTCCGGTGAGTTTGGAGAGAAACTCCACCGTCATAGAATATATGTTTGGCATGACAACGGTTATGACCGCCACCAAGAAAAGATTACTAGTTTTGAACATAAAAGCGGATGAAGTTCCTCAGGTAAGGTGGGGCGTTCACGAACGACAATTCATAACCATCGCGTTCACGATCGCCGCCACTGCGCCAAACAAAGCCTAAGTCTCCTACAAAGGAAGTAAGATTACTTATCATTGATCAAAAGTCCAAATCTCTTTTATATATCATCCAGAAAGCCTTCTTCAAATAGAAATGGTACTATGAGAAGTCACCATCTGTTCGGCAAATGACCTTGCCTTCCTGATATTTCTTGCCCCCTATGATGCATGTACTATCTCCTTGCAATAAGCTGCATCCCATTATTAGACAGGAAAACATCACCAAAGGCTTAAGAATAATAAATATTCAACAAAATACCTTGAACAACCAATGAAACAGGAGCTTCTTCTGATTCCTTAGCTGGTGGTCTCCTTGACGAAGATTTCTTAGTCTTCTTCTACCTAGGTTCACCATTTTTATCACCCCCCCCCCCCTCCAACCAGGGGCGGATCTAAGGGGGGCAGGCTGGGGCCCGCACCCCCCCCCCCCCCCCACACACACACGCACACCAAACATTTTGCAAAAATAGATAGTGGATTTGGATTCCTCTCTTCGAGGCAGTGAATTTTGACTACTTACACGTCAAAAACGGTGACCGAATGGGGGAGATACGACTCCGATAAGGTGGAAATGTTAAAAAAAATCTTTGGCCGGAGAAAGACAATGTCTGCCCCCCCCCCCCCCCCCCCCCCCCTATTGAACTTCCTGGATCCGCCCATGCCTCCAACAACAAGCTATATCCGCTCTGAGCATTTAGGAGATATGTTGCATCCCCACGCGGCACGACCTCCATCTTTTCTAGAGGTGACGGGGCCTCGACCTGCAGATATGGTAAGACTTCCAACACTTCCCTATCTGGTATGACAACCATCTTTTCAGATGAAATCTTTGATTTTCAATCCTCCATACATCCCTACATCCGCCTTTACATCCCCCGTATAGTCAACTCATCCTCCGGCACCCATTATAGCCACCGACACTAGCCTTGCTTCCACCACCTTCCCCGATATTCAATCCTCAATTCTCACAAATTTGCAAGCCCTAAAATGCCAATTCGAAATTTCCTCCGCTAACCACACATTAGAACTCACATATTGCCCCTACAGTCGTCCCAAGTTCGCTTACCACAATCTCCACCGGTGACACTGATTACTGGGTGAGCTTTATATTTTTGTTTCATTACTCACGTTGTACGGATGTTCACTTATTGCTAATATTTATGGGCTAAAATTGATTTAACTCTTTTATTTATCAGTAGATGGCAATACCTATTCACCTGCATTTAGTTTATGTGCAGTCACAATTAATTGCAATCACCATTTGCTTGCTTAATTTAGAGTATTTGTAATCGAATGTAATTCAACTGTGTGAGCTGCAAATTTTAATATTTAATTAATTTCACGTCGGAAATACTTGTATGATTAAATCATTAGTCAGTATTTCATTAGGTCAGGATTTATGTTGTGAAACAATGCTGTGCATTTACATGTGTGCATGCTCGTATCATCATTTTGAAAACTATATAGCTTCATTTGCTTCTGTCGTGTGCGTGCATTCATTCATCACGGGTATAGGCCATTGCGCGTTCGTCGCATGTAGATTTTTCTGTCACTTCTACAGCTGGCTCCCCTTTTTTTTTCCTTGGTGGGGGATTCTGTCAAACCACCACCCCCTAGGAAACTCATGCTCTACATGAAGAGGTGGTGACTTGTATATTTGAATGCATGGACATCAACTTTAGAATTTTAATGAAGAAACAATGGGCTAAGAAATAGGAACCCTTGGTTTTTTTTCATATTTGATAAAGCAAGAAAACCAAAAATAAAAAAATATGGAAGGTTATGAAACAGTGTCACACTTCTTATTTACAGACCACAACCGCGACTAATCAATAGATTTTATGGACAACTGTTTCAGTGAATTGGTGATAATTTTATACACAAACATCGTCGTTTAAAGGAATGCAAGCAAGAGAGTCAACTCAGAATATAAAGAAGGCATAAAATAATGACACAGCATCCCAATGATCACTTGATATATGTGTAGAAATCTTACTCAAACTACTAACTTATACAATTTTACTAGATGAACGACTTACACAACAAAACTTTTAGTCTGCGTTCTAACTGGAAATAAATTCCTAAGTTTTTCTCTCAACTAGAAAGCACCAACTAATATTCAAGTAGGAGATCCCACAAATAAATACCACAACTAATGATCACCTCCTAATTTAATACACCAAGAGGTATGGAAAATAGGTTCTTCAATGTTGGCTCATTTACATAACTTTTTACTATAAATAGGTATGCGAGGACTAAATAAAAAGGGATCAATTTTTTGGCAGATCAAAAATTTTTGTGCTTATATTATGTAAGTTGCAACTCTAACAAAATATCTTTAAGTTATGTTGTTTGTGGCTCTATAGACAATGATTTAAAGACCTACTCAATAAAGGTCCTTAAATCTCCATTATTCTCAGTCTTCTATTTCTTGTTATTCTTGTGAGTAATATTCTGCTGACAAATTTCACAGGAAAAATAGATTCAACTCTCACCATACTAAAAAATGGTGTGTGTGTGTGTGTGACTCATCATAAAAAAATTGTGTGTGTGTGTCAGCTCTCATCATACAAAAAAATTGTGTTTGTGTGTGTGCGTGTGTCAACTCTCATCATACAAAAAATTGTGTTTGTGTGTGCATGTGTGTGTGTGTGTCAACTCTCATCATACAAAAAATTGTGTGTGTGTGTGTGTGTCAACTCTCATCATACAAAAAAATTGTGTCACAACTGGACTTCGTGACTTTCATCGCTTTGAAGGGCTATTGGTTCTCCCTAGCCGTCCTGATTTCATTGTTGAAAGGGGCAATGCCTGACTTCCTACAAAGCGTGCGGGCGTGAAAGGAAAGATTCAATTGTGCGGGGTCATCTAAATCGATACTTCTTTTTTCTGAAAGTCCTAGCTTTTCAAAGTGCCTATAGAAGTGTGTGTGTGTGTGTGTGTGTGTGTGTGTGTGTGTGTGTGTGTGTGTGTGTGTGTGTGTGTGTGAGAGAGAGAGAGAGAGAGAGAGAGAGAGAGCAAACCAACAACTATATCATGGAAAGCAAACCACAACTCATATAATTCATATACTTGAGGTAATATAAAACAAACCAACAACTATAAAAGAAAATTGAAATAAATCATAAACAAACAGCCAATTTCTTAATTAAATATCATGGAAAGCTCTGATAACTAACTCCCATAAAACTCAAAACTATGTTTTTTTCCTTGGAAAATGCCAACAAACAGTGGACAGAAATTGATGAGCCCAAGCAATAAGCCATGAAAAGAAGCTGAAATCTTTCTGCTATTTGTATAATAATATATAAATATGACAACAAAATTAGCACTATGCTACCTACTATCAGAACCGCCAAAAAGAAATCCCTATAAATCACAGAAACGCGAGAAATCGACCTGTATAAGAAAACCTAGGGCGGCACCGCCATCATCTCCGGCGGCGGTCGGCTGCGAATTGGGAGAGAGGGACGAGCTCGGAGAGCGGCGTGGAGAGAGGAGTTGACTGCGGCGTGGGCATGGGAGAATTCCGGCAGACTGGGCAGGAGGCGTTGAGGCGCAGCCAGGCGTCGATGCACATGAGGTGGAAGAAATGGCCGCAGTCAGGCATCATCCGCATCATCTCCCCTTCCCTGTACTCGCACAGACAGATGGCACAGGTTCCGCCTCCCTCCCCCTTCTCCACCGAAAACGGAAACTTCGGGTACGAAGCGATGGCCATCGGATCGAGCCCAGGCGCAGCAGCAGCCGACGATCGGTCATTTCCCTCTTCCTCATCGTCCTCCGCTACGAAGATGATGCGCGGGAGGACGATGCCTCCGGCCGCGTCCGGGTGAGAAGCGGGGCTCCGTCGCCGGCGGGAGGAAGCGCGGCAGCAGACGTAGGATGTGAGGAGTAAGGTCGAGAGGAGGACGAGAAGGCCGAGCGCGATGGCGATGGCGTAGCCTAGTCCGAGATTACTGAGCCCCCGTAGAAAGGAGGAGGAGGAGGACGAGGAAGGTTCGGGTTCGGAAGAGGCGGCGGACGGAAGATCCGTGAAGGAGGACATCTACGGAGAAGGGGGGAGGCGAGAGTGAAGGAACTGTGTTGCATGATCACCGAAGGAACCGGGCCGGCTAATTTTCTCCGGTTTTCTTCGTAATTGGTGGCGCTGGCGATGCGGGTGGGTTTTCCCAGCTACTGCATTTATTGCGTCTGATGGCGGACGGGGACGAGGGGTGAGAAGGAATTAGAAAAGGAAGGGTTTTTCTGTACTAGTAGTGGGGTTTTTTTTCTTCTTCTCTCCTAGTTAATATGGGTGCAGTGCCCCATGGCCACCAGATTCAGCACCTCATTATGCAACGGTCGCCGGAAATTTGAATACGGAAGTAGCATTTTTAAAATGCTTGCTGGCCAAATTATTAACACGGTTTTGTACCACACGGATGATTAAGGGCTATTTTGGGAGAGCGGTGGCGGTGGGAAAAGGAGCTATTCGAAAAAGTCTATTGCAAATGAAGATTTGTTTGAGTGAATTCCGATTGCAGAGTTTTTCAGAAAAGAGATGCGCATTATACACTGTTTGGCAAAACTTGACATAAACAAATAATATAAATTCATAAATGCGCGCCTGGGGCAGAAAAATGTGCGCCCGGGCGGAAAAATACGCGTCCGGGCCAAAAATGTGCGTCTGGGCAGAAAAATGCACTCTCGGGTGGAAAATGTGCGCCTGAGCGAAAAAATGCACGCACGGGCAGAAAATGCGTGCTCGGGCCGAGAAATGCGCGTTCGGGCCGAAAATGCGAGCTCGGGCCGAAAATGTGCTCCCGAGCGGAAAATGCGAATCCGGACCGAAAATGCGCCCCCTGACGGAAAAATGCACACCCAAGCCAAAAAAATGTGCGCCCGGGCCAAAAATGTGTGCACGAACGGAAAATGTGCGCCATGACGATAAATATGCGCCCGAAAATATGTGCATCAGGGCCGAAAATGCGCGCTCGGGCCGAAAATGCGCGTTATGTGGAAAAATGTGTGTCCGCGCTAAAAATGTGCACCCGGACAGAAAAATGCACACCCGGGCTGAAAATGCGCGTCCTGGCCAAATATGTGCGCCCGGGCGGAAAATGGATCGTCGGGAGAACTAGATCGTCGAGAGAAAGGCTGGGGTGTCCTCAGTGTTGTCGAACTGGATCGGGAGGAGGAAAACGTTTCTGCAGCGTCAACTGTGTATCGAGATGAGAAAATGATTTTCGAAGAGGTTAAAAAGTAGGAGGCACGTGACTTTTCAAAAAGAAAAGAAAAGAGTTTTGGGCGGCAGCTTTTCAAACTGATAGACTTTCCAAACAGTTCCTAAATGCTTAATAAAATCTCTCTCTCACTCGCTCTCTCTACCTCTAATAAACAACATTCAAGCTTTTATCCCACTATAATGGGGTCGGCTATATGGATCATTTGTCGCCACTGTGCCCTATCTTTAATTAGTCATAATCTCATTAATGCCTAAATACATCATGTAAATATAATCTTCTCTACCTCTAATAGATCGAAAAAAGATTTGTAATCAACATTCAAGTCTTTCTCTTCTTGAATCTAGCATGTATCATCTAGTTCACAAAGGGGAATTCTACACACTCCTAGGTTATTGGCACGTCCTTCAAATTTGGGGTGGAATTGTGCATAGACAGACCCGAGCATGTGTAGTTCAATTTGGGGGAAAATATAATTTATTGATTCAGATGTTCTAACAACCGATCAATGAAATTCAATCTGAAAGTATAGTTAGATTTTTCTGGGAAAAATGCACAAAATGGACTTTCCAGTCGAATTATCTTTGTATGGAATTTTGGATGGGGCATGTTGGAATATTTTTACTATATTCCTATATTAATATACAAATAATGTAATTTTTTGGTTTTAAAACTGTGCAGAAAAAACAGCAGATCTATATATATATATATATATATATATATATATATATATATATGATCAACAATAATAAAAAAAATGCATGAAGGGATGAGAAATAAAAGAGAGAAATATATAGTTTAGAATCGAGCCTGGGTAAGGCGTGTGGTCACTGCCCTAAAGAAGTTGCACCACCCTCCGGCAGGGCTTTCAACCGATGCTCACTCCTCCAAGGTACAACACCCGACTAGATCCCGAAACTCCGATATGCGCGGACACCGAAGAAGCACAGAGCACCTGAACTCCCACTTGATGAAGCAAATGTAAAGAAAAGGAATCACGTAGAAGATCGTCAAAACAGAGAGAGCAGAAGAGCATATGAGAGTGATATTCTTTCTGAGAAGAACGACAATATATAAAGACAGTAAATCGCCGGAAAGGAATCTCGGAAAACGGCAATATTAAAACCGTAATAATTATTAACAGTTATAGTTGGAAAGCACGTAATAACGTTGAAAATTTCCAACGTAAGTAATGGCGAGAAACACGCGTAAAGAGCGGTTGAGGATACGCGTAAAAAACGGCAGAACGCGTGAAAGCAAATCGACGTTGCGTCGACATCATATCGACGCTACGTCGAGTTCTATCGACGCAAGCCTTATCGACGCAAGCGTCGAGTTCTATCGACGCATGCGTCGAATTCCATTCGACGCCACGCCAACTCCAGCGGCTTGACGATGCTACGTCGAACTCTATTCGACGCAGCTCCGAATTCTAATCGACGCAACTCCGAGTAAAACTCTGAAACTATTTTGAACAAAAATACAATTCAACTCAATTATTCCCCAAATCCCAAATCCCAAATTCGAATCCGGTCCGGTGCGGTGCGTGCGCGCGCGCGCGTGTGGTTCATAGTTTCTCCTTATGTTCTTTTGAACAAATAAGAAGGTGTGAAAACATATATAAACTCTTTGGCTAGAGAGCTAATAAGCAAGGTGGGACTAAAGGTTCATCCTTTCATTCATGAAAGGTTTCCCTCCAAATAATTTGGATTCCCTCCAATTTGGTTTTGGAGCTTTTCATCTACAATGAGGAGCCAAACACCAAACACCATACAAGGCTCCAATAAGCATTTATGAAATGAATGTTTGTAAATAAAATTTCTAACAATCCCCCACAAAAGCGAAAAACCAAAAGGCGAACTTCATAAATATGATATTACTAATAATAAATAAAATCAAATACAAATTTGCTTCATCAAGTTGTATCTAATGCAATGGGTATAGATGGAATGGTTACCTTGAATCTATACTTAGTACTTACTTCCTCTACCGAAGAGTATAATGTGCCAGAGGCTTTGAATTATAAACTTTTGACCGGTAAATTAGATAAGCACACAAAAGATTGGTTGTTCTTGGGTTATGGTGGTGGGCGCGTTAATGGCCATGCACATTCCTTGATTTTTCATGAGAGTTATTTTGGGTTCAGCCCGGGTCCCAAAGTTGCGGCCTCACAACAACCCCCACATAGGTGGTGCCTCAAGAGATATTCGTAACCAATATCTCGCAAAGAAATATGCCTTTGGCAACCATTAAGAACTTAATTAAGTTCATCCTAACTTGTTACGTAGAGCACAACATCATAGGAATGAGGAGAAGGTTTTCTCAACCTTATATTTTGTGCTCCCAACTACGCTACATCAACGGCTTCGTTTCTACCACATTGAACCCACTTCATGGGATCTCCAATCACATGGGTTGGGTATCCACCGTTGGTAGCAAATCATGTGGGCTTAAGCCTCATTCCCCTCGATGACAACAATATCTCCCTTCGGGACAATCCCTTGGTAAGATTATCAGCCAGATTCAATTCTGACTTTACATAGTTGAGTGATATCACTTCTTTTCTTCTTTGCTTCACGGACTTGTACCTGATTCTCATGAACGTATTCATTTTGGAATTAGTACTGTTAGAAGCAGTTAAATCAATAACACTTTTATTATCACAATGTAAAGAGATAGCAGGCATGAGGTTTTCAATTAAAGGAATTTCACTAAGTAAATTTTTAATCCATTCTGCTTCGGCACATGTAGTGTCCAAAGCTATAAGCTCCGATTCCATGGTGCTTCTAGAAATAACTGTTTGTTTTGTAGAGGCCCATGAAATGGCAGCACCTCCAAGGAGGAATACATAGCCCGTCGTTGACTTAACGTTTAATGAATCAGTTACCCAATTGGCATCTGAATATCCTTCTAGTACTCCGGGAAATCCCGTGTACACTAAACTATAATCCATAGTTCCACGAAGATATTTAAATATTCTATTTAGTTCTATCCAATGTTCATCACTTGGATTACTAGTATATCTACTAAGGCGGCCTACGACATAGGAAATGTCGGGCCTAGTGCGGTTAGCTATGTATAGGAGTGATCCTATCATTTGTGCATACCTATGTTGATCAATAGGTTCATTAGTATTTTTACAAAGTTTTACACTAGCATCATATGGAGTAGAAGCGAGAATGGAATCATATAAGTTGAATTTAATCAACATTTTCTCAATCGAGTGTGAAAGAGATAATGATACGCTAGAATCATTTTTAACTAGTTTCATTCCTAATATAATGTTTGCTTCCCCCAAATCTTTCATATCAAAATTGGATGATAAATTATTTTTGGTTTCATTAATAATTTTAATTGAGTTTCCAAAAATTAAAATGTCATCTACATAGAGACATAACAAGACAATTTCATTTCCGTTTTGTTTGGCATAAATACATTTATCAAATTCATTAGATTTGAAACCAAAAGTTAAGACTACGGAGTCAAACTTTTGATGTCATTGTTTAGGTGTTTGTTTTAAACCGTAAAGAGATTTAATTAATTTACAAACTTTAGTTTCTTGTCCTTTAACTACAAAACCTTCGGGTTGAGACATGTAGACTTCTTCTTCTAAGTCTCCATGCAAGAAGGCGGTCTTGACATCCATTTGATGAATGATCATCCTATGGATCGAAGCCAAGGCGACTAGAATACGAAGAGAGGTTATTCTAGCTACGGGAGCATATGTGTCTAGATAATCTATTCCTTGTTTTTGGGCATAGCCTTTAGCTACAAGGCGAGCCTTATATTTGTCTATGGATCCATCCAGATTTAATTTCTTTCTAAAAATCCATTTACATCCTATGGCTTTGGCACCGGGAGGTAAATCGGTTAGGATCCAAGTTTTATTTTCTAAGATAGAATTAATTCCTAAATTAATTGCTTCTTTCCAAAAGGGATAATCAGATGAGGTCATTGTTTCCTCATATGTATTAGGATCTCCTTCAACTAGATAAGTGAAGTAGTCCTCCCCATAGGATCTTTCGGTTCTAACTCTTTTGCTTCTTCTAGGTTCATCATTTTCTAATGGTTCTATAGAAGAAGTGGAAGGTTGGTTTGAGCTAGTTGAAGGTTGAGATGAGTTATTTAGTTTATATGAAAATTTATCTTCAAAATAAGCTGCATCTCTAGCTTCTATAATGGTGTTGTTAGATATTTCACTAATTAGGGAATTAGTGATGAGAAATCTATTAGCACTACTATCGGATGCATATCCTATGAAAATAGAGTCTAATGTTTTTGGTCCTATTTTCTTTCTCTTAGGTTCAGGAATTGCTACCTTAGCCAAACACCCCCACACTCGAAGAATTTGGAGGTTAGGTTTTCTTAATTTAAATAATTCAAAAGGTGACTTATCGATTTGTTTAGATGGAATCCTATTAAGGATGAAGGAGGAGGTGAGCAACGCTTCTCCCCATAGATTTTCCGGGGCACCGGACTCGGCTAACATGGCATTGACCATGTTCATCAAGGTCCGATTTTTACGTTCAGCTACACCATTCGATTGAGGAGAATATGGAGCAGTCACTTGATGAATAATCCCTTGTTCTTGGCAAAATTGGGTTAGTTCATTCGAAGTGTATTCTCCACCTCGATCGGATCTAAGAATTTTGATAGAGGTTCCTAATTGATTTTCTACTTCGGCTTTGAAAATATTGAAGTATAAGAATACTTCATCTTTGGTTTTTAATAAGTATATGTAACAATATTTAGTGAAATCGTCAATAAAAGTTACAAAATATTTATTTCCACCTCTAGTAGGTTGGCGGTTTGAATCACATACGTCCGAATGAATTAGTTCTAAAGGTTTTGAAGTTCTATCAACTGATTTAAAAGGTTTTCTAGAAAATTTAGCTTGCACACAGATTTCACATTTAGCACTTGGTGCAATATTGATTTTGGGAATCAAATTTAAGGACATCATTCTTTTCATGCAATCAGAATTCACATGTCCTAATCTAGCATGCCAAAAATCAGGAGAAGAATTTGAAACTAAGGAAGAAGAAGAAGTTTGATTTACTTCTAAATCAGCAATATTCAATTTAAATAATCCATCACAAACAAAGCCTTTGCCAATAAAATTGTCATTCAAAGTTATTACAACTTTATTAGACTCTAAGACAATTTTATAACCCTTCTTCACTAGCAAGGATCCGCTCACAAGATTCTTCCTAACTCTCGGCACATAAAGCACATCTTGCAAGGCTAGTGTCTTCCCGGATGTCAACCTAAGATCCACTCGCCCGCGTCCAAGTATTTGTGCCGAAGAAGCATCTCCTAAGATCACGCTTCCTCCACTGATGTCCTGAAAGGTGGCAAAGCAAGAACGATCAAAACAAGTATGAACATTTGCTCCGGAATCAAGCCACCAATCTGATGAACAAGTGAGAAGAAGACATGGAGAATAATCTAACCTGAAGATATGTTGATCCGGTGCTTGGATCATGTTGGCCTGAGGCTTATCTCCACGAGACTTGCCAACCACGGGTTCTGTCTTCTTGTAGAAGCAGTTGGTAGACAGATGGTTTGTGCGGCCGCAGATGAAGCACCATTTCCCTTTACCTGGGTTTTGGTTTGAAGAACTAGGTTTGGGGTGATTGGGTTTTTTATGGCGGGAACCTTGACCGAAAGGTTTCTTGAATTTCTTTCCTTTGGCTTTGAAGTGATGGAGGGAAGAAGGATTGCCTTGCGATTCGGTGAGGTTTACTCTTGGAGCAAGGTCTTTGGGAACTTCAGAGTTTTTACTCTTATGTTCCTCCTCAATGCGGATAGCATTTTGGATCTGTACATAAGTAAGGTTTGATTGGTCATGCCTAGGTCTAGTGCTAAAGCCGGACCATGAATCGGGAAGAGAATCAATAAGACATGCCACAAGATAATTTTCGGAAAGGATTGAGCCATCTGCTCGGATCTTGGACAACATCTCATCTAGTTGATGGAGTTGAGGATTGATGGGCTTGGAAGCATCAATCTTGAATTTGTGGAGGTTGGAAACATTGTAGCGTTCTATACCCGCATTGTCAAGGTTATAGCGTGCTTCAAGTGCATACCACAATTCCTTAACCGTACGATATTGGAGGAATACATCGTAAAGGCTGTCGGACAAGGCACTAAGAATGCGGTTGCGACAATGATATTCAATGTCCACCGGATCTCTATATGGGGCACGTCTAACATAGGTTCTAGTGGTGTTTGCAGTTGAGGATGAGGACGATGGTAGAGTCGAAGCAACTGCATTTGCAGTGCTAGGGATTTCAGTTTCTACAGCGGGGGCATCGAAGATGGCATACAAAAGGCCTAACGTATTAAGCCAATATTCTATCTGAGCTTGCCAACGACGAAAACCATTTCCATTGAATTTCTCGGGTTTGATCCCGGCAGTATCATCAGATCTAGAAGCCATTGCAGATTTCTGGAATTTAAAATATAAATAATAAATTGCTGTACATATGAAAAAGAAAGCAGACAAAGACATTTTAACTATTTGATTTTATTTATTCTGTTTATGTGGAATTACAAACTTCTTTAGAATGTTGGAATATTTTTACTATATTCCTATATTAATATACAAATAATGTAATTTTTTGGTTTTAAAACTGTGCAGAAAAAATAGCAGATCTATATATATATATATATATGATCAGCAATAATAATAAAAAATTGCATGAAGGGATGAGAAATAAAAGAGAGAAATATATAGTTTAGAATCGAGCCTGGGTAAGGCGTGTGGTCACTGCCCTAAAGAAGTTGCACCACCCTCCGGCAGGGCTTTCAACCGATGCTCACTCCTCCAAGGTACAACACCCGGCTAGATCCCGAAACTCCGATGTGCGCGGACACCGAAGAAGCACAGAGCACCCGAACTCCCACTTGATGAAGCAAATGTAAAGAAAAGGAATCACGTAGAAGATCGTCAAAACAGAGAGAGCAGAAGAGCATATGAGAGCAATATTCTTTCTGAGAAGAAAGACAATATATAAAGACAGTAAATCGCCGGAAAGGAATCTCGGAAAACGGCAATATTAAAACCGTAATAATTATTAACAGTTATAGTTGGAAAGCACGTAATAACGTTGAAAATTTCCAACGTAAGTAATGACGAGAAACACGCGTAAAGAGCGGTTTAGGATACGCGTAAAAAACGGCAGAACGCGTGAAAGCAAATCGACGTTGCGTCGACATCATATCGACGCTACGTCGAGTTCTATCGACGCAAGCCTTATCGACGCAACTCCGAGTAAAACTCTGAAACTATTTTGAAAAAAAATACAATTCAATTCAATTATTCCCCAAACCCCAAATCCCAAATCCGGATCCGGTCCGGTGCGGCGCGCGCGCGCGCGCGTGTGGTTCATAGTTTCTCCTTATGTTCTTTTGAACAAATAAGAAGGTGTGAAAACATATATAAACTCTTTGGTTAGAGAGCTAATAAGCAAGGTGGGACTAAAGGTTCATCCTTTCATTCATGAAAGGTTTCCCTCCAAATAATTTGGATTCCCTCCAATTTGGTTTTGGAGCTTTTCATCTACAATGAGGAGCCAAACACCAAACACCATACAAGGCTCCAATAAGCATTTATGAAATGAATGTTTGTAAATAAAATTTCTAACACTTCAAATTCTCCTAATCGACCTTTCAAAGTTGGTTGTTGAAAATCTGGTGATATTATAAAAGAATTATCATCAATATCACTGAACTCGTGGTGACCAGATGAATATTTCCCAAAAAAAAAATGGTCTGAACACAATTCTCATTGTTCCCACATGTTACCACCTCCACTGGTTGACCTCCCCGACCATACTTGTCAGTATTGATCTGGAGGTAGAAACTTAAGCCTTGATAAAACTGGTAATTTGTGGGATTGAAATTGAATAATCACATCAAATATTATATTTGATGTTTCCAAGAAGCCTTTATAACCTTCATTGTTCTCATTTTTTGACAATTTTATGGATGTATGGTGTCATGACTCTAAATTTGTGTGCGTACATCCAGTCACAGGGTGGTTGAGAGTCCAATTCAGGGTTTATCTAAGTCTACACGACCTGGTATATGGTTGACTGCTAAGTTGTGGTCAATATCACCCATCTTTCCACAAATTTTTAGTAAGCTACACAGCATGGCTACACACCCGGATGCGGGCGGACCCAAGTGTGGGCACGCTAGGGCACGTGCCCGAGCGTAAAATCGCGGAAAGTGCATTAGGCACAGTAGTTTTCGCGATTTCCGCTAGGGCAGCGAGCGGGGCGAGCGGGGCGAGCGGCGATCGGGCGCTGGTACTGGTACGCGAGCGGCGATCGGGCGCTGGTACTGGTACGCTTCTTCTTCTTCTTCTTCTTCTTCTCCTTCTTCTTCTTCTTCAACAGATTTCTAGAGCTTCAAATCAGAACTGGAGTGTTCAATTTAGGACACAGATTTTTAGAGCTTCAAATCAGAACTAGAGTGTTCAATTTAGGACTAAACTGAACACAGATTTCAAATGTGAGTGTTAGTGTTCAATCAGAACTGGAGTTGCAATTCCCCTAAACTGAAATCTGTTGAAACAGATTTCAGAAATCTGTTCAACAGATTTCTGAAATCTGTTCAGATTTCTGATTCTAGGTACTGATGTAAATTTCCTCTGTTGAACAGATTTCTGATTTCAGAACTGGAGTGTTCTCAAGAACTGGAGTGTTCTCAAGAAAGTGGAGTGTTCTCAACACTAACTGGAGTGATAATCGGCAAGGACGCAAGGTTCATTCTTCTTCCTCACTTAGATCTAGGTAGGATATAAATTATATAGATATAGATATAAATTTAGGTTTGTGATTTAATCCAGTTTGGTATAGATTTAGGTAGGATATAATTTAACACCTATTTTTAAACACGTATTCAGCTATTTTCAAAAGAATTTTATGATTAGCCCTGGTTGCGCTAACGGGAATGTCCCGTCGGTTTTTTGCAGCGTGTTTAATTAGTGGCCAATGGAGAAATTTTTTTCTAAAAAGGGAGCATGTCAAAGTTCGATAGATTCTCAGGAGTTAGTTCTCACTGGTAAAAGAAGCCGCGTAGAAGAGTTTAAAATTGAAGATTTACCTTCAGACCCGGGCTTAAGACTTCCTATAAACTCATACGATGCAAACATTCAAGAGTCCATTCGAAGATATTATTTGCAAAAGGGTCCTTGCCAACCTCATCTAGAAAGTTTTCCCCAAACAGAAATTGGAAACAAAGCTCGACGTTTTAATAAGAGTTGGTTTAACGAGTTTAAAGGCTGGTTAGAGTACAGCAAAGAAAAAGATGCAGCATTTTGCCTTTACTGTTATATTTTTCCTCAAAGGGGTTGTGAGCCTACTTTTACCACGAGAGGATTCAGAAATTGGAAAGAGAAATCAGTACTGGACAAACATGTCGGAAGTCACACTACTCCACATAATGCCTCTAGAAAACTGTGCGAGTCTTTGATGAATCAAAAACAGGGTATTCAAATTGCTTTTGCAAGACAAGATGAACAATAAAGTTTGGAATATCACGCTCGTTTATGTGCTTCAGTCGATTGTATTAGATTTCTGTTACGATAAGGATTGTCCTTTCGTGGTCATGATGAGACTAAAGAGTCTACCAACAGAGGAAATTTTCTTGAGCTTTTGGAGTTTCTTGCATCACATAATAATGAAATCAACTCAGTTGTGTTACAGAATGCTCCTCAAAATTGTAAACTTACATCGCCTAAGATTCAAAAAGAATTAGTATCAGCTATTGCAATAGAGACAACAAATAAAATTGTTCAAGAAATCGGAGAAGACTGTTATGCAATTTTAGTTGATGAATCACGTGATGTATCTACAAAAGAGCAGATGTCTGTTGTTTTACGATATGTTACTTCCAATGGCACGATCACAGAACGTCTTCTTGGGTTTGTTCATGTAGCTGATACTTCCGTGTTATCCCTTAAAGCAGCTATAGATCATTTATTTATGAGATTTGGTCTTAGTATTTTTAAATTGCGCGGGCAGGGATATGATGGTGCTAGCAATATGAAAGGAGAGTTCAGAGGGTTAAAATCTTTAATTTTGAATGAGAACAGTTGCTCTTTCTATGTTCATTGTTTTGCACATCAACTGCAGTTGGTACTGGTAGCAGTTGCAGAAAAAAATTCTGATATTGCTGAGCTTTTCACACTTATTAACACAGTAATGAATGTTGTTGGTGGCTCTTGCAAACGTCGTGATTCTCTTAGAGCCTTGGAAGTTGATCGAGTTGCTAGAGAGCTTGAATGTGGGGACTTGGAAAGTTGACAAGGGTTGAATCAACCTTTAGAGCTCAAACGCGCTGGTGACACAAGATGGGGGTCACATTATGGCACAGCTTTAAATTTTATTCGCATGTTCTCTTCTATTATTGATGTGCTTGAGATTATCATAGTTGATGGGGCAAATGGAAATCAAAGAGGAATGACAAGTGTACTTGTCCAAGTTATCTTGACTTTCAAATTTGTATTTGTTATTCATTTGATGAAAAATATTTTATCAAAAACAAATGAACTATCCCAAGCGTTGCAGAGAAAAGATCAAGATATTGTAAATGAAATGCATTTCGTAAAATTGTCAAAACTATTATTATTGAAGATGAGAAATGATGAAGTCGAGTGGGAAATTTTTATGACTGAAGTCTCAACTTTTTGTAGAAAACATGACATAGAAATTGTTAATATGGATGAAAAGTTTGTTCAGCAAGGTAGATCAAGACGCAATGCACGTGAGATTACAAATAAACATTATTTCAGGATTGAACTTTTTAATGCAGTGCTTGATTGGATGCTAAATGAGGTAAATGATCGTTTTGATGAAGTAAATACAGAATTACTCTTATGTGTTGCTTGTCTAGACCCAAAGGATCATTTTAGTTCATATGATAAACAAAAATTACTTCACCTTGCTGCATTATATCCGTATGATTTTACGCCAATAGAGTTGCAGTTACTTGAAGGACAACTTGACATATATATTTTTGATATGCAATCTACATCAACGGACACCTTTTCTGATGTTAAAGGAATTAGTGATCTTCTGAAAAAAATTGTGGAATTAAAAAAACAAGATCACTATCAGTTAGTTTTTAGATTATTGAAATTGGCTTGCCTCCTACCAGTTGCTACAGATACTATTGAAAGAACGTTTTCTGCAATGAAGATCAAAAAGAATCGGTTGCGAAATAGAATGGGGGATGAATGGATGAATGATTGCTTGGTTGCGTACATTAAAAAAGATGTTGCAGAAACTATTACAACAGAAACTATTATTTCTCGTTTTCAGAGCATGTGCCAGCGGAAAGTATCTTGTTGAACTGTAAGTTTTTAGTATCTGACAAACAATTTTTAGATCTTCTATGCCTTGTTGTGTAATATTTTGTTCAATATTTTCCTTACATAAATATATCATCAAAAAAAAATTTCTGGGGCGCTGCCCCCGAACCCACACATCAGGGGGCACTGCCCCCTGAACCCCCCGAATTGATAATACTTTAATTGTGCCCGTGCGACTTCGAAATCCTAGTTCCGCCGCTGCCCGGATGTGTGGTCGTGTGGAAATACATATTTGTCCAATCACATGTGTGCATAGTCATGTGGAAGTACACGATTGGAAACACATTTGTGTGTCTAGTCGTGTAGTAGTGAATATAACATTTCAAATTCTGACTCATCCAATTGAACTACATAGGAGACCAAAGTGGTTCAATTGACCCCTTTTGATGAGCTCATTCGCCGTTAATGGATCTCGTTGACCTGACTATAAATTGGTATACATCGAATTTTGAACCATGGTGACCTAAAAAGAATTCCTGAGCAAATGAATACATAATGGTTCGGGTTAATGACGTTGCAGTAGTGGGATCAATATGAACTCGATAACTCAAGTTGCATCTCATTCTAGTGCATATTTAGGAAATTGGTCATGTCGTTTTGATCTATGTAATGGCCCTGAAATGACTTTTGGGTAAACTGACTTGGAATTAACCCTGGTCAATTGCATTGAACACGTATAATCCATAAAAACTCAATGTTTGTTTCGTCCCATTTTGATGGAAATCATAAAATTTGATCGTAATGGGTCGTGTCTATAATGCCTCATTTTGTGCCCTATTATGCATGATCATCTCGAAATGTGTAGGGTCGACGGTAGAGAGTCCATCTAATCAAACTCATTGAAAATGTTAAGTATGAACGATGGTGAGTTTGATACGAGGCGATCTTTTGTCAAACTGTGGACCTTCCCATCCGACATGACTCGAGTTTTGGGATAACTGCGCTTCAATTTCTGGATAACTTATAATTTTGCGGCTACAGAAACACGATTGTGCGTCCCTGTAGAAATTACATGTTGAATTCCAATGCACGATCGTATGCCTAACCGCGCGCGTAATGAGCTGCCAATATCTATATTGTGGGACACGACCATGCATTTTCTTCAAAACGATCTAGTGGGTTTTTCGACACGACCATGCATTTTCTGCAAAATTAAAAGAATCTTTTTCAAACATCCAAAAATGATAGTGCATTTTTGGCACCAAAAATGATAGTGCATTTTTGGCACGACCGTGTGATCGACCTGAAATTAGATTTAATCCAGTCCATGGATCAAATCCAATGACCCAGATTTCTTCCTGATGCTTCTAGATTGTGAGAGGAGAGTTTTTAGATCATTTGTGTATTCTTTTTCACTTTTTATGGCGGGGAAATAGTGGAGAGGAGGTGAATTTTGGAGTGGAGGAAAAAAAGAGCAACTGATGATCTATGATGCAGATCGGCGATCCATTTTTGGCAATGCTTAGATGGCTTCATTCCACTCATTCTCATCCGTCTTGTTAGTGGAGATTTCTTCCATTTCTATAGGATGGTGGTATCTTTGTGGATGAATTTGGGGTTTCTTCTCAGGATCTTGAAGTAGGTTGGAGATCCATGGGTGTATGCATGATTTATGCAATCTTGTGCGATCATTCTTGGATTTTGATTCGTTGAGTTTTTCCCATTTTCTCTTCATTGATTACATGGGCTTTGGTAGATCCTAACTATATACGTATTTTCATGGCAGATTTTTTAGAGGAACCATAGGTTGATGGATGATTTGTGAAGATCGGCGGTGACAGGTGCACAATTGTTCGGCGGTGACAGATGGAGAAGAGCCATAAATTTGACCGTCTCCTAAACCCAAGGCAATGTATCTTTCTCTCCCAGCATTATGATTGTTTGAACTTTTATTTTTATAAATACAATGGCATGGTCGGATCAAGCCCTTAGGTGAGATCCTGTGTAGGATGCATTTTATTTTCGGGTGCGTGTGACCTCGTTATAACTCAGCAATGAAGCCATTACAGTAGGCATGTTATGATGAAGTCGGCTAGATCAGTGGTGCCAAACCTATGGTGATTTCTTGTGCTCATATTTGGATGTGATCGACAGTTGTCGATCTACTGAATTAATGATTTGATGATGTTATGTATGTTTGTATTGCCTTGGTTATATGTAAGAATATGTGTTGTTCAAAGGAATGGAATGATTGGATGTCCCAAATGTGGACTTGTAAATGATGAGATTGGGGTATATTGACAGCGACCCAAATGAGTCATTATTGCATTGGAATATGTTGGGAATATTGATCACAAGATTTCTTATTTGAAGAAGCCCTCAGGATAACAATAAACACACGATGTATTTAATGCTATATTCTAGTTTTGATGTGACAGGTTTATAACTAAAGTGCATGTCTAATATATGGTTAGGCTTATAGTCTATCAAACAGTGTTTTACCTATGTAATCCCTCATGGTGTTAAATGTACAACACATATTCTTTGAGGGAAGAACCCGTTTAGGCCACGTGGACAAAAAGTCAAAGTCATAGGTCAAGTCAAAGATAGCCAACAATTCACAGGAGCATTTAATCAAGATGCGAGTATCAGGACTACTCGCCGCTGAGCGACGACTATCATCAGCATCTCGCAAGGCGTGGGCGAGATCCTCCCTAAAGTGGCGACTATCAACCCATCTCGCCAGGCGTAGGCGAGATTCTTCAATTGTCGCCCGCTCACCAGGTTCAGCTATCCAATCTCGCAGGGACCATGTGTAGTCGTCTGCATCCCCCTTTTGGAATTTGTCTATAAATAGACCCCCAGGCGTACCAGGAATGACACTTAAAAAATCATAGATCAATCCCCCCATCTAGGCGAGATTCTCATCAAGCCAGTGCCTTCCTAGTACCAATCTCAACCATCTGTGGTTGTGGAGGGGAAGTTTTTACTTAAGCTTTCGGGTACATGGTGGGACATCCCTGCTAAGCTCCCTGGGGTTTGTTTATGGTCTCCCTTTTTCTTCTTCGTGCTAACCTTCAGATCTAAGTCGCCGAAGCGCGGAATCAGAAACCTTCGGCTACACCTAGGTCTGAACATTTGGAGCTAGGATTTTCCCGGCTTCAACACTTTGGTGCGGTGAGCGTGGACCGTAGTTGGAGGAATAAAGCTCTGTGTTGCAGGCGAGATGGTGGAAGGAGGCGAGCCGAAAAGGGCAAGTGGAGACTCGGCGAGCGGAAGCGAGTTTGTGAGGAGGGTCGACTTTGAAGAGTTCGCTCGGCGAATTGAAGATACCTTGCGAGCAGTGATGGTTCCTCGCGCTGAGGTCACAACAACCTCACCTCTCCGCGAGACCCCGCCAGAAGAAGGGGCGTCGTCCAGGCGAGTACGGAAGGAAGCAATGGCGGAGGAGCCAGAGCGACCTGGGCAATCACAGTATTACCCGTCAAGTTTCCATGGGATCAGGTTTTGAGAAGTGGAGAACACTGTGAGGTTTCCAGATACTCACGAGGGTGGCGAGTATAGTGTTGTTACTCGCCACATAGAAGATTGTCACCAGGGTGGAAGGATCCCTTTCTGTTGTGAGGTACTAGCAGTCCCAGTCGTAGAAGGGTTTAGAGAGCATGCCCTCAACTATTACTCTGGGAGGGATGTGAAAGAATATTAGGTTTGTAGTCTAAATCACCTAGAGGGGGGTGAATAGGTCTTTTTGATTTTCCTATAAGCACTCTAGCTTATTTCTGATTTCTGGTTAAAGCAAAAGATCAACCACACAGAAAGCACACAAGTATGTATAGAGGTTCCTCAAGACAGGGTGTCTTGAGTAGTCCTCTTTCCCCCTTCACCTTTCTAACAATGTGTTAGACAAGTCCAACTCCTCCAAACTCGGCTCAAAAGAGCTTACACCACAGATCCCTCAGGATCTCTCAGGTTTTCTCAAACCCTACCTCAGGCACAACAGCCCTACAACTCAGATCAACTCCTGATCCTACAGCTCAGACCTCAGCAGGTCCTACAACTCAGACCACAATAGGTCCTACCTCAACTAAACAGCCCTACCTCAGATCAGCTCCTGATCCTACAACTCAGACCTCAGCAGGTCCTACAGATCAGAGGATTCCTCCTCCTACAGCTCAGGCAATGAAGCCCTACAACTCAGATCAACAGATCCTACACTCAGGCCTTCAGTCCTACACTCAGAACCCTCAGGTTCCTACAAACTCAGACCAAATGGTCTTACAACTCAGGCAAGATGCCCTACAAAAAAAAATGATTTAGAAATTTATTACAGCAGAGTTACTCTCATGTATATCCTGCACAGCCTGTGCTTCCTGTAGTTGAAGATGTTGAATATAGCCACAACTTGATCTTCCTCTTCAATAGAGTGATGGAAGATCATCTTGCCCCTTCTGGTGGAGGAGCTATCTTTTTCTCTCTGTTTCTTCTTCTCTTTCAGGGAGCAGGAAGAAAGTCGAGAGCAGTTGCCGTCAATGAAACAGTTGTTTTTTCTTTTTGCACGCGACGGAGGAGAGTTTCAAATGTGCCCTAGCATTTCCTTTTATCCATCTCTGATCTTCAACGGCTCTTAGATGTCCTTCTGAGAAGAATGGGAGAAGCTGGTGGACCTCACACGGCTTGTTTGCAACTTGCCCTAGCCGCAGGTTCCGCCGCCCTACTTCTCCGTAGAGAAGGACTGCGCTCGACGAACGCGCTGCACTCTGCGTTCGACGAACTTATCAAACTCTGCGTTCGACGATCTTGTCAAACTCTGCGTTCGACGATCTTGCTAAGCTCTGTGTTCGACGATCTTGTCTTGTCTCTGCGTTCGACGAACGACACTCTGCGTTCGACGATCGGCACTGTCTCTGTGTTTGACGATCTGCAGTGTCTCTGCGTTCGACGATCTGCACTGTCTCTGCATTCGACGATCTGCACTGTCTATACGTTCGACGATCTGCACTGTCTCTGCATTCGACGATCTGCACTGTCTATACGTTCGATGATCTGCACTGTCTCTGCGTTCGACGATCTGCATTGTCTCTGCGTTCGACGATCAGTGTTCTGTGTTCGACGAACGGCACTCTGCGTTCGACGAACATGCCTTTTGTGTCTTCTCAGCGGCTCCTTCTTTGGTCTCGTCTCAACGGTCAACGAACTTAGTCCTACGTTCGACGAACGACCTTCAACGTTCGACGAACACGCTGATTCTCAGCGTTTGAAGAACTTATCAGCGGAGACACCTTCTTCTCAGCAGATCTGCTGAGATGGCTCCTCGTCTCAGCGGTTTAGACCCTTCGTCTCAGCGGTTCTGCTGAGACAAAACTTCATCTCTTTGTAGATGATTCTTCACAACTAAGGGCATGTTTGGCCCTTTCTTTTGAGTCACCTAAGCCTGTTTGACTTACAAAAACAAAGCTTTATCAAATACAATATGTCCTTAGCATTGAGAGTTCTGCCTCTTCAAATCAAGGTAATATTGAGGGCAATTGTAACATCCCAATTTTAAAAAGGGGTCTAGCCGGGTCGGTTGAACCCTTGGAAGAGCTTAGGCGGGGTCATAGGACAACCACGACTCGACCTTCACCACCACCTAATGGTGGTCATTTGGAGAAATAACTGTTTTGGGTAGCATTGTGCTTCGCCGCAATGTCAAAATTATTTATTGAACATACGTGCTCCGAATCGACTTCCGTCAGTTGCGTTAGAAACGTATAGTTGATACGAGTGCAACGGAACTCGTTTCGTTTCGATCCGAGGTCATATGTATAATATGACTATTTTGAGTATCGTAGCGCGCCACGACGACGCGATTTTAGAATATGGAGCATGCGTGCTCCAAATTGAATTCCGTCAGTTGTGTTAGACTCGTATGGTCAATACGAGTGCAACGGAATTCATTTCGTTCCGATCAGAGGTCGTTTCGAGAAAATGACTATTTTGAGTAAAATCGAGCGTCGCAACAATGCCATTTTCAAATGTTAAGCAAACGAACCTCAAATCGACTTCCGTCAGTTACGTTAGACTCGTATGGTCAATACAAGTGTAGCGGAATTCGTTTCGTCCCGATCTGAGGTCGTTTCGAGAAAACGACTATTTTGAGTAATATTGAGCGTCGCAACAACGCCATTTTCAAAGGTTAAGCTAGTGTGCTCCGAATTGAATTCTGTCAGTTGCGTTGGACTCGTATGGACGATACGAATGCAACAAAATTCGTTTCGCTCGATTCTGACGACGTTTGGTCGAATAAATAAAAATAAACGCTCGTAAAATTATTCTAAATCTCGAGATACGGGAACACCGGATTTCAATCCCGTCACATCAATGACGACCCGACACTCGACGACTTGGACCCATATTGACCTTGACCATATGGAGGACCACTTATTGTTGCCTTTGGTCAACCCTCCTCAAAAGAATGGTTTGCATAATTCTTCTAAACTCTCTCCCCATCAAACCCACCCAACTAGCTCCACTCCATTTAATATTTTGATGTGCACAAACCCCAAGGCAGCAAAACTAATGGGATCAGATATTTTCAAAGCTTAAGCCTAAGCTAACCCTAATCCACTCTAAGCCAAATATTAATCCCCCTCTTAGACTAAGCCCAAAGAAGTGGACTTAGATATTTTAGGGCCTCCATAGGATGCCTGCCAGCTGCCCCTCCTAAGCCAACCATGGTTGGTTGAAACCTAACCCTAATCAGCTAAGAGAGAAGAAGAGGAGAGGGAGGGGAGGGGTCTTGGTGAGCCTATAAAATAAGCCCCAGCCCTTCATTAAGAAGGGACCGCCAGGCAGGAGCTCCTCCCAGTTTTTCCAGAACCAGCCCCACCACCCCACGCGCCCGCCGGAGCTGGAGAAGACGCTCCAAGCTCCACCACCCTCCCATGGCGATTTCGTCGGAGGACTCCCGGAGGGCCCCAAACATGATGACACCTCCTCCTATCCTTCCTCCCTATCTCCCGGACGCATCGCATGCGAACTCTGGCGACCGGAGCGCCGCCGCCGCCCTCCCTCTCCTCCGTTTAAATTTTGGTAAAAATTAACTCCGGCGGTGGCCGGCGGCGGCAGGCCGCCGGACCACCACCGGAGGGAGCGCCCACCTCCGTATAGTTGGCCGGGGGTGGATCCACGACCGGCCGGTGGTCGGACGCCGGCGGGGAAGGCCCGCAAGGGGGAGGCGGCGTACAGGAACGATGGCAAGCTTTGTTAAAATTTTTTATAAATTTTATAATCATTATTATTATAATAATTGATTTTCTGGACGGGGTTAGAGGGCTCTAATGGAAAAGGAATGTTCAACAACGAAGAGTATCCCCGGTAAAAATTTCAGATTTTTATGTCGTGATTTAGTATTTTTAATAATTAAAATACTGTATTATTTTGGGTTTTTGAATTATCAGAGGGCCGTAACAGTGATGGAAAAATTTGAGAAAATTTGGGAAGCTTCCTACTACTGACCTACACCCACTGTAATTATTTTGGAATTTTTGAAATAGGTTTACTATTTTTAGATGCTTAAAACCTATGTTATAAATTAATAATGAATCACGCTCTCCTCCAGCACGTCTCCAAAAATTATGGGAAGCTCGGGAGGCTGGATCGCACCCTCTAAAAAGTTTGGATTTCTTTTAAAAGTAAAAATGTCGACGCGCAGTTAAGGTCACAATCGCGAGGCGACGCCGCCAATTCGATAACGTCTGGATATTTAAAATATGAACCCAAGGCATACGGAAATAAGGAATTCCACGAAAAATAAGGAACCTCATAAAATCTAAGTAACTCCTATGAACGGAGAAAGAACAGAATTTCCTCCTATGAACGGAGATGGAACAGAATTTCCTCCTATGAACGGAGATGGAACAGAACTTTTCTCCTAAAAACGGAGTCGACTTTGAAGCCTCCTGTTATGGAGTGATTGGACTACTAACCTGTTTATTTATTTACTTCCTCCAGTCTCGTACTGGTCCTTATTTACTGCTTTCAGTATCTTTAAATCCAGTCTCGCACTGGTCCCCCGCATCTACTTTCTGTACTTTCAATTCTCCAGTCTCGCACTGGTCCTGATATTATGGCCTCTGCTTTCGGCCTATTTTACTGCTTGATTTTATGGCATCTGCTTTCGGCCTATTTTACTGCTTGATATTATGGCCTCTGCTTTCGACCTATTTTACTGCTTGATATTATGGCCTCTGCTTTCGGCCTATTTTACTGCTTGATATTATGGCCTCTGCTTTCGGCCTATTTTACTGCTTGATATTATGGCCTCTGCCTTCGGCTTATTTTACTGCTTGATATTATGACCTTCCTTCTTTATCGCCTATTAATTTAGCGTCGACCTGAAGATGGGTCATTCCTTCAGGGTCAACCCTAAATAGTGCCGATCTGGCCGCCCCTTGTAGAGCAGAGCTGACAGATCGATGTTTTGGCCTTTTCTTCTTTATTGCCTATAATTTAGAGTTGACGTGAAGATGGGACATTCCTTCAACGTCAACCCTAAAAAGTGTTGATCTGGCCGCCCCTTGTAGAGCAGAGCGGACAGATCGATGTTTTGGCCTTTTTTCTCTTTATTGCCTATAATTTAGAGTTGACGTGAAGATGAGACATTCCTTCAGCGTCAACCCTAAATAATGCCGAACTGTCTGCCACTTGTAGAGTCGAGCGGACAGATCGATGTTTTGGCCTTTTCTTCTTTATTGCCTATAATTTAGAGTTGACATGAAGATGGGACATTCCTTCAGCGTCAACCCTAAATAGTGTCGAACTGGCCGCCGCTTGTAGAGCAGAGCGGACAGATCGATGTTTTGGCCTTTTCTTCTTTATTGCCTATAATTTAGAGTTGACGTGAAGATGGGACATTCCTTCAGCGTCAACCCTAAATAGTACCGAACTGTCCGCCGCTTGTAGAGCCGAGCGGACAGTTCGATGTTTGGTTTTTCTTCTTTATTGCATTTAATTTAGAGTTGACGTGAAGATGGGGCATTCCTTCAGCGTCAACCCTAAATAGTGCCGAACTGTCCGCCGCTTGTAGAGCAGAGTGGACAGATCGATGTTTTGTCCTTTTCTTCTTTATTGCCTATAATTTAGAGTTGACGTGAAGATGAGACATTCCTTCAGCGTCAACCCTAAATAGTACCGAATTGTTCGCCGCTTGTAGAGCCGAGCGGACAGATCGATGTTTTGGCTTTTTTTCTTTATTGCATTTAATTTAGAGTTGACATGAAGATGGGGCATTCCTTCAGCGTCAACCCTAAATAGTGTCGAACTGTCCGCCGCTTGTAGAGCAGAGCGGACAGATCGATGTTTTGGCCTTTTCTTCTTTATTGCCTATAATTTAGAGTTGACGTGAAGATGAGACATTCCTTCAGCGTCAACCCTAAATAGTACCGAACTGTCCGCCGCTTGTAGAGCCAAGCGGACAGATCGATGTTTTGGCCATTCCTTCAGCGTCAACCCTAAATAGTACCGAACTGTCCGTCGCTTGTAGAGCCGAGCGGACAGATCGATGTTTTGGCATTTTCTTCTTTATTGCATTTAATTTAGAGTTGACGTGAAGATGGGGCATTCCTTCAGCGTCAACCCTAAATAGTGTCGAACTGTCCGCCACTTGTAGAGCAGAGCAGACAGATCGATGTTTTGGCCTTTTCTTTTTTATTGCCTATAATTTAGAGTTGACGTGAAGATGGGACATTCCTTCAGCGTCAACCCTAAATAGTACTGAACTGTCCGCCGCTTGTAGAGCCGAGCGGACAGATCGATGTTTTGGCCTTTTCTTCTTTATTGCATTTAATTTAGAGTTGACATGAAGATGAGACATTCCTTCAGCGTCAACCCTAAATAGTGTCGAACTGGCTGCCGCTTGTAGAGCAGAGCGGACAGTTTGATGTTTTGGTTTTTCTTTTTTATTGCATTTAATTTAGAGTTGACGTGAAGATGGGGCATTCCTTCAGCGTCAACCCTAAATAGTGCCGAACTGTCCGCCGCTTGTAGAGCCAAGCAGACAGATCGATGTTTTAGCCTTTTCTTCTGTATTGCCTATAATTTAGAGTTGGCGTGAAGATGAGACATTCCTTCAGCGTCAATACTAAATAGTACCGAACTGGCTGCCGCTCTCGCAGCAGTGCAGACAAATTGATGTTTTTGGGTTTTATTCCGTATTGACATTAATTTAGATTTGACGGGAACACCTTGTGCCTTCGAGAAATAATTCCTACGGGAACAAAATGTTGCCTTCGAGAAGTAATGAAATGTTGCCTTCGAGAAGTAATTCCTACGGGAATGAAATGTTGCCTTCGAGAAATATTCCTACGGGAATATACTGTGCCTTCGAGAATTATTCCTCCGAGAATATAAAATGTGCCTTGGGAGAATGCCGGATGGCCTATGAGTTTTACTCTAAGGCAACCTGCACGACGGACGGTCTGAGAGCACAACCCGTGCGAAACTAATAGAACTACGTGGGTCTGAGACCGTATGCAGGATGATACGGAGTACATAGGCGGTGGTCGTGGGAAGACTGTCTCGGCCCAATAAGAGTCCAGATGCCCCCTCCCTTATAAATGTTATATTATGTCTATTTGTTAGTAGGGGTTGGATTCTGTTCGTGGTTCTAATAACTTGTCTTTGGCACAGGTGACGGGTGCGGATGAGTGACAACATCTGTGTGTGGATGAAGCCACAGAGCAGGCTATGTCAGGTATAAGTTTGTTAAGACGCATCTCCTTTTGTGGTGCCCTATCCCAGGGTATATAAATATAATGGCAATAAATCCTTGATGGTTAGGATTTTATGCGGCAGAGATATGTAGATTATTTACAGGTCTTGAAATTGTGGTTTCTGTGGTAAAACTACGTCTTCCGCTAAGTGCTATAAAGTGCACTCTTTGATGATGTCTTCCGCTAAGTATTATAATATGCACTCTTTGATGATGTCTTCCGCTAGAATACTGCTTCCCTACTCTGTTGGTGTGTAGTGACTTTCGCTTAACACCACCCCAATGCATGACCTTGGAGTGTTCAAGGAAGGGGGTTGAAGAAGCTAGTACCTTCACCCTTCGTGATCGCTTCGGCGTCGTGCAAAAAGGGTGGTGTGCGATAAGATCCCCCGGTCGGACCGCCGATTTGGGGGGGGGGGGGGGGGTCTTACAGCAATATACCTAACAATCTCCCCCTATTTGAAGAGGGCAGATCATTCTCAATGCTAAGGTGCATTAACAGCAAAAACATATTACAAAAATTGATCTGTAGCATGGGCCCTAATACCCTAGGCATTTGCCCAATCTAGCATTGGCCTATCCTAAGCATTGGCCCTATCTCCCCCTTTCTGGTTTCTTCAACCTTTAACCTTCTATGGATAGGGAGGCAACATCTATTGATCCTTTTGGATCAACGTATAGGTCAACCTATACACACTTAGCATTTGCCATCTCCCCCTCAACCTGAGCAGGGAATTTGCTCCCTCTCAATTGGAAAGTTATTTTATGTAATAGCAGATCCTGTTCAAATTGAACAACCCATTCTAGTTCCTGGATACTACTGGTAAAAATACAGAGTGCATATACCAATAAACACAATATGATTTTTAGAATCTGAAATATCATTTCAATTTGAATGTTTAATACAGACATTTCACACAATTCAACTTGTGATTGTGCATAGAATAATTTAAAAAGCATTTCAAGGCAGGTTCTTCTTAGATGGTCCCTGGGAAGAGCTTTCTCCATCTTCAGACTTTCTCTTCCTAGCTCCAGCAGCAGCCTTGATCTTCTCCTTTACTTTGAAGTACAGAAGTGGCTTGGGAAGATATCTTGTGGGAATCCTTAAAGGAGTTTCCCTTCTCACCATGTTCTCTTTGAGAATCCTTTCCCTTAATGATTCCCTCTCAAGGTTCTTGATCCATTCAGCAGCTGAATAGACATGATCAATGTCCTTCATTTGATTACCATGGCTCACCCAGGTATTGACAACAATTGTGTCCAACTCCAGATTATCATCTTCATGGAGTGGATCCTCTAATTTTTCCATTCTTTTCTGGGCCATATATTCTTCAGCAGTTTGAATGCCCTCTGCCCTTCTCCTCTTTACTGCTCTCTCATCTTGAATCAGATTTGATTGACTTTGGAAGTCAAAGTCTTCATTTCTGCTTGGATTCAAGATTGGAAGATTCAAAGCAATCCTTGTTCCTTGCAGTACCTTTAAGCTTGAGTCCCACTGAGTTTCATTAACCTGTTTGACCATGGTTAGGATATTTTCTTGAATAGCATTGGAAGCATTGTTGACCACTTCCACCACTTGCTTGCTGGCTTCTGCCTGATTGGAGAGTATCAGCCGGTGGGCAGACTCCATGTTGTTATACAGCTTTATATGAGCACCTTTCAGCTTAGCATTTAGCTTGGTAAGCTTCTCCTCTCCTTCTTTGCCATTGTCCATTATCTTTTTCTCTATCTCAGAGTGTTGATCCATAATGGATTGAGAGAGAGTTCAGAAGGTGCTGTCCACATCATCCAAAATGTTTTCCTTTGCCTTGTCAATGTGCGACTTGACTTGGTTGCTTGATGTGTTGACCACATGTGTCACCCTGGTGACAGCATTCTCCCAGACATTTTGATTCATGTAAAGGTGATTTTCTTACATATGTAATGTCTTTAGTGGAATCCCCTTGATGGTCTGCAATATTTTTCAGAACTGTGTGCTGGGCAGCAACAATGTTTTTGGCCATCTCAAACCATCTGGTCATTTGCTGGAGGATATGAGCAGAGTCAGCAGTGACAATCTTGATTTGAGTATTCAGCTCATCCCTCACAGCATCCACCCTTATCTCCAACCTCTGTTCACTGGCTTGGATTTCTTGAGAAAAAGCTGCTCTCGTAGCATTCAGCTCATCCCTAACTTGAGCAATAACACCTTGTATCCTTTCAGCAACAAGTTCTTTTACTGACAGTATCTGACCCTCAATTATGGTTTGAATTGAGTTTAGCAGGTCAGATGTGTCTAGAACAGCAACTGGCCTTTCCTGGGTCACTACTTTTACAACCACCTCTTCAGCTCCACTCAGAGCATTAGCCCTTCCATCATCAGGGATCTGCTCCCCCTCAGATGGGGCATTAGGTGTACCTTGAAGATTTGGGGGGGGGGGGGTTGGTTCCTGTTGATGTTCCCCCTCACTAGCATACCCACCTCCTCCTTCATAGGCTGGGCTATGCTCTCCGTCACTTGGGGCATCCATAGATGGAGAATTTTGTCTAGGGTCACCATGGATCAGTGAATTGAGAAGATTATCTTCAGCTTGAGGAACAACTGGATCAGTATTCATCTGAGTTGGCTCAGGATTGGGTTCAACTCTTCCTTGGGGCTCCTCATCCCCACTTGTCCTGGGGACATCTTCTCCTACCAAACCATCCTTGGGCATTGGAGGTTCATCATCCTTGTTGGAGGATCCAGCACCTTCTCCTTCGTTCATCTTAGCTCTCTTCTTCTCCTTTATTTCATCCACCATAGAGGGTTGGCTCATGGGGAGAACCCTGGTAGACCTGTCCAAAGTTTTGATATCTATTCTCTTCAGGTAATGAATGTTTACACCCTTGAAAGAGGAGAAGTGGTCAGGATAAGCCTTCAGCAGGAAGAGAGATAAGATCCTTCCAAGGTTTGGAGCCTGCATGCATTGTTTGATCCTTAGGAACAGGACATTTCCCCAGCATGTCCTTTTCTTTAAAATGATCTTTACAATCAGCTCAAACATGGGTTGAGAGATTGTGTCATGAGAGCCTGGCTTGCACAGCAGTGCCTTTCCCACAATGTCACACAGCAGCTTCCCTTTCTGATTGAAGAATTTCTTTTTCAGTGATGAAGTCTGGGGGGCACTGTATTCACACCACTTCAAGGCATGCTCCTTGTCTTCTGCTGATATTTCCTCTTCTTCCACTCTAGGAAGGTGCAATACTTTTTCCAGTCTCTTAGGGGACAGTTTCACCCTAATTTCTCCAACCTTAGATGTTAGGCCATCCTTAGAAGACGACTGCTTGGCATTTGCAAAGAACTCTAGCACTTCTTGCTTGAAGATCTGAGAGGGTTCAGACAACAAGAAGTCTAGTCCAACATCAGTAATTAAGGATATAACGCTCAAAATCTCCGGTGAGGCATGGAGAAATCCATCCCTCACCAACTCACAACCCTCTTGCAATTCCTTCGCAATCTTGGGCGCCATCTAGTCGAATGAGAAAAACGAAGACGCTGGGACGGAAGAGATTTCGTCTCGGCGGCTGGAGTGGTGCGAGAGAATGTGAAAAATCATTTAATGTCGTCGAGAGTTTATATAGTGGGCCAAAGTGTTAACCTAATCGACTCAGCGGTTCAGCTGAGACGGCTCATCTAAAGTTTCAACCTAGGGCTAAATTCGTTGAACAGCTAATGTTTTAAAACTAAGTTCGTCGAACCCAGACTTAACCCAGCTATTTAAGCGAAATTTAGAGCTTAGCCAACGCAGATTTTGCTGGATAATTCTATCAACCTACTTTAACACTGTTATAGATAGCATTTGATGATAAATTCACAATAGGGAGGAGAAATACTTACCTTAAGGATTTATTCCTCTATCTGATATCAAATTCATGATATCACCCTCCTTCCTTTCATGTGCCACAAGCACATACTGTCCAAGTACCAAACGATGATGAAGCTGGTACTTGAGCTATCCTGCAAAACAGAGTTTAATGTTCCTTAGGAGCCCAAGATGATTTGGGTCCTAGGTTCTTGTTAGCATGATCAAAAGGTCTTACTCTAGCTGCACCCTTGGCAGGAAGACTCTTCTTTGCATTAGGTACATTGGGGTTGTACCAACAATATATGGCAAAGTGTCCCACTTTACCACAGCACCAACATTCATGAATGTTGTATCTTCTCTTCTGAGCATTTCTTGAGGATTGTGCAGCACAGTCCTCATGTTCAGGAATAGATACAACAACATTCTTCCTGTTCCTCTCAGCAATTATTTGACTGAATGTCATTCTGTGAGCTGTCTTGAGGCTCTTTGTCCTGATGGCATCAGCTTGCAATGACTTGGTAACCATACAAGATTTGATGGCATCTGACACTGAGCAATCAGACATGTTTACAGAATTGACAGCAGTCATGTTCTTGACTGATCCAATCTTAGAAGGGCTTGCCTTCTCATTCTTGAATGAAGTGGCTGAAGTACCAAAAGAAATGGTCCATGTTGGGCCATTTGAATTTCCTCATGGGGAGCCTTCATGACACTCAATCTCATTCCCTTTCTTCCACTATGCGAAGGAGCATTTTCTTTCATATAGCACCTCTCATTCTTCCAGTGACCATAAATGTTTTCATGGTCATACCTATTGGAGGGAAGTATCACCTTTTGAAAGGTGGGTTGAGGCTTATCCTTCTCCTTGCTCTTTACTCCACTCCCTTCTCCTACTTCCATTTTCTTGAATCCTAGTCCTCTCCTATTGGTTTGAGAGGAGAATGTGTCAATGATAGGAAGCACAGATCTGGGCTTGGAGAATTGAGCCACCAGGCTCTTCTCCTTCTTAAGTTTTTCCTCAAGGTCCTTGATGACCTTGTTCTTCAGGGAAATAGTGCTTAATTGCACAACAGTTATCCCCTGCAAATGGCTAATTTGTCTACTCATCTGAGCCACCAGGGTGGTAGGTTCAGTGTTGACATCCTTAGTCATTTTGAGGGAAACAATTTCCTGGGCTTGCCTCTTGGCAAGCTTCTTGCTCTTCTTCATAGCCTCCAAAAGAACACCATATTTATCAATCAATTGATTGGGTTCTTCCTCAGCATCCATGCCCCTTCCATCAATTGATGAAGGTGCACCAGATTCTGGACTAGTCTCAAAATCAGAAATTGCAGTGGAGTGAGTTAGTACCTGATCATTGTCAGAAGCATTCTAACTCCCTTCCTCATCAGTGAAGGCCATAAGGCCTAGCTGAATAGTATCTTTTTCATCCTCCTCTTCATCACTATCTGAGTGTGAAAGAGGGGCCCTTATTCCTATTCTAGCAGCAGGATAGTCTTCATCCTCCTGAGCAACAAACAGCCCTATGTAGGCTTTCTCTTCTTCATCTGAATCTGAAGCTGATGATTCAGATTCATTCCAGCTCTTGCTTTTTTTGGCTAGAAGGGATTGTTCTCCCTTCCTCCCCTTCTTGCGATGAGGCTTCTTTTCACCTCTTTCTTTTCTTTTGACTGGGCAGTCATCAATGACATGCTCAGGCTTGCTGCAGCTATAACAGATTATATTATTAGAAGAATGTTTACTCAGTTTATAGTCATACATGTCACCCTTTGGGTGATGTCTTTCTGATTTGCTGCTGTCCTTTTTGTTGTGTGAAGATGAGGAGGGCATGTTTTTCCACTGCTTCCTCTTCATCATCTTCTTGAACTACCTTGTGAAGGCAGCAAACTCCTCATCAGAGGAAGAGCATCCTGAGGTGCTGACTTCAGGTTCAACACTTCTCCTAGGAGGAGACACCATCCTGCTTTTGCTTTTCTTGGAGCTGTCAGCTTTGAGAGCAACAAATTTCTCCCTTGCTTGAACCCTTAAAGTGGTGTCCTCTTACTTCCTTGCAGACAGCTGCATCTCATAGGAGAGCAGCTTACCAAACAGTGTGTGAGTTGGAGTCTCACCTAGCTTGGCCACTTCCCTGATGGCACATATCTTTGTGTACCAGTCTCTTGTGAGGGATCTAAGGAACTTATCATTCAGCTCATAAATGGTGAAGTTCCTTTCATAGGTCCTCAACTCATTCACTATCCTGAAAAATCTTTCATAGCAATCAGCTATGCATTACTGGTTCAGTTGCCTAAAGGCTTCATACTACTGATTTAGGAGTGACTTCCTGTCATCCCTAACCTCAGCTGCCCCTTCCATATATACTATCAAAGTATCCCACATTTCCTTGGCAGAAGTGCAATGTACCAAGTTTTGAAAGGTGGAATCATCAATAGCATTGACAATGATGTTCTGGGCCCTTTTGTCCATGGTGAACAACTCAAGTTCATCCTTGGTCAGATCTTTGAATAGTTTTGCCACTCTTCTTGTTGGATCTATAGTGGATGCAGTGTGAAAGGTCCTTCTTCAACTGTAATTAAGATCATTGGATCAGATGCTTCCATAAACACCCTGATCCTTTGCTTCTATATGCCAAAATTCTCTTTGTTGCATATGGGCAACTTCATGGACCTCATTTCCTTTTGCAATCCAGAGGAGGCCATGGGATTCGATTTGACTAAACCTTATAGGATCTGGTCAGACTGTTAAGTCCTTTTTGACCAACCTCGCTTTGATACCACTTGAAAGAATATTAGGTTTGTAGTCTAAATCACCTAGAGGGGGGGTGAATAGGTCTTTTTGATTTTCCTCTAAGCACCCTAGCTTATTTCTGATTTCTGGTTAAAGCAAAAGATCAACCACACAGAAAGCACACAAGTATGTATAGAGGTTCCTCAAGACAGGGTGTCTTGAGTAGTCCTCTTTCCCCCTTCACCTTTCTAACAATGTGTTAGACAAGGCCAACTCCTCCAAACTCGGCTCAAAAGAGCTTACACCACAGATCCCTCAGGATCTCTCAGGTTTTCTCAAACCCTACCTCAGGCACAGCAGCCCTACAACTCAGATCAGCTCCTGATCCTACAGCTCAGACCTCAGCAGGTCCTACAACTCAGACCACAACAGGTCCTACCTCAGGCTAAACAACCCTACCTCAGATCAGCTCCTGATCCTACAGCTCAGAGCTCAGCAGGTCCTACAACTCAGAGGGTTCCTCCTCCTACAACTCAGGAAATGAAGCCCTACAACTCAGATCAACAGATCCTACACTCAGGCCTTCAGCCCTACACTCAGAACCCTCAGGTTCCTACAAACTCAGACCAAATGGTCTTACATCTCAGGCAAGATGCCCTACAGAAAAATGATTTAGAAATTTATTACAGCAGAGTTACTCTCCTGTATATCCTGCACAGCCTGTGCTTCCTGTAGCTGAAGATGTTGAATATAACCACAACTTGATCTTCCTCTTCAATAGAGTGATGGAAGATCACCTTTCCCCTTCTGGTGGAGGAGCTATCTTTTTCTCTCTGTTTCTTCTTCTCTTTCAGGGAGCAGGAAGAAAGTCGAGAGCAGTTGCCGTCAATGAAATAGTTGATTTTTCTTTTTGCACGCGACGGAGGAGAGTTTCAAATATGCCCTAGCATTTCCTTTTATCCATCTCTGATCTTCAACGGCTCTTAGATGTCCTTCTGAGAAGATTGGGAGAAGCTGGTGGACCCCACACGGCTTGTCTGCAACTTGCCCTAGCCGCAGGTTCCGCCGCCCTACTTTTCCGTAGAGAAGGACTGCGCTCGACGAACGCGCTGCACTCTGCGTTCGACGAACTTGTCAAACTCTGCGTTCGAAGATCTTGTCAAACTCTGCGTTCGATGATCTTGCCAAGCTCTGCGTTCGACGATCTTGTCTTGTCTCTGTGTTCGACGAACGACACTCTGCGTTCGATGATCGGCACTATCTCTGCGTTCGATGATCTGCACTGTCTCTGCGTTCGACGATCTGCACTGTCTCTGCGTTCGACGATCTGCACTGTCTCTGCGTTCGACGATCTGCACTGTCTCTGCGTTCGACGATCTGCACTGTCTCTGCGTTCGACGATCAGTGTTCTGTGTTCGACAAACGACACTCTGCGTTCGATGAACATGACTTTTGTGTCTTCTCAGCGGCTCCTTCTTTGGTCTCGTCTCAGCAGTCGACGAACTTAGTCCTGCGTTCGACGAACGGCCTTAAACGTTCGATGAACATGCTGATTCTCAACGTTTGAAGAACTTATCAGCGGAGACACCTTCTTCTCAACGGATCCGCTGAGACGGCTCCTCGTCTCAGCGGTTTAGACCCTTCGTCTCAGCGGTTCTGCTGAGACAAAACTTCATCTCTTTGTAGATGATTCTTCACAACTAAGGGCATGTTTGGCCCTTTCTTTTGAGTCACCTAAGCCTGTTTGACTTACAAAAACAAAGCTTTATCAAATACAATATGTCCTTAGCATTGAGAGTTCTGCCTCTTCAAATCAAGGTAATATTGGGGGCAATATACCCAACAGGATTATCTGATCATCTTTAATGTTTGAGGATGTGGTTTCCATCCAGAATATGACAGAGGCCTTCAAATGCCAGTTCTTTGTGATCACCTTCCATGGAAAGGCTAAAGACTGGTTCCACCAGTTGCTGGCCAGTTCCATCTACTGTGTTGAAGACCTGCAGAGAGGGTTGATGATGAGGTTTGCCACGTCCAAGAAAAGGAAGAAGGAGGAAACTGCCCTCTTCTATCTAGTACAAGGAGTGCACGAGACGTTGGGTCAGTACATTGACCGCTTCTAGGAGGAAGTCTTAGGCATCCAGGAGGTGGATGGCTTCACCCTTCAACTGGCCCTCACTTTTGGTCTAAGGGAGGGCCTCTTCAAGCTCGAAATTAGCAGGGATCCTCCCCTATCCTACGAAGAACTTATTGAGAGAGACAATAAGTTCGTTCATGGGAAGTCGACGAACCGAGGAATCTTGGCAAGGCTCACCAGGCTAACCCTGGAAGAAGGCAAAAAAGAGGAGAAGGTCCTTGTACGGGGGAAAAAAGTGGGGCCCAAGGAGCAGGAGAGGAGGCAGCTAGCTAGAAGGAAGGAGGAACTGAGGAGAAGAGAAGAGCTAAGAAGGTCGGAGGGGCCGAGGAGGCGGGAAGTGAGGAGGACCTATGTGGCTCCAGAGCGGCGAGAGGAGGAAAGGAGGTACCAGGTACCGGAGCAGCGATCGTCGTGGAGACCGGCGGGAAGGCCTCAGCAACCGGGTCAGGTAAGAAGGTGTAACATCCCAACTTTGAAAAGGGGTCTAGCCGGTTCAGTTGAACCCTTGCAGTAGCTTAGGCCGGGTCATAGGTCAACCACAACCCGACCTTCACCATAGAGTGGTGCTCACTTAGAGAAATGACTGTTTTGGGTAGCATCATGCTTCGCCACAACGTCAAAGTAGTTCATTGAGCATACGTGCTCCGAATCGACTTCTGACAGTCGTGTTAGACTCGTATGGTCGATACGAGTGCAACGAAATTCGTTTCGTTCCAATCTGAGGTCATTTGATGAAATTGACCGTTTTTAGTACCGTAGCGCGTCACGACGACGCAGCTTTAGTATATTGAGCATACGTGCTCCGAATCGACTTCTGTCAGTTGCGTTGGACTCGTATGGTCGATACGAGTGCAACGAAAATCGTTTCGTTCCGATCCGAGGTTGTTTGGAGAAAACAACTATTTTGAGTAATATCGAGCATCGCGACAGCACCATTATAGAATATTGAGCAAGCAAGCCCCAAATTCACCCTAGTCAGTTGCATCGGACTCGTGTGATCAATACTAGCGCGATGCAGTTCGTTTCACCCAAATCCGAGGAGATTTTAAAAAACTTAGCTGAAATGAGTTTATTTTGAGCTACCGACTGATTCTAGCGGATAATTATGAGGGAACGGACTCGGAATCAACTTCGAATGATCCCCTTACCATCGTATTGTTGACATGAGCGCGACGACACCGCCACACATTTTGCTACGCGTAATTTGGGAGTTGTGGACTCTATACATTAAGTTGTATATATATACATATAATTATTTATATCATATATGTGTGTGTGTGTGTGTGTGTGTGTGTGTGTGTGTGTGTGTGTGTGTGTGTGTGTGTGTGTGTGTATATAACTGGAAATAAACGGTAAGAAAAAAGAAAACCAGCAACGAAAACAGGGGGCGGAAAACCAGGGCGAAAACCAAGGACGAGCTCCGTGGGGGCATGGGATTGGAGCTGGTCGGCTATGTAAGGGCAGCTTCATCACCTCTTCCAACAAGGTAGACCGCGGTGCGCCCCTCGCCCTCATCTCTCCCTCTTCCTCCTCCTAAAACTCTGTCAAATTAGGGTAGCATCCATTATCGATGAAGCACAAGGAAAAGGAAGGGAGTTGAGGAGCAACATGAAAGTAGTGATCTCTCTCTCTATCTCCCTCTTTCTTTCTCTCTGATTCACAGCAAAATGAAAAGTAAAGTTGGATTAATAGCCTCTCACTCTCCAACTCCCTCTCCCTCTCTCAGATTTCTCTGTCTCTGAGCCGGCAACAGCAGAGGCCCGTCCCTTTTTTTTCGCTACCCGAGCTCGACGGGCTGCCTGATGTTGCCGCAGACGGAGACTTCAAGGGGGTGTTTGTGTTCATTATTTTTTTTGTATCTTTGCTTCAAGTTATTATTGGCAGGAGAATTTGTGGTTGAAGAGGGCTCCTCTTTCTTATACGCGAATTGGACTTCCTAAAACACTGCCCCTCAACCGAGCTCGCTGTCTAGGCTCCTTATTTGAGCAGGAAATTGAGCTGGGCATATACACGGGAATGGGTATTGTAGAGAGCGGTAATGTCCTCTTCCCGGTCTTTCTCCGAATTCTGGTTTTGGGTAGTAACTTGCCAGTAATTGGTACTTATTTCCCTCCCCCATCCTCCTCCTGGGGAGCTCTATCAAAAAAAGGGGTTTGCACTTTATCTCCTCCTCAGTTTGGCTAATTTTATAATTAAATTTTGAGTTTACGAGTGCTGCTATGGCCGGGATAGAATGGGTGAGACTTCCATTAAGGAAATGAAATTAACTTCAGCCTACCTTTCCCCCACCCCCTCTTCAACTCTGAGTTTATGGCACCCATGGTAGCGACGTAGCACACTGAGAATGGCATGAGAGTTATATTGATTTGGTGCTCATATTTTTATGATTCTCTCAAACTCTGGAAATCTCTAACCCATCTCTAATTAATTATTGATACTTAATGTATAAGCCTGAATCTCGAATTGAGGTGCGTAGAGAAAACTGGATTGCAAATCTGCACACTCGGATGCTTCCATATATATTTTCCATTTCTCCCTCGCTTCACCTCTTTCCGGTGCCAAATTAATTCAAGCTAAAGCACAATTTAAAAGAAGAATAAACATTGATTCATTCATGATAAATATTTTAGCTCAAATATCAAGGGCGAGTTGGACAACATCACGAGAGCCCTTCCTGAGGAACGTTAATTTTTGTCAATTTATCTAAATCTTGATGAGGAGTCGAGACGGTTAGATGCTTGGAGGGGTGGGGCTTGAGATCGTATGCAACCCACGAGCTTCATTTCCTCAAGTTTGGGCTGAAGAAATATATATAAACTGGGTTTGAATTCGATATCGGTGGACTGGATTCAGTTCGCTCATGCTCTATGCATCTCTCTCTTTCTCTTCCTCTGGTTCACCGCAAATGAGAACGAAATTGGAGAGCAGCACAGAAATTGAATATCTATCTCTCTCCCTCTCACTCTCCCTCTTTTTTTCCGGTTCACGGTAAGACGAACATGATAAGGGAAATTTGAAATTGAGGGCTCTTCACTCACCTTGATTCACATAGAAAGAAAGAGAAACATGTCGTGCTCTTATTTATATTTTTCTATTCTTCTGCTCGGCGGTAATTTTATATGGAGGCGCAAGTGGTTTACTTTAACTCTCTAGTTATTTGCATATAAGAGCTCGGACAAAGCTTCATCAAACTCAGGATACTTGAAGAGACATACACAAGTGGGGTGGGAACATTAAAAGCCTCTCAAGTTCACCAAACCACTAGTTTCCATACTCGTTACACTTGTGTATATTGCTTTATCATTTCAAGGTTCTTGGCCTGATAAGGGTCTCTGAGCTTTTCATGCACCATGCTAGTTACCTGTGCCTAATTTCATTCAATTATATTGCATTCTGATATATTGCATATCAGATTTTTTTGGAAGTTTCGAAGGATCTCCTCCAACACTTCTCGGTTAGCGAGTTCGGCAGGGATGTGTCGCCGCCAACAAAATGTGATTTTGGGAAAAGAATAATAAATGCAGTTTAAATTATTTTGGAAATAGAGACACCTATGTGGCTTTCAATACTAATTTTGTAATTCATTTATATCGTCATTTGATTCCTATCTGGACTGTAGGCTCAAGTTCAGCGTCGACCAATTCGTTTTTCGGAGAATGCTAGGTGTGATAGCATTTTCTCATTTTGGAAGGCTTACGGTTAGTCAGGTTTCCAGTTGATTCAAGGCTTAAATCATCTGTGTCTTCTGCTCTCAGTTCTGGTATGATATCATTTTCGCTTGATTTTTGGGGTAAGTATTATTATGACCACTTGAGGTTTTCCTGGATGAGGAATCACAAGAGGGTGAAACCATCCAATCCTTCCTAGTTCTGGTGGCCTTTCCCAGCTTCTTGCTCATCCCTTGCTGCCTCCTCTTGGTTGCGGGAATAAACATACTTTATTTAGATTAAATGTGGGCGCATAGAAGAAAACCCGAGCTCTTGCTCCGGCAACCCATGCGACATAGTTTCTTCCTACTTGCTGCTCGATATTTATTGTTGTCTATCGTCGCATGCGTAAAAATGGGAGTTAGGAGCTTCAACACTTATTTTCTCGTGCGCTGATTTCTACCCAAGTCTGAGTATGGTGTCATAATCTCCTCTTTGTTCATCGTACTAGAATGGTGGTATACTTAAACCTTAAAGTTTTAAATCTAGTCCAGCATTTTATGAAGAATTTATATAGTGGGTTGTACCCCAAGTGTACACTTTTATGGGGCTAATCCTGCCCATGATTTTCTGCAACATTTAACCCATCAGGACTGCACATGTGTTAGATTTAAGGAGTTAATCGACGCTTTGCCTATTACCTATTGCTAGTAGCAGATCATCCTCTTATAATAATTTGTATTCAGGTTAAAGTTATTGCTTTTCCTTTGAGGATGACTTGGACGTAATGCCCCAAGTAATCCTAATATATAAGAGAGGTATGACATGTGCCGTTATTTGATAATTGTGCCTCATTGGGAATCATGTGCCTTAATGTAGGCATTGTGCTTTATCGGAAGTATGTACTTATTGAAACACATGAGCCTTGTACGGATGGCCTGGGTTTGACTTCCAAGTAATCCAAAAGATCGACGAAAGTCCGATTGAAGTGATTTCCCCTCTCGGATGGAATTATTGTTAAGCTTAAAAAAGTTTCTCTTCTCTCCCTCTATAAACTTTCGGATGGAATTATTGTTAAGTTTAAAAGAGTTTCTCTTCTCTCCTCTCATGAGAAATAATTCCTACGGGAATGAAATGTTGCCTTCGAGAAGTAATTCCTACGGGAATGAAATGTTGCCTTCGAGAAATAATTCCTACGGGAATGAAATGTTGCCTTCGAGAAATAATTCATACGGGAATGAAATGTTGCCTTCGAGAAGTAATTCCTACGGGAATGAAATGTTGCCTTCGAGAAGTAATTCCTACGGGAATGAAATGTTGCCTTCGAGAAGTAATTCCTACGGGAATGAAATGTTGCCTTCGAGAAGTAATTCCTACGGGAATGAAATGTTGCCTTCGAGAAGTAATTCCTACGGGAATGAAATGTTGCCTTCGAGAAGTAATTCCTACGGGAATGAAATGTTGCCTTCGAGAAATATTTCTACGGGAATATATTGTGCCTTCGAGAATTATTCCTCCAGGAATATAAAATGTGCCTTGGGAGAATGTCGGATGGCCTATGAGTTTTACTCTAAGGCAACCTGCACGAAGGACGGTTTGGGAGGGCAACCCGTGCGAAACTTGTAGAACTACGTGGGTCTGAGACCGTATGCAGGATGATACAGAGTACGTAGCCGGTGGTCGTGGGAAGACTGCCTCGGCTCAATAAGAGTCTAAATATCTCCTCCCTTGTAAATGTTATATCATGTCTGTTGTTAGTAGGGATTGGATTCTGTTTGTAGTTTTAATACCTTGTCTTTAGCACAGATGACAGGTGCAGATGAGAGACAACACCTATGTATGGATGAAGCCGCGGTGCAGGCTACGTCAGGTCTTGAGTTTGAGGTTTCTGTGATGATTAATCTTCCGCTATAAATACTACGTCTTCCGCTAAGTGCTATAAGTGCACTCTGTGATGATGTCTTCCGCTGATATACTGCTTCCTTACTCTGTTGGTGTGTAGTGACTTTCGCTTAACACCACCCCTAGGCGTGACAACGGAGTGTTCAGGGAAGGGTTTGGAGAAGCTAGTACCTCCACCCTTCGGGATCGCTTCGGCGTCGTGCCGAAAGGGTGGTGTGCGATAAGATCGCCCGGTCGGACCACCGATTTCGGAGGGGGGGGGGGGGTCTTACAGAAGGTTCTCCCTGGAGGGGAGGAATCGTGATCGGCAGGAAAGGAGTCAGGAGGAAGGACGCAGAGAAGCATTGGGTTGCCCGCTAGGACAACAAACATAACCGATGGAACAACCGAAGGAGGCATCAGGTGGAAGAGATCCCTCTGTACTGTGAACTACACCAGGTGGAGGGGCACGTAACAATGACCTGTCCCAATTTTTGGGATACCGGAAGAATGCTCGGTGTAGGAGCAGGAGGAGAGCAGCAGAGACAAGAAATCCCGGTAGGGCCGATGGTGGGTCAGGCACCTGCCCGGAGGAGGAATGAGGACCGGGTTGACTAGGATGTTCGAGGAGCCCATGGAGGAGGATGTGGAGTAGGAGTAATCCACGGAGGAGCGGGACTCGGAGCTTCCCGAAAGGACAGTATCCACCAAATCTACCCCAGGAGCGTCGCTTCGACCTTCCAAGTGCCGCCCCATTGAATGAAATCACCTTCTCCGAAGAGGACATGCTGGGGAATGAGAACCCTTTTCATAACGCCCTCATGATTCAGGCTGCCGTCGAAGACTTCACCGTCACCCGAATCCTGGTAGACAACGAGAGTTCGGTAAACGTCATTTTCAAGAAGACGTTTGACGGGCTGGAGGTGGATGCAAGCAGGGTGATAGCCTCAGATGGGCCTCTCTTCGGTTTCTCGGGCGAACGGAAGGAGGTGGAAGGAGGAGTGGAGCTGCTGGTGACCCTCGACGACAATTCGACCAAATGCCAATTCGTCATCGTTGACGCGCCGAGCTGTTACAACGCGATCTTTGGTAGGCCATTCATCAACACCTTCAAGGCTGTTTCGTCCTCCTACCATCAGTGCTTGAAGTATTGCCAAGGGGACGTCCAGATAAGGATCCAGAGCGATCCTAAGGCCGCCTGGGAGTTCTATCTGAATGCGGTAAGCACTATCAGCTGGATGGAGGAGGCGGAGGAAGCTGACCGGGTCCTGAAAGGAATGGATAGGCTGGATGCTGCGGAGGAAGTAGAAGAATTGGAAGTATCCTCAGAAGGCAGAGAGATAGGGCAACTGAAGATCGGTGGAGCACTAAAGGCAAAGGAGAAGATAAACATGGTGGCTTGCTTGTAAGAGAATATGGACGTCTTCGCATGGCGCCGCGGAGATGTCAGGGATCGATGTAGAAATCGCATGCCATCGTCTCAATCTAGACCCTGAGGTCAAACCCATCTGGCAGAAGAAGAGGGTGAGTGTCATCACATTGGTTGAACCCATCCGCGAGGAAGTAAAGAAACTGCTTGAGGCAGGGTTTGTATCTGAGATCTAGTATCTAGGTTGGTTCTCAAACGATGTAATGGTAAAGAAGACCACTGGGGGGTGGAGGATGTGTGTATATTTTGTTTTGATGAATAAAGCTTACCCAAAGGATTGTTATCCCCTGACTCAAATCGACGCTCTGGTTGATTCAGTCGTCGGTTATTCTGTGATGAGCTTCCTTGATGCCTTTTCAGGATACCACCGGATCCGGATGCATCCTCCTGATTACCGCAATGTTTCTTTCATCACTGGTGATGGCTGCTACAGCTATAAGTTGATGCATTTTGGGTTAAAGAATGCGAGGGCTACTTACAAGCGGATGATGGACCAAGTTTTTAATGAGCAAAAGTGGAAGAACCTGGAGGTGTATATAGACGATCTTTTGGTCAAAAGCAAGTGCGCCCAAGAGCATATCACAAATCTGGAGGAGACCTTTGCAACTCTCCGAAGGTTTAAGATGAGTCTCAATCCTACGAAGTGCATGTTTGGGGCAGGAAGAGGGAAGTTCTTGGGACATCTCCTCACACCCAAGGGAGTGGAGCCTAATCCCGACATGGTTAAAACTATCATCGAAATGACATCTCTGAAGAGCATCAGGGAAGTCCAGAGGTTGACTGGAAGGTTGGCCGGCCTTAGCCTCTTCTTGTCAAAGACGGGAGAGAAGTGTTCTCCATTCTTCAAGATACTCTGAAACAATCAACAATTTGAGTGGACTGAAGAGTGCGAAAGTGCCCGAAAAACTGAAGCAACACCTAACCCAAACACCTCTCCTCCAAGGCTACTCTTCTACTTGGGAGTAGGGCCACAGGGCAGTAAGGTTTGTGCTTATTAGAGAGGAAGGGAAGAAGCAGCTACCCATCTACTATGTAAGCCGGGTACTAAAGAAAGCGGAGCTGCGATATCCCATCCTCGAGAAGCTAGCTTTCGCCTTGGTGGTGTCGGCGCGGAAGCTCCGACCTTATTTTCAAGCCCACTCCATCCGAGTCGTGACCGATCATCCCCTCTAAAGTATCCTGGAAGGAGTGGAGCATTCGGGAAGGCTGGCAAAATGATTGGTAGAGCTCAGTGAGTTCGACATTTCCTTCTCGCCCCGAGTGGCGATAAAATCTTGTTATTTTCTTCACTAATGGTCAAAAGTGTTCAGGCATACTCTTAAAGATTCTCTTCAATGTTTAATTTTCATTTCAAGTTTTCTAAACATTGTTTTGTCTTGTCATGCCTTGACCTTAATCTTATTATGTGCAATGTAATAGAATATAGAAAATTGTGTAAGATTGTCTAGCATGCCTCTAAGTATGAGTAATGTTGTTATGTTAAATAATGATTCATTCACTCACTCTTTTGGTAATCTACATGTGCTCATAATCTTAGTCTTGCATGATTATGAGGTATAATAGTTTAACATGTTAAGTTGTATGTCTAAATTATCTACACCTTCTTTTCAAACATCAATTTTTTGCACATATAAATTGTGATTTCAATTCTTTATTGTTTGCAAAAAACAAGTGAATTCAGAGCCTTTTGTCCTAAATAAAAATATATGAATAAAATGATAAAGATAACTCTATCAAACACTACTTAGCCTTCTGATAAGTCTTAATGAGCATTGTGAGGTTGAGCATCTTAGAAAGAATTGTAAGGTGTCTTATGCAAACACATCTTTTTTTCACTTCTATTTGTACACTGGATCGCCCAAAATAAAAAAAATATATCAAATGCTTATGTGATCCCCCAAGCAATACTTCTCTCCTCGATAAGTCTTAATGAGCATTGTGTGGGCGAAACACCATGGTAGTTGTACTCTGTTATGTGCTTTGAAATAAACATTCTAGAATTGATGTGTGGAAGTAATTCTAAGACTACACTCTTAGTATTGTTTTACTACTTCATTACATATGTCATGTATTTTGATTATATCACTTATATACTCTTATCAAAACACTATTTGCACACATTATTATCTTTCATAAAGCTTCTACTCATGAGAATTGGATCCTAATGCATACTTACATAATTCTCTAAAAAACTTAAGTAAAAACAATGGATTGCAATGCATGATATCTACAATGTTTTCTTTACTTAGAATGCGAATTATTTTCATTGTAACTATTATCTTTTTGAATATGTCAAATCACGCTTTGCCTTTAGTTGTTGAATTTTTTTCAAGGTTAATGCTCATTACATGTGAAAATTCTAGAAAATTTGTGTGCATTTTTTTAAAATCAAAACTAAAAATCAAGAAACTCTCTAAATAAAAAAATTATCTTTGTTACTTTATTTTCCGCACTATCGATTTGATCATGTATTTTTAACATGCTTATCTCAAGTCTTTATTTTGAAGTTTTTTTATCACTTGTGTATTTAAAGCTCTTTTACATTTTTTTTCAACAAGTGATAGACTTGTTTGGTAAAGTACAAGGGACTATTTCTTACACGCTTATCATATTTTTTCTGTTGCACTAATCCCTCTAAGATCGATCATGACATCCTCTATTTACAAACAAAACTCTTAACCCTCTCTTGGTAGTCCTAACTTTCACCTTTTTCCTTATTCTAGCTTTGTTTTGTTTCACTCCACCCACTTTTGCTAATAACAAAAGGGGGAGAATAAAATGATAAATCTTAATGGCTAAGGAGTAGGATTCACTAGATTAATGGGGAGTGTAAATCTATTCTATGGGAGCATACACTAAGGGGGAGCACTTAAATAGGGGGAGCACGTTTCTCTAAATATAATATTTCTCATAAAAATCTCTAAGTAGCACAGTGTCATATCTCTTTATAAAAACACATCATTTACCTTTAAAATATGATTTATCTTAATTGGATTTGTTATTATCAAAAAGGGGAGATTGTTGGAACACGGTTTTCCGCATCCCCTTGGTTTGAGAGTAATAAATATTACTTGTATTTGATCTAGTTTGTCATTGTGTTTTTAGTATGCATGATTGAACAAAGATGACACTAGGATGTTATATGTTGGTATAGACTAGCTCAATGTGTTGAAAGGAAAGGATGTGGTCCAACGCTAGGCATTATAGCCAATGCCGGCGTTGACCCTCAATCTCACCAATATGAAAATGGTATGGATGGAAGCTGTCGTGATTGTAGGTGCATTTTGAGAATGATTTGGCTTAACGCCAGCGTTAACCTCAATGTCATCGTTAAGGTTGCCTAAAATGAGATATTTCCAAACTTGCAATATCTTCCTCCTGAAATGAGGATACATGCCATCAATTTTATACAGAGTCAACGCCTGGCGTTAGCCTTAACGGCAGCGTTAGCTTCCTCTCCTATAAATAGGTGGCATTCATTCTATTCAACTTCACAACTCAATGAGCCCTATTCAATCACTCTGAAATCTCTGTGAAGGCCATATTTCCAAACCACAAAGGATCTCTCATTCATTTTTAAGAGAAGGAATCAAATTAGGATTGGATCAATGCTAACTCAACGCGAAAAACGCACGCTTCGACTTCAACGATCTTCAGCGGTTCTTCGTCATCTCCTTCAGATTTCTTCATATGGAGTTTTTAAATTTGTCTTTCATATTTTGTAATACATTTTATCTTTGTGATCGTTTCATGAATTCGCCGCGGTTGTTGGCGACTATGTTCGTGCAACTTAGGGGGAATTCGTCGCGTGTGTTGGCGACTAGGTCTAAGGTTTAGATCTAGGGGGTGCTCCCGGGCTTTCTCGGGATAGAGAGGTTAGAGCATCTTAAGGTCGTATATTGGGATAGATCGGCTAAAGCCAACCGACTCTTAGGGAAAGATTCATTATAGAAAACAAAAAGAGTTATTCGTATTCGCCTCGATTTCTAACGTCATAGAAATCTGATTTTGTAATCAATTTTATCAATAATAATCATGTCTTTATTTGTTCAATAAAATTGATTTGATTTTCAATTCTAGCACTTTACTTTTGATCCAATCTATTTCTTATAAAAAATCAAATGTTTTCTTTAAAATTATAAAGATTTCAAAAACTCTTATTCATCCCCCCTTCTCTAAGGGCACCTTAAGATCCAACAATATGTGCATTCTAAAAAGACCTATGGGTCCTTAGAAAGAAAACATTTCAATCAGCAAGGAAAACAGTTAACTGATATTGTTGGGAAAGCCCTTCTCTGCAAAGTGGAGTCCCATGATAGGATTTCTACAGAAAATAAAGATAACCAACTGGGCTCAAGTCATTCTACAGAAAATTCAAGAGAGTATTCAAGCGCCCAACCTTGGAAGAATTCTATCCCTCTTCTTGATGCAATCGTATCCTAATTATCTCAACAAGAAGTTGAGAGTCAAAGTTCAACATATGAGAAGAATGGACATCAAGGTTCTAGAGAGGTGGGAGAAAGTCTTGACAAAGTCTCCAAAGGGGAAGAAAGTTGTGAAAGATGAAGAAAGTGAAGAAGAAAGCTCCTCCTCAGGAAGTGAGCCAGTGCATGATCCAAATCTCTCAAGTTCTGGGGAGGAGGTAGAGCAAAGGGATTTTACAGTCCAAGTTTCATTACAAATAATGAACCAAGTAACACTGAAGGTGATGATCATGGTGAAGATATGGAGGTTGCTAACAATCTTGATGACTCTTTAGGCAACATGTCTGACAAAGGAAGTGCAGATAGTGCTGCAAGTGAGGGGGGGGGGGCATGACACTGAGCTCCATGCTCAGGTACTAGAAGTGATCAATCAAATCACTAAGGTTGAGGATGCTATTCACACTAGGTTGGCACTTGGCAGTCCAAAATGACCAATTTGGAGTTTCTGGGAAGATAAGTCCAGAGAAGTCTGCTGACAACTCCTGCAGGGAGATGATAAATGTTGAAGCCACAATCATTACTGGGGTTGAAGTGAGACCAACTTCAATAAGAAGATTTCCTTCTCCAATGTTTGAAGAAGCAGGAGAAATGGAAGAATTTCTCCAGGAAATAATCAACAAGAAAGATGTGTCTGAACCTGAAAGACCAAGCTCCTCCACAGGACAAATGTCAGAAGAATCATCCATGATAAATCAGATTAAGATGCTCATGGATGAGCAAAGAACTAAGATTGAAACTTATGGTGATACTGCTACCAGTGATCTAAGAAGAGATATGTCTAGTGAAACTGCAGGTCTGGGGTTAGAAATGAACCTTCTTAAAGAACACACTTTCATTTCTTTATGAGAGCAGCCCCTGCAGTTGATCACACTACACAATAGTTGGAGTTGGCACAAAAATACCCAACAGACATAATCACAAATCAATGTGCAACTGCTGATAATCTGGAGGATGTCATCACTGCTTCAGCAAGGAACATGCTTGAACACAGAAAAACTACTCTAGAAAGAATGGACTTCTGCAGTCTAGAGCTGGACAATCATCTTCTAGAAACAAAGAATCATCTGGCTGGTGGAATCAACATACTGAAGGATAAAATCCTCAATCTTCAAGCCAATCTACAGAAGGAAATATATGAAGAAGTCCTAAAGGGGGAGAGATCAATGATAAAGGCCAGTGACGATCATGCCATCTGGACCTCAAATTCTATAAGGGAAGCCCTGGACTTACCCCTAATCAATTACGATATTGAACCTGCTGAAGTGCCTGTTGCTGCCCCTGCTACATCTGAAGTGCGTGCTGCTGCTGAACATGGAAAAGGGAAAGAGATTGCATTTAAGGATGATGAAATCAAGTTAAGAAAGAAAATGTACACGACAGAAATGGAAAGAAAACATGATTATAAGCAGTGGAGCCCCAAGTCAAGAGAAATCATTTTAACTATATGGGACCATATCAAGACAAAGAAAACTGACAGAGCCAAACTGTACATCACTCAAGAGTGGACCAAGTGTGAGAATCAAGACGAAATAAGAAGGATCTACAAAAGAGATAAGCTGACAGGAAAGCTCCCAGGGGATGCAGTAGAACCTTCAAGATATCATCCAAAGCCTTATGAATATCTCACAAGATAGACTGAAAAGAAAAAGAAGGTTGTTTTCAAGAAGGCAATGTGTGGAATAGTCATAAGAGAACATGAAGAATAGTTGGATTATATTTAATGGGCAAATGTATAACTGTTTTAAATTTCAAAACATTTCAACACTTAAAATTTATGATATGCTGGTGATAGTTTTTTTGTGTTGTGCATTATTACTATGTTAAGCATATTTTTTGTTCTCTGTTCTTATTTCCTATTATTACTCATTATTGTGCTTTATCATTGACTGGGTTATGACTTCTTCAAATATGGAGAGATTGTTGGGAACACATCCCATAATGTTCCAGATTTGGAGAAGTCCCTCAGTCAATGATACGTATATTATGTATTTAATATCTATCTGATGTGACATAAGCAGAATGGGGCATCATTCATCATATATTTATTTGGACATCAAGTACAATATCTCTAAGTACAATATCATTGTGTGTGTCACTCACACAACAATATCGTTATGATCACTCACAGAGGGGAGCAGAATGAATTACTCAACCATCGACATGATAATAAGAAGAACATGACGATATCATTGTAAAATCTCAAGGAAAGTTTACTCAGTCATTTATCATCGTGTCAACAAGCTCCACATGACGATATCGTTGTAAACGTTCAAGGAAAGCTTACTAAGTCATTTATCGTCGGGTCAACAAGCTCCACATGATGATATCGTTGCAAGAGCTCAAGAAGACAGTATTTCAAATTGACGGAGATGACAAAAACAAATGTCAAATCAATCGATTCTGAAAAATGCTCTGAGACAAACCTTTTAAGGTCTCGATCGTTTGAAGTGTCAGAGCTATAAAAGGATAAGAGATGGTCAGCAAACCCTAACCTTTTATCTTGATCATTTTGTGAAATCTGAAAGAAAAGCTTGGCGGTTGCAAAAATAATAGAACAGAAAAAACAAGCTTTCTCAAGAAGAAGAAGAAGCCAAGCTTCAAGAAAAAGAAAGCTCTCACTCTAGAGAGCAAAAAGACTTCTATTCTCAAGGAAGCTCAGCACTTATCCCTGGTACAAAAACACATCCATTGATTGATCCAGTGCTGCTGCTGAAGAAAGCTTTCTACTCAGAAAGTCCTAAGAAGACTCAAGCTATAACAATAATGTTTTCTAGAGTCTAAATCTTGTAAACCAACTTTTTTATTTCTTCTGTTATATGATATATTTGAGATCTGTGGTAGGGTTGTGCTGTCAGCCTGAGTGTAGGGCTTTATTGTTAGCCTGAGGTAGGGTCTTGTGAAGACATGAGGTAGAATTCATGGGTGAATCTGAGCTGTAGGAGTGTTACCACTCTGAGGTAGGGCTGCTTCTTGCACCTGAGGTAGGATCCAAGAAGTGGATCTGAGGTATCGGACTTGTTAAGTTCCTGAGTTATAAGAGTCAAGGACTCTGAGGAGTAAGATCTTTGATTTGAGATATTGGAGGAGTTGGACTAGTCTATCACATTGCTAGATAGGTGGAGGGGGATAATGGAGTACCCATATTCTGAGGAACCACTATAACTCTATGTGTGTTATTATGTGATGTGCGTGTTTTTCTTTGTCTAAATTAAAAAAGTCTACATAGTTTAAAGAGACTAGAATATTTTAAACACATATTCACCCCTCCCCTCTAGGTGATTAGACTACTCCTTAATCTTTCACATTCATCTGATACATTTGTTGCACCCATCTAAACCAGAATGAAGAAGGAAGGAAGAAGAAGGCTTTTACACGATGCAGATTTAGGGTTTTTACATCTGTAGATCTATGGTGTTTTACACACAAAAATGAAGAGGACCGTGGAGGGGAACACGTAGATGGAGATGTGAGGAAGAAGAATGCTGAAATATTTATCGGCGGTGAGGAAATCTCCGACGACAGAGCTCGATGGCGAGGGAGGAAGGAGGAACTCACGACTTCTTCCCTTGCGCCGTCCAAAATCGAGAAAAACCCGGGGAATACACGTTTTTTCGGGTTAGGCAAATATGAAAACAATGGGTTTTCCAACAAAACCAAAACCGGTTCAATTCCTTTAAACCAAACAACTGCAGATATGAAAACAATGGGCATTGCTTAGTGCTTGATAATCAGTTCAGTTTTCTTAAAATTGACCATCACCACAGGAAAGTAAATTTACTGAAGTTTTAGGTTGTGTTCTCCAATAATTATTACAGTTGTTGTTCTGGTTCTTATCATTTCCAGTTAGATTTCTTTATATTGTTAGGGTTTTATGTACAGTGAGATATTTCCAGGGTTTTCTGTAGATTGTTAGTGTTTCTGTACAATGAGATGTTTTCAGCATAATTTCATTTTGTTCAGTTGCATTTTTTTATAATCATATTTTTGTAGTTCCAATTAAAATTTATGTTACATTTCCCTTTTGCAGCTAGTTTTTTTTTTTGCAATTGGATTTGTGTAATTCCGATCAAAATTTCATGTTGCATTTCATTTTTACAGTCGGATTTGTGTAGTTTTGGACAAAATTTCATGTTGCATTTCCTTTTACAGTCGGATTTATGGTGTCAGTCGGATTTTGAATTTTCTAGTCCAAATATTTTACTAAAATTTAATGGAATTGAAATTATGCAGATGTCATGATGTATTTACCTTAAATGCAGATGTGTTATATCTACTTTCAAGCATTATGCACATCCATTCTCCGATCGACAGATACTGTTAGTCGGCATTTCAATATCGTGCTTAGAGCGGTGTTGAACTCAGCTAGAGATTATATCAAGTTACCAGAATCGAGATCAATTCGTAGGTGGAGATAGTTTGAAGAAGGTGTTGGTGCTCTAGATGACACACATATCCAAGTGACTGTGCCTACATCAGACCATGAGAGATATAACGACTAATATATTCGATGTCTGCGACAACCAGATGAAATTCTTATGTGTCTTACCTGGTTGGGAAGTGTCTTCTTCTGATTCTAGAGTCTTGCGAGATGTACTAAAGAGGACTGACCGATTTAAAGTTCCAATTGGTAAGGCAAAATTTTGAAGCAACATTTAATTTACTGTTGATGCTAATGTAAAGTGTTAGGTAAATATTACTTGGTGGATGTTGGTTACACTAACGATCCTGGGTTCCTTTCACCGCATCGATCAACCTGTTATTATCTACAAGAATGGTCGACGCAAGGAAATAACCCCTATAATTACAAAGAGTTATTCAATCTTCGTCATGCAAGGGAACACAATGTCATAGAAAGAACATTTGGTTTATTGAAGAAGCGTTGGACAATTTTACGACAACCATCTTTTTTTAATATAAGAGTTCAGGTACTAAGTTGACAAATCTAAAATTCACATAAGTTCGTATTGACTCATCCTGAAATAAAATTTTAACGCAGGTGTAAATAATAAATGCATGCTGCGTCTTATGTAATTTTCTCATTCAGAAAGACTTGCTAGTGATTCGCAACTGCTCGCTAAGGTCGATGTTGAATTATTAGCCGAAGGGGTGACTGAAGACGCCGAGATCTTCAAATATGATGATGACATTAATCCAATTCAATCTTTAAATGAACGGGCAACCTTTCGAGACAACTTAGCCATGGAAATGTTTGAAGAGTATCAGAACCGCAATGAGATTGTGTAGTTGAACTTGACATATAATTTGGTCATAGATATATTTTGAAGTATTTTTTGGATTTCGTAGGAACAGCAAAATAGTTTATCATTTAATATTATCTATGTATGCATTTTGTATAATTTTGTATGGTCTCTGGATGAATTTGGCCATAGTCTATTTTGAAGTGTTTTTTGTCTATGGATGTATCATGATATATTTTTTTTTTGTATTTTGTATTTGAGAATAGTTTATTTGTTCTTTATTTACATGTAATAAGAAATGACTAGCGACTCAATCAAAGAGAAATCTTATGTTCACTGGGCTAGTAAAATGGATCATACGCTTTCAAACATTCTATTGGAGGAGCATGAGAATGACCATAAAACCCCGAATGGATGGAAAGGTGTGACATTTACAACAACAATTAATGGCATTAAAGAGGCCAATAATATAACTTTTACTGAGGAAAAGATAATGTCAAGGTTGAAAACATGGAATAAGTATTACAAGGAGGTGTTTGCGATGCTAGATACAAGTGGTTTCAGATGGTTTTGGGAAGTCAAGGTGGATAACGAGGAAGTATGTGCCAATTATGTAACGATAATTTTCATGGCTTACATTATTTATATTTTTATTATTTTTCATGGCAACCTCACTATAGACAAATCATTTTGTGCAAGCTCATCCGACGGCGAAGCACTATAGAGATAAAGTTATCATTAGCTGATCAAATTTGGGCATATTATGCTGCGCTGACAAAGTTACAGGTAGTTTTGCAGCAACAACAAATGAGACAGTGAATGCGTTTGATGTCAGGACATTTGGAGAGGAGAGCATTGCAGGAGAACCTACTTCAGTAGCAGGGAGCAGTAGAGAGAGGAAGAGGAAGACAAATCCCGCTGAAGTAATCGCAAGTGCGATTACTCAAATGGCAACAAGTATGGAGCAGACGGCTATCGCTATAACAAATGATGTTGCAAAGCCTACAGAGATAAGTTCTGCTCAGATTTACTAAGTGCTAGGTCAACTAACGAATCTGACAGACCTTGAATTACTGAAAGCCATGAATCTCCTCGGTGATAGCTGCACTAAGTTCGACAGATTCATCACCCTACCCGTTCACACGAGGACAGCGTGACTTCGCTTGCAATTTTATGGGAATAGATATTGAAGTCTTCAGTTTGGGTTGTTTATGTTTTCAAAATATTTTGTGTTATGTTGTTGTGTATTGGAACATTTTAGTTCATGTTGTTGCTATGTATTGAAATATTTTTTGTTGTGTTTATGTCTTCAAAACACATTGTGTTATGTTGATTTAAAAAAAATTCATGCCTGCATTTTTATACTTCTAAACAGAATTGCAGATTTCATGCAATTCCTGTGGATGAATTTCATCCTGCATCCGAACAACAGAATTGCCCAATTCCAATACCTGCAGCTCAAAATATTTCTACAACCGAACAACGTAATTGAAATGGTTTTGGTTTTGACTGAATTCCAATTCTTCAAAACCAAAACCTGCAATACAAACGGACCTTAAATCTTTCACACTTTCTTAAAAAAGTTATTCTTTTCCATCGTTCCCTTCTTCTGCGCCAATTTCGCGGAGTTGCTAGGTCGCCGGGGGTAAGGGGGGAGTAAAGTGCGGGCATCCAACGGTCTGCGTGGATGCCCACTCACATCTCAAAGCGAACACAATTCAAAGCGCTTTGAGATGTGTGCGGCATCCACGCGGATCATTGGATACCCACACTTTACGATAAAGTGCATCACCCACATTTTACTGCCCCTTTACCCGTTGCCAGGTCACTCAAGGATAGGTAAAAAATGTGAAATGAAAAAGATAGGCCCACAAAAATCGCACTATTTATTCAGCCGTAGTGAACCGTTGCACACCAAATTCTCTCTCCAAATTCGAGTAGTGCTTGGATTTAATATTTTGGGTTTAATAAGCTCGGCTCCATGGCGAAATATATCGTAGACGGTTCCGACTCTTCCGACGACGAAGGGCCGTCGCCGGCGCAAAAATACGAGCAGTTAGGGTTGGCTGATTCCCTCCGTCGACCTTACGATTACTCCTCTTCCTGCCAGGAACTCGCTCTCATCCTCAGACGCGCCTACGCGAAGCTTCCCAAGTCTCTTCAGTCCATCATCTTCCGCGACACTCTTTCTGCTTTTCGCCTTCTTCCCAAGTTAGCTTCTCTCCGCATTTAATTCCAACGATTCTCGTCAGTAGTTTCGATTCTTCTAAGTATGGTTGTTTTATTTAAGACCTAGTAATCCACAACAGTGGTGGATTAGTAGACTGCGCAGGTGACAATATTTCGATCCATAATTATCCACCAGCATAAAAATGCAGTCATTTTCCTGGGACTTGGGGGAGGCGCATTGTTATGTTATTATTTTGAATTCAGTTGCGCAGCAACAGCCGTTGTATTAGTTATTGTTTTTACCTATATCCTCCATATTTATTTCTTCCTATTTACTCTCAATTCCTTTTCAAGTTTTGGGTGGAAGCTAGAATGATTGCATTGTTCAGACCGAGGCTTTAAGGAAATCCTGCACCACCCATAATAAACATTAGTATCGTATCACTGGTATCCTGATCATCAACTTCCATTGCCATGGGGGAGCACAATACTCAAAACCAGGGCTTGCGTAAAGAAGTCGATTCAATTAAGCAGACTCTTTAGGAAATGAACCATAAGAAATCGATGACGATGGAAAAATTGTGCAAGATGATTGCAACCCTGTCAAAGGAGCGTGAAGCCATACCATATGTAAGAGAGTCGGGGTACGACACCCATAGGCGCAGTTGCAAACACACATGGCTAACAAGAACAAAGAAAATGCATTATAAATAATAAGTACTCGACAATCCCACTGAGGCGCAAGCACGCCATTTATATCACAAATAAATGCAGTACATACAACAGGAGAAAAATACAGAGGATCTGATGAACTGCACCACGTGTGGAATCAGACACCTCCACACGCTGAGAAATAGTAGAACTTACTGCAGTCCGTTGAACAACGGACGCACAAGGTTCACAGACGAATCTTCGTCGTCGGACGATGACCAACCGCTGCTACCATCGGAGAGGAACATTGCCTAGGCCAACTGTAATCGTGCATGCCTTTGACACCAAGCGCACACCACTTCTCCTCCTCCAACGACTGAACCTAGCCGATCCCAAGCCGGTCCTCTAAACTCCGTTGTCGTAGGCCGCCAATGTGAAACCGACCTAACTCCCTTCACCACAACACCTCCTCCAAGACCGGCGCAACACTCTCCTCCAAGATCGACAACTATCTCCTCAAAAGATAAGCACTCCTACCACGAAGGCAAAAGGGCCGACGTCGCTTGGCGGCGAGGAATAACGGCGGCGAGAAGAACGACGCTCCTCTCCTTCCCGAGATCAGGATCCTTCAGGCGCCTGCATTTTCTTCTCTCCCGAACAGGTAGTCGGTGGCTTCCCTGGCTTGCAGCTGCTCCTTTGCGAACAAGAGGGGCGGCAATGCGGTATTTTCATGTTCTATCGGGGGGTCGGGCAGATAGATGGTGCACTTAGGTCTCAAATGAGGCCCAACAAGAGACCCTTATTGGATTCGAATTCGCAAAGAAGGTCCTAAACAAGGTCCTCATCATCAGAGTGTCAAATTCCAACCAAGGCCTTGAAGGAGGAAGACAACCGTTGATGACCTACAATCCTTCAACTCCCTTAAGCTGGCACAAAGTGATTAGGACCACGAAGAAATAATCCCCAAGGGAGGTAGAAGAAAGAAGAGCTACGGGACTTTACTTTTTGTGTGATGAAACGTTTTCTAGTGGACACAAGGGTGGTGCACCAAACCAACTTTATGCGTTAGAAATGGAAGGATATGGTAGAGATAGTGAAATTGAGAACACTTTTGAAGATGCACTGGTAAAGCAAGGCCAACCCAACCAAGAGTTATTGATAGTCTATCAAGTCTCCATGCATGTCCTTATCGGGATTATTGATCATCACACCATGAGGGTGGCTGGATATTATCAAGGGCCACACATTTTGTGGGACTTGAACCTCGTGTTAGCTTAGAGGGATTGATCCCACCACCCAGTTTATTATGAGTAAGGGTTCCTTATTTAGGGGAACTTGCTTTGCATTTGTGAAGGTCCATTTCGAAAAATCTTACTTATGCAACTCCATACGTTAGGGCTAGGAAGATATATAAGCCAGCTTAAGTTACTAGATCATGCTAGCTCTCAATATATTTGGCCCAAGATGAAGCATGGCATTGTTAGACTCATTAGGAAGTTTATGACTTATTAGTTATTTTAGGGCATGCGCAAAACACTGACCTTTATATACCCCATTATCCATTTCCAAGAAGCCTTGAGAGTTGAGATAACGTGTTCATGAATTTGTAGTAGGTCTACCACTAACATCGTGTAAAGTTGATTCCATTTTTGTGGTAGATCGATTTTCCAAGATGACACGCCTTTTCTCCTGCAGAAAACTTCTAATGCGACACGTTTGACGTTTTCCAAATTTTCTTTAGGGAGATTGTGTGACTCTACAGGATTCCTCTGACGTTTACTTTAGATAGGAACACAAATTTCATGGGACTTTTTTGGAAAACTCTCTGAGGCACACTAGACGCTAAATTAGAATTTAGTAGTGCGGACCATCTTTCAGACTGATGGTCAAATTGGAGTCGTTAGTCGAAGTTTTACCAACTTTCTTCGGTGTTTGGCTGGGGAACAATCAGAACACTGAGACTTGGTCATTCCATTGGCTGAATTTACTTATTACAGCTCAAGTCATTCTTGTGCATGCATATCATGTGTTATCTCTTCATTGGACTGCGTTCTTTTTTTTTTCTTTTCGAGTTGTGCACCCTTTCTTTGTTGGTTTTATTTTCGAAGTCACAAAAAGTCCTTCGGTGGTGCTTTCATTATATTATTGAGTTGGGGGTTACTTTATAAAGGAAATTATATCCAGGTAACTGAACTATTTTTACCAGTTGATGTTTACTTTGAGAAACACAATTAAAAATCTAGAGTTGCAAGCAATACAAACATGACCTTAATATTTTCCTTTCTCATCATATGTATGTGGTTCTTTTGGCATACATGTGTTGGCGTTTGTGCAATTGATTAATTAGTGCATTACATATTTAAATATACATTCTTTGAAAAAATATTTATTATTGATTTATATGCACATGTTTATGGGTTGAGTATAGTCTCCATAAGGTTATGTTTGTGCTTGTGTATTTTGATACGCAGTTACATATATACATTTTAATTATATATATAAATTTAAATTATATATATAAATTTAAAATTTATATAGTTTTATTTTCGTATTAAAACTTGAAAGTGATACTTTTCACACAACTACTTAACAATTATAGATCTAACCGCATGTTTCCCATCCCAAAATCTGACTGGCTGTTAGTACATCTATGTTGCTGCAGTGTTGAACCAGATATTGGAATCCCAGCAGCGAATCTCCTTGTCCAAGCTGCAGAAGCTGCACTGCCCAAGCAGAAGAAAACACTGGCTTCCTCCGAGTTCAAGCATTCTGTGGTTGCACAGAGGAGGCGTGGTAAAGTTCATCAAGTTGCAGGTATTAACACATTATTGTGTGGCTGGCTTAATTTTCAAGTTCTTACTGAGCTAATTCTATGCAAAGTCAGTCTCAAGTTGCTATTCTCAGCACAACTCTTGGAACGTTGGCATAGCTTTGTGATGCATGCGCTTTTTAGGCATTCCCATTCTACGCACATTATGATATATGATAGGTAGGACGTAAAGGCATGTACTGGACATTTTTTAAGCATAAACAATTTTGATGGGGTTCCCACTAAAGCTTCCCGAGTCAAGCCGGGCCAAAGCGCTCAAGCAAGTCAACCCGACCGAGTGAACCGCACGAGCAAACCACGCTCGCTCGAAGGGTCCCGAAGCCGCCCAAAAGGGCACACTGACAAGGCACGCGCACGGAGCCGCAAGGTTGCGCGCCGCGTACGGCCTCCCCGTGCAAGGCCGTGCGCGCGCGGCCTCACCGCGCTCGCGCGCCTGGCCAAGGCCGCAGGGCCTCCCAGCTCGCGCGCGCCAGGCCGCACGCGCGCTCTAGGGCGCGCGCACGCAGCCTCCTCGCGAGTGCACACAGCCTCCCCGCGAGCGCGCGCAAGGCTGCGCGCGCGTGACCTCTTCTCTCTCGCGCGCGCTGCCGCCTCCAACCGTCGCTGCCACCTCCGACCGCCGTCCGCCGCCGCCGTCCGCCACCGTCGCCGGGCGACTTGCCCGGGCCGCCTGAGGGGCATGTTCATCATTTTCGGAAAATTGGTGATCTAGGTGACCGGAACTGAGCAACGTCATTTGTCAACTCAAAATCCAACCAGACGCAATTACCAGTGCGCCCCTCCAGAAACGTTATAAAAAGTCTCTCAGGTCTTCATTTGAAGAAACGCAACCAGAGAGAGGAAAGAGTTCTGAGGTTTTCCGGCGAGGACTTAGCACTTTGCTCGCTCCGAATCCGCTCTGTTCGCTCTCAAGTCCGCTCTCTTTCAAAACTCCAGAGGACGCTCCTGCGAGCACTGGAGAAGGCACCAGAGAACGCTCTCGTGGAGGCTTCGAAGACTTGGACTTTTTCTCCCTTTTCTTTCTCAAAGCTTGTAAACGGAGAGGTGACATGTCATCCTTTTGGAAAATCAATCTCTTGTAATCGCCAAGGAACTAGTGGAATTTGGCCGGCACAAATCCGGCCATGTGGTTTTTCACCCTTTTTGGGGTTTCCACGCTAAACGTCTCGCTGTCATTGCCGTTGGTTCGCTTTTGACAGTTTGCACGCTCGACTCAATCTTGAGCTAAGGCGGTCCGATTCTCCAGACCGGGAGAAAGCTGAGTCAGTGTGGCGACGTTTGTGGGAAGGTGTTCCCAAAACACTGAAACATTTCCGAAGACAACGCTTGTCCCGCGCAAGTGCTCCTGACCAGCAACGATGACAAGAAAAATTGTTCGCACCGCTAACGAGGCAGCTCACGAGGAGCCTGCTGATCTAACCCCCGCTAACTCACCTGCAAGCAACTCTCCACTTATGGTTGAAGTCGCCGCCTCTCCAACAACTTCCATGGAGGAGCATGTACGACTAGTCGAGGAGCGTAAGGCAGAGTTGCTCACCCTCTTTCGAAATTTGGGAGCCTCTAATCCTCCTAATCCTGTCATCGTTCAAGGAGTGAGACCGCCGATTGGGGAGAAATATGGGCATGGGGGGGCACCAGGACACAAACATACAACGTCCCATTCACCACATCTCCCCACTAGCTCCACAGGTCCTGGCGCATCCCGTTCTGCCCGGGTTCAAGCTCCCCAACTTTGAGACTTTTGACAGGTCAGACGACCCTCTGGAGCACGTCAGACACTTTGCAACCATCATGTGTTTCTACAGTGCTCCAGACCAACTTTTGTGTCAAGTATTCTCGACAACTCTGAACGGACAAGCTTGCACCTGGTTCCACTCCCTGAAAGAGGGAGAAATCAATAACTTTGCGGAGTTAACTTGGTTGTTCGCAGATCAATTTGTCGCCAATCGGCGAATCTTTCGGGATCCCTCGCACCTCTCGGGGATCCGACAGATCGAGGGAGAGTCACTTAAGAATTTCTTCCGCCGCTTCACTACAGATGCACGACAGATTCCGGGGGTCAACCCCGAGCTCCTACGCGGTGTTTTCCTCGGAGGGCTCGAACCAGGAAAATTCCACTCCATGCTGATGAGGGAAACGATGCCCAGCTACCTCGACCTCGTCCACCGAGTTGAGGCTCAAATCGCGGCAGACGAGGCAATCAAAACACACCGACAACAGTTCGAAGGAAGCTCAAAAAGGAAGAGGAATCATGAGCCATTGCAAGATCCCAGGGGGAACGACGAGCGTCACGACAACCCCCGCCAGTACCGGGGAACTCGTCAGCATCAGGACTACACTCCCTTAAACACCACCCAAACCAGCGTACTCCTTGCCATCCACACAGTCATGAGATTTGCAGGCCCGAGCCGCTTGCACCAATAGGAGAAACTAGTCGCAGTACTGTGACTTCCATCGCGGATACGACCACAGGACCGAAGGCTGCAGCCGGTTGAAGGACGAGATCGAGCATCTCGTCCGGCAAGGTCACCTCGAAAGATTCGTGCAGAACCCAGCTCCGAGCCAACTTGCACCATAAAATGTCATTCCACTAGAGGGCCACGCAGCAGCGTGACACCGATAAGCCGGAGACCCCGGGCAGTGGGGAGGACTCTCCCCCTAGTAGAGCGCGCAAAGCCTGTGCCTCATTTATCTGTAATTTCCCTTTTCCCGCTTTCCTGCTTTTTGCTTTAGCATTGTTGCGGATCACTCAGTTTTCCCCCAGTCCTGAGAATCAGACAGTCTTAGCTCGAGAGTGAGTCGAGTGCGCAACTAGTCAAAAGTAAACCAACAGTAATGACATCGACACGTTTTAGCGTGAAAACCCGGAAAGGGTGAAAAACCACGTGGCCGGATCTGTGCCGGCCAAATTCCACTAGTTCTTTTGCGGTTACAAGAGTTTGAGATCCTTGGAGGGTGATAGACCACCTCCTCGTTTAGAAGTCTTTTAGAAAGAAAAAAGTGGAAAAAGTCTAAGTCCACGAAGCGTCCTCAAGAGCCTTCTATGGTATTTGCGGGAGCGTCCTCTTGAGTCTTGGAAGAGAGCTGTCTTGGGAGAGAGCGGAGCGAGTTCTGAGCGAAGGAGAGAGCAGAATGCTGTCTTCTCCGGAAAATCTCAGAGCTCTCTCTTGTCTCTTGGATTGCCTGTCTTCAAATGAAGGCCTGAGGGCTTTTTTATAGCTTTCCTACAGGGCCTCCTCGCGCACGCACTGCCTCCCTGCGCGCGCAAGGCCGGGCGCGCGCGTCCTCTTCCCGTGTGCACGCGCCTGCGGCGCGCCGCCGCCTCCAACCGTCGTCGTCTCCTCCGACCGTGTTAAGGTCGCGCCTTAGGCGCGCCTAAGATTCCAAGCTCAACAGGCTCAGAGGCTTGCGCTTTCGTGCGCCTATTTTGTGCCTTTGGAGCATAAAAGGCACGCCTGAGTGCAATTTCTGTTGCAAACCTTTTTTTCCCAAAAGAAAGAAAGAAAGAAAGAAATAATGTAAGAACTCAATAGTTTTTGCTTGATTTAGTGTTTGTGAAACCTAATCGAGTGTTAAGACTTAGATATGATGCAAGTGACCACATTAATTCTGTTTTTTAAGAGATATAAATGATAGTAATGAATGATTAATGCGTAGAATAGATGAAAAATTTGATCAAGAAGATTAACTGATGTTTGATGCTTATTTTTTAAAATCAATATGGTTGCGCCTTGTCTTCGTTAGGCGTGCGCCTGCGCCTTGAGCCTAAGCTCCAAGACCCCTTTGCGCCTTAGTGCGCCTTGTGCCTCTAATAACTAAGCCGTCGCTGGGCGACTTGGCCGGGACGCCCGGGGGGCATGTTCGTCATTTTTGAAAAATTGGTGATCCAGGTGACTGGAACCGAGCAACGTTATTCGTCAACTCAAGATCCAGCCAGACACAATTACCAGCGCAGCCCCTGGAAAAGCTATAAAAAGGCCCTTAGGCCTTCATTTGAAGACACGCAACCAGAGAGAGAGAAGAGAGCATTGAGGTTTTCCGACGAGGACTTAACATTTTGCTCGCTCCTTCGCTCTAAATCCGCTCTGTTCGCTCTCAAGTCCGCTCTCTTTCAAGACTCCAGAGGACGCTCTTGCTATCACGACCCGTCTAATAACAACTATCAGAGTGCGCTACGGGCGTGTCGTGATGCCACATGCATGGGCGAAGAGAATTCCATGACTGTTAGGCGAGAGCTAAAATTATAATGTTAGTTTTAAAATAATTGATTTGAGGAAAACTGGTTTATTTTTTTACTGCGGAAGGTTTGGTGTTAAAATTGATGCACATGCACTTTTATAAACTCCCATGTCACACACAGTACTTACAAAAATGTAAACGCAACAAACCACAGAAATGAACATGCCATTAATATTAAATTGCAATACATCAGAAAAAGCTAGCAGTTGTCCATGACTCAAAAGAAAGTAGCTGATCGTAACTTATTACATCATAACGAATCCAACAATAAAAGAAACCAAATACATAGAACCTGGCACAACGGCAAACAGAAAACAAGTAAACCTCCAGGAAACACAGGAACTTGATGCAGCTCGGGCTCAGGTGGCAGGCGGCGCAGTCACGAAAGCTAAGGCAAATTCCAAACAAAAGGAAAAATGCCTCAGAACATAGGAAATTATAGTAAACAAGTTATAAATTTAATTATGTGCAAGAGAAATCAAAAATTTTAAAGTACCAATTAATCCTGGAGCAAGCTAGTGAAACACACAAGTAACTGAAACAAGCAGAACTATCGAAAATTTATTAGCCTACTCCGGAGTATAGCATAAACGTTCTTGCAACGACATAAACTGTAATCGTTGAAATGCGTAGGTGTTTACAGCGGATGCACATGGTTCACACTCAAGTTCAAGTGGAAGTCTTACCAGAATAAGAGTATTTCCTGCTTACCGTGACCATGCAAACAAGACGATGCACCATCTAAACCCTAGCTTCCAAGATTTGCTTATAACACTCAGGACCTAAATGATTCATGATTTTTTTGTAGAGACTTCTAACATAACATGACATGCTTATGAGCAATGATTCTTGCGTTGTCAGATACAGTTAGTAACTTAAATACAGGTATAAAGTAACTTAAATTCTTAGTTTGCAAGCGAGAGGAAATTCTCCACTTACCTTAAGGTGATGCCGAAACTACCAGTGGCAGCTAAAAGACACAAGCAGAAACAAGGGCCCTATTGAACCTGATCAAACACAATCATAATTGATATATGACATAAAGGGAATTCATATACTAGCACGGACAATTTAATCAACACGTAACTTTGATCAAGAACGGGTTTAGAGATTTACCTCCCTTAAGAGTGAGGGGAGAAGAGTTACCACGAAGGATCGGGGGACTTGGCGGCGCTCGGGTGACGAAAACCCTAAATCGGAGAGGGTTTTGGAGAGGTTCCACCACTAGATCCGACGAGCGGCACCGGAAACACAAACAAATTCGAGATTAGACGATTATACGACAAACACATGTTGGATCGACGTAATCACATCATTTGGGGCGCGGAAATTACCAATTAATTGCAATAAAATCTGGATAAAGGAGCAATGAGGAGATCCTTACCCCAAGGAAGCAAAATCGGGCTCAAGGATCCGAATTCGAGTCCAAAATCCGAGAGGAGGAGGGTTCGAGCAAAACCCTAGGAGGAAACGGAGAAGAAGAGGGTTGCCGTCCTTTATAAGAGGGGAAAGGGACTGCCGACCCTAGGATTTTTGCTGCCGACCTGAGGAAGAGAGGGTTGCTGCCGGCTGAGGGAGAGAGAGTTGCTACCGCCGGACAGAAGAGGTGGAGAAGCAGGCGGCGGCGCTGGCAGGAGGAGGCGAAGGAGGAGGCGCTGCGTGCGAGATCTGGAGGGCTAGCGGGAGATGGGATCTGGAGGGCTAGCGGGAGACGGGAGACGGGTGGCTAGCGGGAGACGGGAGACGAGCGGCTAGCGGGAGACGGGAGACGAGACACGCCCTAGCCGTACGCGATGAATGAATCGGGAGAGGGCTCGTCGGAGGGGTTAAAGAGGAGGGGCTGCGATTAGCAAAAATAGGCAAAATTTAGGTTTTTTTATTTTATTTTATTTTTAACTTTGAGTTGTTACATTCTCCCCTACTTAGGAAGTTTCGTCCCAAAACTTTCTGAGGATTCCCTTAATGGGGTCTCTTAAGGCGAATATTCAGATACCATTCATTCCAACAAGGTTTGCAAACCAAAATACAGAAACTAACTCTGAATATACGGAAATAGAAAAAGAAAACAAGCGCGGAGACTTACCAATATCAAGAGAATAAATGTGGATACTTGCTACGCATGTCGAATTCAAGTTCCCAGGTGTACTCCTCAAACTTGTCATGCGTCCAAAGCACTTTTACCATAGGAATGGTTCTTTTTCGAAGCTTGCGTTCTTGATATTCCAAAACCTTAGTAGGCTCAACAGGATACGAAAGATTAGCTTCAAGAATCACAGGAATCTCTTCAATGATGGACTTAGGATCAAGAATGTACTTCCGAAGTTGACTAACATGGAAGACATTGTGAACACCAGCAAAGAAACAGGTAACTCCAGGCGATAAGCAGATTCCCCAACACGCTCTGAGATAGAAAACGGTCCCATGAACCTCGGGCTAAGCTTGTGATGGCGACCAAACTGTTTCACCCCAGGAGTAGTGGAAACCTTCAGGAACATCTGATCACCCACAACAAATTCTAACGGACGACGGCACAGGTTTGCATATTTTCTCTGTCTCTCGATAGCACGACTGAGCTGAAGTCGAGTCTTCTTTGTGGCTTCTTCCATTTCCTGGAGTAACTCAGGTCCCAACACAACATTTTCACCAACTTCTGACCAATAGAGAGGGGTCCTACAACGTAGCCCATACAGTGCTTCGAAGGGGGTCATTTTGAGGCTCTCTTGATAGCTATTATTGTATGCGAATTCCACCAAAGGTAGGTGCTCATCCCAAGCTCCCTTGTAGTCCAAAATATAACACTGAAGCATATCTTCAAGAATCTGATTAACTCTTTCGGTCTGACCATCGGTTGTCAGATGATAAGCGGTGCTCAGGTTGAGATCGGTGCCCAACGCTTGCTGAAAGCCTTTCAAAAAATGAGAAACAAACAGTGTTGTAGATATCGGCCGACATGTCCGACATGTCGGTCGACATAAAGGTTTTGGGCAGAAAACGCCACGACATCGACATTTTAAGCAAAAATGTCGTTTTTGAAAATATCCCCGATATTTCGGTATTCAGGCCCCGATATATCGGTCTTAACCGATAACCGATATATCGGGCGATATCTCGCGGACGATATATGACGAGTACTATAAATATATATATTTCATTTTTTTAAGCGTCCGAGTGGTAATATTTTGTTTTGTGCTACATTTTCTGCATCTCTCTGAGCCAAGATTTGACTTCTTTCTCGCTCACATTTGACGCTCTTTATGTCGTTTACTGTCGTCAATGCTTCTTTTTATGCAATTTATAAACATACATTATGTGTATATATGTTTATTGTTTAAATTATAAACATACATTATGTGTATATATGTTTATTGTGTAATTTATAAAAATACATTATGTATGTAACTGCACATATTTATAAAAAATGTTTATATATATGAATAAATTTATTTAAATATTAAAATCCGACATTGTAAAATATCCCCGATATTTCCCCCGCAATCCGACATACGATATTTCAAACTAAAACCGACATGAACCCGACATCCGACATCTGCAACCTTGGAAACAAATCTCGAGTCACGATCTGATACAATCCGCAAAGGGATCCCGTGAAGTCTAACGATCTCCGACACATTGATTCGAGCCATCTTCTCAGTAGAGTGACCTTCCCTATAAGGGATGAAGTGAGCTACCTTGGTCAACCGATCCACTATGACCCAAATCGCATCGTGCCCTCTCCGAGTGCGAGGCAAACCTGTGATAAAATCTATAGAAATGTCCTCCCACTTCCATTCAGGGATGGACAGAGGCTGCAAAAGACCACCAGGACGCTGACCCTGAGCATTCACCTTCTGGCACGTTAAACATCGGGAAACGAAGCGAGCTATAAAATTCTTCATACCAGGCCACCAAACAATCTACTTCAAGTCCTGATACATCTTATTATTGCTCGGATGACCAAATGTGCGGGATTCATGAGCTTCACGACAAATAACATCAAGTAATTCAGGAACATCGGGGATGCACAGACGGCCTTGGAAACGCAAAACATCATCAAAGATAGAGAAATCCGGAAGAGACTCAAGTTCAACCCTTCGGCGAATGCGCTGGAGAACGGGGTCGGAAGGCTACAAATCTTTCACCTGCTCCACCCACGACGGACCAAAATCTGACCTTGACCTTTTGGTGAGATGGATATGTCCATCCGCTCGAGGTCACCAATCAGAGCTGTAAGAGTACCTGACATGGGTCCACAAGAGGAAACGGAAACTTGACGACTCAACGCATCAGCTACCGCATTGGCCTTGGCGGGAACATAAATAAGCTTCAAATCATAGTCTACTACAAATTCGACCCACCGCCTCTGACGAAGATTGAGATCCTTCTGATCAAAGATATACCTCAAGCTCTGATGGTCAGTGAAGAAGTGGCACTTCACGCCATAGAGATAATGTCGCCAAAGCTTCAAAGCAAACACCACTGCAACGAACTCCAGATCATGGGTGGAGTAGTTGCGCTCGTGAGTCTTCAACTGTCTCGACCCCTAAGCGATAACACGGTCATCCTGCATCAAGAAACATCCCAACCCAATTCCGTAAGCGTCAGTATAAACTGAAAAATCTGCCCCCTCAGAAGGAAGGGCTATAACTGGCGCCGAACACAGACGTTGCTTCAGTTCCAAGAAGGCCTGCTCACACTGATCTAACCACTCGAATCTAGCATGCTTTTGAGTTAGTTTTGTCAGCGGGGCAGCAAGAGAGGAAAAACCTTTGACGAAACGCCGATAGTAGCCAGCAAGCCCAAGGAAACTGTGAATTTCAGTAGGGGTAGAAGGTCGCTTCCAGTCCAAAACTGCAGAAATCTTGGCAGGGTCAACATAAAGTCCATCTCCTGAGATAACATGACCTAAGAAGGAAACACGATCCAGCCAGAACTCACATTTCGCCAACTTAACATAAAGTTGATGCTGACGAAGGGTGGAGAGAGAGTTTAAGATGAGCAGCATGCTCCTCACGAGTCTTGGAATAGACCAGAATGTCATCAATGAACACGATGAACTTATCCAGATATTCACGGAAAACACGGTTCATCATATCCATAAAAGCAGAAGGAGCGTTAATCAAACCAAAGGACATAACTAAGAATTCAAAATGTCCATACCGAGTCCGGAAGGCGGTCCTGGGAATGTCAGATTCTTTGATCTTTAGCTGATGGTAACCCGACCTGAGATCTATCTTAGAAAAGACGGTGCTACCCTTGAGCTGATCAAATAGATCATCCACTCGCGGAAGGGATACTTATTCTTGATTGTAACCTTATTCAGATCCCGATAATCGATGCACAGCCTCATGGAACCATCCTTCTTTTTCACGAAGAGGACGGGGGCTCCTCAAGGTGAATAGCTAGGACGGATGTATCCACGCTCAAGCAGTTCACCCAACTGCGATCTAAGCTCCTCAAGTTCGCGCGGGGTCATACGATACGGAGCCTTAGATATAGGGTGTATCCCAGGCTCTATATCAATAGAGAACTCTACATCTTGATCAGGAGGCATCCCAGACAATTTGACGGGGAACACGTCAGGAAACTCAGAAGCAATCAGGATAGACTCGAGTTGAGGAGTGGCAACATCCGAAAGTGAAGCAAATGCAAAACAAGCAGAACATCCATGACTGAGAAGGCGAGTGGCGCGCACAGCAGAAATTACCTTCAGGTGGCTGCGGGTCTTAACGTGAATGCTGAAGTCCTTGCCATCGATGTTGAGATTGACCCTCTTTGCCACACAGTCCAGCTTTGCTTTATACGCAACCAACCAATTCATACCCAAGATTACATCGAACTCGATCATTTCCAGAACTATAAGGTCGGCGGAGACTTGCAATTCACCCAGCAAGATCGGACAGTTTGGAATTCCCCTACTAGAAAGGTGCAGATGACTGGGCACAAAGATCTCGTAAGGGACCTCAAGTGGGGAAGTAGGCCAACAATGAAGGTCCACAATATGTCGAGCGATGATGAAAGAGTGAGATGCACCAGAATCAAATAAAATTTGCATCCACTTATTCTTGACCCTAAATCTCCCTAGAAGAAAGGGATCATAAACGCATTCACGATTATTCGACACGAAGGCAGGCAAACTAAGATGCAGAAAATAATTAAATAAACACCAACGCATACATACCCAAGATGACGTCGGTAGACGCAAGCGCCTCGCCCCGAGAGATGACATTCAACGCAGCTTTGCTCTTCTCCTGAGTTCCAGAAACAGCTTGTAGAGGCTGAGCGGGGATCGGGCTTTCCTTCATAAGACAGTCTTGGACGTGGTGCCCAACTTGCCCACACCTGTAGCAAGCATTCTGCTTGCGGCGACAGTCCTTCACCAAGTGGACCGGCCTCTTGCAGTAAGCACACAGAGGCGGTAGAGACAAGCGTCATCTGAGGTTGTTGCGCAGGAATACCCATCTTCTGCTTCTTCAGGAGGGAGAAGCAGACTTGGGCGACATGGCCCACCTTGTGGCAGAAGGCACACACACCTCCTTGGACTTGAAGCCTTGCTCCTGAGATGGAGCACCCTTGCGCTTGAGGTCAGAGGTTACGACATTGCTAGAACCATGCTGGACTTTCTTGGCAGTACGATCCAGCTCAATGGCCTCCTCTTGCAAGGCGGCACCCACCGTCTCGGCGTAGGTGGTGGCGCCATGAGCTACCACATGCTGGCGGAAATCATGTCGAAGTCCCTTCACGAAACAGATGATCTTCTTGGATTCATCAGGCACAAACTCTGCGGCAAGGAGGGATAGGCGAGAGAACTCCTTTTCGTACTCGATCACTGTCCTGTTGGGCTGCTGGAGAGACAAGAACCTCTCAGCTAGCTTGTCTCGCTCCACAGAAGAGAGAAACTTCTCCAAGATAGCTTCTTTGAACTGTCCCCAAGTCAAGGTTGCAGAATTCGGGAGACTGCGGCGCTGAAGCCACCAGGTGTAAGCATCCTCAGTTAGCTGGTAGGCCGCAAGGAGAACCTTCTGAGCTTCTGGAACTCCAGCATACTCGAAATGCTTCTCCATCTGGGAGAGTCATTCAGATATCACAAAGTAATCTCGATTGCCATCGAAAGACGGCGAATTCAACCTCTTGAATGCCAAAGTATCTGCCATTGCTACGGGCGGGGCAGCCAGGCTTGACACGAGCGGGGTCACCAGGGTGACGATAGGCGAGCCGGTCCCAGAATCAGAAGCAGGAGGGGTGGCTCTAGGAGGGGTAGTGGTGATAGCAACTCCAGCTGTCCCTGCGCTGCCGGAACCAAGGACTGGATCAGGAGTTTGGCGATCCTCTTCCAGGCGGGTGAGACGTTCCAGAATCTGCCTCAGCAGCTGGGCAGTGGCATCTCCAGAAGCTCCTCCCGCTGAAGAGGTAGCCTGCTTGCGTTGCGGTCGCGTAGGAGCCATCTAGAAAGAGACAAAAGAATCGAGTAAGAGAAACATTCACGCTAAACATAAAGGGTTGAGACTAGGGGTTCTAGCATTATAATACTGTCAAATACGTAAATCATGTAATAGTTTCCTCATTTTCATTGGACAACTCTAGGTAATGATCATGTAAATGCAAAGATTAAATCAAGTGCGATGATAAATGATTTGTAAATCCATGTGTGTACATTCGTCATCTGTTGTTCTTAGCTTAACACTTGTGCAATGATTTATGCTATGCATGCAATGCAATTTGTGTCTAGAATGCATTATTATAAATGTTCATGAATGACTATACATGCCATGTTAAGTGCCCATTTCACTTAACATGTCATGCATATTATGATACTAATGCAATCGCACTTGAAAATATTAAACTGTCCATAACCATTTAATATTTGCAAGCGGTGTATATCCTAGTGGAAAATTCATATGCACATAAATGTTAAGTTTGTCCATAACCCCTTAACATTCGTGTGCATACTACTCATGTTTATGAGTGTAGTGTGAATGCTTCAGCCTTGAACAACAGACAACAACAAGGTGAGTGAAGAAATGAAACATGCATATTTATTTATATAAGAGAGTTCAAAACACGTAGAAATTATAAAATACTAAATCTTTAGATGTTCAACCTCCCTCTGATACCAACTGTCACGACCCGTCTAATAACAACTATCAGAGTGCGCTACGGGCGGGTCGTGATGCCACAGGCATGGGCGAAGAGAATTCCATGACTGTTAGACAGGAGCTAAAATTATAATGTTAGTTTTAAAATAATTTATTTGAAGAAAACTGGTTTATTTTTTTACCGCGGAAGGTTTGGTGTTAAAATTGATGCACATGCACTTTAATAAACTCCCATTTCACACAGTACTTACAAATATGTAAACGCGACAAACCACAGAAATGAACATGCCATTAATATTAAATTGCAATACATCAGAAAAAGCCTAACAGTTGTCCATGACTCAAAAGAAAGTAGCTGATCGCAGCTATTACATCATAACGAATCCAACAATAAAAGAAACCAAATACATAGAACCTGGCACAGCGGCAAACAGAAAACAAGTAAACCTCCAGGAAACACAGAAACTTGATGCAGCTCGGGCTCAGGTGGCTGGCGGCGCAATCACGAAAGCTAAGGAAAATTCCAAACAAAAAGAAAAATATCTCAGAACATAGGAAATAATAATAAACAAGTTATAAATTTAATTATGTGCAGGAGAAATCAGAAATTTTAAAGTACCAATTAATCCTGGAGCAAGCTAGTGAAACAGACATGTAACTGAAACAAGCAGAACTATCAGAAATTTATTAGCCTACTCCGGAGTATAACATAAACGTTCTTGCAACGACATAAGCTGTAATCATTGAAATGCGAAGGTGTTTACAACGAGTGCACATGGTTCACACTCAAGTTCAAGTGTAAGTCTTTGTAGAATAAGAGTATTTCCTGCTTACTGTGACCATGCAAACAAGGCGATGCACCATCTAAACCCCAACTTCCAAGATTTGCTTATGACACTCAGGACCTAAGTGATTCATGATTTTTCTATAGAGACTTCTAACATAACATGACATGCTTATGAGCAATGATTCTTGCGTTGTCAGATACAGTTAGTAACTTAAATACAGGTATAAAGTAACTTAAATTCTTAGTTTGCAAGCGAGAGGGAATTCTCCACTTGCCTTAAGGTGATGCCGAAACTACCAGCGACAGCTAAGAGGCACAAGCAGAAACAAGGGCCCTATTGAACCTGATCAAGCACAATCATAATTGATATATGACATAAAGAGAATTCATATACTAGCACGGACAATTTAATCAACACGTAACTTTGATCAAGAACGGGTTTAGAGATTTACCTCCCTCAAGAGTGAGGGGAGAAGAGTTACCACGAAGGATCGGGGGACTTGGCGGCGCTCGGGTGACGAAAACCCTAAATCGGAGAGGTTCCACCACTAGATCCGACGAGCCACACCAGAAACACAAACAAATTCGGGATTAGACGATTATACGACGAACACATGTTGGATCGACGTAATCACATCATTTGGGGCGCGAAAATTACCAATTAATTGCAATAAAATCCGGATAAAGGAGCAAAGAGGAGATCCTTATCCCAAGGAAGTCAAAATCAGGCTCAAGGAGCCGAATCCGAGTCCAAAATCCGAGAGGAGGGTTCGAGCAAAACCCTAGGCGGAAACGGAGAAGAAGAGGGTTGTCGGCCCTAGGATTTCTGCTGCCGGCCTGAGGAAGAGAGGGCTGCTGCTGGCTGAGGGAGAGAGAGCTGCTGCCGCCGGACTGGACAGAAGAGGTGGAGAAGCAGGCAGCGTCGCCGACAGGAGGAGGAGGAGGCGTTGCGTGCGGGATTTGGAGGGCTAGCGGGAGATGGGAGCCGGGAGACGGGCGGCTAGCGGGAGATGGCAGACGAGCGGCTAGCGGGAGACGGGAGACGAGACACGCCCTAGCCGCACGCGATGAATGAATCGGGAGAGGGCTCGGCTGAGGGGTTAAAGAGGAGGGGCTGCGATTAGCAAAAATAGGCAAAATTTAGGTTTTTATTATTTTATTTTAGAAATAATTACCCGTACCTCCCCTGTAAGTTAGCATAATTACTGAGAGCACCCCTCTTATTTTCGAAATTACAAAAACCTCCCCTGAACTTTTCATTTCATAACATCGTGAACAAAAATTTGGGATTTTTTTGTAATGAAATTGTACACCGATGGGGTTTTTTGTAATAAAATTAAAACTTTAAAGGAAGTTTTTGTAATTATGCTAACTTATAGGGGAGTTTTTTGTAATTTCGAAAATAAGAGGGGTGCTCTCAGTAATTTAGCAAAGTTAGAGGGGAGGTCCCGGTAAATGGCCCATTTATTTTATTTTTTACTTTGAGTTGTTACACCTGCGAGCACTGGAGAAGGCACCAGAGAATGCTCTCGTGGAGGCTTCGAAGACTTGGACTTTTTCCCCTTTTCTCTCTCAAAGCTTGTAAACGGAGAGGTGACCTGTCACCCTCCCGGAAACTCAATCTCTTGTAACCGCCAAGGAACTAGTGGAATTTGGCCGGCACAGATCCGACCACGTGGTTTTTCACCCTTTCCGGGTTTTCCACGCTAAACGTCTTGCTGTCATTGCTGTTGATTCTCTTTTGACTGTTTGCGCGCTCGGCTCAATCTCGAGCTAGGCGGTCCGATTCTCCGGACCGGTAGAAAGCTGAGTGACCCGCAACAAGTTTATAGGACCATTAAATTGTCTCTAGGAGCATGAGAGATAGATCTATCAAATTTATTTATGGCTTTGGCCATAAAACAAAACCCCTCGGAGCATTATTGGTTTTAGTAATACTGCTGTCTAGCTCTGAAAAACATTATTGTATTTTTTTTGTTCTTCTGACTATTTTGTTTCACTAGCTTTATAGTGTGTCAGAGATTATTAGTGGAAACAAAATCACTTGGAATGATGCTCGTTGGTTTGTTACCATTGCACCCTAAACCGTTGAAAATTGAAATTGGTTAAAGCTTTCATCCTTTTTTTTTGGTTCTCACTTCCTTGAGAATTATGTAAACTTGATATTTAGATTTAAGCATGGTCTATAAAATTGGATGAAGTTGCTTTTTCCTGCACTAGTTGTTTTTATTTCCAGCTTCTCTATTATATTTTTCTATCAATTTTGTCCATGAGTCATAGATCTAAATGTTAATTAGCTGTCTATGATCTAATTGATCTTGCATTTAAACTAATGAATCTTGAATTTACAATACAGCTTTCTAAAGTAATGATGATTTTTATTTCTGGTCAGCCACCTTGTAATATGTCATATTTTGTTATAAAGTGAATTTTTCAGGCTACATGGACCTACCACAAGATATTCTTCTCCATGTTTTTAGATTCCTAGACATCAGGTCTTTGGTTAGTGCCAGCTCAGTTTGCTGGTATGTTTTCTTTCCCTTCTCTTCTATAGAAATTAAATTTTTTTGCTAATTCTAATGTACCATTTCTCCTAGCAGGTCATGGAATACAGCTGCAAAAGATAATATGCTATGGATGTCCCACTATTACGTTATATTTGGCAAGTTTGATATTTCTATCGGAAAGAAGTCACTATTTAGTGATTTTGTTCATGACATTGGTCTTAACGAAGGCAAAGAGTTACCAATTAATTTTGACTGGAGAGGGGCTTTTAAAAGGATATTCATTAGTATGTATTTTCCATTTCATGTCTTTAAGAAGTCAATTTATTGTTAGTATAGATTCCAATATTTTGTGTAGATGGGGTTGTTTGATGTAATGTCTTGAAATATAAAGTTATTTTGTGTTGATGCTTATGCTGTGATCTAGGGAATCTTTCCTAGTATTGGGATTGACTAAGCATATAACTAAGCTACATGGTTATGCACTAAAATTGCACTTACTACAGTTAAGGTTAGACACTTAAAGATAGCAAAGCTCACTATATGTCTTACCTAACTTTTACAAAAGCTATCAAAGTTTAATTTGCATGAATCAACTATCACTGTCTCCGATATTCTTCTTCCTAAAATCGGATGCACACATCATCAACAGTAGCCACCCGCCTCCCCCCTGTCCCGCTCGAACTACTCAAATCCATCTGCTCCCCAATTATACACCGCGTGTGATGACCCATAGACCGCCACAATTTGACTCAGGTTATTCTGAGCAGTTTGTCACAATGTTATATTGTAGAAGCTTAATCACATTTCATATAAGTACCTGAAGAAAATACAATACAACTTTTTCATTCATTTCAACATATAATATATCATGTCATATTAGAGTACAGATAAACATCTACGAAAATGAAACTAAGTACACACTATATTTTACATTATACAAACTATAACAAAACTCTAATCCTGCCAGCTATACCCGTAATTTGTACATTTTCTCCCCCAACTTCTTTCCTTCTTTGGCATTCAACCTCCTACCGGGGTTTGACATACTGGCGGTTGGATTCTTAAAAAAATATAAATCAACAACCTGTAAGTTTCTAAAACTAAGTGAGTCTTTTACTTCTTCAACCAGTGTACATGAAAACACGAAAGATTAGTAACAATATGCATATATATATACATGTACAATAAAAAGAGTAAATAGTACAGTAACAGTATGTGTAAAAGTACCGATATGTAAAGTGAAAAGTAGGTAACAAGTTAAGTATTTCCTTTTTATTCTTCTTCTTATCAGTGTTCATTTTAGATTTTTCTTATTATATCTTGTTCATTTGAAATGCTAAGGGTAGTTGTCGAATCCTCCATTCATCTGGGCCCGCCAATGCTTAATCTAGGATGATCAAACATACAACAAACTCTCTTGCCCCTAGATTAGACAATTCTATCGATTCCAATTCAGGGTGATCGAACACACGTCCTTCCGTGGAATTATCATAAATCTATAGGATTTTCGCCCCTCTTACGAGGTTAACCCTTTAATATTTCTATGCGTCGACGCACAATCAGTTTCTTATTCTTCTTATATGCAGTTCTTATTCATTTCCGTTTTATTGCAAGATAAAAAATATGTGCTATTTTTTATAATTTCCCCCTCAGGTTCTTCATCGCTTGCTATTCCATTTTAGTATTTTAGCGAATTTATAAGTATAAGTGATGTCAAATATTTGAATTTATTCAATTTAATCAGTATGCAGTGCACATGCAAAAGAATAGGCTCAGAGTAAAGTAATTTTGCATGTAAGTAATTCAAAATAATTCAAATACGCGTAATCAAAGAGATAAAAACTCACCACTGCTTTTCCTTTCCTTTTGCCGTTCCCAGGATTCTCGTCGTGTCTATCGCCGGACGCCATCCTTTGCAGTATCAACAAAATCATCTACTTAGGGTTGCGTCGTTAAATAGTTACGATTTGTCTCCTAAGTCATCGTCGACTTCGATAAAAATCTCAATTCCATCAATTAAAGCCCTAAATGTAATTTTTGAAGCCCACAATGTTATTGGCCGGCCTAGCAACCAACAACCCTAAACAATAACAACAGTAGGTCTTTCTACCAACATGAATCAAATCAACCAAGCTAAAGCAATAAATTCCCTTTTCAAGCATAGAACAGTCGGCCAACCATTTAAGAACAATAACCAACCACTGATTCCACTACAGTCTAGAGCCAGCCCACCACAACCCCCAAACAAGTAATAGCTGGCTAACAACAATATGCATACCCATCATCAGAAAAAAAAACTACTAAAGCCCCAAACAACCGGCTATATCCAGTTCTACTCCAACAAAAATCCCATTTCAGAAATTGTAGAAGAGGGGAAGAAGAAGAAGTAGAGGGAGAGTGAGAAACCCTATTTTCTTAATTATGCCATCTTTTCCGCAGAAAAAGTAGAAAAAGAAAGAGGTAAGAAGAGAGAGAAAAGCTTATAGTGAGGTGGAAGAAGAAGAAAGCCGCACGATTGGCTTCCACCTAGCCACGCACGACCAAACCAGCTCAAGAGGAAGTTCCCTCATCGATTTCGAAGAGGAATGAGAGACCGTCAAGCAAAATGAAGAATGACCGAGCAAGCCCTAGCTTCGACCAGCGCAGACGAAGACGCCAGTCCACAAAAATGCAAATATCCACGGCTCGACATCGCAAATAGACAGAGGAAGGCTCTCGAAACCTCAAGAATTTGCTTAGCCCACCGACTCAATAAATCTCTCACTTAACATAATTAATCCAGTAGCCTTAACATTTAGTGGTTGCGTAGCTTGATATGGATGTATATGTACGAACTCATGTATATATGCTGAGATGAAGGAGTGACTGGCGCTGGTATCAAACAAAACTTTTAATAATTGATCATGCACATTAAACATACCTGTGACAACAGTATCGTAAGCTTTTGCTTCTTGTTGCCTCAAATTGAAAGCTCGGGGCTGAATCAACCTCTCTTCTCTGACTCCTTCCGCTGGTGCTGATGCAATAGACTCCACATCCTTAGAAGTCCCGATTTGATAGATCTTCTGCGTGGGCAAGGCCGGAGCTCCCTTCAGGCTCCTTTCCTTCTGCAGTTTTGGACAATCTTTCCGCCGGTGCCTAGGTTGGCAACAAGTAAAACATACACCAGCCAAGCATTCCCCCTTATGCATTCTTCCACATTTGTCACACTTAGTCAATGTCGACTGGGATACATTGGTACTGACTGTGGACGAAGGCTGGGGATGCTTTTTCTTCTTCCACGGGGCTTTGCCTGTCCTGCCCGACATTTCTTGACTGGAGCCCTCTTTGAGTCTCTTCTTCATCATTTCTCTTCTTTGACTCTTCTCGATATCCAACTCAATCATCCGTGCCTTTTCCACCAAGGCCGCATACTCAGTAATGTTAAACGGAACCAAACACGTGCGCATATTATCTCATAAGCCTTCCTAGAAGTGTAGACACCGAATTTCTTCTGTTTCTACCAAAGATTTCGCATAATAGGATAAGTTGGAAAATTCCGCCTCGTACTGGAGTACCGAGTGGTTCCCTTGCACCAACCGCGAAAAACATTCCTATAATTGCCTCTTCTTTGTTTTTGGTACAAACCACTTTGCGAACCCTTGAACGAACTCATTCCATGCTATATTCGCCACATCTCTTGCCGCAAATTTCCCCCGCATCACACTGCTCCACCATCTCTGTTGTAGCAATATTCAATCCATGGGAGCCACTTTACCCACGCCTTGGGGTGTGCACCTGTCAAGCAACGAAGGTACATCTCCACGGTCCGGTTGACCACCTCTGTTTGACCGTCGGACTGCGGGTGGTATGCGGAGGAGAATTGTAACGTTGTGCCGCTAAGCGTAAAAAGCTCCTTCCAAAAGCGGCTTGTAAAGGTTTTGTCGCGGTCGGAGACAATACTTTCCGGTAAGCCATGTAGCCGGAAGATTTCCTGGAAGAATATTTGAACCACTCGTTCCGCGATAAGTGGACGGGCAAGTGGTAGAAAATGCGCCCCCTTTGAAAACCTGTCCACTACTACCATCAAGATAGATTTCCCTTGGCTGCGTGGGAGTCCTTCGACGAAATCCATGGAGATATCGGCCCAAATTCGAGTCGGTACTGGTAACGGTTGTAGGAGCCCCGCTGGTAGTAAGTTGACCGCCTTCTGTTGTTGACAAACGGCACATTGCGCGATAAATTCTTGGACGTGGCGGCGAAGTCCCTTCCAATAGAAAGTGGCCCTAATACGGTGGAGGGTTTTGTGAACCCCCTCATGACCCCGGGCGTGCATCTCCCGCACTATGGTGGGAATGTGTGTGGATGTTGGGCTCAAGTAAATTCGGTTCTTGTAGAAAATGAGTCCGTCTTGCACCTTCCATGTGGGCGGTAGAAGGCCCTCTTGTGCCCGGTGCATTAGCTCGGTGAGAGCCGGGGAGTTGATGTTGTCAGAGCGGATGTCGTCCACCAAGGGGATGGTTGGTCGTGAGATGGCGTAGATTTGGATGGTGTCGTTGGAGTGTCGGCGAGAGAGAGCGTCCACGGCCTTGTTGAGAGTACCCGCCTTGTATTCGACCGTGAAGTCGGAACCCAATAGTTTGCTTACCCACCGTTGTTGTGGAATGGTGGTTAATCTTTGCTCCAATAGGTATTTCAAACTATAATGATCCGTGCGGACGATGAAGGCTCGACCCCATAGGTAGGGTCGCCAATGTTGGACGGCCTTTGCTAGGCCGATGAGTTCCAACTCATAGGCCGGCAGCTTGCGGTGGTGTAGCGCGGTGTGGCGGCTGTAATAGGCTATTGGGTGCCCATGTTGCTGAAGGACGGCGCCGCATCCCATAGAGGAGGCATCGCACTCGATGATGAAAATCGTGTTGAAGTCCGGAAGTTGTAGCACCGGAGCCGAGATGAGGGCGGCTTGGAGGGCTTCAAACGCTTGTTGCTCGGTGTCCTCCCAGTGGAATTCCTTGTGGCGTAGGCGCGCCAGGAGGGGTTCGGCCATATTGCTATAGCCGCGGATGAAGCGCCTGTAGTACCCCGTCAGTCCGAGGAATGCTCGGATGTCGTGTTGCGAGCGGGGGGCTGGCCATGCGGCGATTCCTTGTAGTTTCTCCGGATCGGCGGACACGCCTTGCTCATGTATTACGTGGCCGAGGTAGGCGACACTAGGTTTCCCGAATGAGCATTTGGAGTTCTTGAGGACAAGGTGGTGAAGGCGGAGTAGGCTGAGGACCTCGCGCACGAGAAGTAGATGTTCCGCCCATGACTTGCTATAGATCAAAATGTCGTCAAAGAAAACGAGCACAAATTTACGGAGTACGGATTGAAATACCTCGTTCATGAGTGATTAAAATGTGGATGGCGCGTTAGTCAGGCCGAAGGGCCTGACGAGAAATTCAAAATGTCTGTGGTGTGTCCGGAAGGCGGTCTTCTCCACATCCTCGACCGCCATGCGCACTTGATGATATCCAGAATATAAGTCAAGCTTGGAGAAATGACGTGCGCCATGTAACTCATCGAGAAGCTCCTCGACCACCAGAATTGGAAATTTGTCCTTGACTGTCTTGGCGTTGAGTTCGCGGTAATCTACGCAGAAGCGCCATATATTGTCCTTCTTGCGTACCAGAAGAGCTGGAGAGGAAAAAGGGGAGACACTTCGTCGGATCAGTCCTTGTTGAAGCATGGTTGTGCACTGCCGCTCTATTTCATCTTTTTGGAGGAACGGGTAGCGGTAGGGTCGGACCACGACTGGCGCCGCTCCTGGTAGAAGACAAATGCGATGATCCTGTAGTCGGTGGGGTGGTAATTGCTCCGGAATGGTGAAGGTGTCTGCAAACTCTGTGAGTAGAAGTTGGAGTTCGTTTGGGCGGCCGTTGCCCGGCTGCTCCGATCCCTGGATGAGGAAAGCCTGCGGCTTGGTTGTGGGGGGAAGTCATTGCCATACCACCTTTGTCGCCTCGTCAATCCACTGCATGGTAAGGTTGTTGAAGTCCCATGTGATGGGTCCCAAGGTACGGAGCCATCATACCCCTAAGACAATGTCGAAGCCATCAAGGTCGACTACCAGAAGATCGATTTCAAATTATCGGTTGTGTATTGTTAGCGGTACCCGCCGGCACAGGCCGGGGCACGCCATGCTATGAACATTGGCCACGGAAACCTGGAGCTGGTGGCGAGTTGTGATTGGAAGGTGTAAGACGCTTGCTGTTTTGTGGCGGATGAAGTTGTGCGTGCTGCCGGAGTCCAACAAGGCCACCAGAGTGGCACCCGCCACGTGAATGGGAAGCTGCAACATGTGGCCCCCATGCGTCCCGACAATGGCATTGACGGAGATTTCTGGTGCCTCTGAGTCCGGATCCTTGCCGTCGTCATGGGACGGATCGTCCACCTCAATCCAAAAGAGGCGTTTGCAGCGGTGGCCTGGTCCAAACTGCTCCTCGTAGTTGAAACAGAGTCCCTTTGCGCGTCGTTCGATCATCTCCGCGTTGGAGAGGCGGCGCCTGAAGGGTTGTTTGGATGGTTCCGTCGGTTTTGCAGGCGGAGCTGGTGGGGTGGGTTGACTGCCCCCGCGGTTGGAGTATCCGTAATCCCGACGTGCTAGGTGTTGGCGATCCAAAAGTATGCGGCGCTCGCATGTCCTCGCAATGCTCATGGCTGTTGTGAGGTCTGGAGGGTCTTGGAACTCGACGTCAAGGCGGAGGCGTTCGTGGAGGCCCGCTGTAAAGATAGATACCTGTTGATCCAGGCGGCACGTCGATGCTCTTGCGAGTAGAAGTTGGAAACGATCGATGTAGTCTGCCAGAGCGCCCGTTTGTCGGAGGGCGATGAGATCGCCGAGAGAATTTCCGCGGATCGAAGGGCCAAAGCGAAGTAAGCAGGCGGTTTTAAACTCGTCCCACTGGAGATTTTTGCGCTCTCCTTGTATTTGTGAAAACCAGAGTTGTGCGGCGCCATTGAGGTGGGAAGATGCAAGGCCCAATCGGTCCTCCCCGGTTGTGCGTTGGTTGGAGAAGAATAACTCGCACTTAGTAAGCCATGCAAGGGGATCTTCGCGCCCGTCGAAGGTTGGGAAATGGAGTTTGACATAGCGAGGGAATGCACTTCCTTCGTGACGGTGGCCGTTGTAGCCTTCGCTGGCGGGGTGCTCTGGTGCCAAGTTTTTGGCTCGGGCGGGGTTCGGAAGGAGACCGCTCCGTGAGATGTGCCGTGCGGGTGTCGACCTCGCCAAGGCGAGAGTCCATTTTGTCGAGTCGGTCCAAGATTTGCTGGAGTAGTTCGCGTTCGGCCATGGGGTTTGCTGGGGGCAGCGGTAGGAGTGGTACGCTGTTTGGTGCGGCGAGGTGGGGTGGGCGGTGTGACTGCTCCGGCGGCGCTGGTGGTAGCGGTCGAACCTGGGACCGCTGGCTCTGATACCAGTTTGTTACGTGCCGAGGCTTGGCGGCGCGTAAACGGCCAGTTGGAGGTGGAATCCTCCAGGATGGGAAGGGAATGTGGTGGTGCGGCGGTGTGGTAGCAGGAATTCGAGAGAGAGAGAGAGAGAGAGAGAGCGAGAGAGAGAGGGGAAGAGAGAGAGAGAGAGAGAGAGAGAGAGAAGGCTTGACGAGAGCAGAAAGATAATTTTATTACTTGTTGCCTTCTCAATTCTAACACTCTCCATATAAATAAAGTTTTGTAAAATAAAAGCTGACCCCCCGTTTGGGCCTTAACAACGGGACAAAATTAAAGATACAAATCTAGCCATAATTAACCGGGTTAGATTAGGCATAATAATTTAAATGATAAAAATATAGCTATAAGTAGAGAGGCTAAAATAGACATTAAATTAAAGATAGATTTATGGTATTGCTTGCGGTCCCGCCATAGATTTGCGGCGACGGTACACCCGCCCCCAATGCTGATTTTCTTCGATGCCATCGCTGCCGTCGTCCGCCTGGATTGGTGCCGTGACATCCGCATGGATTGGTGCCGTAACAGGTTGCTTCGTTAAATAGTTATGATGTGACTCCTATGACGATGTTGACTTAGGAGTATTCAATAAAAATCTCAATTCCATCAACTGTATTAAAGTCCTAAATGTAATTTCTGAAGCCCACATGTTATTGGGCCAAGCAACCAACAACCCCAAACAATAACAACAATAGTTCTTTCTACCAACATGAATCAAAGCAACCAAGCTAAAGCAATAAATTCCCTTTTCAAGCATTAAACAGTCGGACAACCATTTAAGAATAATAACCAGCCACTGATTTCACTACAGTCTAGAGCCAACCCACAACATCCCACAAACAAGTAATAGTCGGCCAACAACAATATGCATACCCATCTTTAGAAAAAAAGCTACTGAAGCCCCAAACAGCCTGCTATATCCAGTTCCCCTCCAACAAAAATCCCATTTCAGAAATTGTAGAAGAGGGAGGATGAAGAAGTACAGGGAGAGTGAGAAACCCTATTTTCTTAATTATGCCATCTTTTCCTAAAAAAAAGTAGAAAAAGAAAGAGGTAAAAACTAAGAAGAGAGAGAAAAGCTTACAGTGAGGAGGAAGGAGAAGAAAGCTGCACGATTGGTTTCTACCGAGCCACGCGCGACCAATCCAGCTCAAGAGGAAGTTTGCTCGTCGATTTCGAAGAGGAAGGAGAGTCCTTGAAGCAAAAAGAAGAATGATCGAGCAAGCCCTAGCTTTGACCAGCGCAGAGGAAGACGCCAGACCACGAAAATGCAAATATCCACGGCTCGACATCGCAAATAGGCGGAGGAAGGCTCTCGAAACCTCAAGAATTTGCTTAACCCACCGACTAAAAAAATCCCTCACTTAACATAATTAATCCAGTCGCCTTAACCCTTCTTAGAATTAATTTACCAGAAGCTCTTAAGTCATAGAGTCAGCCCAATATTATCCAAGTTAAACCAAATCACACCAACTCAGCCACCCTAAACATTGGCAGATATACTTATACATATATCTATAATTGAAATTATTATAAGAAATCAAATTGCGTCACACAAAACATCGAAATGATTGTCGCAAAAATATCGAAAAACTCGAACTTCAAACATAAATGTGCGATATTGACTCGACACTGATTATTATTTTCATAATAGGGGAATTACTTAATTCGTAGTAAGTTAGAACTATACATTATTATATAGGCGTTATTTTATTATTTAACGACTCCACAAAATTCAAGTATTACAATTTCTCCTCTCCTTATAAGAATTTTCGTTCTCGAAAATTTAATCATCTTGGTTTATAAAGAGTAAAAACAAATTCGTCATTACATCTTCTCTCCTCCAAGTAACAACATTGACAGAGTGACCCTTCCACCACACTTTGACGAAGTTAACATCGCGATTCCGCAGTCTCTTACTCTGACGATCAATGATCTGGTAGGGTTCGGTTGGGCTAGACAAATCCGGTTCTATCTGCACATCGCATGCTGATACCATCTTGTCTGGATCAGGAATATATTTACGAAGGGCAGACACATGGAACACATCATGCAAATTCTGTAACTCTTCTGATAGCGCTAAGCTATTTCACCAACACGCTCGATGATTGAAAAAAGTCTTACATATCTCAGACTTAATTTCCCAATACGTCGCAATCGAGACATTCCCTTAAATGGTTTGATCTTCAGACACACATGATCACCGATCTTAAATTCTACTTGACAATGTCTTGAGCAATCTTCATTCTCTGCTGAATAATTTGTACTTTCTCTTCTAACTTATCCATCTTCTTTTTCTTGAACAGTTTTCCCCATATTTTGCCCAGCTTAGTGGAGTTCTGCATCGATGTCCATAAAGTGCTTCAAACGGTGTCATCTGAATCGTCGATTGATAACTATTATTGTATGCAAATTCTACCAATGCCAGATATTTCTCCCACGAACCTTTTAAATCAAGAACCACCATTCGCAACAAATCTTCGAGCATTTGTATGGCGCGTTTTGATTAACCATCTGTTTGGGGATGAAACCCAACAACTTATGTACCTATCTCCAAACATCAGTAGTAAATCTCCCATCTCGATCTGTAACTATTGTGCTTTTAATTCCATGTAATTTAACTATCGCATTGATATATAACTCAACCAATCTCTCGGTAGGTCCGCCTTGCTTCATTACAATAAAATGAGCGCTCTTGGTTAAGCGGTTTATAATAACCCAGATATCATCATTGTCTTGCTTTCTTCAAGGCAACCCAAATACAAAGTCCATCGCTACGTCATTCCATTTTCATTTGGAATAGGGAGTGACTGGAGATATCCACTTGGCTTCATGTGTTCAGCCTTCACTACTTGACAGGTATGATATCTGACAATATAGTTGATCACATTCTTTTTCATCCTCGACCACCAAAAATCCTGCTTCAAATTATGATACATCTTCGTTCGACCAGGATGAATCGAATAAGATGTGTTGTGCGCTTCATACATATATCCTTTCTCAAGTTATTTGCGTCAGGAACACAAATTCTGCCACTTAAGAAAAGTAATCCATCCTTCTCAACAAAATTATTTGCTTTTCCTTTTTGTACTTTCTCCAACACACCCACCAAGAAGGGATCTTGCGACATTACCTTCTTAATTCTATCTTTAATTGAATACCAAAATTGTATTTGAAATAACTGAGCTTGCTTTTCTTCCTTCGTTGTGATAAAGAGAATTCCCATTTCTTGTAATTCTCGAAGCAACTTCTTGTCATATTGAGGCATCACAACTAAGACAACCATACTTTTCCCGCTCAAAGCATCCACTACTACATTCGGTTTGCCATGATGATATTGAATGTCCAGATCATTGTCTTTAATAAATTCCAACCATCTTATCTGTCGCAGATTGATTTCCTTCCGATCAAAAATATATTCTTCAGACTTTTATGATCAGTAAATATCTCACATCGCATGCCATACAAGTAGTGTCACCAAATCTTCAACGCAAACACTACTGCTATTAATTTCAAATCATGCGTTGGGTAGTTCTTTTCAGCATCTTTCAACTGTCTTAGTGCATGACAATTACCTTCCCGTGTTACATCAACACACGACCTAGCCCTTTGTAGGAAGCATCACTGTAGATTTGGAATCAATCCGTTCCTTCAGGCATCACCAATACTGAAGCAGTTGAACTCTTCTCTCTTTTCTATAAATTTTATAATGAAATTCACACTCAGTTTGATTTATCCATAAAAAATATACGAACCGATAATGCAAAGGAATACATGAGGCATCTGTTCTCTTTCTGTAACTCCAGTGATATCATTCATCAGACCTGTTGTGTGCATACATCCCAGTAAAATGGAGCGATGGAAATGAAAAATCACCATCTCCTCGATGTTGCTCGGACCCTTCCCCAGACCCTCGCTGCGCCGGGATGCCTTTGTGCATCGGGCTGCCCTTTTATACTGGGGTCATGTGATTCTCATTTCATATTTTCTCATTAATCATCTACCTTCTTCCACTCTTCTGGGTAATTCACATTTTTCTCATATTTATTTGGATGAGACCCTTTTTCCTCACTCCTTGTGTTTTTGGTTGTATTGCTTTTGTCCACACTCCCGCATCTGGTCGGGAAAAACTCTTCGCTCGCTCCACCAAGTGTATCTTTATGGGGTACTCTCATATTCAGAAGGGATTTCACTGTTGACCTATATCCAAACGTCGATATGCCTTTGCTGATGTCATCTTATTTGAGTCTACCCCTTATTTCTCTAAGGATGGTGGGTCTCTTACTCGAGATCCCACCCCTCTCTATCACCTCGCCTTCCCTACCTCTATTTCATCTTTTTTGATATCACACAACCCACGCACCCTTCTCGATATATACCTCCTCTTTCACCTTTTTTCTTATTATTATCCTCGACGTCCACTCCCCCCTCCCGTAGCTCTGTCCACTCTAGAATCCCCGTCGCTAGCTCCCAGTACAGGTCGCTCCTCTTCAGACGTTTCCTTCACTTCAACAACTGCGGACCTGGATGCTCCCATTGCTCCGCGGAAATGGGTATGGGAGAGTACACAACATCCTATTTCTAATGTCGTGTCTTACGCCAATCTCAGTCCTTCATCCAACAAGTTTGCCTAGTCACTCTTTACCAACCCATCCATACTATCTATTATGAAGATCTTCATATACCTTGCTAGAAAGCGGCTATTGATGATGAAACCTCTGCCTTGGCATCACGCAGTACTTGAACTCTTGTTCCTATCCCATCTGAAGTTAATATTATTGGTTGTTATTGGTTCTTTGTCATCAAGTTTCTCCCCGACGACACCATGGATAGATACAAGGCTCGTCTGGTTTCCAAGAGGTTCACCCAGACATATGATGTTGATTTTTTTGACACATTCTCTCTAGTTACCCACATAAGTACTATCTGAGTCCTCTTCTTCGTTGATGTCAACATGAATTGGCAAATGTCCAAACTCGATATCAAAGATGCCTTATATGACGATTTGCACGAAGAAGTATATATAGAATGTTACGGGATTTGGGAGAAAAACAGAGTACCTCACATAGAGGTCTCACCCTTTATTTATACTAAACATGAAGAAATATGATGTGGTGGTACAAGGTGTAGGACTAATATGTCTAATACGTCTCATAACACTCCCCCTCAAGTTGGATCATGGGAACTTCCCAGACCAAACTTGTTACATATATAGTTTATTCGAGTCCCCGTAACCCCTTTCGTAAGAATGTCTGCAACTTGATCTCCGGTCTTCACGTGCTTTAGTGAAACAAGACCTTCTTCATACTTTTCTCTAACAAAGTGGCAGTCGACCTCTATGTGCTTTGTGCGTTCATGGAACACGGGATTCGTGGCTATCTGGATTGCAGCTTGATTGTCACACCATAGAGGAGTGGGATCTTAAACGGGATACCCAATTTCACTGAGAATCTGCCTCACCCACATGATCTCAGCAACAGTGTGGGACATAGCCCGATATTCTGCCTCAACACTAGATCTGGCAACTGTGGTTTGTTTCTTGCTCTTCCAGGAGATAAGGTTGCCGCCCATAAAGACAGTGAATCCCGTGGTTGATTTTCGGATGGCTAAGCATCCTGCCCAGTCAGAGTCACTGTATGCCTCTAGATCGGAATGGCCTCGACTTTTGTATGATATTCCCAAACCAGGATCCTTCTTCACGTATCTGATAATCCGGAGAACGAACTCCCACTGAGCATAGTTGGAGCCGCCATGAACTGACTGACCTTACCAACTGCACAAGCAATGTCTGGGCGAGTCATGGTGAGGTAGTTTAATTTTCCAACAATTCTTCGGTACTTTTCTGGTGATTCAAAAGGTTTGCTTTCGGCATGAAGACTCTTTTCCCCTGGTTCCAACGGAGAATCCATATGGCCACAGTTAGCCATCCCAATGTCAGATAGAAGATCAAGAGCATATTTTCGTTGGCAAATAAAGAGAGAGTGATCATCATGAATCACCTCAATCCCAAGGAAATACCGCAATGGGCCCAGATCTTTTGTTTGGAAATTAGAGTGTAAGAATGCTTTGAGATTTGATATTCCTGCTGAGTTGCTGCCTGTGATAACAATATCATCAACATATACCAGTAGCAGAATAGTACCAGCCGAGGAGTTCTGATAAAAGAGGGACGAGTCTTTAGTACTCTTGGTAAGCCCGAACTGGGTAACAACAACTCTGAACCGAGCAAACCAAGCCCGAGGGAATTGTTTCAATCCATATAAGGACGCTAGGAGGAGGCACACCTTGTTACTCTCCTCCTCAGCAACGAACCCAGGAGGTTGTTCCATATAAACTTCCTCATCCAGGAGCCCGTGGAGAAAAGCATTCTTAATGTCCAACTGGTGTAAGGCCCACTGGCGAAAGGCAGCAAGTGAAAGAAGTATTCGAAGTGAGGACATCTTCGCAACAGGAGCGAATGTTTCATCATAATCCACGCCATAAGTCTGAGCATAACCTTTGGCAACCAGACGGGCTTTTAGGCGGTCCAGAGAACCATCTGCATTCACTTTGACAGAATATATCCATTTGCATCCAATTGCCTTCTTGCCGGGAGGTAAGGGAACCAGGTCCCATGTATTGTTTTGTTGGAGAGCAGTCAATTCGTCATGCATAGCTGTCACCCAGCCAGGATGAGCTTTGGCCTCCGCCACGGTCGATGGTAGATGATATCGATCAAGAGTCGAGTTCAGCGCTCTATGAGAAGCAGACAAGCCCTGGTAAGAGTGAACATAGAGCTGTTGCTCCCGACAGGTCCGAACTCCTTTCCGGACTGCAATAGGAACGTCTGGGCTAGATGGCGGAATAGTAGTAGATACACTAGCAGGTTCTTCCGGAGGAACAGTCGTCGCATCATCGGTAACAGAGGTAGGCTGAGGTGGTGGCACCACTGAACTATCAGAAGAGCGACGGGAGTAAACTTGCCCCCACAGGGGGGACAACAGATCAGTCGGTGAAATGATAGCAGGTTCATGCCTAGGGACCAATAGAGCATCCAGAGAGGGATCAGGATGAGAGGATCCAGGAGAGGGATAAGGGTCGGACTCCCGGAAGACGACATCCAAAGAAAGGATGTATCGGTGGAGATCAGGAGAGTAACATCGATATCCTTTAGTGGTCTGAGAGTAGCCGAGGAAGATACATTTCAAGGCACGAGGATCAAGTTTGGAGACAGAGGGACGAGCATCCCGAACATAGCAGACACACTCAAATACCTTCAAAGGGAGGAGGGGACCGTGATGGTCAGGATAGAGAGTGTGGTAGGGTGTCTCCCCCTGAAGGATGTGAGTAGGAAGATGATTAATAAGGTGTGCAGCAGTAAGTACGGCATCCCCCCAGAAGTGTTTGGGTACGTGTTTGTGGTGGAGGATTGCCCGGGTGACTTCAAGGAGATGCCGATTTTTGCGTTCGGCAACACCATTTTGTTGAGGGGACCGTGATGGTCAGGATAGAGAGTGTGGTAGGGTGTCTCCCCCTGAAGGATGTGAGTAGGAAGATGATTAATAAGGTGTGCAACAGTAAGTACGGCATCCCCCCAGAAGTGTTTGGGTACGTGTTTGTGGTGGAGGATTGCCCGGGTGACTTCAAGGAGATGCCGATTTTTGCGTTCGGCAACACCATTTTGTTGAGGGGTATCCGGGCAACTGGTTTGGTGGATTATGCCTTTGTCAGAAAGAAAGGTAGACATGGACTGAGATAGGTATTCTCGGCCATTATCAGTACGAAGACACTTAACACGTACAGAAAATTGAGTAAATATTTCATTCCATAAGTTTTGAAAAATATAAAGTAGCTCAGAACGATTTTTCATTAAATAGACCCAAGTCATACGAGAAAAATCATCAATAAAAGTAACATAATACTTGTACCCTAACAACGTAGGAACAGGACACGGTCCCCAAACGTCTGAATGAAGTAAATCAAAAGGTGCAGAAGCACGAGCATCAAGACGAGGACTATAACTAACTCTGTGGAGTTTAGCAAACAAACAAGACTCACAACTAAGAGTGGAAACTTTCCCAAGCTCCGGATACAGACGACGCATGACCTGCATAGATGGATGACCATGACGATAATGAATATCCAGGAATTTGGTGGAGGCCGCGGTACAGGCAAGGTGGGAAACTTCGTCCAGGACATAGACGCCACCACGCAGCTTCCCTCTACCAATAATACGGCTCGTCGACTGTTCCTGAAAAATGCAACCAGAAGAGGTGAATATAACAATACAATTCAAATCATTTGTAAGCTTACTAATGGACAATAGATTGTAAGCAGACTGAGGAACATGCGCCACAGAGGAGAGTGTCATGTCCGGTGTCACATTGCAGCTACCAAACCCAACAATAGGGACCGTGGAGCCATCAACCACAGTAATTGAAGCTCCACTATGAGGTTTGTATGAGTGTAAGATACCTGAGGAACTAGTCAGGTGATCAGAAGCACCAGAATCAGCCAGCCATTGGACCGGCCTCTGGGAGGTACAAACAGGCTGAATGGTTTGAGCCACAGCCGCACTATGAGGTGGTAAGTCAATCTGGAGAGCCTGCAGGCGCCGGTACTCATCCTCGGATATTTCAACAGTTCTCGATCCCGGAGGTACATAAGTAGAGTCAGCCAGGTGTGCCGACCGAGGTGGAGGAGGTTTGGTGGCCCAGTCTGGCTTCCCATGAATCAGCCAACATGTATCCTTTGTATGTCCCCGACGCCCGCAATGGGCACAATGCCTTGTGTCAGTGTCACGACCACGGCCAGAGCGGCCCCCCCGACTACTTCCCCTTCCTCCTCCACATGAAGCAAGAGCCATCGACTCGCCGGAGGATGTATGTAGAGCGGATGACGAAGTACCGATGGAGCCAGCCTTAGTAAGCCGATGGTACACACTAGCAGTCTGAAGGGTAGTAGGACTTGCTAGCATTTCCGTCTTCGTTGTGGAGAAGTGTGGATCCAATCCATTCAAAAGCCAAAGAAGCACCAGGTGTTCACGTTGAGCCTGATGGCCTTCCCTAGTAGAGGGAATCTCCCAAAGGTCTAAAACCTCATCAGCCAGAACCTTCCATTCGGCAAAGTACTCGTAAACCGGACGCGCTCCCTGTCGCAGATCAACTATCTTGGGGAAGAGTTCACCAAGTCGAGAGAGGTTGTTCGCCTGAGAGAACATCATGTGAAGAGTGTCCCATAGTTCTTTGGTGCTGTCGCAGTTTTTGCACATTTGCTGGACAGATGGATCCATGGAACTCAGGAGAAGAGCAAAGATACGACAATCATCACTATACCAGTCATCATATTTGGTACTCCCCACGTCATGAGTTGGGAGACGAGTAAGGTGGTGAGTACGTCGGATGCCTGCAAGAGACATAGTAACCCCCTTCTTCCATAATTGAAAATTGGAGGAGGTAAGGATAGTAGTTGCAATCCTAGCGTTGGGAGGAAAGGTATTGGTAGAGTCCCCTGCGGGGGCAACGGTTGAAGGAGTGGGAGTAGTCGGAGGAGGAGTAACAGAGGAGCCCATGGCACAGGAGTGGAAGTAGTCGGTAGAGTCCCCTGCAGAGAGAAAAAAAGAGCGGACTGGACGTCCTGAATCGGCTGCGTTAGGAGGCAGTCGACAGCTATTCTAGCGGCGCAGACAAGAAAGGACTGCAGGACTGCACCGTCGAGACGTGTCGAGGCATGGCACAGGAGTCGTCGGGCAGCAGGAGGCGTCGAGGCATCGAGGCAGAAAGCACGGGATCAAGGTCGGCAGGAGGCATCGAGGCAGAACATTAGGTATCGCTGGAGCAGACGACAGTCGATGGCGGCAGCTTTCCGCGTCGTCGATGCCAACGGCAGGCGGAATCATGACGAGCCCCCCCTCCGTCGATGTCACTGGAGGTGCGCAGAAGGAGGAAAAGAGCGGGCGAGAGCGGTGGGGGAGACGAAGCGGGGACGGAGCGGGCGAGAGAATCGAACGGGAAAAAAAAACCTAACCGTGCTCTGATACCATGTTACGGGATTTGGGAGAAAAACTGAGTACCTCACATAGAGGTCTCACCCTTTATTTATACTAAGCATGACGGAATATGATGTGGTGGTACAAGGTGTGAGACTAATATGTCTAATACGTCTCATAACATAGAACAACCTTCTGGTTACTCAAGAGGAGTCTCAGGTGTGTAAGCTACAAAAGACCATCTATGGTCTTAAACAAAGTTCTTGAGCATGATTTGACAAATTCAGTAATGTCTCTTCTACCATTCGAGTTTTCCAAAGCAATTTCAATCATTCTCTTTATACGGAAGACCGACTAAGGATTGATTATTCTTGCTGTATACGTGGATGACATTCTTCTTACCAGAGATTATTTCTCTGGAATAGAGATAACAAGGGAACATCCTTAGACATATTTTGTTACAAAAGTTTTAGTCCTCCCAGATACTTCTTGGGAATCAAAATTATCAGACGCAATAACACCATAGTTTTCTCCCAACAAAAGTATGCCCTATATCTACTCGGAGAAATAGGTCTCCTTGGTTCAAAGCCTGCTTGAAATTTTATGCCTATGGACACTGATAGAGATTGGGATGAGACATTTCCTCTTTTTCAATATATTACTCGTTACATGAGTCTAGTCGATAAACTCATTTATCTTACCGTAACCAGATTTGACATCTTTTATGCTGTTGGAAATGCCAGCCAGTTTATGCAAGCTCCTAAAGAGTGTCATCTTGAAGCTACATTAAAATTATTAGAATATATCAAAGTATCTCCGGACAAAAAGACTACTTTTTCAAAGAAACAATCATTTATTGAAGCATGTTCTAATGCAAGCTATGCAAACGATAATGGAGATCAAAATTCAACTTTCGGATACTAAACGTATGTCAGATGGAATCTTATCACTTGGATAATCAAGAAACAAGCAGTAGTATCTAGGTCAAGTGTATAAGTTAAATACAAGAGTGTGACTTAGATTGCTTGAGTATAAGTAGTTAAGGACACTCTTAAACGATTTTGGTGAAACTTGCAATTATTCTATACCAATATTCTGTTAACATAAAACTATCATCTACATATCCAAAATTCCAGTGGTCCATAAAAGAACAAAACATATAGAAGTTGATTGTCACTTTATCAGATAGAAAGTTATCAATAAGTGAATATGTACTGTGTTTGTTATTTTAGATAAAGAGTTGGCTGACATTTTCACCAAACTGATTTTTTCATCTTTTTCTGATATTTGTGTCAAGTTGTGAATGATCGATTTATATGCTCCAGCTTGAGTGAGAGTATTGAAGCTCCTTTGTAAAAAGCCTAAATTGGAGCTCATTTTACATTTCCATCTTTGTTGCAGTTAGTCCCATTTCTCCAAGTTTATTTCTCTTCCTCATCTACTTAATACAAAGAGGAGAGTTCTTATGTAATAGTTAGTAATTTTAGAATAATAATTATTTAATATTTCAAATTCTCACAAAACTAAATGTCACCTCTTCGGTTCAAAAACCTAATTAATAATTCTAATATTAATTAATTCTAGATTAATTATTATCCATTAATACATTTCGGGTCTTGGATAAAATCAAAGTTCAACTCATATTGAACCCAACCCAATCATTATTCTTATTTCCATAAGTTCTTAATGTGTGACTCCATTGGTTTATATTATGTTAGCAGTGACATCAATCTCTTGATTGCTCCTAGGTGCATACTCCAATATAAATTCTTCTTATAATCTTTCATGGACTGAAAATCAGAATACTTATCGATCTCTGCCCATTTATGAGATACTGTAATAGCTTTCAAAGTCTTGCGTGGTGTCCATAGATATCTGTTCAGTGTGCAATTGATAAACTCTAGCAAGATCCTTCTTCTGAAACATTTTTTCTCCATTAGATCCACATCTCTTTGGCAGACTTTCAAAATAAAAAATGATTGGAAATTTTTAGTTCCATCAGATTGATAAGCCAATCCATAACAGTTAGATTATCTCATAATACTACAGAATGATTGTGCCCATTGCAAATAATTTTGTCAAATTTGAGCAACACCATATGAATAAGCCGTCTGAATCACATGAGTATAAACACTTGAAAGACTGGCTCGGGTAATGATAATCTGTTTACCTTTTCCATCCCTCACGAATAACCCTAAGGATAAAAGAAAATACAAGGTTACTGTATTTGAAAGTAACATGAGTAGGAATTCAATTGAAGCTGAAATATGATGGCTGATCCAGTCGACTGCAGAGATTCAGACAAAGCAAATCCAATAGAGGAAGCAGATGATCCATTCCGTCGATTGCTTAGATTCAATATAAGCAGATGGAAGCAATCCAATAAAGGAAGCAATCAACAACAGGAAATCTGACTGCTGAATCAGTTGAAGCAAATGGTTTATTCTATCAAGCAGAGACCCATCGATTCCGTCAGCAAGAAATCCTGTCGATCCTGTCAAAGCAGACATCGTTGACGAAGTCAATCAGATGACTAGCTATCCAAAATCGAGCCAAGCTGATGACTAGTGGCAAGCATGCAAACTCCCAACAACGTCTCCGAAGGTAGTAGTGTCGTCGATTGAAATGCTCGTGTTGCTCTGATACCATGAATAAAACGAGAGCTAGAAATACCTACAACAGTGGGCTATGTTTCTGTGATAGTTCTCTTGATACTTATTTTTTTTTAGCCCTTTGTCTCTCTTCAAAAGCCCTAACTCCTGTAATAAGTTAATCCATTGAATTATTATGGGTATTGTGGTTACTTTTTTGGTAACCTTACCACATTTTTATGGGCTTGATTTTCAACAATGATCGCTAAGGTTACCGACCATCCCTCAGTTGCCATCACAATGGTAGAACTTCAAACAAATCTCACAGAATACAGGGAACTCGTAGTAATCTAAGGCACAAAATATAAAATTCCAATCGATAATCCTATCATGAGTTGTAAACTAAAGGTTCCGGACCTAGAGCCATAGCTTGATTAGGATCAAAACAAGAGGACTTTCACTGAAGAGGGATTATGCACCACAAATGGCCGCAGATTAGACAGAAGATGCTTTAAAGCACCAACTGTCCCTAGGAAGATGTAGATGAAGAAGAAAGTAGAAGAAACAGAGAGGTATCGAGGTAAAAATGTAGCCATCAACTGTTTTAGTAGAACTTAACCTCGATATTAAAACCAATGACAAAAGAGCCACAATTCACAGTCGCCACCTTATATCCAACAGCCAGAGCTCCTCCAACAGAGGAAGCATAGATGGGCAGTAGGGTAAATGACATAACAACAATAGGATCAGTGTACAGGAGGATATCCCAAAGGATCGGATTTTGGCTGATATCACACCGCTTGATTGAAGCCAAAAAATACAGAAAACAAGGAAGATGGAAGATTAAATATAACTTTTTTTAAACTCCACCATAATTTTTTTTAATATCAACCCTGACAGCGACCCAAACCATTCAATTCATGGCCGATTATGACACAAGCAACATTTATACAAAATTAATTATCACCCAAACCATCAAATTCATACCCAGACCATCCAATTCATACCCAAAACATCCAATTCATGGCAATAACTAGTTCTTTACACGTAATCTCAGAACTGCTATCACACTGGCAAATTTTGTGGGTTCTCCATGCCATTTCCTAATCCTTCATTCTCTTCTTCTTAACCTGAATGAGAATGAAGTCTCCCTGTTTATAGAATTGTTGAGATGAGATCTGGTTATGGAACGCACAGACAAATGAAATCATCCGGATTGCATACACGGATCACAAAATTTGCTGGATGGACACTTCACTCTCCCCCATCCCCCACACCCCCTTACAACCAGATCTGGCTAAAGCTGGTCAAGGCTAGGGGGATGCAATTGGAGTGGTTGGCGAGAAGTGAATGTTTTCAATTGTGCCAAAAATCTCAGTGAAACTTCGTCTCCCCGCTATGAGTTAAACTGTGGTGACATTTTGTCAATTAGACCGCTGGATATCCTATAATTGGTCCTAGATGGTCAATTTGGGGGAATTTGGAGCCCCATCGGAACTCCGTGGATTCCTTTGAATGAGGGTTCTATTTTGTGCAATTTTCTAAGATGAGTCCACACCTTTTTCTTATTTGAATTTCAGTCGCCGAACCATGGTCTGCCGCCTTCCTGCTGGTTCTGGGGCCAGCAGCGGGTGCCGATGCTCCCTCCTCGTCGTTCGAGTGACCTGCTACGACACGCTGGCCCTAGATCGTGCTGTTTGGAGCTGGTCGAGCTACCCATTGACCTCTCCTGGCTTGGAAGACGGCATGGTTTTTGCCCTTCAATCTTGTCCAAACGAGCTCAGATTTGTGCTTTCTTGGCGCCTTTGGAATTGTCTCAACGAGTTGGTCGTGGTGGTGGTATTTTGAGTTTGATCCGGACATTTTTGGTTGTGTAGGTATACCCACCACTTATTAAAATTTTCTCGTCAGCTTGTCCTCGTAAACAGTGTCTTATTATTGCTTTTTAACACATACATATGCATATGTAATGATCTAATGTTGTGGATTTTCTTTTACTAATTTTGTATTGTTTAATTCTGCTTATAGTTCTGAATAAATTATTTATCCGAAACATATTCAAAAGCAATATGCGAATGTATTGTCCTGTATGTGCTTATCTGTTGTTTTCTTGTTTGTCTGTTGCTTTCCTCAAATTACTTGGAACTCTAGTAAAACGTTTTTTTAGATTGCTGATTGGACGTGCTCACCCTATTACAGAACAATCAGTTTGGAGATGTAGACCACATCGAGCATTTTGCATTCACTGTGAATCAATACTGTGGTTGAGTGCGATAACATGTGATACCCCTCACCGTTGTCCTGGAAATGAAAAGGGAAGGTCAAAAATCAAGCCCATTTCAGATATTATGGTAAGACACCTTCAACATATTTATAGTTTAATAAACCATCTTATATCCATAAGAAAATAACTCATACTGAATAGTACACAAGATGCAATTAAATCTGTTGTATAGTCCTGATTGAGCCTTGTGATTGTATTTCTTGTTTTTGTATTTTAAAGCCTCTGTGATAACATAACATCCCTTCAATTTCCGTTTTTTACTTTTTAGATGGGTTAGACTATATACATTAGCTTAGGGTTGTCATGGGGATGCCCATATATTTCCTCGATATATTTTTTTATCTCTTAGGTTAGATGTGTAAGTGAAAGAATTTCATGACATCAGAGGCATAGTCATATCCCACCAGGTGGATACATCCCGTAAACAGCTCAAGATTGGCACCTCCAATGCATTGATCCCTCAAGTACTTCTATATGGTATCAGAGCCAAAATGGCTTGCTCTCCCTCATCTTCCTTACGGGCAGCCGAGTTGCTGGTAATCCATTCCTCGAGGACTCTTCCCAGCCTGATCTTTATCTTTTTCACTGAATGGTCTTCAACCTTTTGTATATTCCGGTGTTAAAATGCTAGCTGGCTTAGGCTCACCAAGGGGTGACCATATAATAGAAGATGTTTAGAGCTTCCTATATAAGGGGCCCGGTGCTATGCAGGTAAAGAGACGAGGATATCAAACCTAAATGTTCGTTCTCTTCTCTCCAACATGGTATCAAAGCATTGAATCTGTGACCATCGATCAACGTCGCTCCTCTCTCGTTTCGTCGTAACCGCATTTGGCCGATGTGTTTCGCTGGATCGCTATCTTCCTCGATCGTCATCCAGTTCTTGTACAACTCCTTCACCTCCATCTTCGTCGAATCGGTATATTCTCTAATTATTGCTGGTCGGCGTTCGATATCTTCTGCAGTCTCCCTGCGGAGCCTTCTATTCCTTCTTCCACATAGGACCGATCCTGTTTCTTCCGTGCTCTTCTTTGGGGTTTTGCTTGCCAATGATTCGCGTGTCCATCTGGGCCTGATCAGACTCCCTTGTAAGAAGCCCGACAGCATCACATTTGTCATGCTTCTTTTTTCCATTGCAAATGGTAGTTCCCGCTGGCTCTCCGTTTTTGTTCAGCCATTCGAAATTGTAAGGTTTAACAAACATTCTACAACTTCCTGAAGGGGTGTTTCTTCCGGTATGCTTCTTATCTCCATATGTGGGTTAAATTGAAGAGTGTTGTCGTCCTTGAAGGGTGGAGTGATCAAACTAAATTTTATGGTGGAGGAAATTCGAATGTGGATTTCTCTCATGGTTTAACCCACATCAAATTGGATGGTAGAAACTACCTTCTGTGGGCTCAATCTATGCGTATATTTATTGGGAGTCATAGAAAGCTTGGATTATCATTGGATCCAAATCTGCTCCCATCAAGACGGACCCCTCTTATGAGGAATGGGAAGGAGAGAACCTCACCATAATCAACTGGCTTATCAACATATGGAACCCATGATTGCTAGCCAACTTGTTCTGTCAAACCACTAAAGAAATATGGAAGTTAGTTGAAAGAAACTATTCGAAAAAGAAAGACTTAGCAAGAATCCATCAACTTCAGATCGAGCAGACACACATGACAAATATGAATGACTTTGAGGAATATCACAGTAAACTGACCCGTACGTGGGCTGAAATTGACCAATACTCTGCTATTAAAAATATCGAGGACCACAAAACTGAGCTTATGCAAAGAAGAGTTTTTGAATTTCTTTCTGGCCTGCCACCATAGCTTGAATTTCAAAGGGTTCAGAGCTCATTATATTCGGGGAGAAGTTATTTGCCTAAACTCCTTTTGTACAGAAGTGAATGTTGGATATGACAAATCTGCCCTTATTCAGAAGCTTGGATCCTAACAGACAGGAAAATAAGAGTATGATGAAGCGCCCCTACTGCTGGAAGAAATGACATGAGAAGGAAAAGTGATGGGACTTCTTGGTTTCAAGAGAATGTGTACATGGCTCAAATGGGAGATATGTTGGTTCCCAAATGGCTCTGTATGAAATCTTGGATAATAAAGGGCATTTTATGGCTGAAAATGAGTGTTTACTTAGAGAGTTAACTGCCTTGAAGGCTAATATTGGGAAATCCCCTATCAAGGACATGTCTAGTACCGCTGCGCATGCTGAAACTACCTCTCTATTGACTATGAAACATTGCTTACCCTAGATCATTGACTCTGGGACCTTTAATCATATGATAGGATTTATTAGTGGGATTACTTCCGTCTCTCCTTCATGTGGCAGTGTTAGACTTGTTAATGGGTCTTTTGCATTTGCGACTGGTAAAGGGAATATTCAAGTCTCTCTCTAAATTTTGTTATAATTATTTTCTCATTCCGTACAAATGTACTATCTGTGAATAGTTTAATAAAACAACTTAACTGCTTTATTATATTCTTTGCTTGTCATTGTATATTTCAGGATCTAGCGAGTGGGAGGACGATTGGTGGTGGACATGAATCAGATAGAGTTTGTGTCATGGATACTGGACAGTATTTGGTGCTCGAAATCTTCAAGTACTGATCGGTTAACGTTATGACGTACAATATTTGGGCATGCTAACTTGAAGAAACTAAAATTTGTTTTTCCTATTTATTTTTGATGAATTTACTGTGAAGATTGAATATTAATCGTGTGAGTTTGGAAACATTGTAGAACTAAATATTTTCCTAGTTCTAATAGAAGTGTTGAATGCTTTGAGTTGATACACCCTGATGTTTGGACGTCTCTGTTTTGTTCTTTGAATGGATTTCTTTATTTTGTTTCATTCATCGATGATTACTCTTTGCTTTACTATAGTTCCTTATGAAAAAGGAAAGTGAAGCAAATGAACTATTTTGATTATTTTATCATTGCGTGAAGACCCAGTTTGGTACTCAAATTAAAATCCTCAGGAGTGACAATAGAGGTGAATATACATTTGGTATCATTTAGAGATTCTTGGGTGAACATGACATTGTCTTTCAAACCTCATGTTCTAGAATTCTTCAATAGAATGGAGTTGCAGAAAGAAAAAAATCATCACATTATCGAAACTACTAGGTGCTTGTTACAAGAGATGCACGTCTCTAAGGGGCTCTGTGATGAAGGTTTTCTCACTGATATCTACCTGATTAAGGATGACGTCTAACACCCTTAAGGGTAAGTATCCACTGAGACTTCTTTATCCAAGTCCCCTCTATTTAATCTCCCACCTAAAGTATTCGGTTGTGTTACTTTTGTACACGTCGTGAGACCACACAAGGGCAAAGTAGGTCCATAAGCTATCAAATGTGTTTTTGTTGAGTACACTGCTAACCAAAAGTTTATGAATGTTACCCTCTGTATAAAAGGATTATATCTAAAGATGTCATTTCCCTTGATCATATACTATGAGTAAGAGAAAATATAACATTTTAAATCAATAACGAAAATGAGAGTTGTATAATACCTCTTTTACTTATCTTTGTGGATGATCTTATCTTCCAGTAGCATGAACTTACCGATTGAGAATGAAGTTTCTACTAATAACATGCGTGTCTATACTAGGAGAAAGGAACTCCAAGTCTATCAAAGAAAGCAAATCAGAGGTACATATCAATATGAGAATACTCATGCTCTATTATCCGCCCCCACTCCTGCAGATCTGAACACTGAGATCACTCGAGAAAATACTTTTCCTTCTCTCCAAAATCATTATGGTAGTACTAAATACCCAATTGAAAAATATGCTTGGTATCACTCTATCTCATTATCTCTGAAATCTTACTTTGCATCTATTTCCTCTATTGCTATCCCTAATAATTTTCTGATGCTATATCAAATTCTCATGGGAGGAAAGCTATGAAAGTCAAGATGGATGCTCTTCAGCGACAAGATACTTGGGAAATTGTTCTTATTCCCCATGGGCGCCATGTTGTTGGGTATAAATGGACATACACCATGAAATATCTTTAGGTTGATACTCTTGATAAGATATAAAGCAAGACTGGTTGTCAAAGGTTTTACTCAAACTGATGAGATTGAATTTCGGGAGACATTCGCTCCTGTTGCCAAACTTAATTCTGTGGATATACACCGTGAAATATCTTTAGGTTGGAACTCTTGATAGATATAAAGCAAGACCGGTTGCCAAAGGTTTTACTCAAACTGATGAGATTGAATTTCGTGAGACATTCGCTCCTGTTGCCAAACTTTATTCTGTCACAATTCTCTTATCTATTGTTGCGCACAAATCCTGACAACTTCAACGTGATGTGAAGAACGTGTTTCTTCATGGAGATTTGAAGGAAGAAATTTATATGACCCCTCCACTTGGCATACAAGTATTAAAGTGCGTGAATGCTACATAAAAAGGTTGTATATGGACTTGAATAATTTCCCCGTGCTTGGTTTGAGAAGATAAGTATCAAACTTTTGAGCATAGACTAATCTCAGAGTACATACGATCATTCCGTGTTCATCTACATGAAGGACATTTATACCACTATTCTTATTATTTATGTGTATGATATTATTATTATTATAGGGAGTGATGATCACCAAATTGCTCACATTATACGAGAGTGACTTCCTCTGAAATTAAAGATTTGGGTCTCCTTCGTTATTTTTTTGGAATTGAAATTATTAGATCTGCTGTGAAGATTATGATTTCTTAAACTAAGTTTGTCCTGGACCTCCTCATTGATATTGAATACCTTGAAATGAAACCTATGGATCCTGTTGATCCTAGCAATGATATTCATAAGGATAATTCTATTGATCTTGAACGGAAGTTGGACCTCCAACCATTGTGGAGAAATTAATATACTTTACTATTACTATACCGAACATCTCTTTTGTTTTCGGATTGGTCAGTCAATTTATGCACAATCCTAAAATCCATCATTCTGAAGTTGTTCTTCGAATTCTTAAGTATTTAAAAAAGGATCCTATAAACGGTATTATATTTCAAAATCTTGGCCATCTTAATATCCATGTCTACTGTGATGCTGATTGGCCTGGTTACTCTCTTGTTAGAAGATCTACGAGTAGATACACTATTTTCGCCGGTGGAAATCTTATTTCTTGGAAGAGTAAGAAGCAGAATGTTGCTGCTCGATCTTCTGCTGAAGCTGAATATAAAACCATTGCCTTTGTTATTATGTCGATGTGTATTTTGGGTAGTTTGGTCTTGAGCATTCGTATATTATATATTGCATGCACTCTACATAACTCTACATTTCATGCATATTTGGTTTGTTGGAACATGCTCATTTTTAAATCTCCTATCTTGTGTTTTGCATCATTTTCAATATCTCATGTTTTTGAGCTTTCATGCATTTGGAGAACACAAGAAATTGAAAAATAACCTTTTTGTTAGAAAAGAGGAGAAAAGAAATAGAAGATGCAATTTTATTCATCCATATAGGGGACACTTTATAGGAGTACAACAAGACACGCAAACTTAACCCACGGTGTGGGACTAAACCTTAAATACCTAAATACTTAAATATAAATACTTCTAACACTCCCCCTCAAGCTAAAGGGGAACCCTTCAGCTTGAAGACAACGTAAAAGAAAAGGTAAAAGGTGGTTGACAATGTGGGACAAAACAACAGCCACCGAGGCCCAACCGCGTGTCACCGGGGATACTTCAACCAGGCAAAGCCACACGACGTTGGTCCACAAACCGACCATGAACACGCTGGATGCTCCCGGTGTTGAAACCAGGTCAACCAACAAAGGCCAAACCACCCTACCTAACATAGTAGAAAAAGATGGGGAGACACAAACAACATACGAAATATGCCTAGAGGCCGTGTGTGACTAATGCAGGAGTCGGGAAAAGAGGCATCCGAGTCGCCGTTATCACAAACACTCCTCACGTGGAACACGTGCATGAAGGCATAGACTCGCATGTAGACACAAACGAAGACAATCAGAACAACACATAAAATAACAACTATGGATAATAGTTGCCGGCAAGACTAAGATCCAGGATGCAGCGAGCAAAGCACAAGCCAGCTGCGAGCAGAAGGCTCAAGCGGCTGCGAGCAGAGTGCTCAAGCAGCGGCGAGCAAAAAGGGCTCAAGCAGCAGCGAGTGAGAAGGGGAGAAGAGAAGAGCTCGACACCCAAAGAGCAGCAACACGGAAACCATCGTCCATAGCACGCGACTAAAAGACACTACCAACACAATAACGAAGACAACAACACAACACAAAAACTACAACGACACTTTAAAAAAAATTGAGAGGGCACGACATAGCAGCAGCGGCACAGCAGTCCAGCAGAAGAGGGGCACAACACTGCAGATCTGGAGTAAAAAAGAAGCGCCGGAGAAGAAAGGCAGCGACAGGACAGCAGCGGCATAGGGCGGCAAGGCCGGAGAAGTAGCCGGAGAAGAAGCAGCAGCGGCAGGAAGAGCAGCAGCGGCAGGAAGAGCAGCGTCACAGAGAGCAGCCGGAGAAGAAGAGCAGCGACAGGAAGAGGGCTTCCGGGCCGGAGAAGAAGCAGCATCAGAGGGCGCAGCAGCAGCAGGGCTCCACCGGAAGAGAGGATCACTGGCGCAGCAGAGAGGTTCGATGGGAGAACTCCAGCGGGAGGAAACGACGGAAGCATAGCCGAGGAAGGCAGGCGACACCCTTCCGCTTGTTGCTGACGCAGGAACCATCGAGGAAGACTTATTCGGCGGGAGCAGACGGAATCGCAGGATCAGGGGGCTCGACGGTGAACAGCAGCGGGATCCGGAGACGGGATCGACGACGAGGGTAGGGCGTCGATAGGATGTTGACGTCGGGATTTAGCGTCGATTGGAGCAGAGTCCCCATCGAGTCACGAGTGGAGGAACGTCCACTCCCGTCACCAGAATCATCAATCAACGATTCTGTCTTGACGGGAGAAGGAACAGAAGTGCTCGACGAGCCCAAGCAGTGCGGAAGGGAAGAAAGACAAGATCGGGTCAATTCCAGGGATCGAGAGAGGAAGCCACCCTGAAATGTACGTCGCCCTAGGGCAACCAAATTTCAGGGAGGAGTCAATTCCTGCTCTGATACCATGTTAGAAAAGTGGAGAAAAGAAATAGAAGATGCAATTTTATTCATCTATATAGGGGACATTTTATAGGAGTACAACAAGACACAAACTTAACCCACGGTGTGGGACTAAACCTTAAATACCTAAATACTTAAATATAAATACTTCTAACACTTTTGAACACCCTAGGCTAAAAAATAAAAAAACGCAACTTTTTGATTATTTTTCAAAACTCGTTGTTGTAGTTGGTGCCCTTATTATGGAATACATTAATCAAGAAAAATTGAAACGAAAAATTATCAAAAAACATGTATTTAAATGAAATATCAACTCTTTGTCTGCTAACGTCGGTGGTAGCGCTAAAAATCAATTTTGTTGTCTTTTCCATTTCTTTATTTTTTTTGGCATATAAGATTATTCTACTGATGTCCTCGTTAAAGACTTCTGTGTTGTTTAGAAAATCCTTTTATTTTTGCTTATTTCTCTATTTTTGAAAATATCAAAAATCAGCTAGAAAATTACAATACAATTTCAAAACACAAAAATATGCTTTTCTTGATATTTTTCTGAAATTTTGTTTTGTATATGTTGCTTATTTCAAAACACAAAAATCAACTAGCAATATTTTGGTGTTTATTATTTGCAGATGATATTGTTTTGGTCGATGAGACGCGTGAGGGTGTAAACGCGAAACTTGAATCTTGGCGAGACACTATAGAAAAGAAGGGTTGTAGGTTGAGCAGGACAAAAATGGAGTATATAGAGCTTAAATTTAGTAGTGCAACAAGGTCAGATGACTCCGTCATTAAATTGGGTGACCAAGATATTTCCCGCAGTGAGTGCTTTAAATATCTGGGATCGATAATTCAAAAAGATGGAGGTGTAGATAAAGATGTGATACATAGAATCCAAGCAAGTTGGTTGAAGTGGAGCGGCGTGTTTGGGATCTCATGTGATCGTAAAGTACCATTAAAACTTAAAGGCAAGTTTTATCGTACTGCAATTAGACCAGCAATGCTCTACGGTTCTGAGTGTTGGGCAGTGAATGGTGTACATGAGCAAAAAATGGGAGTTGCGGAGATGAGAATGCTTAGGTGGATGTGTGGTCACACGAGACTAGATAAAATTAGGAATGAATGTATCAGGGATAAGACAGGAGTGGCGCCAATTGTAGAGAAGATGCGAGAAGCTCGTTTAAGATGGTTCAGACATGTACATAGGAGACCATTAGAGGCACCTGTTAGGCGTTGTGAGAGTTTAGTCACTAAACATGTTAAACGGGGGAGGGATAGACCAAAAAAGACTTGGAATGAAACTATAAGGAAAGACATGATGTACTTAAGCATTAGTGAGACTATGATTAAAGATAGGGTGCAATGGCGACAAATGATCCATATAGCCAACCCCACTATGTTGGGATAAAGGCTTGAGTGTTGTTGTTGTTGTTGTATATGCTGTTTATTTCATATAAAAACCAAAATGATAAAAACTATTTTGAAACTATATTGAGAATGTCTAGCATGAGTATTTTAACATGTAAGGATTGACTATAATGTGTGATTTGTTACTTTAATCCTTATTGAATATTGCAATGTTTCTCATGCTATGCAAATTATCATAAAAGTACAATGAAAAATCTATGTAAGAATCTTGTGTTTAAAAGCTTAATTATGCCTTTAAGTATGAATGATGTTTTATGTTAGACAATAATACACACAATCAGATTCTTTGATTCCTACATTTGTATTTAATCTTATTTATGCATGTATGTGCAGTGTAATAATATAACTAATTGATATGCACAGATAAATTACCTACACATCATTATCTTGCACTTATTTCTTAGAGAAGTGTGGTTAAAAATTAAAATTGAATGTTTACTAAACAAGTGAATTTGGAGTCCTTAGTCATAAAATTAAAAATTAAATAATAAATAACAAGGAAAACTCCGCCAAACACTACTCATCATTCTGATAAGTCTTAATAAACATTGTGAGGTTGAGCATCTTGGAGAGAATTGTAAAGTGTCTCGTGCAAACAAATTCTTAATACACCATATAACTTCTCGTTAGTACACCATATCAAAAAAAAATTAAAGAATAATATTATGTAATTCACCAAGCACTATTTCGCTCCCTGATAAGTCTTCATAAGTATTGTGTGTGTGAAGCATCTTGGTAGTTGTACTAATTTTATATTGTGCATTGATATAAGTGGAAGTGATTTTACCTTGCATTTTGATGATGTTGTGTATATTACATTACATGTTTCATGAGTCTTGATTATTGATTATTTATACTCTATCAATTCATAAATTGTACACATCATCGTCTTTCATAAACCTTTCGCTCATGAGAATTGGACATTAGACTTGAAATCACATATTTCTACATATTTGAGTAAATGCACTAGATGTTTAAGCATGAACTTTACAATGTTTTTAAAGTTTGAATCTCAATAGCATTGTATTGTTAAATCCTTTTATAGTTATGTTTTATATGCTAGTCATACTAAATATGAACTATAATTATTATCTTAAAAAAGGGGAACAAAATCTTTTACTTTATCATGAAAAATCCTTATTTTGTGGTCTTAGCTTTTCATGAAAGACATTTTTTGTATGAACTATAATGCTAATCTTTTATGATCATCTCAAACTACAAGCCTTAATGTTAAAATCGCTTGTAATATTTGACCATTTGAATATCCTTACATTACAATCTTCATTATTACTCATTAAACCTTTCATGCTTATATTGTTGATATCAAATGATATACTTGATTTTCATGTCTATCTTTTTTTATGATGTGCTCCAATATTTACATAATCATTTATATATGTTCTTTCCCATTATATATGCATTATCTTTACATTCATGAATCAAATTTGTTATTTTCAATCATGCTTGCTATATTTCAAAAAAAAGGGGGAGATTAAAATTGTGATGATTATGATTTCATGATTATAGTATGCATGTGCATTTCCCTATCTTGCATTATCTTCATGATTATTTTTCGCTGCATACACTCTTTTTTACTCGATCATGACTATCCTTAAACAAGTGGTCTTTTATTTCTTAAAAAAGGGAAGCTAAAGGCCTCATTTGGCGCGGCATTTTGCCTGCGTTTGGAGCAAACGTCATCGGACAGCGGGTAAACAAACAGGCACCGACGACGTTTGCTCCGTTTGCTCCCGCCGGACAGCAGAAAAGCCCGCAAAAGCCGCTTTTCCAGCCCCGCTTCCCCCCCTCCAGTTCCAATGCTCCTTTCCAGCCGCTGGCTTCTCCCGCCACTGCCGCGCCAAATGAAGCCTAAATCTCATGACTACACTCACCTCTACCCTCTTTTGATAATAATAAAAGAGGGAGGATACATTGTGAAATCTAGTGGAGTAGATATCTATGGGGAGTAAATTGTATAAGAGAGCACATATGTAGGGGGAAAGCACATATGAAGGGGGAGAATTCATATAGGGGGATTACTCATGTCTAAAGTACAAACATTGTTATGTACTTATTATTTTTTTCAAAATCTATTTTCATTATCATTAACGCATTATTCTATAAACACGACCTTAATTGAAAATGGCTGATTTCTCATTAGAGGATTTGTTATTATCTAAATGGGGAGTTTGTTGGAACATGCATTCCACATCTCTTTGGTTTGAGAATAATAAATCTCATCATGTATTTGATCAAGTTTGCTTTGTGTTTATGTTGTGCAGGAACTAGCATGTATGACAAACTGAAGCGACGAATTGAGCGGACCGACGACTGGACCATCACTCTAATCTCTGGGTTCTATCGCGACGCGGTACCACCTGACCGCTGACGGTAGTGTTCAATTTGGGGACGAGCGCCAAAATGCATTCAAACTAAGCTTGTAGATGTCGGCCGACATGTCGTCCGACATGTCATTTTTGAGGGGAAATCGCAACGTTAGCAACACAGATGAGAAAAATGACATTTTTCAGTATGGTGACCGACATATCCGACATGTCGGCCCGACATGTCGGTTTATGACGGCTTATGGCGGCGACATTAGCTATGAACATTTATTTTTAATTATCACCCTATTAATGGCTAATACAACAACAACAACAACAACAACAGAACCCATATAGTCCCCAATCATTGGGGGTATGGGCCGGGGAAGATTGGAAACAGACCTAACCTTTGGCACTATGCACAAAGTGGCTTCTCTCAGAGGAGAAAGACCTAACCTTTGACAATAAATGCACAAAGTGGCTGCTCACAGAGTACCACTGAAATAGTGGCCCCCTATACCATCGCGTTTGCTGCGGAATCATGCCCTCAAATCAAAGCCAAAGACATCAGAGAGGGCAGACCCAAGAATCCATTTTGATTTATGTGCACATAACCATGCTTCCTTCATTCAGCATCCAGAGCATTGGTGAAGCACCATTATTAATGGCTAATAGCACAAAAAAATACTAAAACCTCATTTATTTTCTCCCGGTTCACTTCATTTCTCGAACCCGTAAAACCTAAAATCCGATTATATAATTAAAATAATATATAATTAGAAAAAATAATTACCATCTATTTTTAAAATCCGACATTCGACATAATTAAAAACATATAAATATATATGTAATTAGAAAAAATAATTAAAAAATAATTACCATCTAATTAAAAACACACACACATATATATATATATAATTAAAATCCGACATTTAAAAATATCCCCGATATATCCCCCGCAATCCGACATCCGACATAAAAAACCAAAACCGACATGAGTCCGACATCCGATATCTGCAAACTTGATTCAAATAATAACACATGCGGGAGCACAGGAACAACTAAGGAAAGAAGCTACCGTGGCGCGGTACCTTAGCGCGGTGTGGTATGCTATGCCTAAAATGAATGTTGCCTAAAATGCTGAAAATTGTCTACCATGACTGCTCAATCCGGCGCGTCAAAATGTTTTCTAAAGCGCTCCGCGGGGTAGTAGGTCCTACCGCAGGCGCTAGCTCTCAGTGCTATAAATAAGATCGGTTCGCTCCTTTCACATCGATTATTGAGAGGCGAATAATGCACCACCACTCAGAATTTCCATACCCTCGTCTCAGATCTCCGTAGAAACCCCCTTGGGCTATTTTGAAGATCAAAAGGAGAACTTGAAGGGGAAGCGCATCAACGATAGAATGAAGGCCCCGCATCAACACGACGATTCCGCTCGTGCCTTTGACTTCATCTTCAGAAGTTCTTCATAGGGAGTTCTACATCATATTTTATATTGATTATCTCTTTTGTATGTCTTCTTTTTTGTTACTCTTTTTGTAACGGTAGTGAAACTCGCCACGTGTGTTGGCGACTAGGTCGTGCGCGGATTAAGGAGGAATTCTCCACGGGTGTTGGCGACTAGATCTAGGGTTTAGGTCTAGGGGCGGCTTGAGGTTATCTAGGGAGAGATAGGCTAGGGCCAACCGGTCCTTAGGGAGAAGGGTCGGTATAGAAAACCAAAAGTATTTTTACATTCACCGCCTTGATTTCTAGCGTAATAAAAATCATCTTTTTGCAATTAATTTATTTATGAAATATAATCATGTTTTTTGTTTTATCAAATTGATTTCAATTTCTATCCGCTAAAGATATTTTGAAAAAATATATTTATTCAAAGTTTTCAAGTAAACTCTAAATTTCTTAAACACCTTTATTCCCCCCCCCCCCCCCCCCCTAAGGGCGCTTGTAGATCCAACAAGGAGTGTCATCAAATGCAAGTGAGATAGCTACTGCAAAGTCAATGCCAGACTCTCGATTTTTACTACGGACATGACTCATCACTACTTCGTTGTGAGGCTCTGATGAACAAGTGCGCAAGGGTGAGCCGATGGTCAGAGCAGTATCTAAGTCAACACAATAGGTAGGGGAAGGACATCTAACTACAAGATCACTAGGTCGCTCATATTTATCCCCATTCTGGGTTACATCGACAGGATCGGGCTCATGTGGAGGACCACTCAACGGACACTGAACCTCACTGGAGAAATTTATGTCAAGAGTTCGTCTTTTGTGCCCATAGGGACACAGGTAGACATGGTGGTGGACTCGGACTGAGGCAAGCTCCTAGTGATGGGCCAGTCGTGATGTGAGTATGCTCGACCAACTCTAACAGTATTCAAGAACTGATCGCAGTGGAGGGAGAGCTGAAATGTCTGCTCGACAGAATCTGTCAGAAGACCATACAGTGGGACTTGTATCGCACACCGAAGTTCGAAACAGAATCTCGCATCGGCGACGACTGGCTCATCATGAAGGTCGCTCCTCACTGCTAACTCATGAAAGTAACCTCTATACTCAGCGCAACGGCGACGACTGGCTCATCATGAAGGTCGCTCCTCACTGCTAACTCATCAAAGTAACCTCTATACTCAGCAACAGACATGGATCCTTGCTGGAGGGAGAGTACTTTCTATAGGAGACGTTGGTAAATACTTGTGGCACAATCTCGGCTTCATCTCCACCCAACTTGTGATGGGGCGAAGGTGATCTCTCTCAATGCTATCCCAATAATGTCTCGCCAGACGGCCAGACCTAAGAACCTAATCTTCGCAAACCTGACGTGATGCTCTCCGAATACCCGAAAGTGATCTAGATAAAATTCCATGTCCACGAGCTAATAGCTAAAGGGCTTGGGACTTGACATACCATCAAACGGCTTGGGTGATTTCAGAGAGCTGTGTAGTAGCCGGGAGAGCCACCCGGGGTTGAATTCAGATCCCTCTGAAGTGGCAAACGGCTGTTCGGGCTTCAGGGGGCTGCCTGGTAGGTGAGTATGTGGCTTGGACTGCTTTTGGGAGGAGTTTGAGGGTTGAAAAGTGCTGCCCAAGAAGCTCCTGCAGCAGGTGTCGTTGGGTAGGTGGGGTGGGGTGGGGGGGGGGGGGTAATCCAGGTCAGACTGCTGGTGTGTGAGTTGAGGGGAGCTGGGTTGGAGAGGAAGTTGGGTAAGAGGAGGCTCCACCTATACTCAACACTTGGAGAGGAAGTGCCGGCTGAAATAGGGAGAAAAGGATAATGGGGAAGTGGGGAATTTGAGAGGGGAGGGATTGTAGAGAGAGGAAGTTGGGCCGGCTAAATGTGAGGTGGGATACTGTTGCCGGGAAATGGTGGTTCCACCTGAAGAGAAAAGTGAGGGATTAGGGGGGGGGGGGGGGGGGGGGGGGCTGTTATGGGTGAGTGGGGAGAAGATGCGGGCTAAATTTTTGGAATGGATCCTAAAATTTAAGGGAGAGGGGAAAGTGGGCAGTGGAGGAAGTTGGGAGGTGGCTATGGGGTGGTTGTGGGGGTAGTGAGGAGGTGGTGGCTGCCGGAGGCGGTTTCCGGCGAGGGTCGCCGGAGATGGAGGTGGTGGTGGCCGGAGACGTTTTCCGGCGGTCGCCGGAAAACTTAAAATTGATGGAAATGGTATGGGGATGGCTAGGAATCACCGGAGGTGACCGGAGAATGATTCCAGTGATCACAGTAGACGAACTAGAGGGGATTTGAGGGGGTGGAGGGGTCGGTTTTGGGGATTTTGGGAGGGACTGTTGGAGAAGTGGATCCACGGCTAGAAGAGGGAGGTGGGTAGTCTACAGAGTGAAGGGAGGAGGCAGGGGAGGCTGACTGCTTTGTGTAGGGGCTGGATTGGGCTGTTGGTGGTCGGAAGAGGGTTGGGAGGTTGAAGGGAAGGACGGCTGCTTTGTGGAGGGGCTGGATTGGGCTGTTGGTGGTTGGCAGAAGGAAGGGAGGAGGACGGGAGGGGGGCCAAGGCTTCATGCCAAGGAGGGATGGGAGGGGGACCAAGGCTTCACGCCCCGGCTCGGCTTCGACACCGAAATGACCAAAGATTAGACTCCTATGCTCCAATCTTCAATACCCCAAATATGAGCCCTCTACCCCTATTTATAGACTACGGGGCGGAGCTATCATGGACAGTCATGATTCTGTCATCACGACGGCCCTTAAAATATATGAAAATAAAATCACAAAAATACAAAAAATTAACTAAATTTCTCAGGTCGTCGATCCGCATAAAATGGATGGTTCAGATCATCGTGTATGTCGATGTGTGTCACAAATCACAATCCCCATCAACTTCTCCCTTGAGATATCCATCCTCTTCTTCCCCATCTCCATTTAAATTTAAATAATGCATGTTCTTGCATTGATCAGTAGATACCTTTCATCATACTAGAAACACAACCCTTTTGCCCACTGTCATCATTGAGATTACATGAGTACACTTTAGAAAGCTTATACAAGTTACCAGAATTCAACTGAAAACTAGAAAATTTCAGAAACCTTGGGAGTATGGAATTGGCGTGCTGTATGCATTAATTAGTTTTGATTCAAAAACAGTATGGCTGATTTTTCTTGAAAGTTTCTCTTCTGTAACTTCAATGGTTCCTATACTAATTTTGCTATATTATATTAACTCAGGATATTATCATAACTTATTTCCAAACTGAGTATGCATAGCTCCAATGTAATCCTCCCACCAAGGAATATTACTGGCTAGATGTGATTTCATATATTATTGGTGTCACTGCAAAGCTTTTCTCTCCCTTTTCTTCTCTAATGAGTTGCAGTGAATTTCTCATTTCCCCAATCGGAGTTCCATCTACCGAAAAAAGTTGTTCACAATTGTAGATTTATTTGGGCAGGTCTTCACCGTTGAATGCAGGAAAATTCACTGGGGAACGTCATTTTGAAATATAATTGTCTTCTAATCATGCTGGCCCCAATGATTAGGGATTTCTTCTCCAGATTTAGATTGGCCTCATTCAGGCCCTTGCTTCCATTCTGTCCTCAAAGCTGCAAACATTTGTGTGATTTTCTCCAAAGACTGCTTGTGTCTCTCCAGTTTTTGAGTTCCTTCAAGGAATCCGGGTTGTCTTCCCCTAAAGTCTGCTGTCCAGTGTCGCAGTCTGTTGTCCTGTAGGGTGTCGTCATCCAAGAACATAATCCATCATCTGCTACACATCGCTGTCCAGATCTCCCCGCTGAGGATCAGTAATTTTGATACCTCTTGGAACATACAAATTCTTTTAATTGAAGATTGAAATGATTCTGTAATGATAAATCTATAAATCTTCTAACAAATATCTGCAAAGATAGAAAAATAGAAAGGAGAGGAGAAGATGTGTTTATATAAACGAGTAACAAAGATATCTGCACTACTGTCTCCCTAAACACAATATGGCTTAGGGTTATACTTCATTTGTTGAGAGAGATGATTTTTTTCCTCCTAGGTGGTGAAGACCAATCTCCAATTTTGTAATACAAACAATATTTGTGAGCTTATATATATGCACCATTAAAACTAGAGTTCACCCTCATTTGTTACTCTCACCCCTCTACCCTTCTGCATTCATATTATCTCTCCTTCCCTTCTCCCGCCGTTAAACTGCTCGTACCATCCCTGTCTTTGAAAAGTGCATTCGCAATATAAATGGAAAAAAAGAAAGAACAGGTACAAAGACTAGCAACTACCGCATGCCATCCACATGGGATTGGACAAGCTCTACCAACTCAGTAGGAAAAGAAACAACACAGGTAAAAACAAAGTCACCCAGGAGGGCAGATCGAGCACAGAAGTCGGCAACCTTTGGCCTCCCTAGCCACGTGAGCTGGGTGAACCCACTAAGGAAAGCAAAGTACTCGTCGCCATCCGTCGTCGCGCTCAGAAGTCGGCCCATACCATCCCTGTCCGAAGTCCTTTTTATTGTCTCCTATGGAAGGCAACACCCATCTCCTTCACTATGGCTTCGTTTGGCACAGCAGTGGCGGTCATAAACGCATGGGTTAAACCGTCATTCGTTAACGATCATCCAAAAAACTTCATCCGTTTGAACATAAAAGTGGATGAAGTTCTTTAGGTGGGCGTTAATGAATGACAGTTTAACCCTCATGTTCATGACCGCCACCACCGTTCCAAACGGAGCCTATAGTTGTAGCCTGTGTAACTGCTGCATTTGCTATCATCTCAATCATGAACTACATCGCTTTCCTTCCATTGCACATCTCCGACAACCGCGCCATCCTCCCCCCTTCTCAGCGCCATCCTCCCCCCTTCTCAGATTCTCCACCTCCACTGATCTGTCTCCAGGTCTAAATCCATGCTTTGAAGGCTTGATGAGGATTGTGGTTTTGTTGCAGTGGTCGAGGAAGGTAGGCCTTTGTGTTGGGGCGGCGTCAACTTCACCGGTGGAGAGGACTGTTAACCAGAGTGGGTGTCATAGTCGTTGGTGCCAAGGACAAGAGCGAATGAGAGTAAAGAGGGTCGTTAGACTTAAAAATTGATTGGAGGTTCTGTGCTTAATGCGATGAAATATGATATTAGATAGATAGATAGATAATTTAACAATAATTATAACCCGTGAATCTCGTGTTCAAAATTTTGTAGGAGATTTGTATTTCTTTTATTAGGGTTTTGAGTGTTGGGCAGTGAATTGTGTACGTGAGCAAAAAATGGGAGCTGCGGAGACTAGATAAAATTAGGAATGAATGTATCAGGGATAAGACAAGAGTGACACCAATTGCAGAGAAGATGCGAGAAGCTCGACTAAGATGGTTTGGGCACGTACAAAGGAGACCATTAGAGGCACCTGTTAGGCGTTGTGGGAGTTTAGTCACTAGGCATGTTAAACAGGGGTTGGGGTAGACCAATAAAGACTTGGAATGAGACTATAAGGAAAAACACGATGTACTTCGGCATTAGTGAGATTGTGACTAAAGATAGGGCACAATGGCGACAAAGGATCCATATAGCCAACCCCACTATAATGGGATAAAGGCTTGAGTGTTGTTGTTGTTTCAACTAATTAAGCATCATTTCCTCTAATATCAGTTTTTCTTCTTCCTTTTTTGCTGCAGCTTTTCATATTGATTAACACCATCTTTGTTCTTTCACAAACAATTGACTCAGAGAGCTGACCCCAACTCATAAAATGGTTTCAAGCTCGAGCTCAAAATTGATTAGTTAATTTCAAGCTCAACCTAGAGTAGTTCGCGCTCGCTTATGGAGTTTATATGCATACTCGTACATTTTTCCTCGGTTATTTGCGCCCAACTTTCGTTTGGATGGAGATATGATTATCTGTACATTCAGATTAGCAAAAGATTAAAATTTATGATTTTTTTTTATTTCATGATGCATCTGATTGCCTTGCTAACATCATTTCTTCTAAGACTAGCTGAAACTTATATGTTGGCCTATTTCTGATAATCAGCTCATAGAATATTTACTAGCGGCGGACGATAAGTACTGCAAGAACGCGAATAAGATAGCTTCATCATCCTCCGAAAGTGATGACAATGATTCTGATGGATTGCCAGCTTCCAAACTCTGGGCTCTACCTCGGCTGATAGAGTGAATTTCTGGATATTATTAAGGTTCTGCTTGGGACAACTTATGCTGGTGAGAAAGTTGTTGATGAAATAGAGCTTTGAGAATATAGTTGTTTGAAAAGCATTGATGAGAAAGTTGTAGAATGTTTGGAGAGTCTGTTCTTGAGTGCTGATTGAATAAAGTTTTTTCATTTAAACTGTTTGGTATAATAACTGTCTAAAAGCTGTTTTTTAAACAAAAATATTGAAATATAATGTTGGTGAAAACGCGTGCTTGGGCGTAAACGTGCGTCCGGGTGAAAAAGGGCCGCCCAGGCGAAAAATGAGTGCCCGACTGAAAATGCTCGATTGGTATGTAGCGAAATGAAGTTAATAAAAGAGAAAAGTAAAAGTAGAAAGCAGTTTTTAGAAAGCTATGTTGGACTTTGCTTCTCAAAAAGCCTTTAAAAAACATCTTTTTCGAAGAAGCTCTTTTGAAAAAACTGTTCATTCAAAAAATCAAAAAAATAGTTTTTTTTGTTCGAATAAAGTTTTTTGAATAGAGAAAGCTGCCCCAAACTGAGTCTAAGAAGTTTGTTAGCAAACACATAGCCATGAACATAAAAAACGGGCCTGCCGGGCCGGCCCGGTCAAGCCCGGCCCGGCTCAGGCCCGAATCGGGTCGAGCCCTTACCCGGGGCCCTGAAAGGGCCCCGGTTTGGCCGCACTACCCGGCCCGGTACCCGGCCTGGTCCGGGCCGGGTAAAGCCCGAAAATCGGGCTAGCCCGAGACCGGGCCGGGCATAGCCCGATCCGGTCTCAGGCTAGGCCCGATTGAGCCTAACGGCTCTTATTAGAGCTGTTAGGCTCATCATGGCAGCATGGCTGCCATGTGGCAGCCATGCTGCCATGAGAGGCAGCCAACGGCTCTTATTAGAGCCGTTGGCTGCCTTTTATATATAATAATATATATTATTATTATTATTATTTTTAATTTAAAAAAAAACAAAAAAATCCTATAAATACCCCCCTCCCCTCTCTCTTTTCTCACACCTCACCTCTCTCTCTCTCTCTCTCTCTCTTTCTTAGCTCTCCCAATGGCGTCGTCCTCCTCAGCTCCAGTGTCGTCTTCCCAAAGTACGGCTTCGGTGGTGGAGCACAACCGTAGAGCGAGTATTTGGGAGCATTTCGAGATGGTACAAGTCGGGACCGAAAGAAAAGCGCGCTGCAAGATGTGCTCGAAGTTGCTATCCATCAGCGGCAACTCGACGCTCGTTAGACACCAAAAGTCTTGTGAGTCGAAACAAGCTCCTCCAGAGTCAAGTCAAGCCCAAATTTCTGGAGCCGGACAGATTTGGACGTACGATCAAATGCGACAGCGAGAGCTGCAGGCGAAGTTCGTCATCAAACGTGGGCTGTCATTCAGCGTCTTCGACAATGACGGCGGCACAGAGTACATACATGGGGGGCTTCAGCCCAAATACCAAAAGGTTAGTAGAATTACTTTAAGGCGCGACACGATTAGGTTATATTTAGAAGCAAAACAAGAATTAATTACGTATTTTGAAAATTTCGAAGGACGTGTGAGTCTAACGAGTGACGTTTGGACGAGTAATTTAAATTTAGGATTAGCTTATCTTTGCATCACTTGTCATTGGATTGATCTCATTTCGTGGGAGCAAAATAAACGCATAATATGTTTTACAGGTTTTGAATTCCCGCACACGGCTATAGCTTTATATAAGGTTATTATGAAATGTGCGCGGGAATTTAAAATAAACGATAAAATACTTAGTTTTTCTCTTGATAACGCCTCCAATAATGGCGCCGCAATTGAATTGTTAAAACGAGATTTAAAACCATTTCTCAACGGTGCGTTTTTTCATACTAGATGTGTTTGTCACGTCCTAAATTTATAGGTACAGGATAGTTTAAAGGCAATGTCACAATATATTAATAAAATTCGCGACATGTTAAAAGCAATTTATTGTACTAAACAACGAGCTCAAGATTTTAGAAAATTTTGTAAAACACAAAATCAAAAATATTTGAAACCACAATTAGATATGCCTATTAGATGGAACTCAACCTATAAAATATTAAAAAGAGCCGTTCTACAAAAGGATCTTCTAATGGAATATTATAGTTTGCTTAATATTGAACACGGTTTATGTGAAACTGATTAGAATATTATAGAATATTATATAGAGTTACTAAAGTGTTTTTATAGGGCCACCGTTTCTTTATCTGGAGTGTATTATCCAACGAGCGCATTAGTAATTGAACATTTCGTACATATCACAGAAAGATTTAGTTATTATAGAAAACACCAAGGTTGGGCTCCTTTAATTAAAGTAATGGAAGAAATTTTTTTTAAATATTATAGAGAAGTACCGCCTATGTTTTCGTGCGCCGCCGCTTTAAATCCGCTACTTAACGTAGAAGGCGTAGAAAATTTGATCGACGAAATCAATACTAATCTAACCTTAAATATAAATTATGATGAGAATGACCCCGTTAGTAGTACAAGTTTTACTACTTTTTTTACGCAAAATTATAATTATTACAATAACTTATACGGGTCACGACCCCGCGAAGAAATAACGCAACCCAAAACGAAGGATAGTCTTAAAAATAAAATTTTAGATTTAGCTTCTAGGAAAAAACGCGCACATCTGGTAGTTTAGATGAATTAGGATTATACACAAAAACTCAATTTAGCGATTTTATGAGTTTGGACGAGATCGAAAACTTCGATCTCTTAAATTGGTGGAAAGGTAAAGCTAATACCTATCATGTTTTGGCATGTATGGCCCGTGATTTATTAACTGTCCAAGCTAGTACAGTAGCTTCAGAGTCCGCTTTTTCTCTTAGTGGCAGAGTTTTGAACGAGCAGAGGAGCCGGCTTAATGAAGATTCGCTGGAGATTTGCATATGCTACAAGGACTACTTGGACAGTTTAAAGAGGAAGCAACACATAACAACATTGGAGGATAGCTCGGAGGAGATAGAAGACAAAATGGACGCGTTGAACTTGAATCTACAGGATGATTAAATCGAGCACTCTAAAATCTAAATGTAATTTTTTTTATATATGTAATTTTTTTAATTAAATTTTATAAGAATCATAACCTTCATAGGTTTGTATTTTGTATTTTGTACAATTGTACGACTTAAATTTTGTAATTTTTTAAATTTTTTGTTCCAAATTTTCAATATTAATAAAAATTTTTGTTCCAAATTTTTCGTTCCAATTGTTCAATACTAATACAATCTAACTCTAAACTTTAATTTTTTTAAATTTTTCGTTCAAATTTTCAATATGTAATTATTTATAAAAATTAAAATAAAAAAAAAATAATTAAAAAATAAAAAATAAAAAACCGGGCCGGCCCGGATCGGGCCCGAGACCGGCCTGGTCTTGCCCGGCCCGGGCCGACCCGATTCCAGTGGAGGACCGGGACGGCCCGGCCCGCTACAGGAAAAAGCCCGATCGGGCCCGGTCCAGGCCGGCCCGATCGGGCTTTATGTTCACGGCTACAAACACATGCTTTCAGATGTTTGCATCCCCTTTCATAAACAAGTCTATTAAATTACTTTCCCTCAAAATATTACCTTTTCTTCAAAACCTAAAGATATTTGTTACATAAAAACAAATAATATACTGAATGGTGAATTTAAACTATATAAAAAAAGGATTTTTGATAAATATGTTGCAATATTTGATTGTTTTTTAGTTTAATGTTAAATTAAGGGTTTATTAATTCAAATGTAATCTTTAGCCCATGCATAAATTTTAAATAATTTTATGGAATTTAAATTAAAGCTGATACTAACTCTCATTGGTTAAAAAATATATTTATCCCAATTTCAAGCAATTAAGGCTCCGTTTGGGGCAGATTTTTGGGAGCTGCACAACTATTTTTTAAAAATCTTTTCCAAACAGCCTTTTAAGAGTTGCAGTGGCAATAAATTTTGACTATTTGAAAAGCTGATGTTGGCAATTTTTTCTTAATATTTGAAAAGCAATAAAAACATAACTGTTATTACTTAATATTTAACCATTATAATTAATCAAATTAATTGATAATCCTTATTGCTTACAATGATTAATTGCTATAATCAGTTGGTAATATAAAATAATAAGTAATGGTCAAATTAATCTTATTAGTTGAATAAATTTAGTAAATATTGAATATTAATTATTAATGCCCGTGACGTTGTTGCAAGTTGTGAATCAAGTATAAAATTTTTCATTTTGATTGTATTTTATTTTTTACTTTTTAGATTAGTAATCATCTTGAAACCGTATTTTATAAAATTTTAATAAAATATAAGCAGATTATTCCACCGTAGTTTTTCTACCAAACAGTAAAAACGGTTTCTCCGTTTTAAAAAGCACTGCAAATGCTATTCTCCAAACAGTTTTACTATTTCTCCCACCACTTTATAAATAAGCAGATTGTTCCACCACTGCTTCTCCAATCGCCTAAGCCGTCCCAAACAGAACCTAAATGATACCAAGTGTATACCCAAAATAACTCTACGTAATAATCATAGACCCTTCTAACCGGAGGGTATATGAGTTATTACACATCATATACAATAAGGAAATCAAAGTATATAAGCGTATTTCCTAATGACCAAGAGGAAATAGATCGTTCCCTTCTTTGATCGTCTCCTCACCATTTATTCCTCAAGCAAATGTTGTGAGCCGAGCGGGTAGAGAGCCACTTCGCTTTGACGGAAACGAATCTTCGTTAGGGTTAGGAAACGTTCCTAGCCATCCATTGCCTTATTCTCACGAGCTACACTCATGACTTAATGGGTTTTATTAATTTCCCGGTTCACGCGTGTAACATCTCACCTTTTAAATTGAACCATATAGAAGTCTAGCTGATTCAATTGACTCGTGATGAGCTATCTAGTCAAGTCTGAGTGACTCATTTCTCGACTACGACCTAAACCTACCGATTAGATGCTCACATTATTTCATTTGTGTGGCCATTAAATAAATAGTGAATATTAACCAAAACAATTGGGCAAAAGTGTCACAAAATCTCTACAAAATTTTAAGGTTCTCTAATATCCAGAGAATTATCACATTTATTTAATCTATCAAAGATTGATCATATTCATTTTAATTAAGGTTTAGAACACCTAATTTGATCAAATCAATTTTATCATTTTCTCTCATCTAAATTCCCCAATATTTTTTACATAGAGTACAAATATGACAAGTAAACATCATACTAAATTTTGGTAGTAAAATAATAAAATGAACTCAAATTATTTTAATAATAGGGATATCAAATAATCAATAAATATTTATCAAAACTGTAGGGCAGAAGTGCCCCAAAAATCATAACTACCATTTATATCATTCAACATTTACTAATTCAGAGTAACTTTCAGCTTAAATGTTTTCTTCTTAAAAATGAGTGAATGATAAGTCATTTCAATTGTGTATTATTTCAATCTTATCGTCTTCGAGATAGAGACTTATTTCAAACCAATTATAAAAAAGAAAGGAGGGGAAGGCTCTTGTTAGAAAGAGGATCGGAATTTTAAATTTCGTTTCTAACATGGATGGAAAAGTAATGGAGGACTAGAAGATTCTCTCTTCTCTTGAGGATCAAATTTCTCTTCTCATCTACAAGGAAGATGATGCTCATTCCTGACAGAATCCACACAGTGTTGCATGAACCAGTTCCTTCATAGATTTGTTGTTGAAGGACATAATGTGAAAACTCAAATCCCGCATACTGAAAGAGTTTTTGAATCTCTCTTTAAAAGATTCTAGTTGATTTTGGAGATACATTATCAACAACTACTGGTTCGTTGAGTCTCCCATAGAAAAGACTCTTGGTTTTGGAGAGACCTTATTAACAACTCCTGGTTAGAGTGACTTTATCAAAAACTCATTTGATTGGATAGACCTTAACAACAACTCCTAATTTTAAGGGATTCGTATCAAAATCCCGACACTATTTAGTCGAATCCTGCTAGAAGTACCCAGATTAATTGTGAAACTACTATAAAACTCTGTGTTGCCTGTGTTGATTTCCTTTTCTCTGTGATTTTCTTTTCTCTGGTGCTTTTATTTACTTGTGATTGTTAATGATTAATTCTGTGATTGTGATATAACATGAATGTTGTGTGAAACTGTGAAAAACAATGAAATAATATCTTTAAAAATTTAATTACTCTATTCACCTCACTCTAGAGTACATCTCAAGAGATTACCTTCCTTTTTCATATTATGTAACTTATATGAAAATAGTCACTACCTACCATTCCATTTTGTTATAAACACGGATAAATCTTTGAGAGAGGGGTGGGTCGAAGAAAAGTAATTATTTGATTAAAACAAAGTAAAGTTACAACATAAAAACAACATGACGAGACATAATTACATAAACAAATTAAAATAAGATACAGAGAGTAGAGAGGAGAGAAGAACTTCAAGTTGTATACAGTGCATCCTCCTTGACACATTTTTTATTGAATGGAACTATTAACTACCATTTATATCATTCATCATTTACTAATTCAGAGTAACTTTCAGCTTAAATGTTTTCTCCTTAAAAATGAGTGAATGATAAGTCATTTTCAATTGTGTATTATTTCAATCTTATCGTCTTCAGAGGGGAAGGCTCTGGTTAGAAAGAGGATTGGAGTTTTAAATTCCGTTTCTAACATGGATGGAAAAGTAACGGAGGACTGATTTAGAAAAGTTTGTAAATTTTTGGGACTGATTTCAACTATTTATAACTTTTAAGACTTATTTCAACTCAGTCCCAAAGTTTAGGGACCGATTTATGTATTTTGCCTATTTTTAATAGTGTGTGAATACTCATTTCAGATGTGCTAATATAAATCACCTAAAAAAATAAGCATTTAATTGGCATCAACACTGGATCCTTAATACAGCACTGGATTAGAACAAGCAGAAGAAATATGAATTTTCAATGCACCAAATCAGCAACAACCTCTCCAAGTAATTCAGAAATAATCAGCTCCTCCGCCTGATCCACAACCGCAGCAATCTCCGCCGCACAAAACGAACCCACCCATCCAAAATCCCATGTAGCATTCAAAAGCAAATTTGTGCATCTCAGATCTCTTTCCAACTTATAATGCAGATTATCTCCTCCTGATTCTGCAGCCATGCAGAAATTATTCAATTCCTTCAAACCAACACTGATATCTTCAATTAAATGCTCTAAACATATCAAAGCTTCTGAACTCTGTTTGTGAGCTCGATTCACCCACAGCATAGGATGGTACGACAACTCGAGTTGGTATTTTCTTCTCGCTGTCAACTCCTTTGCATATCCAAGTATAAGTTCGTGCGAATTTGTTTGTCTTTCTTCGTCAAAGTTTTGTCTTTGATAGGTTTTAGCTTGATGGAGTTGAACCTCATACCCAAACATTTGTTCCGCCTCCGTTGAGAATTCCGAGCAGCTTAGAAGCTGCGTTTTGACATCCTTTTGGAGTCCGGCTGCTGCTTCAGTTGAGCAGTTTGGCATGTCTTGTTTCACCGATACTATTCTGTTCTTCGCACCTTTGCTAATCACAGGCATTATTTCACAAAATCGTCTCCCTCCCATCCTTGAGTCTTCTTTAAAGGAAAAAATTTAAATAAAAAATTTGTTAGTCAATTAATTGTGTCAAGTTGATATAAACAATAGTCAGAACAAGTGGTTTTACCTCTGAAAAGGGGAGTAGAGTTTTCTGCTAGTTGCTGGTGTGAGGCATGATGAATGGGAGAACTACTTGAGCTACTGCATAAATCAGTATTCATGCTGGTAGGTTTACTTCTTTTAGCAGCAACTCCTTTGCACTTTGCGTTGGCGGCTGTCTGCTGGTAAAAATAATCGAAGGGAGACATCAAAAAAAGTTAAAATATGTTCGCTTTCACTATCTAACACAGAATTTAATTCAACTATAAGAACATCCTTTTTCGAATCTGCCACAGCAATGGTTAGTTTACCTCGATGTTTTTGAATACAATAGAGACCCTTCCTCCTTTCTTGCTGTCCTTCTTTCGGTATGCATTTGATGGAATGCTGTTGACAATTTTCGCTCCGCCTTTTGCAGCGGCGAATATTTTATCATGTTTAGCTGGTGGTGGTTCAATTCTTCTAGCATGAGATAGCGAAGAGGCTGAAGTAACTTGGCCACTCTTTCTCCTTTCAGAAGCTTTATCATTCGTACAAATGCTTTCCTTCCTCTGCTGTTTGCGAGTTACAAAAGCTGAAGAATTCGACTTTGGTGAATGTTCTGCTGAATCTGCATCTATTCTCTTAACTAATCTTTTTACGTCTCTATGTCCGTTACTGGAAACCTCGTGTTTCAAAGACATTTCAGCGGACGAATTACTTTTTTTCTGTTTTTGTATAGTACGGATCTCTTCTCTGTTGTCATGGGGAAACTGCAGAGCAGCTTGCCTTCGATTCACAGGTTGTCTTCCTACACAGATAGTGTAGCCAGACTGGATCCCCGAGTTTTCATTATCAAGAAGATGAGCTTGTTTATAAATATTACTGAAGCGACTGCCATTCTTCTCTTCTCCGTTTTCCACTCGAACAGCTTGTGATGGTAGTTTTTTCAAAGCCATAAGCTTTGCAATCAGATTTGGAGCTCTGGCCCTCACTGATACATCTCTCATGCCTATATTTGAGCAGCTTATGTCCCTCCTTGCGGCAATCTCATCATTACTGAAAATCGACACAAGATTTTGCTTCTCAAGTTTAACATTTACGGCACTCCTTATATCATCATAAAGAACACCGAAACCCAAAGAACTGCATGTTTCACTGCCGTTTGCTCGTTTTTCTACAGAGAAGCAAGTTTCTTGCTGTGACTCCAAGGACATCATCCTTGAGGTCTCTTGCAGCCTTCTGATAGTTATTAAGGATTCCTGAAGAGCCAAAGAACCTCTCAGCAGATCTTTTGCCGCGTACTTGGATCGAGCATCGAGATTCGACGCTTTGGAACGTGAATCAATTATCTGGGTCAGCTTACGAACGCGTCGAGAAACCTCCAGGAGCTGCAACTCACTGCTGTCCCTCACCTCCATTGAGTCTCATCTTCTATTCATTTCTTGTGATTCAAATGACTTTACTGGTGATGTTGAGAAATGCAATGTGGTCAATTTTACCTGAAGGATCTGTGAAGTGGGTATTTCTCTTATGGGCTCATTCAATTGCTTTGACATTAGACAGCATGTTTTACTTAAATTGTGTAATTTGTTAAATTAAGTATTTGGATAGATGAATTCAGGCTCCACAAACCTCCTCAAAACTATCTCAAAAGTGATGATTTCATTTCTAAGGCACCATTTTGTAAAACATAATTTCATCATACAAACGACTAATCCAGGCGAAATTTTTGAATCCGCGCTCCGGACTCCGATTTCTTCTTTGCTCTACTACGTGAACGGGTTCACCAATCCCCGATAGTTTTTTAGATTTGCTCCCCTCCCTTCGATCTTTCACGCGGCAGGCGAACAGCCATCCCGGACAGGGATTTCGGAACGAGCCCGGAGGGAAAAATCTCTCCTAATCCAGAGACTTAAAATGGGGCAATGGGACATAAGAAGCTACTGAAACCACACCCAAAACAGAAGGGAAAAAAAAGAGAGAGAGAGCATAAAGTTAGAGTCTTTAGAAGCATCTTTCGTTGGGAACAAATTCCAAATCTCACATGAGCCGAAACTTGGAATCTGTAAACCCTAGAAAAGGAAATCCCGACAATGCTTGGAGAAAAAAATGTACATTTCAGATATTGGAATTTGTTCATAGAAAGGAAATCCCGCAGCTCATAGAAAAGGAAATGCCGACAATGCTTAGAAAAGGAAATCCCGCAGTTCATAGAAAGAAGAAACACTGGCATTCTATCATTCCGGTACTGAGTGAAAATCCCAAAAAATGTGATGCAATGAAGAGGAGAAATACCTCCGCAGCTGCTGAAAACCTTGGAAGCAAGTTTCCAGAGGAATTGAATAGGCGGGTGGGTAGCTAAAACCCCAACTTTTATCTACTCCCCATCGCATTACACCGCCATTTTTTAATATTTTCACAGAGTATCAGATATCAGAACTTGCTCTCATTTTATCTCTGCTTCTTTGACAGCTGGAAAAACCTTTGGAAATCACCTTCTCTTGTACCTTCTGTCTTTGATCAGTAGGCAAGTGTAAACCCATGGTCTTACCTGCTCATATGCATTTGTCTTCTATACTCTCTTGATTTTTCTTAGAGTAATTTTAAGTGCAAATCAATTTTGGCTACGTGCAAATCAATTTTGGCTACGTGCAAATCATAAATTTTTACGTGCAAACCAATTTGTTAAGAACCAAATTAAAAAAAAAAAATTTTAATCGGCTTTCTCTTTACTGCCTAAGGAGTCTTCTTCAGCGGCTAGTCGGCGGAGTCTTTGTGAAATAATTTGAAGTCGGAAGAACACGTCAACCAACAGAAGAATAAAGACACCAAAGATGAACACAAACTTTTACAATACTAATTTTGGTAGCTAGTTACAACTGAACACGGCTGAATACAAGTTGCATCCAACTTGAATCACAACAGCCAATAGAAGGTAAGAACTTGGTCACGGACAAGGTCCGCTTCTCCTCCGGAGCACACCGCGCTGGTGATACTCGCTTCGATACTCGCTCCTCGCTACAGAAGCTCGCTCCTCTCTACCGCCGGCGGTATCGCTAGCGCCAGGCGTTAACTCTCCAACTCGCAAGCTCGCTGCTCGCACTCCAAGCTACTCGCGTACTCGTCACGCGCCGCTTCCTCCAATACTCGCTAGCGCGAGCGCTATCACTAGCGTCGGGCGCTATCTCCCGAGTAGGTACTCGCACTCCAGCTACTCGCAAGCTCGCTGCTCGCCTCTTATCGCTACCGCGCGCGCTAGCACTAGCGCCGGCGGTATCTCCACTGCTCGCTACTCGCTCAAGGGAGCTGGCCGAACTTACTCCAAGTCCGATGCTCGCCTGCCGAACTTACTCCAAGTCTGATGCTCGCCTGGTGGCGCTCTGGTATCTCTAACTCGCTCAAAGTTGATGATACTCGCCAGTTCCAGAATCGATACTCTTTAGAGGGGGGTACCCCTCTATTTATAGGCAAAACAAGGGGGTGGCGAGTATGAGCTAGCGTTGGCGCTAGCGCCAGCGCTAGCGCTAGCTCACTTCAATTCTAACAGTCTTCTTCGTCTGAGGTAAAAGAATATTCTTTTTAATTTCATACTCCATTTCTAAGATGTCGTGTTCTTAATTTTACTCAATGCAGGTGTTAACATCCTCACACATTTAATGCTGGAACTTTAATTATTGAAGATCTCGATCCATTCCGCCTGAAGCAAGCAAGATTGCGCAATCCCCTGTTTCTACAACTCCGACTATATTGCAAGAAGAGTGGAAGAAATCTGCAGAAGCAGGGACTCGAGTTCGACGGAGATACTGAGGAGTACGACAGCGGACATGGGGAAAATGGGTTGCGGAGATTCGAAACCCGCACAAGGCGGCTCGTGTCTGGCTCGGCACCTTCGAAACAGTCGAGGATGCTGTCATGGGGAGGAGAGAAGAGGGAGGAGAGAAGAGGGATTCCTCCGTTTCCGGCAACGACCTCCGGCCGCCATCGGGAATGCTACTGAAGGATCCGCCAGCCGCCGAGGGGTCTTCTTCCACCGGCCGCCGTCGGAGATGCAGGTCTTCCGCTCGCGGAAACGAGAAGAGAGGAGGTTTTTTTGAAAAAGTCATATGGTTTGCACCTAGCCATAAGGGTGTTTTGATTATTTTAATTAGTTTTATTATTTAATTTTTTTCCGGCAGTTTGCACCTAGCCATAATAGGTTTGCACATAACACCACTCTTTTTTTAACCGTGTTTTTTGCATCTAAAATTTCTAACAAAATAAGAAAAAAATTACGATTGTTAACCGCAACCCGATTTTGGCTTGTCGCACCCCAATGTTAACCGCAACCAAAAATTTTAATAATGTTAACCGCAACCTGATATTTTTCTCGCCGCACCCCAAAAAATTAAACACTAATTTCAGTGATCCAAAAATACGAGAAGTAAACCATTACACAATAGAGAGCAATGCACATCTCCTAACTTATAGTAACAAGTATATACAGAGGAGTCAACTGCTGCTATGAAGCTCAACTACTGCTGCTATGAAACCATTACTTTGATAATATACCACAACAAAGTGAAACTCATATTTCTGCTATATAAACTCAAAACCATACATATTTCTGCTATATAAACTCAAAATCATACATATATCTGCTACATAAACTCAAAACCATACATATTTCTGCTATATAAACTCAAAATCATACATATATCTGCTACATAAACTCAAAACCAAAAGAAAAAAATCAGTACATATTTCATTAACGAGCATTCCAAGAAAATTCCAAAATAGTACATAAAATCATCTGATAAGGACCACGAGCATTCCATTAAACTAGCATTCCAAGAAAATTCCAAAACAGATAACTTGCACCATACTCCAACATTTTAAGGATATCACTTGAAAACTCCATATAAGAATAACCTACCAATAGAGCAAAATAAATGGATATGATTTAGGCTTTATTTGGCGCGGCGGTGGCGGGCGGAGAAGGCGGGAGAAAACGCTCCATTGGAACCAGAGGCCGGGAGCGGGGGTTCCAGCCGGCGATTTTTGCGCCGTTTCTCACGCGCGGCGGGTGGAGAAGCGGCAAACGCCGCCCGCGCTTCATTTGGTTACGCGCCTTGCGGCGGCGTTTGCCACAAACGCCGCCCGCAAACGCGGAACCAAATGAAGCCTTAATGAGAGTGAGCTAAAAATATTCTAAACCCTAAGAAATGCTTAAATCCTAATAGAATTATAAACTCTAAAAAATGCTTAAATCCTGATAGACTTCTAAACTCTAAGAAATGCTGAAACATGTTTCATAAGGTATTAAGCATTTCTTGGAGTTTAGAATATTGTTCATAATCAAGTTTCATAAGGTATTAAGCATTTCTTAGAGAAGCTGCCACAACTCAAACCTCTAAGAAATCCTAGTAGAATTCTAAACTTCATAAGGACAAATGCAGACCACGTGCAAATGCAGAATTTTGAAAGTCAAATGCAATATATGGAGAACAGTAGGCCGCATACAAATGCAGGCCACAACAAATCTAGTCACAGCAAGGAACGTTTACAGGAAGAAGGCAGCAGTAAGCTCCAGCATCGAATACCAAAATCCAGAACATTAAATTTCAATTTTAATTGAACCATTTAACTTTCAAAACCAAAATAAAAGTCAGCTGTAAGAAGGGGCCGGCCATAGCAAATGCAGGAGAACATTAGAGTTTCAAAATCTAGAAATCACCAAATGCATGCCACAACAATCCTTGAGAACAATGGGTTTTCAAAGGAGAAGAAAGGTACCTGAAAGTTTCCGAAATGTGCAGTAGAAGAGAAGGGGAAATAGTGGCGTTCACCAAATGCAAGCCACAGAAGACCGATCTTGGGTGTTGGAAGGAGGGCTCTAGTCGGCGCACGTTGTGGCTTGGAAGGAGATCACTCGTCGGCGCCGAAAGTAGAGAAATCGTCGGTGGTGCTGGACGATCGGCGCAAATTCAGTGGAGCGGAAGGAAACGCAACTTCAAAAATAAAGATCACGGGCCCTGTAGCTTCAACGATGGGAGAAATGCGAGAGGGGGAGGCCTCCGTGGACGATAGAGAGGAGAGGAGGGAGGCCTCTGTCGTGCGACACTGTAGCTTCAACGATGGGAGAAATATGAGAGAGACGTGTGAAAAATTTTGAAGTCGGAAGAACACGTCAACCAACAGGAGAATAAGGACACCAAGAAATGAACACAAGCTTTCACAAAAAATAACTCTTGGCAGCTAGTTACAAATGGACAGGGCTGAATACAAGTTGCATCCAACTTGATTCACGACAGCCAAAAGTAGAAAAGAACTTGGTCACGGACAAGGTCCGCTTCTCCTCCGGAGCACACCGTGCAGGTGATACTCGCTCCTCGCTACCGCCAGCGTTAACTCTAACGCCCAGCGTTAGCTCTCCTACTCGCAAGCTCGCTGCTCGCACTCCAGCTACTCGCAAGCTCGCCACGCTTCGGTTCCTCCTCTTCTCGCTACCGCGAGCGTTAGCTCCTAACGCGCCGCATTAACACTGCTGCTCGCACTCCTCAGCTCCCTAGTCGCAACTAGACAAAGCTCGCTACTCGCCGCTTCTCCTCTTCTCGCTACCGCGAGCGCTAACACTAGCGTCGGGCGGTATCTCCGAAGCTCGCAACTCTTCCTAGGTCGCTTGTCGAACTTACTCCAAGTTCGATGCTCGCCAGGTAGCACTCTGGTATCTCTAACTCGCTCAAAGTTGAGGATACTCGCCACTTTCAGAATGCATACTCTTTGGGGGGGGGGGGGGGGTACCCCTCTATTTATAGACAAAAACAGGGGGGGTGGAGAGAAGGAGCTAACGTCGGCGGTAGCGCTAGCGCCGGGCGTTAGCTCACTTCAAAAATCCTAATACTCCCCCTTGAAGTGAGCTCCGGGAACAACACCAAGCAACGAGCGAAGCCTCCGGAATGGCCCCGCAGATAGGGGCTTCGTGCATATATCCGCAAAGTTGTCTTCACTCCGCACATGCTCCACAGTGATCAAGCCACCCATCACCTTCTCTCTGATGAAGTGATGCTCGATCTCAATGTGTTTGGTCCTTGCATGACACACTGGATTGGTTACCAGTTTCAATGCACTCTCATTGTCCCCGCGAAGCACAGTAGGTCCGCTGACCTCCTCGTACACATCCTCCACTAGTCTCCTTAGCCAGACAAACACCTGAGCTGTTAAGGACGACGCCTTGTACTCGACCTCCGTGGTAGAAAGGGAAATAGAGTCATGCTTCTTGCTACACCACGAGATAGCAGCAGCTCCACACAAAAACATGTAACCTGATGTCGACTTGCGATCATCAGCGTCACCTCCATAGTCTGCATCTGTGTACCCATGCAGCTTGAATTCAGACTCCTCTCCATAGGACAACCCCATCTTAAGGGTTCCCTTTACGTACTTCAGTATCCCCTTGGCTGCCTCCAGATGAGGCTTCCGCGGCTCCTGCATATACCGACAAACTCGGCCGACAACAAAGGCGATGTCCGGCCACATGATAGTCAAGTAGATAAGGCTCCCCATCAGTGCCCGAAAGATCTTCGGATCAGGAAGAATCCTCCCTTCTTCCATCCGAAGCTTTAGCTCAGCCTCCAGTGGAATGGAGCTGCACTTCCCTTCCTTCATGCTGAATCTTTCGACGATCCTCTCGGCATACGCCCTCTGGGAAACATACAGCCCGCCTCTTCTCTTCTCAACTTGGAGGCCAAGGAAATGGTGCAGCTCACCAAGATCCTTCATCTCGAATCGTATGGAAAGCTGTTGTCTCAGCGCCGCGACCTCCTCAGGGTTGTTCCCTGTCACGATCATGTCGTCGACGTACAGCAGCACCAGCACGTGAAGACCTCCACTCTTCTTCACGAACATGCTAGAGTCTGAGTCTGAGGCATCATTGTCGGAGAACTGCAAGTACTCCACAATCTTTCCATACCCGGCTCTCGGCGCCTGTTTCAACCCGTAGAGGGCCTTCTTCAGCTTGCAGACGTGATGTTGAAGTGACTTGGACACATATCTAGGTGGTTGCACCATAAATATGTCTTTGTCAATCTCTCCATACAGGAATGCGTTCTTCACATCAAGCTGCCACAGCTTCCAACCTCGGCACTCTGCCAGAGCGATGATCGTCCTCACCGACGTTATCTTCGCGATAGGACTAAATGACTCCTCATAGTCCTCTCCGTAGTTTTGTGAGAAGCCCCGAGCGACAAGCCTCGCCTTGTACCGCTCCACTTCTCCATCCGCTCTCTTCTTAACCTTGTACACCCATTTACAGGTGACAGGTTTGATGTCCCTCCACCATGGGAACCAGGTCCCATGTCTCATTCTTCTCTAGGGCCTTCATCTCCTCGATCATGGTCGCGTCCCACTCCTTGATGCCAGCTGCATCCTCAAAGCAGGCAGGTTCCCTCTCGTCGAGTGGTCCTGCGAAGAAGCAGGAGACCAAACTCACGAAGTTCCCCTCCTTATAGCGAGCAGGAGGGACGATGGTCCGCTTCGACCTCCTCAAGGCTTGGCCACTATCTACCACTCCGGTAGACTCCTCTGCTTGAGCTCCTCTCTGAACTCCTCCTGAAGCGGTGCTCTCCCTGCTTCTTGAGTTCGAAGCTCCCCCTGAGCCAGAAGCTCCTCCTGAGCCAGAAGCTCCTCCTGAGCCAGATGGTGATGGAGCACTGGGAGATAGCTCCAACTCCACAGTATGGTCCTCAGTGACCCTCTCTTCCCTGCTAGATTCTCCACTCTCCGGCAGCACCACAGAAGAGACTCTCTGGTATGAGACCAGTTCGTCAAACACTATGTCGCGCGAGACGACGAACTTGTGGGTCTGCGGATCCATGCACTTCCACCCCTTCTTTCGCTCATCGTAGCCGATGAAGATTCACTTCCTCGCTTTCGGCTCTAACTTGGTTCTCTGAGCGTCCGGGACGTGCACGCAGCAGGTAGAACCAAACACTTTCATGTGAACCCCATTTGGCTTCTCCCCGAACATGAGCTGGTGTGGAGACACCATCCTGTTAGGACTTAGAGGTAGCCGGTTGATCACATGAGTAGCACACGCCATTCCCTCCGCCCATAAGGCCTTGGGAATGCTCTTGGCATGTAGCCAACTCCTGGTAGTTTCCACTAGATGGCGGATCTTCCTCTATGTCACCCCATTCTGCTGAGGGGTGTGAGCGTAGGAGAGCTCCCGCCGAATGTCGAAACTTTTGCAGAAAGAAGCAAACTCATTGGAGGTAAACTCCCCTCCATTGTCGCTTCTCAACCTCTTCACTCTGCGGTTCAGCCTCCCTTCCACAAGTTCCTTCCACTCTTGGAACTTCTCGAATACTTCTGACTTCTCTCTCAGAGAGTATACCCACGTATAGCGGGTGTAATCATCCACCAGAACCAACGCATACTTATTGCCTCCATAAGTAAGGGTGGCGCACGACCTCATAACATCAGCATGTACGCACTCAAGAGGTGCCTTACACCTGGTCTCCGACTTGTCAAATGAAAGTCGATGTGACTTTCCATATTGGCATCCGTCGCACACATGGTCGTCGCCATAGGAAGAGAGATGAGGAAGGCCACTCACAAGGCCCTTTGCCGCCATCATCTTCAGCTTGTCCATGCCCACATGACCAAGCCTCTCATGCCAGATCACTGCGATGTCGTTTGTCTTCAGCTTGTCCACGTAGGCAGTTGCAGACAGAACATACAAATCCTTCACCCTTCTCCCGGTTAGCGTGACGTCAGCATCAACAGACGAAAGGTTCTTCAGGAACTTCACCTCCTTCGGTCCAAACAGCACATGGTATCCAGCATCCACTACGCTAGCCACCGAGAAGAGGTTCTTCTTCATGTCAGGCATGTGATACACACTCTTCAGTGTCACTGCTTCTCTTTACTCCCAAGGGACACCTTCCCTTCTCGCTCCACGGGATGTACTGTATCATCCACAGTGATGATAGCATCCGTTCCTTCATATGCTTCCAAGGAGTCGAACTTGGACATATCTCCTGTGAGATGATGCCCGCAACCGGAATCCACTATCCAGTCGTTCTCGAGGTTGATGGAGGCTAAGACATTGACTGACGTGGTCGCCATCTCTGCCAGGAAACAATTGCCCCCCCTCTCACCACCCTGGTGACCTCCACCTCTTCCTCCACCTCTCTGGTGATCTCCCTCCTTGTTAGCAACATGACCAGCCTTCAGATTGGACTGGCAGTCCTTTTCCATGTGCCCGTACTTCTTACAAGCAAAGCAAAGGGATCTCCTCATCTCATCGCGCGCAGGGAGGAACTTCCTCCCATCTCCCTGAGAGGACATTGAAGGTCCATATCCGGAGTTCTTCTTTCTCTTGTCCCAGGATCTCCTCTTTCCTGAGAACAAAGCCTCGCCATCTCCTCCTGAGATGGATACTCCCGCCATCTGCTTCGCCAAGCTCTCCTGTGACGACAGCAGGTTCTCTAGCTCCAATAAGGAGGGCTGAGTAGCCCACCCTTGCACGGAAGTAACGAAGGGGACATACTCCTTCCTCAAGCCTCGGAGTATGTGCTGCTTCAACTTCGCCTCTGAGATTGGCTCTTTAGGGTCCAAAGTCGAGATCTCCCCACATAGGTTCTTCACCTTCAGGAAGAAGGTGGATATCGCCATCTCGCCTTGAGTCGTCCTTGCCAACTCATTCTCCAGGAATTGTAGCCGCGCTACATTCTTCTTGTTGAATAAACCATCGAGGGCTATCCAGATCTCAGACGCTGAATTGCAACCTATGATGTGGTCAAACAAGTCAGGTGAAATGACTCTCTTCAAGGTGAACTCCGTCTTGGCGTTTGTCTTCCTCCAAGCTCTCACAGCTGGACCATTGTCTTCGATTGAAAAGACTTCTGCCTACTCTTCTCCTCCAACGACATCCCATAGGTCCTCTCCAAGCAGGTAACTCTCCATGCAGGACTTCCACTTCTTGTAGTTGGTCTGGGTGAGCAGCTTGATGCCAAGTCCCCTAGCATACCCTCCTCCGCCGTCCATCTTGGTTGCTCAGTCCTTGTTCCCACTATCCCTCTGATACCATGTGAAAATTTTTGAAGTCGGAAGAACACGTCAACCAACAGGAGAATAAGGACACCAAGAAATGAACACAAGCTTTCACAAAAAATAACTTTTGGCAACTAGTTACAAATGGACAGGGCTGAATACAAGTTGCATCCAACTTGATTCATGACAGCCAAAAGTAGAAAAGAACTTGGTCACGGACAAGGTCCGCTTCTCCTCCGGAGCACACCGCGCAGGTGATACTCGCTCCTCGCTACCGTCAGCGTTAACTCTAACGCCTAGCGTTAGCTCTCCTACTCGCAAGCTCACTGCTCGCACTCCAGCTACTCGCAAGCTCGCCACGCTTCGGTTCCTCCTCTTCTCGCTACCGCGAGCATTAGCTCCTAACGCGCCGCGTTAACACTGTTGCTCGCACTCCTCAGCTCCCTAGTCGCAACTAGAGAAAGCTCGCTACTCGCCGCTTCTCCTCTTCTCTCTACCGCGAGCGCTAGCACTAGCGCCGGGCGGTATCTCCGAAGCTCGCAACTCTTCCTAGGTCGCTTGCCGAACTTACTCCAAGTTCGATACTCGGCAGGTAGCACTCTGGTATCTCTAACTCGCTCAAAGTTGAGGATACTCGCAACTTTCAGAATGCATACTCTTTTGGGGGGGGGGGGGGGGCGTACCCCTCTATTTATAGACAAAAATAGGGGGTGGCGAGAAGGAGCTAACGTCGGCGGTAGCGCTAGCGCCAGGCGTTAGCTCACTTCAAAAAACCTAACACGACGGGCCGAATGGGGTTTTAGTTTCTAGGGTTACGATTAAAGCTAAAAAAGGGTGGGTTTTTAAAAAAATTGGGGTGCGGATAGCCATATGAGGGGTGCGGTTAACAATTGCCAAAAAAAATTTGGGTTTTTCCCAGTTTGCACTTAGCCATATGTGTTCTGCACATAACATCGCTCAATATACTCAAAATATTTCCTTCCACTCAACTCAGCACGTGCCTCTGACCCAGGGGCGGACGCAAGAACATACACACCCGCAGTGGCGGAACTAGAAATTTAGGGTGCAATCTGCCCAGCAGTATTCTGAAGCACGCTCTTAATGTCGGCATTGAAGCAGCCCTTATCGTCGAAGCACTCCTTATCATCCCGAACCCGCATCCTGTCCCACTGAATTCTTGAAGCCCTCTTCCCGTCCCGAAGCCCCCAGCTCGCCTTCTTTGCAGCTCCCTCATCCCGCCGCCTTCCTGCATGTTGTTGGACTAGAGAGCACGCAAGCCCGACCAAAACACCTACAAATTAGTTCGAGTAAATACATGCACGACCGCTTAGCGGTATATCGATTCACAAAAAAAAAAAATACAACACAAAAATAACAACAATAAAGTGATACAGATTTAACGTGGAAACCCAATAGAGTGGAAAATCACGGGACGTTCGAAGTCCAACCCGGAAAACCTCCACTAAAGATGTATGAAAAATAAATAGACAATCACAAGGCTTTCCTGATATAAAATTTTGGAATGCATGTCGCTAGTCGCTACGGCAAATTTGTTTTATCGAAAAAAAATCTAGTGAATGCAGCGACTAATGAAGTTTAAGGATTGTCTTAATCAATCTATCAATCTCTAATTAGAGTTTATGCAGAAATTTATTTTTCTAACTCAAACAATGAATCAAAATAAAGAACACACACAATGAAACTATGAACTAAACAGAAATACGTCTGAAGTGCGGAAATTTATTGTACACCATTTTTCGCTTCATCATAACCGCTATTCCGAGGAGTCTTGACGTGCTCTTTTTTATGAAGTCGGCAGCGCTAACGGAACCCACAAACATACAAGAGTTTCTTAAAGTTTGATCGCTACAATGAAAGAGAGTTAGCGCCAAAAGCGTACACGCATATAACAACTATGAAATCTCATATTGAAACTGAGATCTGAAGAATCATTTATAATCTGATGAGATTATACAACAATTTCATTGGACTGGATAAATGTGATTGCGAGTTTAACAAAATCTATTAGATCTATCCTTACTCTTAGATCAGATATATGAGATTGATAATATAAGTTATTTCCATGTATTTGAAATCTGAGAAGAAACCTTAGAAAAACTTCTCACTTCAGAGAGAGAAAATGATCTCTTTAGGCAACAGAGTAGATTTCTTTGGTCAAAGCAAGCAGAAATAAAATGAAAATCGGTCAAAGAATTTACCAATGGAAATTTGATCAATCCTTGATGCACTATTTCTTCTCGATGCCAAAATGCGGGTGAGGGGCGAGACCTGGTTCACATCATGAAAATACGAGACGGTCTAACCCACCTATTATAGGTTTCGATTGTTCGCGCGACTGAACTAACACACGTTTGTAGGGAGTCCGAATAGATTCTAATTTTCACGCACAACTCTATCAGGACGTCTCGATGAATGTAGTCCACTCAACGAAAAAATTCCAACATTTTCCTCCTCGATCCCACATGAACTTCACTAATTTTGCAACGCACAGTATTACACAATAAATAGTAGCAGAGATTTTGTAAGTTACCGACTGCGGTGGATTGTAAATTACCATTCTTGGACGGAAGCACCACAGATCTCATTCCATTTAGGCTACCACTGACGCTAGCTCACATGCCTATATAAAGAGTCGCTTTGCCTATTCTTTTGAGGACGACGAAGGACGACTCTGAAACAATCTCGTGGAGTCTCTTGTGCACCCTCTTTCAAGTCATCCTAAGGCTTCCCTAATGTCATATTGAATAATCAAAGAAGATCTTGAAGGCGCTTCTCTACAACGCATATTCAACACAAGCACGAACGCAACGACAACGACAATATCTTGTGTGTCTTCGTCGCCACCTTCAAATCTGATATTGGGAGTCTTTTGATTCTAGAATTATATTTCTTATCTTGTATTGTATTTTTTCTTTTGGTGACTATTTTTTTGTATAATTAATGGAATTTGCCGCAGGTGTTGGAGACTAGGTAGTGTGCGGCTTAGGGAGAAATTTGTCGCGAGTGTTGGCGACTAGATCTAGGGTTTAGGTCTAGGGGGCAGCTTGAGGCCTATCTTGGGAGAGATATGGTAGGGTCAACCGGTCCTTAGGGAGAAGGGTCGGTATAGAAAACAAAGTAATTTTTACATTCACCGCTTTGATTTCTAGCGTCATAGAAATCAAATTTTGTATTCTAAATGTTATTAAAATAAAATATTGTCTCTTTTTTCATTCCATTAAAAAATTTATTTCAAGGTTTACTCAAATGTTTAACTTTAATATTACGATCTAATCTTTGAGTAGAAAAAGAAATAAATTATGTATGAAATATAATCTTGTTTTTTATTTTATTAAATTGATTTTCAATTTCTATTCATGAAAATATTTTAAATAAAATATTTTTATACAAAGTTTATCAAGTAAAATCTAAATTTATTAAAACTCTTATTCACCTCCTCTAAGGGAGCCTGTAGATCCAACAACGAATACTCCCTAAGTCGCTCACGGACCTAAGCGTTAACCACCATGCGAATTTCTCCACTCAACAGAAGAGTAACAAAAAGAAAATACAAGATGATAAAGATATGAGATATTCAGTAGAACTCCCTCTGTATAACTTCTGAAGGTGAAGACGAAGGCACGAGCGGAATCATCGTTGTTGATGCACGACCTTCTGGTAGAATCATCGTTGATGCGCTTCCCCTTTAAGTTCTCCTTGTGATCTTCGAATTTGCCCAATGGAGTGCTTTGAGTTCTGAGATGAGTCTATGGAAATAATTTGGAGTGGTGGTGCTATATACGGTGTCGTCGTCGTATTCGAGGATGAAAGAAGGTGAGAGTCCTATTTATAGCTCTGCGAGCTAGTGTCACGGTAGGTCCTGTGAAAATTTCTCGAATCTTGTGAGAGCAAGCAGAAATAACAACTAGAGATACAAGCCAAAACAACCAGAAACAATCTAGGCAAACAAACGATCTTTATTGATAGCAAACTTCAATTACAGGGCAAGACATGCTTGACGAGACATGATTTCGTCAGCACAAAACTCCAAAGAGAAATACAAAAAACTGAGGATAACTGGAGACCGCCCAAACCGCGCGACCTCCCCTGCGATCTCTGCCAGTTGCAAGACCGCAACTCTCTGCTGACCACAGAACACCACCAGACCGCTGCACAGACCGCTCCCTTCTTTCGACCTCCTGATTCTCCCGAACTCCAGCACCACAACTCCAAGCCGCAGACCGCTCGAACACTTTCAGAGGAAGAGGTGATCACTGCTGCCCACACTATCCGCAGAAGCTGCACAATAAGAGTTCAATCAGAGACCGCCCGGTCAGAAATAAACAGACCGCAAGAACAAGAGCGAACTCAGCTTACACTTGGTGTGTCTCTGTTTGCTGCAACAGTGGCTCCTATTTATAGGCGTGAGACCTGATCTGGTCACCACCCTAGAGATAGGATCACCACCCCCCAGACCGCGCGACCTAGCCGGTCACACTGCGCGATCAGCAACATTACTTCTGCTTCATTTTTGGTGAACCCGCCAGCTTCAATGTCGTCATGAGAGACCGCCACTCTCACAGCAGACCGCGACTCCACAAAGAGCTCGCCAGACCGCCCGAAGCTATTCACCACCTGTGTTCGCACGAGACCGCGAACACAGTCAGTTCGCCATCAGATCGCGAACTCCTATCCGCATGCCGATCTCCTTCTGAGACTGCGAGCAGCAACCAGCTCGCATACCAGTCTCCTCCTGAGACCGCGAACTGAGACCGCGCGACTAAGACCCTTAGTCCGCGAATACCCCCAGAAAGCCAGGTCAGCTACCAGATCGCATTCCGGAGAGAACCTGGATCAAACTGTGCGGTCACACCAGACCGCCACAGCCTTGAAGAGGACAGCACGCCACGCGGTCACGCACAGACCGCGCGGCTCCTTCAGCAGACTTTGGACAAGACCAGCGGTCAACCCGGGAGACCGCAGCTAGGCTTAGATCAGCCAGACCGCAGATGCAGACCGCCAGGTCGTGCGGTCACGTCAGACCGCCCGACCTCCTCCCAGACCGCCCAGGTCCAAAAGCCTCCTTCACTTCCACTTCAACAATTTCAACACTCCCCCTTGAAGTGGGAAGTGGAAACCAGCCCAAGTAGCTCCCTTAGCCGTGTGAACGGCCCCTTTGCCAGCGCCTTTGTGAAGATGTCCGCGACATTGTCTGCACTCCGCACATGGCCGACCGAGAGAGATCCCTCCAGCACCTTCTCCCGTATGAAGTGGTGCTCGATCTCGATATGCTTGGTCCTCGCGTGACAAACTGGATTGGTTACCAGTTTGAGAGCACTCTCGTTGTCACCGCGTAGCAGAGTCGGCTCCCGAACCTCCTTGTGGACGTCTCCCACCAACCTCCTAAGCCAGATGGCTTCCTGAGCTGCCAAGGCCGAAGCCTTGTATTCCGCTTCTGTGGTGGAGACCGATACGGAATCCTGCTTCTTGCTGCACCATGATATAGCCGTAGGGCCCGCCATGAAGACGAATCCAGATGTCGATTTCCGATCATCCGAATCTCCCCCGTAGTCAGCATCCATGTATCCATGCACTTCGAAGCCCGCATCCCTCCTGTATAAGAGACCCATGTCCGAGGTCGCCTTGACATACTTCAGAATATTCTTGGCCGCTAGCAGATGAGGTACCCGTGGCTCCGCCATATACCGACTCACTCTGCCTACTGCATATGCAATATCCGGCCTCGTGATCGTCAGATAGATCAAGCTCCCAACCAGAGCTCGGAACACCAACGGATCCTGCATAATCCTCCCCTCATCCTTCTGAAGCTTCATAGCCTTCTCCAGAGGTGTAGAGATGCACTTCCCTTCCTTCATGCCGAATCGCTCCACGATTCGCTCCGCATATCCAGCCTGGGACACCAGCACTCCACTTTCCTTCCTCTGCACCTCGAGTCCAAGGAAATGGTGAAGCTCGCCTAAGTCCTTCATCTCGAACCTGATAGCCAGCTCGGCCCGTAGCTGTGCTACTTCCTCCTTCGAGTTCCCCGTCACGATCATATCGTCGACATAAAGCAGCACGATGACTTGAAGCTCCCCGCTCTTCTTGACGAACAAGCTTGAGTCTGAGTCTGAAGCAACAAATCCACAGAATAGGAGATATTCTGCGATCTTCTCGTACCACGCCCTCGGCGCTTGCTTCAACCCATACAGGGCCTTCTTCAGCTTGCAGACATGCTCCGGAAAATCCTCAGACACAAAGCCTGGCGGCTGGACCATGAAGATATCCTTGTCGATCTCGCCGTACAAGAAGGCGTTCTTGACGTCGAGCTGCCAAATCTTCCATCCATTGAATGCTGCCAAGGCAATTAAATCGAACTGAAGCCATTTTTGCCACCGGACTGAATGTCTCCTCATAGTCCTCACCGTATTGCTGCGAGAACCCTCGAGCCACAAGGCGAGCCTTGTACCGCTCGATACTGCCGTCAGCCTTCTTCTTGAGCTTGTAGACCCACTTGCATGTCACCGGAGTGGTGCCCTTTGGCTTGGGCACTAGAGACCAGGTCTCATTTTTCTCGAGAGCTTCCATCTCCTCTTGCATCGCAATATCCCACTCCTTCACGCCTCTGGCCTTCTCAAAGCTCGACGGCTCCCTCTCATCCAAGGGACCAGCGAAGGAACATGAGACAAAGCTCACTGCGTTTCCTCCTGTATAGCGATCAGGGGCGGTGATCGCTCGCTTCGACCTCCTCAGCTCATTCCCCTGAACCGCATTGTCTCCAGCTGCTTCTTCTCTAGCTCCCCTTCCAGACGTGCTAGGAGCACCGCTCCCCCTGCTCCTTGAACCAGAAGCCTCCGTCTCAGTACTAGAAACTGATGGACCACCTGGTGAAGCAGGTAGCTCTACCTGAAGATCCTCCACAGCTTTTTTCGGCACCTCCACCCTGCTCTCTGGTAGCTCCACATCAGAAGACCCCTTGTAAGATGTCACCTCATCGAACACGACGTCGTGAGATACAACAAACCTTCGCATCTTCGGGTCCATGCACTTCCATCCCTTTTTGCGCTCATCGTATCCCACGAAGACTAGCTTCCTTGCTTTCGCATCTAGCTTCGTACGAAGCGCATCTGGAACGTGCACATAGCAGGTGGATCCAAACACCCGAAGGTGTGCCACGCTTGGCTTCTCCTTGAACATCATCTCATGCGGGGTCAACATGTTGATGGGGCTCAGAGACATCCTGTTGATGACATAGGCAGCACAAGACATTCCCTCCGCCCAGAAGGACTTTGGGATACTCTTGGCATGCAGCCAACACTTGCAGGTTTCCGTCAGATGACGGATCTTCCGCTCTGCAACTCCGTTCTGTTGTGGAGTATGAGCATAAGTGAGCTCCCTTCGGATGCCTGCCTTCCTGCAAAAACTAGAGAACTCAGCAGAGGTGAACTCCCCTCCGTTGTCCGTCCTCAGCTTCTTGATCCGCAGATTCAGCCGACCCTCCACGAGCTCCTTGAACTCCACAAACTTGGCAAACGCCTCCGCCTTCTCCTTCAAAAAATAAACCCAGACATATCTGGTGTAATCATCGATCAACACCAGCATATACCTGCTGCCTCCGAGGCTTGGGGTAGCAGTTGGTCCCATCAAGTCATCGTGGATGCACTCCAACGGCACACTACACCTTGTCTGCGACTTATCAAACGGCAGTCGATGAGACTTGCCGAACTGACATCCCTCGCAAACATGACCTTCACCGTAGGAGGATAGATTTGGCAGGCCCTTGACCAGACCTCTCACCGCCATAGCTTTCAGCTTATCCATCCCTACGTGCCCCAACCTCTCATGCCATATCACGGCACCATCATTCGTCTTCATCTTGTCGATATAAGAACTTGTCGATAAAACGAACAAGTCTTTCGCTCTCCTCCCGACATGGACGACCTCGGCCTTCACGACCTATACATTACGTAGAAATTTCACTTCTGTTGGGCCGAACAGAACGTGATACCCAGCGTCAACAGCGTTGGTCACGGAGAAGAGGTTTTTCCTCATACCGGGCACATGATAGACACTCTTCAAGGTTAATGGCCCTCTATCACTGCCCAAGGAAACAACCCCCACCTTCTCGACTGCATGCACAGTATTATCTGCAGTAATAATAGCATTGTTACCTGTGTAGGGCTCCGCTGAAGAAAGCTTTGACCCATCTCCGGTGAGGTGATGACCACACCCCGAGTCCACGATCCAGTCCTCCTGATAGTTGATAGGAACCGAGGCTCCAATAGAAGCCGAGAAGGCTCCTCCCCATCCTCCATCAACCTGCCTGGTCGGTGCTTCCTCCTTCTCAGCAGCATGTCATGGCTGAGTATTCAGCCTGCAGTCCTTCTTGAAGTGCCCAACCTTCCCGCATTTGTAGCATTTGAAACCTTCCTTCTTCTTCTTCTCCTCAGCCTTAGGAGAATAGCCCCTCTCCTGTTGTCCAGAAGTTGAAGGCCCATAGCCTCCAGCGGTCTTCTTCTTCTTATCCCACTTCTTCTTCTTCCCTGAGAAGAGAACCTCGCCATCTCCCCCAGACACGGACACCCCCGCCATCTGCCTTGCCAGACTTTCCTGCGACGCTAGCAGATTCTCCAGCTCTATCAGAGACGGCTGATTAGCCCAACCCTGCACCGACGTCACAAAGGCCACATATTCCTTCCGCAAGCCGCGGATGATGTGCCTCTTCAGCTTCGCCTCAGAAATTGGCTCATCAGGATCCAGTGCTAATATCTCAGCGCAGAGGTTCTTCATTTTCAGAAAGAAAGTGGAGATAGAAAGATCGCCCTGAGCCGACCTTGCCAGCTCATTCTCCAAGAACTGCAGCCTCGCTACATTCTTCTTGTTAAACAGCCCATCCAGGGCTCTCCAGATCTCGGCAGCTGATCCACACCCTAAAATGTGATCAAATAGATCAGGTGAAATGGCATGCTTCAAAGTGAACTCGGCCTTAGCATTGGTCTTTCTCCACGCCCTCACGGCCGGACCATTGTCACCCGCTTCTGTTGCCTTCACCTCTTCTGTCGCATCTCCTCCAACAACCTCCCAGAGGTCCTCCCCTAGAAGATAGCTCTGCATACACGACTTCCACTTCTTAAAGTTAGTCGATGTAAGCATCTCAATCCCAAGACCTCTTGCAAATCCACCTTTCATTGTTCTTCCTATGGTTCCTTCTTCACAAAGGCGATGGCTACTCTAAGTTATTCACTGCTCTATCCACTCCAACCTCGCTCTGATACCATGTGAAAATTTCTCGAATCTTGTGAGAGCAAGCAGGAATAACAACTAGAGATACAAGCCAAAACAACCAGAAACAATCTAGCAAACAAACGATCTTTATTGATAGCAAACTTCAATTACAGGGCAAGACATGCTTGACGAGACATGATTTCGTCAGCACAATACTCCAAAGAGAAATACAAAAAACTGAGGATAACTGGAGACCGCCCAAACCGCGCGACCTCCCCTGCGATCTCTGCCAGTTGCAAGACCGCAACTCTCTGCTGACCACAGAACACCACCAGACCGCTGCACAGACCGCTCCCTTCTTTCGACCTCCTGATTCTCCCGAACTCCAGCACCACAACTCCAAGCCGCAGACCGCTCGAACACTTTCAGAGGAAGAGGTGATCGATGCTGCCCACACTATCCGCAGAAGCTGCACAATAAGAGTTCAATCAGAGACCGCCCGGTCAGAAATAAACAGACCGCAAGAACAAGAGCGAACTCAGCTTACACTTGGTGTGTCTCTATTTGCTGCAACAGTGGCTCCTATTTATAGGCGTGAGACCTGATCTGGTCACCACCCTAGAGATAGGATCACCACCCCCCAGACCGCGCGACCTAGCCGGTCACACTGCGCGATCAGCAACATTACTTCTGCTTCATTTTTGGTGAACCCGCCAGCTTCAATGTCGCCATGAGAGACCGCCACTCTCACAGCAGACTGCGACTCCACAAAGAGCTCGCCAGACCGCCCGAAGCTATTCACCACCTGTGTTCGCACGAGACCGCGAACACAGTCAGTTCGCCATCAGATCGCGAACTCCTATCCGCATGCCGATCTCCTTCTGAGACCGCAAACAGCAACCAGCTCGCATACCAGTCTCCTCCTGAGACCACGAACTGAGACCGCGCGACTAAGACCCTTAGTCCGTGAATACCCCCAGAAAGCCCGGTCAGCTACCAGACCACATTCCGGAGAGAACCTGGATCAAACTGTGCGGTCACACCAGACCGCCACAGCCTTGAAGAGGACAGCACGCCACGCGGTCACGCACAGACCGCGCGGCTCCTTCAGCAGACTTTGGACAAGACCAGCGGTCAACCCGGGAGACCGCAGCTAGGCTTAGATCAGCCAGACCGCAGATGCAGACCGCCAGGTCGTGCGGTCACGTCAGACCGCCCGACCTCCTCCCAAACCGCCCAGGTCCAAAAGCCTCCTTCACTTCCACTTCAACAATTTCAACAGGTCGTACCGCCGCGTGGTAGTCTTTTAGGAAACATTTTGATATGCCGGATTGAGCAAACATGGTAGACAATTTTCTTCATTTTAAGCATTCTTCATTTTAGGCAACACCTACCGTGTCGCGCTAAGGTACCACGTCACGCTAGCTTCTTTCCATAGTTTCTCCTTCGCTCCCACCTGTGTTATCATTTGAATACATTTTTGGCGCTCGTCTCAATATATAGTACGAATATGTAATAGTTATGGTACATAAATAACTTAACTTATATGAATGTCCATACAAACTTATAATTAAGGGTCTTGAAATTATCAAAACACAAACTTATCTTACAAGAATGCACATATAAGCTTGTAGTACAAGGTTAAAAAATGCAAGGTATGCTAAAGTAAGATGATATGATGAGATATTAGATTTGCATGTCTAAGACCTACTCAGTCCACTTGTTAAGTTGGTAGTCAACCGCACATGCCTTATTACCGTGGTGGATGATAACATCGGATCAGACATCTCCACTTCTAGGTAGGTGACACACAACCATCATATGTCTTAATGTACAGTACGAGTTCATACTTGCACTACTATCCAAGGTCTTGCCAACAACAGAGAGCGAATACAAGCTCTGGGGATTTACCCACCGGAATTACATTCACAAGACAAATTGCCCCAAAATCCAAAAGGATCTAACACTCGAGTCCCTCCGACAGTGTGTTCTATTCGGTAGAGTGGTTAGATCCGCCACAGTTTTACAGGAATATATTTCTTCAATGTCGTTCCCCACACCAGGCTAAGAACTAGTCTCTACGACCCCTTGATCTATAATAGACTTGAGGGATGGTAAAAAGTAACGCGAAAAGAACCCTAGATAACTTATTAGTCATATATTGTGATATTAAGTTTAAGTAGTCCATTGACTAGGTAAGAGTGAGGTTGGTGGTCGCACTGCGTACCGTTATACACCACCTTCCTTGCGGAGGATACTAGTTCACCCCTAATCTCTTTTCTAGACACCAATCAGACGACCTAAAATGTGGGTCTCACTGATATATGTTAAGGTTAAAGCTAGTCTCTTTACCAAATTAACGCTACGACAAAAGAAACTATCAACGATGCGCAGATTATTCAGATATATATAAATAATAGCCGAGATACTCTTCTCAAACTTAAAAATCAAAATTAAGCATGATAAAATGAAGGAGCAAGAATAAACTTTGAGCATTATAATAAATGTCTAAAGTCAAGACACTTCAGTAATACACGAGTGCGATAAGTAATTAATCAAGATATACTCTTAACACGTATATAGTCATAAGATGGTCAATTCAAGTCCAACCCTTTTAAATAATAAAACCAAGGTCAATCATGACATTATTAGGGTGCTATAAAAATTTGGGAATTTGTTGAAGGGTTTAAGACTCATTTATTTCATTTATATGAAAGTGTGACATATTAACTAATACCTTTTAAATGCATATTTTCATAAAGTTATCCAAATGAAGTCCAAACCTTTTGAAAACTTAAACCAAGGTCATTCATGACATTATTAGGGTGTTATAAAAATTTGTGAATTTATTGAAGGGTTTAAGACTAATTTATTTCATTTATATGAAAGTGTGACATATTAAATAATACCCTTTAAATGCATATTTTCATAAAGTGGTCAAAATGAAGTCCAAACCTTTTGAAAACCTAAACAAAGGTTAGTCATGACATTATTAGGGTGTTATAAAAATTTGGGAATTTATTGAAGGGTTTAAGACTCATTTATTTCATTTATATGAAAGTGTGACATGTTGGAACCCGGATACCGGTCCAACTGTTCGAGACTTGGGGGTGACTAAAGGCTACTATTTTAGTGATCGACACACGCGAGACAAGGTGATAAGAAGCTAGAGAACATGCAAAACCACTCCAACCTGCCTATAAACAAGACCCGCGTGCTGCAGCGAGGAGGTCTCGCCACATACCCGGAAGTCTATAGGAACTTCCCCTCCTAAAGCCAATACTGAGCTTGGCACAAGAGAGGTAGACAAGGTACTCGCCCACCATGGGGGGGGGGGGTGAAGGTGTCTTGTACTTGTGCCTGGGGGTCCTATTTATAGGCAAATCCAAATGGACTGCAAATAGCTGCTCCCGCTTTCTGAAGGGGGCTGCAGATAGGTCTTCTGTACTCGCCCCAGGTTGGGGAGGTCTTATGTACTCGCCCCAGGTGGGGGATGTCTTCTGTACTCGCCCAGGTGGGGGATGTCTTCTGTACTCGCCCAGGTGGGGGAGGTCTTCTATACTCGCCCAGGTTGGGGAGGTCTTCTGTACTCGCCCAAGTGGGGGAGGTCTTCTGTACTCGCCTAGGTGGGGGAGGTCTTCTGTACTCTCCCCAGGTTGGGGAGGTCTTATGCGGTGTCCTCATACATTTCTGATCTCGACGAATTACGGTTTATACACAATCCCTGCTTTTTTCGGGCGCGTTACGAGCTCGGAAAAACAATGTAGGACACGTGGTTCGGAGAGATGGGCACTAGACGATATGTCACTTAACATCCCTCTCAAGCCCTTCGCTAGCTGAGCAAATTCAACTAAAATAGATGGAGAAGAGTCGACACCCTCCAGAAATGAGGCTCAACTAGAGGTGGAGAAAAGACGACACCCTCCAGGAGCGAGGCTCAACTGGAGGTGGAGAAGATTAGACACCCTCCAGGAGCAAGGCACAAATGGAGGTGGAGAAGATTCGACACCCTCCAGGCCATTCGCTAGATGAGCGAGATCAACTGGAGGTGGAGAAGAGTCGACACCCTCTAGGCCATTCGCTAGGAGAGCGAGCTCAACTGGAGGTGGACAAGAGACGACACCCTACAGGCCATTCGCTAGACGAGCGAGCTCAACTGGAGGTGGAGAAGAGTCGACACCCTCCATGCCATTCGCTAGGCGAGCGAGCTCAACTGGAGGTGGATAAGAGACGACACCCTACAGGTCATTCACTAGAGGAGCGAGATCAACTGGAGGTGGAGAAGAGTCGACACCCTCTAGGCCATTCGCTAGACGAGCGAGCTTAACTGGAGGTGGAGAAGAGACGACACCCTCCAGGCCATTCGCTAGACGAGCGAGCTCAACTGAAGGTGGAGAAGAGACGACACTCTCCAGGCCATTCGCTAGACGAGCGAGCTCAACTGGAGGTGGAGAAGAGACGACACTCTCCAGGCCATTCGCTAGACGAGCGAGCTCAACTAGAGGTGGAGAAGAGTCGACACCCTCCAGGCCATTCGCTAGGCGAGCGAGCTCAACTAGAGGTGGAGAAGAGACGACACCCTCCAGGTCATTCGCTAGAGGAGCGAGCTCAATTGGAGGTGGAGAAGAGTCGTCGCTCTCCAGGCCATTCGCTAGACGAGCGAGCTCAACTGGAGTTGGAGAAGAGACGACACCCTCCAGGCCATTCGCTAGATGAGCGAGCTCAACTGGAGGTGGAGAAGATTCGACACCCTCCAGGCCATTCGCTAGACAAGCGAGCTCAATTGGAGGTGGAGAAGAGCCGACACCCTCCAGGCCATTCGTTAGGCGAGCGAGCTCAACTGGAGGTGGAGAAGAGACGACACCCTCTAGGCCATTCGCTAGATGAGCGAGCTCAACTGGAGGTGGAGAAGAGTCGACACCCTCCAGGCCATTCGCTAGACGAGCGAGCTCAACTGGAGGTGGAGAAGAGACGACACCCTCCAGGCCATTTGCTAAACGAGCGAGCACAACTGGAGGTGGAGAAGAGACGACACCCTCCAGGCCATTCGCTAGACGAGCGAGCTCAACTGGAGGTGGAGAAGATTCGACACCCTCCAGGCCATTCGCTAGACAAGCAAGCTCAACTAGAGGTGGAGAAGAGTCGACACCCTCCAGGGCATTCGCTAGGCGAGCGAGCTCAACTGGAGGTGGAGAAGAGACGACACCCTCTAGGCCATTCGCTAGAGTAGCGAGCTCAACTTGAGGTGGAGAAGAGTCGACACCCTCTAGGCCATTCGCTAGACGAGCGAGCTCAACTGGAGGTGGAGAAGAGACGACACCCTCTAGGCCATTTGCTAGACGAGCGAGCTCAACTGGAGGTGGAGAAGAGATGACACGCTTCAGGAGCGAGGCTCAACTGGAGGTGGAGAAGAGACGATACCCTCCAGGCCATTCGCTAGACGAGCGAGCTCAACTGGAGGTGGAGAAGATTCGACACCCTCCAAGCCATTCGCTAGACAAGCGAGCTCAACTGGAGGTGGAGAAGATTCGACACCCTCTAGGAGCGAGGCTCAACTGGAGGTGGAGAAGATTCTACACCCTCCAGGCCATTCGCTAGACAAGCGAGCTCAACTGGAGGTGAAGAAGATTAGACACCCTCCAGGCCATTCGCTAATCAAGCGAGCTCAACTGGAGGTGGAGAAGAGTCGACACCCTCTAGGCCATTCGCTAGAGGAGCGAGCTCAACTGGAGGTGGAGAAGAGACGACACCCTCCAGGCCATTCGCTAGACGAGCGAGCTCAACTGGAGGTGGAGAAGAGATGACACCCTCCAGGAGCGAGGCTCAACTAGAGGTGGAGAAGAGACGACACCCTCCAGGCCATTCGCTAGACGAGCGAGCTCAACTGGAGGTGGAGAAGATTCGACACCCTCCAGGCCATTCGCTAGACAAACGAGCTCAACTGGAGGTGGAGAAGAGATGACACCATCCAGGAGCGAGGCTCAACTGGAGGTGGAGAAGAGACGACACCCTCCAGGTCATTCGCTAGACGAGCGAGCTCAACTGGAGGTGGAGAAGATTCGACACCTTCCAGGCCATTCGCTAGACAAGCGAGCTCAACTGGAGGTGGAGAAGAGTCGACACCCTCCAGTCCATTCGTTAGGCGAGCGAGCTCAACTGGAGGTGGAGAAGAGACGACACCCTCCAGGCCATTCGCTAGAGGAGCGAGCTCAACTGGAGGTGGAGAAGAGTCGACACACTCCAGGCCATTCGCTAGATGAGCGAGCTCAACTGGAGGTGGAGAAGAGACTACACCCTCCAGGCCATTCGCTAGACGAGCGAGCTCAACTGGACGTGGAGAAGAGATGTCACCCTCCAGGAGTGAGGCTCAACTATAGATGGAGAAGAGACGACACCCTCTAGGCCATTCGCTAGACGAGCGAGCTCAACTAGAGGTGGACAAGATTCGACACCCTCCAGGCCATTCGCTAGACAAGCGAGCTCAACTGGAGGTGGACAAGATTCGACACCCTCCAGGAGCGAGGCTCAACTGGAGGTGGAGAAGATTCAACACCCTCTAGGCCATTCGCTAGACAAGCGAGCTAAACTGGAGGTGGAGAAGAGTAGACACCCTCCGGGCCATTCGCTAAACAAGCGAGCTCAACTAGAGTTGGAGAAGAGTCGACACCCTCCAGGCCATTCGCTAGACGACCGAGCTCAACTGGAGGTGGAGAAGAGACGACACCCTCCAGACCATTCGCTAGACGAGCGAGCTCAACTGGAGGTGGAGAAGAGATGACACCCCTCCAGGAGCGAGGCTCAACTGGAGGTGGAAAAGAGACGGCACCCTCCAGGCCATTCGCTAGACGAGCGAGCTCAACTGGAGGTGGAGAAGATTCGACACCCTCCAGGCCATTCGCTAGACAAGCGAGCTCAACTGGAGGTGGAGAAGAGTCGACACCCTCCAGGCCATTCGCTAGGCGAGCGAGCTCAACTGGAGGTGGAGAAGAGACGACACCCTCTAGGCCATTCGCTAGAGGAGCGAGCTCAACTGGAGGTGGAGAAATGTCAACACCCTATAGGCCATTCGCTAGACGAGCGGGCTCAACTGGAGGTGGAGAAGAGACGACACCCTCGAGGCCATTCGATAAATAAGCGAACTCAACTGGAGGTGGAGAAGAGTCGTCACCCTCCAGGCCATTCGCTAGACGACCGAGCTCAACTGGAGGTGGAGAAGAGACGACACCCTCCAGGCCATTCGCTAGACGAGCGAGCTCAACTGGAGGTGGAGAAGAGATGACACCCTCCAGAAGCGAGGCTCAACTGGAGGTGGAGAAGAGACGACACCCTCCAGGCCATTCGCTAGACGAGCGAGCTCAACTGGAGGTGGAGAAGATTCGACACCCTCCAGGCCATTCGCTAGACAAGCGAGCTCAACTGGAGGTGGAGAAGAGTCGACACCCTCCAGACCATTCGCCAGGCGAGCGAGCTCAACTGGAGGTGGAGAAGAGACTACACCCTCCAGGCCATTCGCTAGATGAGCGAGCTCAACTGGAGGTGGAGAAGAGTCGACACCTTCCAGGAGTGAGACTCAACTGAAGGTGGAGAAGATTCGACACCCTCCAGGCCATTCGCTATACGAGCGAGCTCAACTGGAGGTGGAGAAGATTAGACACCATCCAGGTCATTCGCTAAACAAGCGAGCTCAACTGGAGGTGGAGAAGATTAGACACCCTCCAGGCCATTCGCTAGATGAGCGAGCTCAACTAGAGGAGGTGCCAAACATTTTAGGCTCCTAGCGTCGACTAGGTGGCAACTCTCTACTCGAGGACTTAGAATTCACTTGAGGGGCAAGTAGCCATCCTGCAGGGGAGGAGCCCAATGCTACTGCCTGGTCTACGACAACTCTCTACTCGAGGACTTCAACTCGCTCGAGGGGGTAGCCAGTGTGCTGGAGAGGAGCTCGTGCAGTGACCTGGTCTACGGCAACACTCTGCTCGAGGACTTCAACTCGCTCGGGGGGGGGGGGGGGCAAGTAGGCGGTGTGCAGGAGAGGAGCTCGTGCAGTGACTTGGTCTACGACAACACTATGCTCGAGGACATAGAACTCACTCGAGGGGGCAAGTAGCCGGTATGTAGGAGAGGAGCTCGTGCAGTGACCTGGTCTACAACAACACTCTGCTCGAGGACCTAGAACTCACTCGAGGGGGCAGGTAGCCAGTGTGTAGGAGAGGAGCTCGTGCAGTGACCTGGTCTACGACAACACTCTGCTCGAGGACATAGAACTCACTTGAGGGGTAAGTAGCCGGTGTGCAGGAGAGGAGCTCGTGCAGTGACTGGGTCTACGACAACACTCTGCTCGAGGACATAGAACTCACTCGAGGGGGCAAGTATCTGGTATGCAGGAGAGGAGCTCGTGTAGTGACCTGGTCTCCGACAACACTCTGCTCGAGGACTTCAACCTACTTAGAGTACCTGAGAATATAGTTTCACTCTCTCCCCTGGTAACTAGTGAACGGGCAAAAAGAGTCGGTACTCGAGGGGCAGATTGGCCAACATGCAAGGGGAGAGCTGATCTCGGCCGGCAATGCAGAGGCTTGGACTTAGGATGGCGCACTGAACCCGAGACGTCATCTCATTGCTCGATCAAAAGTTTCAAGGGGAGAGATGAGATTACACATCCTAAAATGCATTTGAATATATCATACTACTTCGAGTGGATGCTTGATCTAATTCTTAAGAGTTTTGCAATAGAGGGATCAATATTGCTATATGTAGTGAATAATAAGAAGAAGAATAAGTTTTACGTGACCTGATTCATGATGACTTTTCCTCGCCAAAGTGAGTTATGAATAAATGTCCTTTGAGTTTTCATCAGGAAGTATAAGCTGTTTGAATAAGATCATCCCAAATAAGAACACCCATCGCGAGTAAGCATTCGCCGAATATAGATTTCTTCTGGATCTTGTAAAGATGAGTAGTTGGATACATCCTCGCGAGTAGGAACCCGCGGAACGAAAGAGAATACCATGAAAATATGTACTCGTTGAGTATCCGCTCTCAAGCTAGAACTAAAGAGAACACCATAGTTGCTGAAGTGATGACCTCGCGAGTACGGACTCACAGAATTAATAGAACACCATAGTTGTTGAAGTGATGACCTCGCAAGTACGGACTCGAGGGATATATAGGAAAACACCATGACCCTGTCATATGGATCCCTCTGCGACGGTTGTCATAGTGGTCAAGATGTCAAAGTAACACTATTTGCGTATCAGATGAAAGCACTCATGGGTTTTACCAAAGCACCCATGAGTATTAATATGTACTATGTATGAAAATATGTTAGCAATAAAAAGAGGTGAAAACGAGGGCAATACAAGTGTCACCTTTGACCTTATGACCCCCTACGCAGAGTTGTCGGGGGTTCCGCTGCACCTCTTTCCTGGCCGCCTCGCATCTTGCGAGTAGGGCACTTGCGAGCAGAATATCTGCGAGTTGAACACATGCGAGCAGAATATCTGCGAGTAGAACACATGCGAGCAGAATATCTGTGAGTAGAACACATGCGAGCAGAATATCTGTGAGTAGAACACATGCGAGCAGAATATCTGCGAGTAGAATACTTTTCTCCTGGCCGCCTCGCATCCTGCGAGTAGGACACTTGTGAGCAGAATATCTGCGAGTTGAACACATGCGAGCAGAATATTTGCGAGTAGAACACATGCGAGCAGAATATCTGCGAGTAGAATACCTCTAGGAAGTATCTGCGAGTAGAACACCTGTAGACAATATCTGTGAGTAGAACACCTGCGAGTTGATTGAGCTCGCCTGAGCTAGAATTCGCCTCAGTTTGTACTCGCCTGAATTGGTACTCGCCTCAGTTTGAGCTCACCTAATCTGGTACTCGCCTGAGTTTGTACTCGCCTGAACTGGTACTCGCCTAGAACCCTTCTCATCAAGGCTCACTGTGAGGTCTCACACTAAAGTTTCTTACTCCGGTCATAGTCCACGCTCACCGCACCAAAAATGTTGGAACCCGGATACCAGTCCAACTGTTCGAGACTTGGGGGTGACCAAAGGCTACTCGTTTAGTGATCGACCCACGTGAGACAAGGTGATAAGAAGCTAGAGAACATGCAAAACCACTCCAACCTGCCTATAAACAAGACCCGCGTGCTGCAGCGAGGAGGTCCCGCCACATACCCGGAAGTCTATAGGAACTTCCCCTCCTAAAGCCAATGCTGAGCTTGGCACAAGAGAGGCAGGCAAGGTACTCGCCCACCGTAGGGGGGGTGAAGGTGCCTTCTACTTGTGCCTTGGGGTCCTATTTATAGGCAAATCCAAATGGACTGCGAATAGCTGCTCCCGCTTTCTGAAGGGGCTGCAGATAGGTCTTCTGTACTCGCCCCAGGTTGGGGAGGTCTTCTGTACTCTTCCCAGGTGGGGGAGGTCTTCTGTACTCGCCCAGGTGGGGGAGGTCTTCGGTACTCGCCCAGGTGGGGGAGGTCTTCTGTACTCGCCCAGGTTGGGGAGGTCTTCTGTACTCGCCCCAGGTGGGGGAGGTCTTCTATACTCGCCCACGTGGGGGAGGTCTTCTGTACTCGCCCCAGGTGGGGGAGGTCTTCTGCGTTGTCCTTATACATTTCTGATCTCGACGAATTACGGGTTATACATGACATATTAAATAATACCCTTTAAATGCATATTTCATAAAGTGGTCCAAATGAAGTCCAAACCATTTCAAAACCTAAAGCAAGGTCATTCATGACATTATTAGGGCATTGCAATTAAATTTGGGAATTTATTGAAGGTTTTAAGACTCATTTATCTCATTTATGTGAAAGTGTGACACAATAATTAATTAAACCATACCCTTTGAATACATAAATCATTGAATGATCATTATTAGTGTGCTATAAAAATTTGGGAATTTATTTATATGTTTAGGACCAAAACATTTCATTAATCACAAGTGTGACAAATGAATGTATTTTAATTTAAGCTATAGTAAAAATATATTCAAAAAATTACAAGCTTTTGCATGTAGTTTATTAACCTCATAAGGAGCTTACATATTAATTGTAACAGCCCTGGCCCGAACCACTACAGGGATTCACCGGAAACCTTCAGGCACTATTAGCTGAGCTCAGTTGGTGATGAGAACTGTTGAATTTGGGTGGTCAGGCGTCCTGGACAATGGTGGCCAGGCGTCTAATAGTGCCTGAAGGTTTCCGGTGAATCCCTGTAGTGGTTCGGGCCAGGGCTGTTACAAAAAAGTGCACTTTTTATGTAACGACCCTGGCCCGACCCCTATTAAGGCTTTAATGGGACCCGACAGGCACCGCTACAGGGCTGCAGCCCAGACACCCCAACGCCTCTCTGGCCTGTTTCTCAGCAACAGTGCGTTGTTGGAGACGGGGATCGAAGACCCGACCTCCCTTGATAAGGCGCCTTCAACAGCCCTCATCACCAACTGAGCTCAACGCAGACCTGGCCATCAAACTCCGCCAAGGCCTGGGCACAAACCACCGACATAACTGAGGAAGTCTGACGCGGGAAGCCAAACACGCTCCAGGGCTGGCCATCATCCATCAAGAAATCCAGACGCTCATCCCTGCACTGGATCACGACCAGCTAGCTTCCCCGGTGAGTTTTCGTCTCCGGAGTTTTCTTTTCTTCCATTCCTTCCTTGTTTGGTGTTGATGGGAAGAAGTTTCGGGGCGAAACTTTTGTTAGGAGGGGTGACTGTAACACCCCAGGTTTTCTCATAACCTTTTAAGTGGAGTCGCGATAAAATCAACCATTTAAATACGAAATTATCGCAGTTTAGTGTATATGAGAGGGGCGTTACCTTTCGGAATCGTCGTCGTCGTCCGGCGGGTTAGCTCTAGATGGGGGCGTTAGTACGGTGAAGTGTAAGTATATGTATATATATACGTTTATACTATATATATTAAGGTGCAAGGTTATATATGTAAAGAGTTATACAAACATAAATACGATATATGTATATATATACGTATATGCGTATAAGATTTGGGATACTTTAGACCTTATGTTCATATGCGGATGGATATGTGTAGGTTCAACCATATAATCTATATATAACTATATATGATACTTATATATATAAATTATTATTATTATTATTATTCTTAATCTTTTATTATAACTCCTGCTGGCATCCAGTATAAACCGCTGCTCTCCCCTTTTCCCGATACCCCCCTTCCCCGATTTCTGCTGTGGAGAGCCGCGCCTAGGGTTGTCGGTCAGTGCCGTCTTCGTCGTCGGAGATGTTGGAGGAGGTCGGGTCGTCGTGTGTAAGCAAGGAAAGAAGACTCTTCCCCTCTTCCCCCTCCATCTTCTCCTTCTCGCTTATTTATCCTGGGCCGATTTGGGTGTTATGCCCAGCGATTTCTCTGGTTTTAGTATCAAAATCTGGATCTATTTTCCTCTTGGCTTAACTTGCTATTTCCTGATGCGATTTTCGTGGCTAATGTCAATCTTGGCTTAACTTGCTATTTCCTGATGCTATCCTCGTGGCTAATGTCAATCTTGGCTTAACTTGCTATTTCCTGATGCTATTTTCGTGGCTAATGACAATCTTGGCTTAACTTGCTATTTCCTGATGCTATCCTCGTGGCTAATGTCAATCTTGGCTTAACTTGCTATTTCCTGATGCTATTTTCGTGGCTAATGTCAATCTTGGCTTAACTTGCTATTTCCTCATGTTATTTTCGTAGCTAATGTTAACCTTGGCTTAACTTGCTATGTTCTGATTCAATTCTTGCGGCTAATGTTAAGTATCCCCTGCTGGATTTGCATGCCCGGTCGGATTTGGGTAGTTTTGGATGTTATGCTTGTTCTTTTACATAAACTCGGATGCTGTTATGTTGTTGCTAAGTGATGCTTCTTATATGTTGTTTTGGCTAATTGGGGGCTGCCCTGAAGAATCGGTTTGAGGCTGCTGTTGTTTGATTTTTCTGCTACTATATGACCATCCTTGTTGGGTTAATTTGGGGTTGCTGTATGTTTAATTTCCTTTGTTGGTTATAGGGGGGATGCTCCTTGTTGATTAAGGTCTACTTCCTGCATTTATTTTATTTATGTAGGGCTGCTCTTACTCCTGTGCATTCATCCTTGCTGGGGGTCTAATTTGGGCTGGTTCGTTGTTGTCTTCTTAGAGGGCTGCAGTTATACTTCTGTGGGGGCTGCTCCTTGGTTGGTTATGTGGGGGTTGCTCCTTGGTTGGTTGTATGGGGGGTTGTACCTGGTCTTCTTTTTGTTCAATGGGAGCTGTTGGTTTTATTTTTCTTACCTTGTTGATTAGGGGGCTGGCCCTTGTGATTTTTTTATTACTTGATCCGAATGGTGGATGCGTGCTTAATTCTGCATATTCCTTATTGTTATTTCTTGGCTAAGCGGCGGCGGATTTGTTTGAAACGAAAGGATGGGTACAGGGAACACTGGGTTCCCCCATCACAACTCTTTTAATAGTGGTTGGTAGGATGGGTACAGGGAACACTGGGTTCCCCCACCACCACCACGTCGCCTATTTCTTATTTGGGGTGAATGTCCCCTTTATGTGTGTGGGTAGTGACATTGTTTGGGTCCGCCACCACTGGTCCGTTTTGCACCGTATGCCAAGAAAGTTTATTTGCGCCTTTGTCCATCGGATCGGGTGTATGCGGAATCTTCTTAAACTTCATTGACTGAAATCCTTATATAAGCGTATATATATAGTTATATATACGAGTATATGTGTGTATATATATGTACTATATACTCCTTTCAGACTGTTTACGCTACTTGTTACCTTGCCTTTTCTTTTATTACACCCATGCTGTTTTCTTGCATCCTTTGGGCCGAGGCATTCTTTTCTTATGGATGCCTCAGGTTCAGGTTTGTAGATGTTGTCAGAGTGTTAGCGGGGTTGTACTGTTTGTCATCGAGGCCTTCCCTCTCCAGTGGGTAAGGATACAGTTTCTGTTGTTGTAGTTTTTTTTACTGTTGACTCTCTTTCCTGCGGGTTCGTGTCAGTTGTTGACGCCTGTATGACTTTTGCTTGGTTTACTTGTTCATGCTGCTGCTAGCTTCCTTTACTGCTACTTAGTTATTTTGTATTCGTACACTGGGAAAAGCCTATTTTTGCTGAATATTAATGTAGTTCCTTTAGCATTATAAAAAAGTTATTCTTTTAACAGTTTGTCGCATTTCCTATTAAGTATCACTTACTTGCAAAACGTAAACCAACATAAAAATGATACTTCTTGACTATATACTAAATTTAGACCGGTGATCGCCCTGGAGACGTCTCTAGTCTTCAGCGCCGTTAGAAATAAAGTGAACTTATTTTCTTCCGTTGTGTACGCATGTCTTTCATAAAGTGCGGCTAGGTAAACCGCAGAGCCGAGGGGCACGACTTCCTAACCCAATGAAAATAATCTTAAAAGATAATTCTTTTATTAATTCACATCTTTTCTCGTGAAAAAGTTCGTTTGAATGCTCACCTGAACGCCCGTAGTTGTCCCATACTGGACGTGGCATCACGACGCGTGTTTTCTCCCTTTACTCTGATATTATAATTTATGATGGGAAACTACGGGTTGTGACAGTTACATAAAACTCAGACCTGGCCATCAAACTCCTATGCAGGAGGGCAAGGTCATTGCGTACGGGTCGCGGGACCTAAAGGTATATGAGCGGAACTACCTGACGCACGATTTGGAGTTTGCTGCGGCGATTTATGCTCTGAAGCTGTGGAGGCATCTTCTGTATGGGGTGGTGTGCAAGATTTACTCAGATCACAAGAGCCTGATTTACGTGTTTTCTCAGCGAGAGCTGAACCTGCGCCAGCGTCGGTGGATGGAGTACGTGGCTGATTATAATGTGGAGATCCTCTATCACCCCGGCAAGACAAATGTAGTGGCGGATGCCCTGAGCAGGAAGTCAGCTTCTATTTTCGGACTCTCCCTGCAGTCTCTAGTTGAGGAGTTCTTTTTGATGAGTATCGCGGTGAAGCCCGGTGGTGGTCCATCTTGTATGGAGGTTGAAGAGTCGTCCTGGATTGCTTTGACGGAGTTGCACCAGAAGGATGATCTGGATTTGCAGCACCTCCGGAGCAGAGCTGAGAAAGGTGAGTTGCCGGATTTCTCGATTGATGTTGAGGGTACCTTGAGATACCGGGGTAGGCTTTGCATACCCGTTGTGGAGGAGATTCGAGCGAAGATTTGCGAGGAGGCTCACGACTCCATCCTATCTTATCATCCTGGCTCTACGAAGATGTATCGCGCTATGAAGCAGATCGTGTGGTGGCCAGGCATGAAGGGCGATATTGCGAGGTTCTTAGCGCAGTGTTACACTTGTCAGCGCGTCAAGGCGGATCATAGGAGACCCGGGGGCAAGTTAGCACCGTTGGATATTCCTTTGTGGAAATGGGAGAGTATCTCCATTGATTCTATTACTGGTTTGCCGAGATCCCCTCGGGGTCATGATGAAGTGTGGGTCATCGTGGACAGATTGACCAAGTGTGCTTATTTCGTGCCGTACAAGACTGGCTATTCGATAGAGAAGATTGCGTCTCTGTATGTGCAGGAGGTCATTAGACTGCATGGAGTTCCAGCGAGCATAGTGTCTGACCGTGATTCCAGGTATACCTCTCGTTTTGGGCAGAGTCTGCAAGGGGCCTTGGGCACCGATCTCAGGTATTCTACGGCCTATCATCCGCAGACGAATGGGCAGACGGAGAGGGTTAAGCAGATCGTGGAGGATATGATCCGGTGCTATATTCTAGAGCATGATGGAGCTTGGGATGAACGCCTTGGGCTCATGGAGTTCGCGTACAACAATAGCCACTAGGAGAGCTTGCAGATGGCTCTGTTTGAGGCGCTGTATGGGAGGAGATGCCGGACTCCGCTATTTTGGGCTGAAGTGGGCGTGAAGCCTGTTCTGGGTCCCGAGGCTTTGGAGGAGATGGGTTTTGCTGTGACGCAGATCAGAGAGAAGCTGCGGATAACTCAGGAGCGTTATGAGAAGTACGCCAACCGGCGTAGGAGTGATCTGGAGTTTGTAGTGGGGGACATGGTGTTCCTTAAGGTGTCCCCGATGGCAGGCGTCAAGAGGTTTGGAAAGAGCCACAAGCTGGACCCCAGGTATGTAGGCCCATTTGAGATCGTCGAGCGCATCGGGGTCTTCGCTTACAGGTTGTCGTTACCTGCCTCTTTCCCCGGCGTGCACGACGTTTTCCATGTGAGCCAGCTGCGAAAGTGCGTCCGCAGCGATCGCCATGTTCTGGATTCCGTGTCAGTGCTGCAACCCAATCTGTTGTTTGTGGAACAGCCTGTTCGCATTTTGGAAAGGCAGGATCGAGTGTTGCGGAGGAAGTCCATCCCTATGGTGAAGGTCCTCTGGGGTAATCAGGATGTTCGGGGTGCGACCTGGGAGCTTGAGTCAGCAATGAAGGAGTCCTACCCTCGTCTTTTCAGCTAGCTTCCCCGGTGAGTTTTCGTCTCCAGAGTTTTCTTTTCTTCCATTCCTTCCTTGTTTGGTGTTGATGGGAAGAAGTTTCGGGGCGAAACTTTTGTTAGGAGGGGTGACTGTAACACCCCAGGTTTTCTCATAACCTTTTAAGTGGAGTCGCGATAAAATCAACCATTTAAATACGAAATTATCGCAGTTTAGTGTATATGAGAGGGGCGTTACCTTTCGGAATCGTCGTCGTCGTCCGGCGGGTTAGCTCTAGATGGGGGCGTTAGTACGGTGAAGTGTAAGTATATGTATATGTATATATATATATATACGTTTATACTATATATATTAAGGTGCAAGGTTATATATGTAAAGAGTTATACAAACATAAATACGATATATGTATATATATACGTATATGCGTATAAGATTTAGGATACTTTAGACCTTATGTTCATATGCGGATGGATATGTGTAGGTTCAACCATATAATCTATATATAACTATATATGATACTTATATATATAAATTATTATTATTATTATTATTATTATTATTATTATTATTCTTAATCTTTTATTATAACTCCTGCTGGCATCCAGTATAAACCGCTGCTCTCCCCTTTTCCTGATACCCCCTTCCCCGATTTCTGCTGTGGAGAGCCGCGCCTAGGGTTGTCGGTCAGTGCCGTCTTCGTCGCCGGAGCTGTTGGAGGAGGTTGGGTCGCCGTGTGTAAGCAAGGCAAGAAGATTCTTCCCCTCTTCCCCCTCCATCTCCTCCTTCTCGCTTATTTATCCTGGGCCGATTAGGGTGATATGCCCAGTGATTTCTCTGGTTTTAGTATCAAAATCTGGATCTATTTTCCTCTTGGCTTAACTTGCTATTTCTTGGCTAATGTCAATCTTGGCCTAACTTGTTATTTCCTGATGCTATCCTCGTGGCTAATGTCAATCTTGGCTTAACTTGCTATTTCCTGATGCTATTTTCGTGGCTAATGTCAATCTTGGCTTAACTTGCTATTTCCTCATGTTATTTTCGTGGCTAATGTTAACATTGGCTTAACTTGCTATGTTCTGATTCAATTCTTGCAGCTAATGTTAAGTATCCCCTGCTGGATTTGCATGCCCGGTCGGATTTGGGTAGTTTTGGATGCTATGCTTGTTCTTTTACATAAACTCGGATGATGTTATGTTGTTGCTAAGTGATGCTTCTTATATGTTGTTTTGGCTAATTGGGGGCTGCCCTGAAGAATCGGTTTGAGGCTGCTGTTGTTTGATTTTTCTGCTACTATATGACCATCCTTGTTGGGTTAATTTGGGGTTGCTGTATGTTTAATTTTCTTTGTTGGTTATAGGGGGGCTGCTCCTTGTTGATTAAGGTCTACTTCCTGCATTTATTTTATTTATGTAGGGCTGCTCTTACTCCTGTGCATTCATCCTTGCTGGGGGTCTAATTTGGGCTGGTTCGTTGTTGTCTTCTTAGAGGGCTGCAGTTATACTTCTATGGGGGCTGCTCCTTGGTTGGTTATGTGGGGGTTGCTCCTTGGTTGGTTGTATGGGGGGTTGTACCTGGTCTTCTTTTTGTTCAATGGGAGCTATTGGTTTTATTTTTCTTACCTTGTTGATTAGGGGGCTGCCCCTTGGGATTTTTATTACTTGATCCGAATGGTGGATGCATGCTTAATTCTGCATATTCCTTATTGTTATTTCTTGGCTAAGCGGCGGCGGATTTGTTTGAAACGAAAGGATGGGTACAGGGAACACTGGGTTCCCCCATCACAGCTCTTTTAATAGTGGTTGGTAGGATGGGTACAGGGAACACTGGGTTCCCCCACCACCACCACGGCGCCTATTTCTTATTTGGGGTGAATGTCCCCTTTATGTGTGTGGGTAGTGACATTGTCTGGGTCCGCCACCACTGGTCCGTTTTGCACCGTATGCCAAGAAAGTTTATTTGCGTCTTTGTCCATCAGATCGGGTGTATGCGGAATCTCCTTAAACTTCATTGACTGAAATCCTTATATAAGCGTATATATATAGTTATATATACGAGTATATGTGTGTATATATATGTACTATATACTCCTTTCAGACTGTTTACGCTACTTGTTACCTCGCCTTTTCTTTTCTTACACCCATGATGTTTTCTTGCACCCTTTGGGCTGAGGCATTCTTTTCTTATGGATGCCTCAGGTTCAGGTTTGTAGCTGCTGCCGGAGTGTTAGCGGGGTCGTACTGTTCGTCATCGAGGTCTTCCCTCTCCTGTGGGTAAGGATTCAGTTTCTTTTGTTGTAGCTTTTCTTTTGGGCTGTTGACTCTTTTCCTGCGGGTTCGTGTCAGTTGTTGACGCCCGTATAGCTTTTGTTTAGTTTACTTGCTGATGCTGCTGCTAGCTTCCTTTATTGCTAGTTCTTTTTCTCCTACTTATTACCTTGTACTCGTAAACTCTGGGAAAAGCCTATTTTGCTGAATATTAATGCAGTTCTTTTAGCAGATAAAAATTTGTTCTTTTAACTGTTTGTCGCATTTATTATTAAGTATCACATATTTGCAAAGCGTAAAACAGAATATAATGATACTTCTTTATTATATACTAAATTTAGACCGGCGATCGCCCTGGAGACGTCTCTGGTCTTCAGCGCCGTTAGGAATAAAATGAACTTATTTTCTTCTGTTGTATACGCATATTTTTGATAAAGAGCGGCTATGTAAACCGCATGGCCGAGGGGCACGGCTTCCTAACCTAATGAAAATAATCTTAAAAGATAATGCTTTTATTTATTCATATCTTTTCTCGTAAAAATGTTCGTTTGAGTGCTCGCCTGAACGTCTGTAGTTGTCCCCTACAGGACGTGACATCATGACGCGTGTTTTCCCTCTTTACTCTGATATTATAATTTATTTCGGGAAAATACGGGTTGTCGGTCAATGCCGTCTTCGTCACCGGAGCTGTTGGAGGAGGTCGGGTCGCCGTGTGTAAGCAAGGCAAGAAGACTCTTCCCCTCTTCCCCTCTTCCCCCTCCATCTCCTCCTTCTCGCTTATTTATCCTGGGCCGATTAGGGTGTTATGCCCAGCGATTTCTCTGGTTTTAGTATCAAAATCTGGACTATTTTCCTCTTGGCTTAACTTGCTATTTCCTGATGCTATTTTCGTGGCTAATGTCAATCTTGGCCTAACTTGCTATTTCTTGATGCTATCCTAGTGGCTAATGTCAATCTTGGCTTAACTTGTTATTTCCTGATGCTATTTTCGTGGCTAATGTCAATCTTGGCTTAACTTGCTATTTCCTGATGTTATTTTCGTGGCTAATGTTAACCTTTGCTTAACTTGCTATGTTCTGATTCAATTCTTGCGGCTAATGTTAAGTATCCCCTGCTGGATTTGCATGCCCGGTCGGATTTGGGTAGTTTTGGATGCTATGCTTGTTCTTTTACATAAACTCGGATGTTGTTATGCTGTTGCTAAGTGATGCTTCTTATATGTTGTTTTGGCTAATTGGGGGCTGCCCTGAAGAATCGGTTTGAGGCTGCTGTTGTTTGATTTTTCTGCTACTATATGACCATCCTTGTTGGGTTAATTTGGGATTGCTGTATGTTTAATTTCCTTGGTTGGTTATGTGGGGGTTGTTCCTTGGTTGGTTGTATGGGGGGCTGTACCTGGTCTTCTTTTTGTTCAATGGGAGCTGTTGGTTTTATTTTTCTTACCTTGTTGATTAGGGGGCTGCCCCTTGGGATTTTTATTACTTGATTCGAATGGTGGATGCGTGCTTAATTCTGCATATTCCTTATTGTTATTTCTTGGCTAAGCGGCGGCGGATTTGTTTGAAACGAATGGATGGGTATAGGGAACACTGGGTTCCCCCATCACAGCTCTTTTAATAGTGGTTGGTAGGATGGGTACAGGGAACACTGGGTTCCCCCACCACCACCACGGCGCCTATTTCTTATTTGGGGTGAATGTCCCCTTTATGTGTGTGGGTAGTGACATTGTCTGGGTCCGCCACCACTGGTCCGTTTTGCACCGTATGCCAAGAAAGTTTATTTGCGCCTTTGTCCATCGGATCGGGTGTATGCGGAATCTCCTTAAACTTCATTGACTGAAATCCTTATATAAGCATATATATATAGTTATATATACGAGTATATGTGTGTATATATATGTACTATATACTCCTTTCAGACTGTTTACGCTACTTGTTACCTTGCCTTTTCTTTTCTTACACCCATGCTGTTTTCTTGCACCCTTTGGGTTGAGGCTTTCTTTTCTTATGAATGCCTCAGGTTCAGGTTTGTAGCTGCTGCCGGAGTGTTAGCGGGGTCGTACTGTTCGTCATCGAGGCCTTCCCTCTCAAGTGGGTAAGGATACAGTTTCTGTTGTTGTAGCTTTTTTTTGACTGTTGACTCTCTTTCCTGCGGGTTCGTGTCAGTTGCTGACGCCCATATGACTTTTGCTTGGTTTACTTGCTGATGCTGCTGCTAGCTTCCTTTACTGCTACTTAGTTATTTTGTATTCGTACACTGGGAAAAGCCTATTTTTGCTGAATATTAATGCAGTTCCTTTAGCATTACAAAAAAGTTGTTCTTTTAACAGTTTGTCGCATTTCCTATTAAGTATCACTTACTTGCAAAACGTAAACCAACATAAAAATGATACTTCTTGACTATATACTAAATTTAGACCGGCGATCGCCCTGGAGACGTCTCTAGTCTTCAGCGCCGTTAGGAATAAAGTGAACTTATTTTCTTCCGTTGTGTACGCATGTCTTTCATAAAGTGCGGCGAGGTAAATCGCAGAGCCGAGGGGCACGACTTCCTAACCCAATGAAAATAATCTTAAAAGATAATTCTTTTATTAATTCACATCTTTTCTCGTGAAAAAGTTCGTTTGAATGCTCGCCTGAACGCCCGTAGTTGTCCCCTACTGGACGTGGCATCACGACGCGTGTTTTCCCCCTTTACTCTGATATTATAATTTATGATGGGAAAATACGGGTTGTGATATAAATATATATATTTATACACCCCTTTCAGCTTGGATTTGTCACTTGTTACTTCTCCTGCTCTTACTTTTACCCATGCTGTTTTCTTGCACCCTTTGGGCTGAGGCATTCTTTTCTTATGGATGCCTCAGATTCAGGTTTGTAGCTGCCGCCAAAGTTTGAGCGGGGTCGATCAGTTCCCTGTCGAGGCCTTCCTCTCTTGTAGGTAAGGATTCAGTTTCTCTTGTTGTAGCGTTTCTTTTGGTTGTTGACTCTTTTCCTGCGGGTTCGTGTCAGTTGTTGACGCCCGTATGACTTTTGTTTGGTTTACTTGCTGATGCTGCTGCTAGCTTCCTTTACTGCTACTTAGTTATTTTGTATTCGTACACTCTGGGAAAAGCCGATTTTGCTGAATATTAATGCAGTTCTTTTAGCAGATAAAAATTTGTTCTTTTAACTGTTTGTCGCATTTATTATTAAGTATCACCTATTTGCAAAGCGTAAAACAGAATATAATGATACTTCTTTATTATATACTAAATTTAGACCGGCGATCGCCCTGGAGACGTCTCTGGTCTTCAGCGCCGTTAGAAATAAAATGAACTTATTTTCTTCCGTTGTGTACGCATATTTTTGATAAAGAGCGGCTATGTAAACTGCAGGGCCGAGGGGCACGACTTCCTAACCTAATGAAAATAACCTTAAAGATAACATACTTTTATTAATTCACATATTTTCTCGTAAAAATGTTCGTTTGAGTGCTCGCTTGAACGTCTGTAGTTGTCCCCTACAGGACGTGACATCATGACGCGTGTTTTCCCCCTTTACTCTGATATTATAAATTATTTCGGAAAAATACGGATTGTGACATTAATTTCCAAGTTCAAATTAGGTCTTATGGCTGAAAGATGCACAAAATATAAAAAGCTCTATGGTGTATGTCACCAAATCTTTAAAACTTAATTCAGGGAGTTATACACCTCCTCAGAAAATGTGTCACGCTAATTAAAAAAGGTCCGACCAAGCCCTACAACTCCCTTGCTGATCACTTGGCCTGGTTCAGCCATTAAGGCACCTAAAAATCAGTTTTAAAATCTCTATTAGGGTGTGCATATATCAATTTTGTATTTAAAATATCTGGAATAGAAATAAATAAAGAAGCGCTGATCTTGACGCAGATCCAGTAGCTAGGGAAAGCGACAGATGATGAAATGACCTTCCCCCATAGCGGATTCGTTGTGAGGATTAGACCAATCATTGTTTAAGAATAATCACGTCTGTGATTTCGTCTTCAACCTCGAGCCAACGGTGGAGATTGATCTCGCCTGGGAGGATCTTTTGGGGCTCCTCCACCGCCACCTGAGCATCACCACCCATCACCACCGCTACCAATAACTCTTGGCGATGATCCGGCGGCATGACACCGCCTCCTCCGGCCACAATTACGGTGTCATTCCGACGACATTTCTCCACCAAATTACATAAAATCTTGGCTCAATTGAGCTCGATTTCGATTCGAAAACCTTCTAAGATGATTTCAGAAGAGGAATGTGAAGGAATCTCACCTGATTTTGCCTTGCTCTCCTGGTTCGGGTTCGGTCATCCATGGCTTGGTCGACTGAGTTGGCTACACTCCTCCTGAGGGCTTCTACTTAATTTCTCTATTTAGGTCTGTTGCTTGGGGCTGGTGTGAGGTTTCTGAAGGGAGAGAGGGGGCTTTTATAGGCTAGGGGTGAGGTTTGCAAATTCTCCTTAAGCTTACCATGACCGGCCATGGTTATGGTCTAGTTTGTACTTCCAGCCACCTTGCAATCCTTTGAGGCTCTAGATAATATCAGAAGCTTCCCTTTAGCCTCTCAAAGAGGGAAGGATTCAAGGGAGGGCATGGTTACTTCAGTTTGACGTATTGCCATTTTGGGTAATTTTCGTCTTAAAGGGACTTTTAGTTTAATTAATGGCCATCTGATTTTGGTCCTTGGGTTTAGGATCTTAATGTGTTTAGGGTTTAATTTGGGGGCTCTTGGGTGAGTGTGGGGTTAAGGTATTTTAAAAAGTGGGTTTAGGCCTTTATTAAACCATGGTTTGACCATGCTTAATTTGGGTTGACTAATGTTGACCAAAGTCAACATTTTGAGGGTTTAGCTAGCCTTGGTCATGGGTCATGGTGTGGCTAGCTCAATTGATTAAGAAGGGGTTCATTTGAGTGGGTTAAGCTATTTTGGCTAAATGCACACCATGTTCTCTTTCTAAGGTTTTACTCTTGTCTTCTAGGTGATGTGGTGTGCCAATAGGTGAATTGGTTTACTTCGGTCATGAGGAAGAATGTGGTTAGCTCAATTGGTCAAGGTTTGGGCTAATTGAGTTGGTTTGGTTTACTTTGCCTAAATGCACACCATACCTCTTTCTCTTTCTTTAAGGGTTTTAACCTTGTATTCAAGGTGATGTGGAGTGCCAATAGGTGAATTGGTTCACTTAGGTCATGAGGAAGAAGATGGTTAGCTCAATTGGTCAAGGTTTGGGCTAATTGAGTTGGTTTGGTTTACTTTGCCTAAATGCACATCATGTCTCTTTCTCTTTCTTTAAGGGCTTTAAACTTGTCTTCAAGGTGATGTGGTGTGCCAACACTCCTAGGCTCCTCATCCTAAATTGGGATGTTATAGAGAGTATGAAGAGGAGATCACTTCTTGAGAGCTCTGGATGATGGGAATCACCTATGGACTCAATCCCTAGCTTAAAGGAAGAAAAACGAGGACTAGAGCTCCACCAGTTAGGGTTTTCGCCGAAGTGCTGAAATGAGACCTGCAAAACAACATATATAGGAAGTCAACAGTAGATTGTTCTCGCACGGTTTAGCGCACATTCGTGCATGTCAAATGTGCGAGACCAAAGCATTAAATAATGGATTTCAGCATCGAATTCCGCACAGATATTATAGTTTAAAAGAAATACGACGCCCATGAGTTTTGAGCTCACACAGTCAAAGATGCCCGTGTGCAAAGAAATTGCACGGGTGCCGACAGAACACCTAAAATTTGGTCAATCTAACATAATGAACTTGCACGGTCGGACTGGACCGTGCGAGAAAGAATATCGCACGACCACTTCAACCTTGCGGTGGAATTTGATTTCAACCCTAACCGTGCGTTCAACACGTCGCACGGGTCGGACTCGACCGTGCGAGAAGGAAACACACGACTTGCATAGAACACCAATTTTGGCATCTGAAAGGGAGCTTGAACTCGCACGACCTAAGCAACCGTGCGACAAGGCTAGGTGCACGACCGTACATTTCAAGCAGATCTGAAATGAATTCTAAGTAGTCTCCCTATGCGTGCCAAGTGAGATTCCCAAGTCAAAAGGCCACCGACGCATGTAGAATTTACCAAGTGCACAGATAAAAAGGAGGGAAAAAGCGGCTCGCTCTCCCTGATGCATTACTAGATGCCGCTCATTGTTTGTGAGACTATAGTTGATACGTTTTAGCTCAAGTGGGAGACTGTTGAAATCTTCTGAGATCTAGAAGTAATCAAATATTTAGTCTTACTGTTAACGCAATATAAGTCTATGAGGTCGCACATGAAGAACTCACGGAAATTAGATGGATGATCGTGTTGGTTATGAACCAAACCTTAACTAACACAATTCGATGGAGGCGGTAAATTCGTATAAAGGTTCCACTACGTCGAATCGTTGGATTATTCAACGCATGCGTCGATTTGTAGAAATCGACGCAACGTTAGTTAGTATTTGACGCAGCGTCGAATAGTGAGACTATTCAACCCATGTATTGATTTATAGAAATCGACGCTACGTCGAATAGTAAGGTACTATTCGACGCATGCGTCAAATAGTATTCGACCCACATGCTGCTCTTATTTCGCCTCTAAGATGCAGATTTAGGTAGTTTATGAAACTGCAATATATATCCTGTGTTTTAGAGTTTTATGAGTCAATTCTTTCAGTTGTCATTAGTTGCAACCTCTCCAAGATAAGAGAAACTAGTATTTCGTGGAGACGAAGAAGGATAGTCATCTTCCAGCCCGGGTTCGTGGGACAAACAACGAGGTGTTTTCGAAGTTCTGTGTGGATACTCATAGAGATGTAAATTTCGTTTTACGTATGTTGTTTTTCCGCAACTATTATCCTTCTCGAAACTGTGATTTCGACGTAGGTATAAACTCATTCTTGATCTTTTAGTTTTCACAAGATCGTATTGTGATGCCTGAAAAACTTAACAGATGGCTACAACCCTCCGCCTTTAGGTTCAGCGGCGGGTGAGGAAGCTAATGGTGATGGTCCGGCGGTCGACTCCTACCAACCATCACCGAAAAATTGCTTTAAGCCTATTTAATGTCAGTTTTGGCCTGGAACTCGTTCGAATCGACCGAGAACCTCCACTCCAGCGATCATAGGAGACTAACCTTGAATCATAGGATCTATACATCGAAGAAGAGGATGATTCATTTCACATGGGGGTGGTGGTGAAGATGGTTTGAGTCTTGGGTTGTGGCAGGATCTATGGGAAAACTCCCCCTACTCCTCCACTTGTCACTATGGGATTGAGAGCCTCCTCTCCTTCTCTTAAGGCTAATAAATGTCATTCAAGTCTCATAAACCCTCATCAAGGCTGGATCTAGCCTCTTCATCTCCTCTCATTCAATCTTAGTTAATTCTAGGAGGTTAAGAACTTGATGGCAACCCCCCATAATTGATGAGAACCACTTATATGGCCGATTATGGCTTAATCAATCCATAACATCCTCTTAATGACCAGATGTGTCCCTTGCTTTCCTCCTCTTTCCTCCACCTTAGTATCCATATAAAACATTGATCTTTAGAGGTTATGGCAACCACCTTCCATTATAATGATGATTTAAAAGGCCGGTCAAATGCTAAGAAGAGGATGTTGACCAAATTTGACCATCCTTTGACCATGAAATGATGTGGCAACCACCTTGGTCATGGGGAGGTGATATAAGAGTCAAGGTAAGGTCAATGTGGCTCATAGTTTAGTCAAATCATGCTTTGAAGTGGTGATTTACTTATGTTTGACCAAGGTTTGACCTATGTTTGACTTAAAGTTGACCTCATGATGAGGTGGTCCACATGGTATTAGATTAGGTCATGTTAAGGTTTGTCCAGCCCTTTGTGAGGTCAAATGGGTCATGCATATTTCTAAATAGAGGTTTAGGTTCATGTTTGACCAAGTCAAATTTCCAGGGCTGACCAATACCAATCACCAACATGATGTGGGGGTCTTGCAGGGTCCAGGGTGTTAGTCTCAAGTCATGCTGAGGCTTCGATCACTCATTAGGCCCTCAATGTGCTCATAGACTCAAATTGGGCTAGAGTTGACCATGTCAACCTTTGAGTTGACCATAGTGGTCAACATGATGTGGGGGTCCCTACTAGATCAATATGAGGGTCACATCAATGCTCTTAGCTCACTAGAACTCCACCCTCACTCTCAAGGGGTCACTTGGTTCTACCAGGGCTCACTAGCTCACTTAGCTAGGGCATCAAACTTCCAGGGACCCTACAAAATTTCGGGATGTTACATTCACGGGGAGGGATAAACTGACATCATTCAGTAGGTCAAGCTGAGCACAGGTTGGTCTAAAGTAAATCTTCTTCACCTCGACATAAAATAAATTTAATATCAAAGCGAGAACAAAAACCAACAAGGAGCAAATCAAAATCTGTGAAATTCAGAGTTCAATGTGTGGACATCCGGATGAAAAATAGCATAGATATTGATTTCCAGGTAGATGGCTTACTTCGAGGAAAGAATGCTCGGAGGAAGAGGTCTGGATCTACTCCAAAATTTTCATCAATGAAGAGCTTGGGTTTCAGCTTCCAACGAGTGCTCAACAAAAATGGAATTATTCTTAGTGATTACGATGTCTATTGTCTTTGAAGATAATCGACCGATGAAGAAGATCAACACCGAGAAGCAAAGATTGCGAATAAGAGAAGAAAACCTATACAACGGCGAAAAGGAAGAAAGACATATCGTGAATGATTGAGGCATGACTTTGATAAACTCTCAAATAAAAGAGAAAAAATTGAAAGCAGAACAAATAATTCTTAGAAAGTCATGGCCGACCGACTGCTCAAAAAGCACCAAAAACACATTGTTTTTGAAAAAACTCATATCCAAACGACAATTAAAAAAACTTTTACCACGGAACGCAATTACAAACAGAACCTTAATATCGGTTTTAGCACACTTCTAATATCAAGTAACAACAACTAGAGCGGGTAAGTAGTACTGAGAAGTTGGTCATTTTCTTCCTCTCATGAACTCGACCGTACAATTGAAGGTGGAAGCGGCAGAGTCTTTCGAGCCGTCGGATAGATCACTTATGCTGGAACCGCCGCCTCAATCCGCCGCCCCCGCCCCTGTGATAGATCTCAGCAGCAGCGGAAGTGATTCCGACGAGGGGACATTGAAGCGCTCTAGGTCTCCAGATGACATCGGAGACACCAAGAAGCGGAAATCCGAGGTTAAGATGTTGGCTAGCCTTCCTCCAGGTTTTCTTGACCCGCTCCCGGCGTCGGGGGGAAAGTCGATGCGACCTCTGCCGCTTACGAGGACATTGGTAGCAGGGTCACCTCAGCGTTCAAAACAGTTCTGGAAGGCCGGGGATTTTGACGGTCTTCCTGTTGTTGATGATGATTCGGTGCAGTTTTCCTGTAGGTTGATGTCTCTTTTTTCCATTATAAACAATTGGTTGATCAATAGTCACATGCCTTGTGGCCCCCTCTTCATTAGGAGCAACTTTCCTTGTGTTTCTATCTCTTTCAGTTATTTTTCACTTTCTCTTTGCATTTCCTTCATTGATCACGGCTTTGTGATTGCCTGAAATTGGGCTTTTATCTGCAGCCATGCAGCCAGTCTCTGTTTTTTCTTCTTCTTCTTCTTCTTCCTTTTGCTGAGGCTATTTTTTTTGGTCCAGCACCGGGCACAGATCTGCGTCCGGGTCTCATAAGATGTCGACATGTGGGCGATTTTTTTTCGCTCGCTGCTTCCTCATCATGCTAAAAAATCAAAGAAGAAAAATGTTGTTCTCACTGGCCATGAACGATGGCTGCCGGTGGAAGACAGGATAACAGCTACAACACGACATTGGCGGAACTGAGGGCATATGTGAAGTAGAGCAGAGTAGTAGCCATGGCATGAGAGGTGAACCAAAGAAGAGGGGAGGGAAGAAGCTTTGTAAAATGCCCATATAGATTATTCATGGGGAGAGTTAGATTATTCATGGGGAGAGTAGTATTGCTAGGATGCGAATACCTAACTATCTAGGTGAAGCGATGGTTGGAGGATTACTTTGATTGCCCGAAATTATACCTGCAATGATTTCCTGGGATAGAATAAGGCTGTCTGTGGGGTGGAGTTTTCTGTGGATTCAACGAAAAAACAGAGGGCTGGTAGGGTTCGGGTGGACTGGTAGAGGAAATCGTCGGGCTGGTGTTTTAGGGAGGGTTTGAGGATTAGGTGGCTCGAGCACAGATTGGGAGTTTCCGTGGAGGGGAATACAACACTGCAAGTCTACGGGTGTGGTGGAAGGGATAACAATGAGCTTAGATGAGGAAGAAACTGGCGGACGTGAACGGAGAGGAGCAGGATCGACGCTGTGCACAACAGTCACGCGTCGTCATCGCTAGAGGAGGCACAAGAAGGGGTCGCCAGAGGTCGTCCTTCCCTCAGCTGGGTTTGAGTTTTCTATAGGAGGTACCTACCAGGCTTCTGTTTGGTGTCATGTCGCCACTATAGAGGTCTGTCACATTCTTTTAGGGCGGCAATAGCAGTTTGATAGACGCGTTGTTCATGACGGTGCGAGAAACTCATATACTTTTGAAAGAAGTGGGCGTAAGGTCGTTCTTCAAACACAAAAGAATGGTCTTCTACCCAAATCCTTAAAGCGTTCCTCACCATGCAGTAGTACATCTTCTCCTATCCCCGCGATTTCATTTCCTTCAACTCTTATGTTTTTTTCTGGGACCCAATTCTAGGAAGAAATGAAGGAGAGTGAAGTCGTCTATATTTTAGTTGGCTTAGAATCCAGCTTCGAGTCTGCCAAAATTTCGAGTAGAAACTTATTTCTGAGTTCAAGTATTATGTCTGATGAGTTACTAGATCACCTGCCACTCATGCGTGATATACAACATTGTGTTGACATTATGCCCGGTGCTAGCCTCCCTCATTTACCACATTATTGTATGAGTCCCAAGGAATGTGGGGAGCTCCACCGTGTGGTCACCGATTTAATAAAGAAAGTCCATATTAGAGAGAGTACGAGCCATTGTGCCGTTCCTGCATTACTTGCTCCCAAGAAAGATAGGACTTGACGCATGTGTGTAGACATTCGAGCAATAAATAAAATTATTATTAAATATCAATGTCTAGTCGAGTTTTCCATTGGAGGAACCTACCAGGATCCCTAGCTGACAGTCCCGCCCCATTCACGTCGGCCCTTCTTTGACCCCAGACGCCTCATCGACACTCGCATTCGCCGGCTGACGCTTCCCACGGCTCTAAGGAACTTCCTTGTAACCTCCTCCGACAGTTCAAACGAACCCTTCAATGTCTTCCTTCCTTCCAGCTACCCGATATGATCCCCCGAAGTCGTATTAAGAATGAGAACATGAAATTTGCATTGCATTAAATAAACATAAAGATACAATCAAGAGATAACTTCTGCCAAGCATCCGGAGGCTGGGTCCTCCTTCACACTCCATTCTCCAAGAGAGACCAAAACACAATGACTCCAAAGATAGCAAGATTTCAACCCTAGGGCTCCTTATATAAGTGGAGCCCCACACTACATGACAAAATACTTTAAGGATAAAGTAATACTTAATTAATACAATAAAGTAAACGAAACATTGAGAGACTCCCGCGTGGTGAGGCCGAGCGTATGTGCGTGGCATATATCCCCAATGCGAATACGTATCACCCAATGCGAATACGTATCACCCAATGCGAATACGTATCACCCAATGCGAATACGTATCACCCAATGCGAATACGTATCACCCAATGCGAATACGTATCACCCAATGCGAATACGTATCACCCAATGCGAATACGTATCACCCAATGCGAATACGTATCACCCAATGCGAATACGTATCACCCAATGCGAATACGTATCACCCAATGCGAATACATATCAACACCACCAGGCACCAGCTTGAAAACTAACCTTTTCCTCAAGGTCGAGTCGGTTAGGGTCCACTAAGCGTGACATGAAGACTTGAGCGGCTCCTCTGGTGGGCGGATCGGGCGGCTCCTCTGGTGGGCGGATCTGGCGGTTCCTCTAGTGGTCGGTTCTGGTGAAACCTCAGGAGCTTGGAGGCGCCATGCTGACCCAGTCATATCATATCAGTGCTAAGACTGTGTGAAACTAAAGCCAAGCTCGTCACGACCTTGTTCATGAAGTGAAATGATGTCGAACCGAATAGTCGTGAAATAAAAGACTGGGATAATCGCGGGCGCAAATTTAATTTGTTAGGGTCATAAGGCGGGAAAATAAGTTCCGCCAAAATAAGGGAATAATGGTGAAGTGTGGACAAAATAAATGCGGCAAAACGAGCCAGGCTAGAAAAGGTGGGGACAAAATAGAGGGGGTGTTCCTAGCAGAAAGCGTAAGTCCATTGGAAATGTCGAGAAATTTATGGTGAATAAAAGATTTGGAAGTTTGTAGTGTGAAGTGGGGTCATCGAAAAAATGAAAGAGAAGGGAAATCGGTACAGAGGGAGCGTGTAGAGAGAGGCGTGGGGCCTAAGTGATATTAATTGAGAACGTGACATGGGGGCGGTACAGGGCTCAGCAAGCCTGGGCGGAAACACGTTGCTATTCTTGGAAAGGAGCATCTCCCACGCAGATTGTTGGATCTTATGACGCCCTTAGAGGGGGGTGGGTGGGTGAGTTAATAAGGGTTCTACGAATGTTAAATAAAACTTTGAATTTTTTTTTATAATAATGCTGAGAGAGAAAATATTTATTTCTGTTGCTATCGCCGACGCTAGTAGTTACCGCCCGACGCTAGCTCTTCAGAATTTTAAAACCTTTCGAAAAAAGTTCAAAGGTGATTTTTCTGAAATATTCTTGAATGAAATAAAATTCTAGAAATTCAGAGAGGATGAAAAATGATTTTATTTTAAAAGATAATTACAAAAATAATAATTTCAATAACGCTTGAAATTGAGGAAAAAAATCCCTTTTTGTTTCTTCACCGGTCCTTCTCCCAAGGACCGTCTGGCTATAACCTATCTTACCCCAGATACGACCTCTAGTCTCCCCCTTGTTCTACACTTAGACCTAGTCGCCACACACACCGCGGTGAATTCTTCCTAAACCTCGCAAGGACTAGTCGCCAACAACCACGACGAATTCACTAATATTACAAAAGAAAATAAAAGAATACAAAGTAAATTCAGAAATAAAAACTCCATATATTGAAGAGCTCTGAAGGAGATGATGAAGAATCGCCATGAACATAATTGGAGTTGAAGTTTGCGTCCTTCTTGTAATTTGACCGTTTGGAAATCTCTTTCTCACTCTTGATCTTCAAAGATGGAGTTGGATGTGCTCTGGAACTTAGGGATGAGGGCCTCACGAAATGTTGAAGTTTTTCCAGCATAATTATGGAATGAGAGGCTCAGTTTCTTTAAATAAAAAATGGGAGCTACCGCAAACGTTAATGATACCGCCGACGTTAGCATGTCGTGTAGAAACGTGGATGAATTCGCGTAACCGCCGTAGTCGTGGCAGAACGTGGCCCTACCGCGTCGCGGTAAGTACTAACGCGCTGCGTTAGCTCGATGTGCACGTGGCATTTCGCCGACATTCCCTTCACGATGACATTCGTTCTTGTCGACATGGCTTCACGACGATAAGCTACCGCTCGCGGTAACGTTACCGCCGGCCGTTAACTTTCCCTTCATGTTGACATTTCTTCACGTCGACATGTCTTCTTGACGAGAAACTATTCCCTTCACGTCGATAAGCTCTTCCCTTCACATCGATATTTCTTCTCGTCGATAAGCTCTTCACGTCGACATTTCTTCACATCGATAGGCTACCGCTTGCGTTAACGCTAACGTCGGCTGTTAGCTCTCTTTTCAGAGCTTTGGATCCATTCAACATTCTACACATAGGGGTATTGTTCCTGTAATTTCTGCACACTATAAACACACGACAAGTATGATCAAATACATAATGAGATTTGTTATTCTCAAACCAAGAGATGCGAAACGCATACTCCAACAATCTTCCCGTTTTGATAATAGTAAATCCTCTAGAAGAAAATCCAATTATTATAAGAGCGGTGTTTATAGTAAATGATAAGCGTGATAAACATGCATACTCCCCCTAGATGGATGCTCCCTATACATAGATGCATTTTATGATTTACTCCCATAAATAATAGGTTTCTTAATTTATTCTCCCCCTTTTTGTATTATCAAAAGAAGGTAGGGTAGAGTGTTAACAATATATTTTATTGTGCACTGTGTAGAGATGAAAATAATATTAACTTTAGAAATAATTGTTTAAAATAATAAACACAACGGATTTATGAATTTTAAAGTATAAAATATACTGGGTTTTAAGTCATATAAGAAGATGTTTGAATTTAAGTACACGAGATGCATTTTCATTGAAATTGTTAACATAAAATTTGTAAACATGATTGAAAATATCAAGAAAAAATATGTTTCACAATGTAAAGTAATTTGCAATTTTAAGTAAAAATAAAAATTGTAAAGATCATGCTTTGCTATCTAGTGCATGTACTCAAGTTTATAGAGAATAGTGTAAATATGCTTTATAGTCAAATTCTCATGAGTGGAAGTTTTATATATGCTGATGTGTACAAAAAGGTGTTTTGATAAAGTATACAAGTGTATAAATCAAAATCACATGAAAACATGTGATGTAAGAACATAACATTAAATAAACATAAATAATTTTACTTTCACAAATTTCAATGCACATAAAGATTTTTTTTAAAGAGAAGCGGTGTAATTTTTGTTTGCACAAGACACTTTACAATTCTTTCCAAGATGCTCAACCTCACAATGCTTATTAAGACTTATCAAGAGTGAGTAGTGCTTGGTAAGTTATCCTTGTCATATATTTTATTTGATTTTTTTTTAAATTTTTATGACTGACTCCAAATTCACTTGTTTTGCAAACATAGAAATTTTATTTTTTAAACCACATTTCTCTGATAACAAATGCATGAATACAAAGAATTGCACGAAAGAATTCAATGTTGTGTAAGTAATCTATTTATGTAATTTAATATGTTAAGTTATTATACTACACAATCATGCATGAATAAGATTAAAAGTACATGTAGGTTATCAAAAAGTGTAAGTAAGATAACCATTATCAAATATAAAACAATACTCATACTTAGAGGCATGCGAAAATAATTCTACACATGTACTATACATTCAAATTCATTGCACATTATAAGATAAAATTCAAGGCATGACAATCAAAACATTGCTTTAAAGAAACTTGAAAGTAAAACCAAACATTGTAAATAATCCTTAAGTGATAAATCTAACCATCCATAACCTTGTTAGTGAAGCATAATCATTTTTTTAAATTTTTAATAACAAAATAGAAACAAACAAACAAATGTAAGAAAAAAAACATATTTTTGTATTTTTGAAATTATTTTGCAATTTTATCTTTGATTTTGATTTTTAAGGAAAAAATCAAAACTTAAATACAATAAATTTTCTGAAACCAGTGTAAATACAGTAAAATAAATTTTCAGAAACGAAAAATTCAAAGAGGGATCTGATAATTAAGAATTAGGCTAACGCCGACGGTAATTACTAACGCCGGGCGCTAGCAACAAGAACTTGATTTTCATTCAAACCACATATTTTTCGTGATTTTTTGTTTCTAATTTTTCTTGAATATAATTCGTCATTATGTGAGTGCTTTAAATATTTGGGATCGATAATTCAAAAAGATGGATGTGTAGATAAATATGTGATACATAAAATCCAAGCAGGCTGGTTGAAGTGGAGAGGCGCGTATGAGATCTTATGTGATCGTAAAGTACCATTAAAACATAAAGGCAAGTTTTATCGTACTGCAATTAGACCAGCAATGCTCTACGGTTCTGAGGGTTGGGCAGTGAATGGTGTACATGAGTAAAAAATGGGAGTTGCGTAGATGAGAATGCTTAGGTGGATGTGTGGTCACACGAGACCGGATAAGATTAGGAATAAATGTATCAGGGATAAGACAAGAGTGACGCCAATTGTAGAGAAGATGCGAGAAGCTCGTTTAAGCTGGTTCAGACATGTACATATGAGACCATTAGAGGCACCTGTTAGGCGTTGTGAGAGTTTAGTCACTAGACATGTTAAAGGGGGAGGGGTAGACCAAAAAAGACTTGGAATGAAACTATAAGGAAAGACATGATGTACTTAGGCATTAGTGAGACTATGATTAAAGATAGGGCACAATGGCGACAGAGGATCCATATAGCTGACCCCACTATAGTGGGATAAAGGCTTGAGTGTTGTTGTTGTTGTATAATTCATCATTATGTGGGCTATCAAATACATCAAGAAAATCAGAAAATAAGCAAAAAATTGCGGATTAAATATTTTAAGCTAGGATATCCAAAACTCCAAATTCTAATCTAAGCATATTGAATTTAGCATCAGGGAGAGGTTCGGTAAAAATGTCCGCAAATTGAGAATCAGTCCCTAATCCCTATAAGGTAATTCTTACATGTTCCTTTTAATATGATCCCTAATAAAATGATGTCGGACATCTATATGTTTGGATCTAGAATGATGTAAGGGATTATTTGTAAGATCGATAGCGCCTTTGTTGTCACACTTTAATTCTATGTTATTTAGATGAACTCCAAAGTTTTCTAAAGTTTGTCATTCATAAAGCTTGTGCACAACAACTACCTAGAGCAATATATTCGGCCTCGGTGGTGGAAAAAGCAACATAATTCTGTTTACTACTCGACCATGATACAAATGAAGGGCCTAAAAAATGGCATGTACCACTAGTGCTCTTTCGGTCTAATGAACAACCCACATAGTCCGAATCAGAAAAATTGTGTAAAATAAAGGAATCATTATGAGAATACCATAAGCCTGATATAGATGTACCGATAAGATATCTAAAAATTTGTTTAACCGCTTTTAAATGTGATTCTTTGGGGTTAACTTGAAATCTAGCACATAAATAAACGACAAACATAATATCGGGTCTAGATACACCAAAATTTAATAATGATCATATCATTTCTCTATATAATGTTTGATCAATAGAAATACCGACTTCATCTTTTCATAATTTTAGTGATGCACTCATTGGAGTATTACCTTGCTTTTGGTTTTCAAATCAAACTCTTTTAAGTATATTATAAACATATTTAGATTGACAAATAAAAATACCTTCACGTTTTTGTGTAATTTGAAATCCTAGAAAATATGTGAGTTCTCCTACCAAGCTGATTTCAAATTCATTTTTCATCACTAAAATTACTTCATTACATTTACACATCTCTTCATTAGTGACTCCAAAAATAATATTAGCAACATAATTTGCAAAATTATCAAATCATTATTACAATGCTTCATGAAGAGTGTGTTATCCGCACTTCCCATAGTATATCTTTGCTTTAATAAAAATGATGTTAATCTTTCATACCAAGTACATGACACTTGTTTCAAACCATAAAATGTTTTTCTAATTTATACACATGATTAGAAAATTTTTCATTAATAAAATCAGAGATTGTTTAACATATACTTCTTCTTTTATGATCCCGTTTAAAAATGCACTTTTAACATCCATTTGATATAATTTAAATCTTTTAAAACTCTCAAATGCAAGGAATTTTTTAATAGATTCAAGGCGAGCAACGAATGCAAAAGTTTCATCAAAATCTATCCCCTCGATTTGTGAATAACCTTGCGTAACTAATCTAGCTTTATTCCTTATAATCCTAGAGTCACCGTCTAATTTTTTTTAAAAAAATTCATTTAACACAAACAACAATTATGATTAGATGACCTTTCTACAAGTTTCCAAACCTTATTACGTTCAAATTGATTAAGTTCTTCATTTATAGCTAAAAATCAAAATTCATCATTTAAGGCGGTTGAAATATTTTTTGTTTCTATTTCAGATACAAAACAAAGTTTTGAAAATGACTCATGTAAAGATGAACGAGTAGTTACCCCTTTTGATGGTTCTCCAATAATAAGTTTCCTTGGATGGTCCTTTGTAAATTTGAGCTCACTTGGAGGTACATATTCTTCTTTCTCTTCCTCATTCTCCTTTCTTTTTCTCCAAGTGGTTCAACATCCTCATGCTCCAAAGTGGGAAGGGGTTTCTCTTCGTCTTCTATAGAATTATCATTTACACAAGGAACATGCTCATCAAATCTAACATGAATTGACTCAACTTTTTAGTTATTTTATTATATATTCTATAAGCCTCACTAGTTGAAGCGTACCCAATAAAAATTCCTTCATCACTTTTTTCATCAAACTTTCCTAACGTATCTGTAGTGTTCAATATAAAGCATTTACAATCAAAAACACGAAAGTAAGATACATTAGGTTTCTTTTGGAAATACAATTTATAAGGAGTTAATTTTAAAAATGGGCGAAGTATGACATGATTAATTACATAACATGAAGTATTAACGGTTTTGGCCCAAAATGATTATATTCGAAAGCATAGTACGTGCAAGTTCTTGAAGAGTTTTATTTTTTCTCTCCACTACACCATTTTGTTATGGAGTGCGTGGAGCAGAAAATTCATGTTTAATTCCTAAATCATTACAAAAAGTAAAAAATTATCATTTTCAAATTCTCCTCCATCATCCGAGCATATGCATTTTATTTTTAAATCAAATTCATTTTGAATACAAATGCATAGTTTAGTAAATTCAAAAAATGTATCGGATTTGGAAGAAAGAAATATAATCCAACAATATCTAGAATAATCATCAATTAATACAAAAGTGTATTTTTTACCACCTAGACTAGAAGTGCTACCGGTCCAAATAAATCCGTGTGAATCAATTGAAGTGGTCTAGTAGTAGAAATTACATTTTTGTTTTTAAAAGAAAATTTTGAAAATTTCTCTTATTGGCAAGGCGAGCACAGAGAAGATAAATTTCCATTTAGCATAGGTAATCCCTTAATTAATTTATCTTTTGATAATTTTAAAATTAACTTTGTGCTAGAGTGACCAAGACACACATGCCAAAGTTCTAATTTTTCAATTTTGGAAATAAAGAATTTTTAAGAAGAATGTGAAAAATCATTAAACGCAATCATATAAACATTATGCACTCTAGGTGCAGTGAGAACAACATCATTTGTTTTAGAATTTATAATTTTGCAAAGATTTATAGAAGATTCAAATAAAATATTTAAATCTTTATCATATAATTGACTAATTGAAATTAGATTGTATTTTAAAACTTCTACAAACAGTACATTAAAAATAGAAAATGATTTGTTACCCACTACGCTAATGCCCATGATCCTTCATTTGCCGTTATCTCCAAGTCATTATTCCTCCTTTCTTCATTACAAGACTAATGAACTTTGCTTTGTTGTTCGTCATGTGTTTGGAGCATCCCGAGTCCAAATACCACACGTCTTCTTTGTCCTTAGCCTGCCAACATACCTAAAAGGGAGATGAGAGTAAAGATCCGGATACCCAAGAGGTTCCTCCCATAGAATAGGTGGAAACCTTAGACACCCAGATTTACTTTAAAGTACTTCTTCCCTTCTTCCTACAAGAGTCCGTCGTGTGTCCAAATACATGACATTTGACACACGAAATAAAAAAGGGTTGAGACCTTTTTCGGAGTTCTGTGTGAACTCTTGCGGGAAGATGAGGTAACATCAAAATTTTGAATTAAATCTTTATTATAAGAATTATATTTTCTGGATTTACTGCTACCGCCGACAGTAATAGTTACTGCTGGGCTATAGCTCCTAGAAACATAACCAAGCCCATATTTTGCATTACCAAGACATTGGTTGACCAAGATCATGTCAAGTGACCTTTGACCAACTCGGAATTTTTTAATGGCCAAATCATGAATTCGGGCTTTAAGAGCGGTGTTTTCCGTGACTAACATAACGTACTGATTCGCAAAAGTTTTCTTTCCTTCTTCTATTTGCGAAAAAGAGGTCTTTAAAGTTCTTTCTAAGTCCCCTTTTTCCTTATTAAGAGATTCGATAATGGAGTGAGACTTAGCAAGAGCTTCTTCAAATTTTTTCACTCTTGCCAAGGAGTGATTGTACTCTTGGCAAAATACCTTCTCTTTCTATATTAGTTTTACCTCTTTAGATAATTTTTTATTTTTTTTAATAAAAGTTTATTTTCAGATTTTAAGAGATCTATATCGTTTAAATATTTTCAAGTTTATAAATACTAAGTAATCATCAAAAGTGGGAGGAGGGACTGCATTCGTCATCGAATGACGTGTTGATCTTTGCCATAAGGCACATGTTGGCCTCTTCTTCATCGCTGGAGGATGAGCCGCCCGATTCCTCGGAGGAGTCGTTCCATGTAGCTGCCTTTAGTACCTTCTTTTTCTCCTTGCCCTTATGCCGCTTTTCTTTTTGCTCTTTCAGATATTTCGAGCACTGACTCCGAATGTGTCTGGTCTTTCTGCAATGGTAGCACTCCGGTGGTGGCCACTCATCATCTCCATTGTCGCTATCTTTTCCTTTCTTCGATGAAGATCCCTTTTTGATGAAATATTTTCGAAAAATGTTTCTCCTTTCCAGATTTTTTATGAATTTTTTGAACTTCTTCACAGAAAGGCCCTCCTCGTCCTCTTCATTATCATCATCTTCGTCAACCTCCTTCTTTGATTTTAATGCTAATGCCTTCTTCTTTTGCTTCATGTTGTACTCTTAGTGTTGAATTTTTAGTTCAACCTGATGGTTTTTGAGATTCTCAATGAGACTTTATTTTGGAGCTTCTTTAGATCATGCGTCTCCTAGATGACTGTCACCTTTGGATTGAACTTTGGAGGGAGAGTCCTAAGAAATATTCTCACCAAGTCCCCGTTGGAGAATATCTTTCCAAGCACTTTTGAGTCGTTGGCGATCTTGGCGAACCTTGTGTACATTGAATCTATGTCTTCATCCGCCTCCATTCAAAATTTTTCGTACTCAGATTCTAGTTGGAAGAGCTTTGAATCCTTGACCTGCGAAGTACCTTTACGAGTAATTTCTAATAAATTCCATATATCGTAAGCAGATTCACAAGCACAAGTTCGATTAAATTACGTTCTACCCAAAACTCAAAATAAAACATTCATAGCTTTAGCGTTGTTCTTACATCTTAACTTATAGTAATTCAGAGAGGATGAAAAATGATTTTATTTCAAAAGATAATTACAAAGATAATAATTTCAATAACGCTTGAAATTGAGGCGAAAAGAAAAATCCCTTTTTGTTTCTTCACCGGTCCTTCTCCCAAGGACCAAGTGGCTTATAACCTATCTTACCCCAGATACGACCTCTAGCCTCTCCTAGATCTACACCTAGACCTAGTCGCCACACACACCGCGACGAATTTTTCTAAACCTCACAAGACCTAGTCGCCAACAACCGCGGCGAATTCACTACCGTCACAAAAGAAAATAAAAGAATACAAAGTAAATTTAGAAATAAAAACTCCCTATATTGAAGAGCTTTGAAGGAGATGATGAAGAATCGCCATGAACATCATTAAGGTTGAAGTTTGCGTCCTTCTTGTAATTTGACTGTTTGGAAATCTCCTTCTCACCCTTGATCTTCAAAGATGGAGTTGGACGTGCTCTGGAACTCAGGGATGAGGGATCTTACGAAATGTTAAAGTTTTCCAGCATACCCACAAAATGAGAGGCTCTGTTTCTTTAAATTGAAAATGGGAGCTACCGCCAGCGTTAATGATACCGCCGTCGTTAGCATGTCATGTAGAAACATGGCTGAATTCGCGCAACCGTCATAGTCGTGGCAGAACGTGGCCCCGCCGCACCGCGGTAAGTACTAACGCGGCCGCGGTAAGTACTAACGCGACCGCGGTAAGTACTAGCGCGCCGCGTTTGCTCAATGTGCGCGTAACATTTCATCGACATTCCCTTCACGACGACATTCCTTTTGTCGACATTGTTTCACGACGATAAGCTACCGCTCACGGTAACGTTACCGCCGGGCATTAGCTTTCCCTTAATGTCGACATTTCTTCTCGACGATAAGCTTTTCCCTTCACATCGATAAGCTCTTCCCTTCACGTCGATATTTCTTCTCGTCGATAAGCTCTTCACGCCGACATTTCTTCACGTCGATAGGCTACCGCTCGCGCTAATGCTAGCGTCGGGCGTTAGCTCTCTTTTCAGAGCTTTGACTTCATTTAACATTCTACACATAGGGGTATTGTTCCAGTAGTTCCTGCACACTATAAACACACGACAAACATGATCAAATATATAATGAGATTTGTTATTCTCAAACCAAGAGATGCAGAATGCATGTTCCAACACAGACTAAACAGGGAAGCGGTGGGCTCGAGTCTAGGAAAAGGCGACACATGTATGGGGAGCGGAAGAAACGATTGAGCATTTTTGGCGTGGAAGTTTACTGGCGGAAGAGCTGGACAGAGAGGATATGTGCCACGACCCTGGTCGACGGTGCTTGGAAGCACGCCGTGACTGGTAGAGGGAGCCAAGGAGGGGGCAGTTCTTGTGTGGGACCTGTTGCACTCCCGGTAACGGGAAGAGGAGAGGGCAGTGGTGGCGAAGGAGAACGGGGTCGGACAGCGCGCGTGGCGGTGGTCAGCGTCGGGTCCGGAACGGGTTGTGCAGAGGTCAGCGTGGTGATGACATCGACTGGGTGGTGCGAAGGAGGCCAGATGCGATCTCCTGTGGGTATCACGTCGGGTGTAGAGAACAACAGATGGAAGGTCGCTGGAGGACGGAGCCGGCGAACGAGCGCGGATGCCATTGCGAGGAGGTTAGTCATGGTAACGTCAATGCGATTGAAGTGAGCGTGCAGGGAGGCCGGATATAGGGCCATGTCGGAGGAAACTGTGAGAGTGATGGTTTCTGGTGGCCTAAGTGGCGTATGGAGAGCGGTAGGTCGGACCAGTTGATACGCCAAAGTCGTATCAAGAACAAGAACAAGAAACTTGCATTGCATTAAACAAACATCAGGAGATAACTTCTACCAAGCATCTGGAGGCGGGGTCTTCTTTGACACTCCACTCTCCAAGAGAGCCCAAAACACTAAGACTCCAACCCTAGGGCTCCTTATATAAGTGGAGCCCCACACTACATGACAAAATACTTAAAAAATAAAGTAATACTTAATTAATACAATAAAGTAAACGAGACATTGAGAGACTCCCGCGAGGTGAGGCCGAACGTCTGAGCGTATGCATGCGACATATTTCCCCATTGCGAATACTTATCACCCAATGCGAATACGTATCATACCTCTTCTCCAGGTTTCGCTGCCGCCTACAACCACCTTGCTTCCGGTGAGCCCACATTTGCAGTTCTTACCTACGACGACTTCACCACTGTTGGCCACGGTCCAGTCCGACAACTCTTGCGCTCGGAAGCCACTTCCAGCCTGTCGTTTGACCTCCAGACACCTCCTCCGTCCAGCCTTCCACCACCAGCAGTCATCCAGTCTGCCGCCCGCCAGTCAGCTAACAACTCTTCTCCGTTGAAGTCGAGCCTCCTCCAAGCTCTTCCCATTTGATTTCAGCAGAGGCTTTGTTGTTTTCATGCGCCTGAGGTATAACTCTTATTTCTCTCCCTGCTCACCCAATGGTATTATGGTTTTATCTTAAATATTTATGAATTTTAAAATTCAGAGTTTGCCCGAAATTATTGCTTACCTATTTGTCGTCAATTTGAGATCTGTTGTTTTTCTCTCTCATTAAAAGCTTGTCGATGAATTTGTCATAGTGAGGAATACACACGAATGTTAGGCCTTATGCACACTCACGAACCCTAGGTCGGTTATCGACTGATTTTGCTTATGGAAGTTTCGCTAGTGCCTCATTTTTTTAATCGATCTCATAACGTATTATTTAAAATCATTATTGAGATTTCAGATTACATCAAGATGCGACACCCCCAAACTTATTTTTCATACCATAGGGTCACTCTCGCATAGCTAAACACCAACATAAGATGAATTTTTTATTTTCAGATTTTTTCTTTAAGCTTCACTTTTTCTTATTTCACATTTTTTCAAACTTTTTCTTACATACCGCTTTTATTGAGATGGTGAATTCCGCTTTTCGCGGCCGCAATTCCCACGTGGGAAAAGCGTCGTCAGTGCACGGTCGAAGTAATAAAACGATAAGTGATTATCGAGTATCGATCTCACGAGGAGCATGGAGTAGAGATTGCTAGGATGCAAATACTTCACTATCTAGGTGAAGCGATAGTTGGAGGATTGCTTTGATTAATTTAAAGGTAATGAAACAAAAACCTAAACTACCAACATTCATTCACAGAACTCAATTTCATTACAAACATTTCATGGAATAAAACTAAAATCAAGATTATAATGAAAATTTCATGACAATACATGATTCAAATATTGTTCAACACAACCCATCCATCCATACATGATTAGAGAAGCAAAACAATAAACAAACCCTGGCTTTTCGAAGAGATGGAATAGAAATAAAACAAGGCATACGACTTTACTCTGAGTACCGATGAGGACGCCGGGTCGTTAATCCGGTCCTCACCGCGATCCTTGGTTTCGTCTGGGTTCCAGAGAGCGCTATCACTAACCCCTCCAATGTTGCCCGTCTTCTCGTTTGGATTGTGTTCTCCACGTTCCTTCTCCTCTTGGTTGGCGGATTTGAGCACTGGAACCCTTCTCTTGTTAACTTAGGTTGATGGAAAGCCTAAGGTAGACTCCCTCTGCTTGGAAGAGGCGAAATAGAGTCAAACGATACGGAAAATGTCGAAGATCCCGCCCCTCGTCAAACCGGCCTTTTATAGATTGACCCAGAAATTTTGTTCTCGCACGATTAGGCGCACGGTCGTGCGCCCCTCATCGTGCGAGAAAGAAGAGATAGCGAGTGGGGAATTGAAACAAGGACCTTTGTGCACATCGCACCGTCGCGTGAGAAGAGAGCACACGAGCTTGCTCAGAACGACCTGCAACTGAAGAATTTCTTCAGCAACGAAAAAGCACGAACTTGTGAGGGTAAAACCCCACGACCGTGCGGTTTGGCTATATGCAGTTCATTGTGCGATTATTGCACGGCTCGTGCGAAAACAACTACGCACGACCATCCTCTGAATGATATTTTGAAGGCCAGATGCCGTGAAAAGCTGCATGGGTGATTAGTTAGGCCATAACTTTTTTAACATCTTAAATTTCCTCCCAAAATTGTGTTTTATTTAGGCAATTGTTATCCGCAGACCATAAATGGCTATTCGCAGACCAACTTTTTCTAGTTTACAAATTGTTATCCGCAAACCAATTTTAGACTTGAGCATTTGATATCTTTATTCTCCTGAGCAGGATCTGACAACGAAGGAACATCTCTGACGACCTTCTGAGCACTTCACTGTGTGCACGGATCGTGATTCGTAAAAAAAATGCACAGATAGAGATCGAGTTGAGGAAGAAACACGATTTCTTCACCGTTCATGCGATTTCGGTTTGTTTGGGAAGATTTAGATAGCTAGGGTTTGTTTGGGAAGATTTATATAGCTAGGGTTACTCTCTCCCAAACAAACTGAAATCGCATTAACGGTGAAGAAATCGTCTTTCTTCCTCAACTCGGTCTCTATCCGTGCATTTTTTTTAACAAATCACGATCCGTGCACACAATGAAGTGCTCAGAAGGTCGACAGAGATGTTCCTTCATTGTCAGATCCTGCTGAGGAGAACAAAGATATCAAATGCTCAAGTCTAAAATTGGTCTGCGGATAACAATTTGTAAACTAGAAAAAGTTGGTCTACGAATAGCCATTTATGGTCTGCGGATAACAATTTCCTTTATTTAATGTATGGGTTTTATGGCATTGTGGCTCTATAGGTAGGGTAAGGCTATTGGTTATGATGATAAAATATTGCTACAGGGTGATTGCTTCGGCCATAGCCCTTTTAACATCTTAAATTTCCTCTCAAGGTTGAGTTTTACTTAATGCATGGGTTTTATGGCATTGTGGCTCTATTGTTAGGGTAAAGACTATTGGTGATGATGATGACAATGTATAGCTATTTTTTTTTGTTTAATCTGTTCTGATTTATATTGCATTATTGTGCTCTTACACAATTAATTTATTTTATTAGTGGGCATGGACCATGTCAGAGTACATCCCAAGTTTCTGCATTCAAATGCTACAAGCCACAAATGGGTACTCGGAGGTACTCTTATTTCACCTTGAAATATATCGTCATTTGTAGACTTACTCTCTCATCATGTACAAATATATATTAAATTAAGACGCAACATACTTTGCTCCTATATGCAATGATTTTAGTTTCAGCTTGGCTTTTATTTTCCTAAAATAGTGATATTTTCTTGTCTACATAGCTTTTGCAGAGTTGTTGGACAATTCACTCGATGAGGTATTGCTTTCAGTTCCTGATACTTTGTTTATTAAATTAGCTTCCTTGCCTGTACTATGGATGGCTTTGTTACTTTTTTAGGTTTGCAATGGTGCTACCTTCGTGAATATAGACGTGTTAGAAAATAAGAAAGATGGAACCAAAATGTTACATATTGAAGGTATGACGCTGCTTCTGTGTTTGTCTTACTGCACTATCAAATATGCTTCAGTTTCTATCTGCATCTTTAGCCTTTTCTCCTAATGCTTTTGAGAGAATTGTATTTACGACCTATTTGATTTGTTAAATAAAAAAAAAAACATTTCTATAAACATATTTATGCTCATTATTTATTATGAAATTAAATGAAGATTAGAACAACAATCTGTTGTAAACTAAAATCGAAAAATGATTTTAAACAAAATAAACTTGGGATCTATTTTGAAAATTAGCGGCGCTGTCAAGAATTCTACGAGCAATATCACTCGATAAATGTCCTACCATTTGCAAGCGCGCGTAAACATCTAACGTTCGTCCGCAATCCACCTTTACGATTAATTTAGCCACAAGTATTTCAGAGAAAAGACAACGAATAAAGAGAAATAAACGTCAAACAGGAATATTGTTAGGTTAGGGAAAGCAAACTCTGAAATTTAGATCATTAAAATTAAGCATAAAGTTATACTATCAGGAGTAGAGTCATAAGATGAGGTGAAGGTCATACTAAGGGACCATGAGCGTAACAGCGAAGTCCGAACAGTGACAGAAATGGCCCACAAGTGATTACTGCAGTAGCCAAAAGGGTCCGGAGGAGAACTGGGAGGAGACGAGACATTTAGCCCGCGCAGATCACTGTCTGGATAGCGACTCCTGGGTGCTGGTTCCGCCAGGTCTGAAGTCGGACGGGGCAGAAGACTCGCCGGAGATGGCGTCGAAGGAGGCCGGGAGGGGTGCGGAAGGTAGAGGCGTGGCTCGTCAGGGCGATTAGGGTAGAATGGTTGGCTGGATAGGTCGAAGAGGCGTGCTGGAGAGAAAACCGAACGAGAAAAAGGTCTCGTTCAGCTTTCTAAATTCCAGGCTACCTCTTCCGGAATGGGGCCAACTTCTTTATAATAAAAATGAAATGATTTCCTTTGGATTGTAACGGGAGAAAACAAGGCAATTAAAGGTGGGAGGGGAGTTTCCAAAAAGTTGCCAGCAGTTTTCTTTTAAGACATTTATGGCGGCAGGCTGAAATTATAAAAGGAGTTAGGTTTTAATAGGAATATAAAGTGGGGTAGTGAATAAAAGGAGTTTTTTAAAAGGTTTTAATGAATACGAGGAGACTTAAAGATCAAAGATCAAAGTGATATTAGGTATGCCCTAACCAAAATAATTTTGAAAATAATTTTAATTTCAGAATTATTAATTTTTAAATAGCACAAAATACTTAATTTTAAACATACATGCTTGCCTTTATTAACACTAGTTCTAATTTGCCTAACCTTTTCATTCATGGTCTTATTGGTCGGTCACACCAATAAGCCGGATGATAGTGCGTGAGTTATATGCGTGATACAAGATGTGTGAAACTAAAAAATGTGCGAAGACGTGCACTGCAAAAAATAAAAATATTGAAAATGAAATAAACAAAAGATGCAATCTTGGATTGCATCAATTCTCCCGGTGTTGAGAGAGCCCGACCCCGTCGAGAATATGATAAAACCCGCCATTGAAACACCCCAAAGTCGATCCAAGATGTCTTCTCACTGCCCTGCTATGGTAGATGGTGGTACACGGGATAGATCCGTCGTTGCTGCACATGACCTGTTGACACACCCTCTTTTCTGAAAAATGCAGGAAACCAATCTCCATTGGAAAAAGATAACTCCCGGTGAGAAAATCAACCATGGAGTCATAGTTTTTCAAAGACGCTCGAAAACTGTTAGTAATAATTTAATGCAAAATAATCAAATGATCAATAAAATTCAGAGCATCGAGAAGGAGAGTATCACAAAGTGGTGAAGAGGATGGATCGAAATAAGGTGGGAAACAAGACAAGAAATGAGCATGATCAACTTGTGAAATCATTAAGTCAAAAAACGTCATACACACTACTGCTAGACAACTACGAATGTTTACTAAGCCAAGGTCCATCATGCCAAGAATAATTCCCGCGAGAATCTGTCCAGCACTACAAATTTTTAAACTAATCAAATAATTTATCATCTAAAATCAACCAGAGAAATCCCTTAAAACGTGTCCCTATGAGGCATGAAAATTTTAGGGATCGTGGCTGTCCTCCTAACATGACTAGGCGTGAAAAACAGATAAACTGACAACAAAATTTAACACACTCTCCAATAATCATAGGATAATGAAAATAACTAAAAGTGCGGTCACCAAATACAAAGTCTATAAAGGGTGGTGGTTCGAATGCCATTGGCGAGTGGCCACCAAGCACAATGTCTACGACCTCAAAGGTGTGCGTCTGCAGTGGGCTAGGAGAGTTAGGACATATCATGATCAAGTCTATGTCATCTAAGATCGAGTCTATGTCATCTAAGATCGCGTCTATGTCATCTAAGTTGGACTCATCACTAGCCAACTCCTTCTCCGAGAGATGGTAGATCGAGTCCATGTCACCCAAGGAGAGTGACACATCACTAAAAATTTCTTCCCGGAGCGGAGCCTCAGGAATACACTCGGCCTCTAAAGGCTGTGATACTATGTGAGCATGAGGAATCTCCATTTCAGTCGGGACGACGAGATGAGGAGGAAGAAGATCTTCTTCCCGGAGCCGGGGCTCAGGAAAAACCTCCTCGACTGAAGTGAGTGCTTCAGTGTGAGCAAGTGGAAGCAAAGTGCTTGTGGGAGAAACATCGAGCCTAGAAAGTTGACTATTAAGATTCTGAAGCCCGGGTTCCAATAGTTGATATGTAACTGGGAGGTAATTAGGAAGAACGTATCGTTTGCGCATTCTCATTTCGAGGTTGTTTACATCATCGCACAACCCAATCAGACTCTGCGTGCAATTTGCAGCGACTGTGTCGACCGACTTCGTCAGATCACGTGTTCGAATGGCTAAGTAACCTAAGGTGGCTCCTATTCGATCTAAGCAACTCTTCATATTTAAAAAAACAAAAATAGAAAATGGAAACGGTTTTTATAAAGCAATTTTAAAAAAAAAATCAACTTAACTAAATAAAATAAAATCAGGTTCGTCCGATTCACGATAGAAGTGAATCGAACCTGCTCTGATACCAAACTGATGTATACTAAAATCGAAAATGAATTTTAAACAAAATAAACTTGGGATCTATTTCAAAAATTAACGGCGCTGTCAAGAATTCTACGAGCAATATCACTTGATAAATGTTCTAGCATTTGCAAGCGCGCATAAACATCTAACATTCGTTCCCCATCCACCTTTACGATTAATTTAGCCACAAGTATTTCAGAGAAAAGACAATGAATAAAGAGAAATAAACACGAAACAAGAATATTGTTAGGTTAGGGAAAGCAAGCTCTGAAATTTAGATCATTAAAATTAAGCATAAAGTTATACTATCAGGGGTAGTCGTAAGATGAGGTGAAGGTCATACCAAGGGGCCATGAGCATCACGGCGAATTCCGAACAGTGATGGAAATGGCCCACAAGTGATTACTGCAGTAGCCCGAGAGGTGAACCCAGGGAGGAGGCTCGGGTGTTGATGCTTGTCCATGATTCAAGACTCGACAGAGTCTGGGAACAGCGTCCTCACGCTCGAAAATGGAAGGAAAACTGTTCTGGAAGTCGAAAGGGTCCGGAGGAGAACTGGGAGAAGGCGAGACGGTTAGCCCGCGCAGATCGCCGCCTGGATAGCGACTCCCGGGTCACCTGGTGCTGGTTCCGTCGGGTCTGAAGTCGGACGGGGCAGAAGACTCGCCGTCGCCTGAGCTCGCCGAAGATGGCGCCGAAGGAGGCCGGGAGGGGCGCGAAAGGTAGAGGCGTGGCTCGTCATGACGATTAGGGTAGAAAGGTTGTCTGGATAGGTCGAAGAGGCGCGCTGGAGAGAAAACCGATCGAGAAAATGGTCTCGTTCAGGTTTCTAAATTCCAGGCTACCTCTTCAGGAATGGGGCCAGCTTCTTTATAAGAAAAATGATTTCCTTTGGATTGTAATGGGAGAAATCAAGGCAATTAAAGGTGGCAGGTGAGTTTCCAAAAAGTTGCCAGCAGTTTTCTTTTAAGACATTTATGGTGGCCGACTGAAATTATTAAAGGAGTTGGGTTTTAATAGGAATATAAAGTGGCGCAGTGAATAAAAGGAGGTTTTTAAAAGGTTTTAATGAATACGAGGAGACAAGGTGACGCAGGACGGTCCAAGGGAAATGAGAAAACACATGAATGAACTCCTACATGCGATCATGCATAAATCCGACGGTTTACTTGCAACAATGAATATTTATAAAACAATATTAATTTGATTGGCCACAAAGAGTTAAAGCTCTCAAATATGAAAACACGTGAAGTCGTATAAGTGCAAGAGTGCCAGAAAATCAAATACTATTTAAATGAGAGATTACAAAGACTAAAACAATTGAATGCAAAGTCTATAAACCGCTATGTCTCAAGTAGAGAACAAACACAAGACCCAACGGTAAAGAAATCAATGCACAAACCTTGATTACCAAGACAATAAAGAGGGGAGGGCTGGAGGCGCTTTAAGAGGGCTGTCCGGAGAGATTTCAGCGTCCAGAAGTTGTTTGGGGGCTGTCCAGAAATTGGGACAGCGATTGGGTAGCTGCAGGAAGGTAATTTCAGCAGCAAGCAAATGAGGTTTGCTGCCCTGGAAGTCTGGACAGCAACCTGGAGGGTGGGAGGTGGCTGTAAGGGAGATGAGGTGGCTAGGTAGGAGCCCGCGGGTTTAATTCTGGATGGGTCTTGCTGTTCTGGACAGCAGAAAAAGAGTTTCCTGCAGCTGGGATGGGGGTCAACAGAGGAATTCCACGAGGGAATGAGTGATTGGGTGATGTGGCTCCACGTGTGATTGGGTGGTGGGCAGATTGCAGACAACTTGGCTGTGGCTCCACGAGAGGGGAAGAGGCAAGGAGATGGGCTGCAGTTGGAGGAGCAAATGGAGGATCCAACAACCTGGACTCAACGTGAAATTGAAGTGCAGAGGAGGGGGGAAATCAGCCAGGCAGTTTGGAGGAAGTGAGGGCAGTTATTGGAAGGATGTGGGGGGAGACTTTTACGTGGGAATGAGAGAAATGGGTGGGGCCTATTTGCTGAGTGTTTTTTTGGGGAGTGAGGGTGGTGGAGATTAATTTTAGGAGTTGTGCCTAAAATTTAGGAGAGAGGAGAAAGTGGGGAAGTTGGGTAGTTATGGAGGTGGTAATGGATGGTGGAGGTGGTTGCCGGCTGGGTGGAGGTTAGTGGTGACCGGAGGTGGCCGCCGGTGGTGGTGGCCGCCGGAGCTATTTTCCGGCGATCGCCGGAAAATACAAAATGAAGGGAAATCGATATGGGAGATGTAGGAGGATCACCGGAGACGTATTCCAGTGATCGCCAGAGATGGTGATGTAGACTCATGATGACGTCACAAAAATTTTATGCGTGACGTCTCTGATACCAAACTGATGACCGAAAATAGGATTTTGAAAACGAGTTAATTTTATGCGATCGATTTTACTTTTTAATAAAGGGCCAAGCGGGCCAAATTGGATTTTCGCGCGCAAAATCGCTATCAACCCTTGCACTTTGATAAGACCGTTAATATTATTTGAGATTGAACTTCTAAGCGTTTAACGGATTGAACCAAAACGAGATCCGTACGATCACAAGCTTAAACTACAATAATAATTTATGAGATAACGTAAATTAAAGCAGTAAGAACGTTCAAAGGCAAGCTCAAAATTATTTAATAGGGCGGCATAAATTTAAGCTAACCAAATGGAGCAAGGATACGACAAGGTTACGACAGAGGAAGGTAGTCAAATCCCAAATTCGTTGCACAGAAGGAGAATCGCCGTAGGCCTGCGGGTTGACGGAAGAAGAAATTTGTTGTCGACGTCAACTGGTAGGGTTCTCGGACGGGACGCCTGATTGAGAGGGCGAGGTCGACGACGTCGCAGTAATTGGAGGAGGACAGAGGCGGGATCAGCGGTGCTGGATGTCTGCGTCGGTGGATGTTTGCCGTCACGAGGTTGGAAGGCCTCGTCGAAGCTCTCACGCCAGGTGTTGTAGAAAGTAGCGCGAAGGAACGTCAAACAGTGTCGGCGGACTGGATCCTAGGGCGTCGACCGACAATTGTAGAGGAACGATGAATCGTTTCTCTACAAATCCGGTTTCCCCCTTTCTTCTTCACGGTGGATTTCATAAATAGAGGAGAATATGACCTTTCTCTCTTCAATTACTTTCCAAGTATTAATCTCTTCCCAAAAATAACTCCAGGAATAATATTTTCCAATGGATTTCTTTCCAAAGGAAGATTTCAGGAATAGTCTTCCTAAACTAATTTTAATAACTTTCCAAAAGCTGATTTCCAAATGATGCTTTCACGATTGATTTGAGGAAAGGAATTCTGATTTTTTGTTTATTTTTTTCTAATAATAACCTTTCTAATAATTTTGGTCTAAATTTACGCCATCTTAAATAAATTAAGCTTTGCCTTTTCCCGTCTTATCTACCATAAATTACCGGACCATTTATTCAGGGTCTCACCGGGTAGTCAAACCGATGAGCCGAACAAATTCAAATAAAGTTGGTGCACGAAATAAATAAATAAATAAATATGACAGTAAATAAATGCATTGTAAATAAAACTCCGTGACGCATGATGACGTCACGAAAATTTGAATGCAACGGAGGATGCATCAATTCTCCCGGGGTTGAAAGAGCTCGACCCCGGCGAGACTTTGCAAAAACTGGTGATGGAGAGACCTGACATCATCGCTGGTGCTAGATCGGGTGGTATATCTAGAGCCTCAACAGGTGGCTCAACTGGTGGTACAATGCACTTCTGATCATGAATTAGACCAAACCCCCTGCAATAAACAATCACCCGACCTCCCTTTGAAAAGTACAACTCATGGCGATAACGACCGACCGTGAGTTTGTAACGTTCAAAGGTTGCTCGAAAAATATTAGCAGTAAATTTATGCAGTTCTTTTAAATAGTTAATATGAGCTCGCACATCGAAAAAAATACGTTCGTGGAATGAAAGATGATGTTGGCCAGGTGGGCGGGGAAACACATAGAAAATCTCGTAAGGAGATATATTAAGAGAGTGACTTTTAGAATTATTACAAGTGAACTTTGCTTCTGGAGGTATAAGATCCCATCGCTTTAGATTCGCCTCGATTAAACACTTAAGAAAATTCTCCAAACTCTTATTAACGATTTTAGTCAGTTCATTGATGAGAGTGGTACACGCTCCTAAACTTGAGTTTGGTTCCCCTTTGACCCCATAGTATGTTTCAAAAATACTCTTTAAAATGTTTACTATATTGATGTGACTTGACAAGTCCGTTTATATCCAATTTAATAATACGAAATTTAAAATTAATTTCAAATTTATCTTTTAAATTTTTCCAGAGAAATCCTTTAAAACGTGTGTCCTTATTTGGAGTGAAAATCTTAGGAATTCGCTCTAATCTTGTAACAATAGTTTTGATAGAAGTATCGACAAGTTGACAATAGAGTTCATCAGATACGTATAGGTTTAGAGGATAATGTAGTGATTTAAAATGACGATCTCCAAATATAAAATCAATATATTGTGGTGACTCTAATGTCAAAGGTAAGTGATCATCATACATAGTATTTGTGGGCTCAAGGGTTTGTGGTTGCAATGGGCTAGGAGAATCAGGACATATGGAGATCGAGTCTATCTAATCTAAGATAAGTTACTCATCACTAGCCAATTCCGTCTCTGGGAGAATTGAAATTGAAACAGTGTCATCCAAGGTGAGTGACACATCGCTAGTAAGTTCTTCATGTAATGTAATGGAGACCGATGAGGTCACAACTTCAGTCGGGATGACAGAAACAGGAGGAAGTTCTTCCTGGAACTGAGGCACACAATAAACCTCCTCGACTGAAGGCAGTGTCATGATGGGGATAAGTGAGGCCAAGGTGCTCGTGGGGAAAATGACGAGCCTAGAAAGAGGACTACCAGTAGAACTAAGCTCAGATTCCACCTTATGATATGGAGTTGGGTGGTAGTTAGGTAAAACATAATTCTCGTGTACTTTCACGTCAAGTCGTTTTATCGATATCCACAACTCGTTCACGTCATGTTTTAGATTAGTGGAGAGCTCCTCAACGCTTTTCACTAAAATTTTAAGACGTTCATCAAAATCACATACATTATTCTCTACGTGATTTCTCATTTTGAAATAAATTTTTTTAAAGACTTACAGAAATATTTTAAATAGTTTTTTTTTAAAATTTTAATTCAAGCACATTTTTTTCTATTTTTTTTTGTTTTAATATTTAAAATAGTTGACTATTTTAACGAGAGGTGATAATTAAGTTAAAATATTTAAATAAAAAATTTTGAACTTAATTATATATTTTTTTAGAATGAGAGATGAACTAATTTTTTCTTCTTCTTTTAAACTCAAAATAAAACAAAAAATTGATATATATATATTTTTAAATGAAGATCTTAAATAAAATTTAAATCATTTTTTTTAAATACGGATTGATCGATTCACGATTAAAGCAAATCATACCACCTCTGATATCAAACTCTGCGACGCATGATGACGTCACGAAAATTTGAATGCGACAGAGGATGCATCAGATGGGATTTGTGGGTAAAGATGGCTGTTTTTGTGGAGATCTTTATAGGTGGCTGTTAAGTGGGGGAGATTGATGTGGTGGCCGGTGGCTGTTTTGGAGGTGGAGAGAGGAAGGTTTTGTGGAGGGGGTGGGCTGCTGCAGTTGGACTCGGAAGGGAGGTCCCTTTGAAGGGGGGGGGGAGGGGGAGGATGTAGCTTGTGGTGGAGGAGTAGGAGGGGTGGTGGAGTGGCCGACCAAGGGAAATGGGAGGGAGGAGGTAGACGCGAGCTTCGCACCCGGGGTTCGGCTTCGACACCGAGTTGACCAAAGAATGGGCTTCAATACTCCATTCTTCAATGCCTAAAATGAGAGCCCTCACCCTCTATTTATAGACTCTAGGGGGAACGAACGACTATGATTGGCCGATCGTCATGACTCAAAAATACATAAAAATACAACTCGAAACAAAAATGAAAAGAACAAATAACGTGACGATCGTCGATCCTCATAAAATGCACGGTTCCGATTCTCCATCACAAGGTCAAAGTGATATTAGGTATGCCCTCACCAAAATAATTCTGAAAATAATTTTAATTTCAGAATTATTAATTTTTAAATAGCACAAAATACTTAATTTTAAAATTACTTGCTTGCCTTTACTAACACTAGTCCTAATTTGCCGGACCTTTTCATTCAAGGTCTTATTGGTCGGTCAAACCATTAATCTTGATGATAGTGCGCGAGTAACATGCGCGATACTACATGCGTGAAACAAAAAAATGCGCGAAGACGTATGCCACAAAAAATAAAAATACTGAAAATTAAATAAAATAAAGATGCAATCTTAGGTTGCATCAAAAATAGACGATCAATCAGACAGGAAATTCAGCCAAGATGATAAATTTTTGTCATCCCTAAGTGATATCGATAAAGTCAAGAGTAATTTATCTCCATGCAATTACTTTACCAAAGAGAACTCAACGTTGTGCAAAAAATGGATATCATTCTTGAAAAATAAAGAACAACTTTCACAGAAGACTCATGGGCTAAGTGCCCCAAGACTAAAAACCGTAACGACTAAGGGTTTATTTGGGACAGCTGCTGCGGATTGAAAAACTGCTGATTTAACAGAACTCTTTAAACAGAGCTCTTTTAGAAGCTGTTTTGAGAAGCTGCAGACTGTTTGGGGAGTCTGGGAAGAACTGCTGATTGAACAGAGCTTTTTCAATTGAGCTGTTTGGAAGAACAGCTGTTGAGAGCTGTTTTTTTAACTTCCAAAATTAAAAAATTCAAATTAAAATACTTAAATATGTAAACATACTACAACAAATACAAATTGTTCTCTAACTTTTTAACCGAAATAGTACAAGTTTTCAAACTGTTCATTAATAAAAGTACAAGATCATTGCCCAATAAACAAAAATATGCTTCCTCGTCTTCTTCATTTTCTTCAATCTTTCTTCACCCGCGTAAGAAATACATTTAATATTAATAAAAATTTCAATCTTTTTTCTTTTTCAAATTTGAAATGTGACATTAACAAATTAATACCTGCGAGCATTGTACACTTCTTCGGAATACTATCTCGCACTGCAGACATTTGATCTGCAGTCCCAGCATCAAACATATGTCTCAATTTCACCCTCAACTCCCGCGTCAACACCCTCTGGGGGTATGAATGAGTCATCAGCATCACATGCATTAAATTCTGGGTCCCATCGAGATGGATGTCTACGAATGAAGTTGTGCAATGCCATGGTCGCTAGCACAATTGAACGTTGTTTCTTGAAATTATACTGAGGCATTTTTTTAAGAACGTGCCACTTTTTCTTCCAAACTCCAAATGTCCTCTCTATCACACTTCGAAGAGATGAATGTGCCTTATTAAAATGCTCGTCTGCCATGGATGGGACGAGTCCCGCGTGCAAAATCTGCCAAATGATATCTTGTTTCTGGATATGGTTTTAAATAGTCCATTTTTAATGGATATCCAACATCCACTAAATAATATTTACCTGTAATAAGTTGATATGTTAAACATTATAATATGATAGCAAATTAATAAAGCATATACTATCATTTATTGAACAATTTACCTTGAGGTGGATGTGGAAAATGTAGCATATCGTCTGACAATGCGCGCACGAAGATACGACTATCATGAGCGGATCCTTCCCACCCAGCCAGTGCAAAGGTGAAGCACATATTAGTCGCAAACCGCCATCACATTTTGCGTTGTTGTACCGTGACGTCCAATATATCTAACTTGATCATCAACAAGTATCCTCGCATCTACTTGTGTACCGTCAATTGCACCATGTAACGGGCATCAAACCTTATTTCCTCAGGTATTTCTCTAAAATAACGATCAATGGGTTTTCTAACATCAACTGACTAGCAGTAGTGATTTAAGACCTTTCGAAAAATATCTACTTAGAGTTTCAGTTGAGTGTTGAAATCGCTCTTTTGTTAATCTCATAGAGCCTCCATGTGCTAGAATGTACAATGTAATTCCTAGGATTTCTCTTGTGGTTGTTCGTTGTGATCATTGTAATTCATGATCGTTTTCTGGCTTTCGAAGTAAATCAATAAATATTCTCTTTGACATTCGAAATGCGTCATGAATTCTATCTGGGTGCCCTTCAAGCAACTCTTTCAACCATTTCTCCCATACTTGTGTATACGTCGTGCATGGTCTCTTCTCCCGTATGCAATTATTTATCTCATCAATTGTCGAGATAACTATATTGCAGTATTCAATATATTGCACCTGTTCTGGAGAAAGACAGGTATCTGCCACTGAATCTTCACTGGAAGAGTCATGTGCTTCCATCACCTTAACAAAGTAGACAACAATCAGCAACGTAAACACAAAAGAATTAAAAGTAATAACATGATAATATTAATTCAAGGTGCTGAAATTAATACGTCCAAAACAACATTACAAGATTCAAACATATAAACTAAACATATAAAATAACATTACAAGATTCTCACATATTAAATATATAAAAGTTTCCAAAACAACATTATAAGATTCAAACATATAAAATAGAAACTAAACATGATAATCTCTATGCTCAAGAACCTCCAAAATATCATTCGGTCCTATTCTCGTAAGCATTTTTAATCCACCAAACTTGTATATCTTCTGGAATGCTCATGAAAATTTCTCTGTTGTTCTTGTCTCTGATATAGTTCACAGCAAAGTAGTATAAGCCGAGGTCAGAACGTATCTCCTGAATATTGGAGATCAACTCCACTGTCTCTTTGATTGAGATAACTGGTGGAGGCTTCACTGCCAAGTGCACAATCACGCAACTCACTCATATAAGATATAGCCACCCTTTTTTCTTTCCAATCCTTCTTTTTTTGCTCGATGTAGAAGCATTTCCAATGTTGGTTGATGCATTTCCACCTATATCTTCAAGTCCACATCGCTGAATCTCTAAATCATCTACTAAATTATTTTCTTCTTCAACTATATGCTCCATATCAGGTGGCACACTGCCAGATGATGGTGCCCATGAATCTTCACCAGTTGCGACAACCCGACAGAACATAATATTTAACTTTTCCTCTAAATCAGGCGAAATACCACCATATCTAAAATTTTTTGCAGCAGGGACAACCTGTACAAAAAATATATAATTTTATAATTTTCAAATATAAAGAAAGTAGTAACCAGGAATTTGAGATGACCTTTAACTTTTCCTCCCACCACTCTTCAGATGCATCAATAGTTCTCTTTTCCTGATCCCAGCCCAAACCCGTCTCTCCATGTTTTAGTTCTCTCCACAACTTCCAGTCTTTCTTAAGATGATCCCATTTATTTTTCATTTGCATTCGATCATAGCTTTTTCCGGTGACTTGCTTGAAAGCCGAGATCAAATTTTTCCAACCGTCCTTGCTGAAGTGGGTGGTAGGTCGATTACCAAGCCCGATTTCTTTAATGCAAAGATCACAGAAAATCATGACTTCATTTGACTCCCAACTCGCTGCAATTCCTCCGTCCCTTGATTTCCCCATTTTACTACATACCTAAACATAACAATTAAATAACATACTAACAAACACTCAAAACATACACATTTGCACACTCATTAAAAAACTTCCACCACATACACACTCCAAATAACAATCACACACACACACGCACATCCACACACACAAATAAAACACTCACACACACACACACAAATAAAACACTCACACACACACATACAAATCCACACAACACATCAAAAACACACACATATCCACACATACACATGAAACAAAACATACAAACACACACTCATCCAAAAAACACAACACACTGAACACACACAAATCCAAAAACATACAAACACAACACACACAAATCCAAAAACATACAAACACAACACACTCAAATCCAAAAACATATACACACACATACTCATCCAAAAACATACAAACACAACACACTCAACACACACAAATCCAAAAACATACACATCCACACAACACACACACACACTCATCCAAAAACACACACACATACACATCCACACACAACACACACACATCCACACACAACACACACACACACTCATCCAAAAACATACAAACACACACACAAATCCAAAATAAAATACACACACATATCCAAAACACATACACACACATCCACATGAAACATAACACTCACACACACACTCATCCAAAAACATACAAACACACACAAATCCAAAATAAAATACACACACAAATCCAAAACACATACACACACACATCCACACATACACATGAAACAAACACACACTCATCCTAAAACAAACACACACACACACATCCACACATACACATGAAACAAACACACTCATCCTAAAACAACCACACACACATCCACATCCACACACAACGCGCACACACACACACACTCATCCAAAAACACACACACACACACACATCCAAAAACACACACATACACACTCATCCAAAAACACACACACACACATACACATCCACACACAACACACACACACTCATCCAAAAACATACAAACACACACAAATCCAAAATAAAATACACACAATTGATTCCAAAACACATACACACACATCCACACATACACATGAAACAAACACACACTCATCCTAAAACGAACACACACACATCCACATCCACATCCACACACAACACACACACACACATCCAAAAACATACAAACACACACAAATCCAAAATAAAATACACACAAATCCAAAACACATACACACACACATCCACACTTACACATGAAACAAACACACACTCATCCTAAAACAAACACACACACATCCTAAAACAAACACACACACATCCACATCCACATCCACACACAACACACACACACACACTCATCCAAACACACACACACACACACACACACACACACTCATCCAAACACACACACACACATACACATCCACACACAACACACACACACACACTCATCCAAAAACATACAAATACACACAAATCCAAAATAAAATACACACAATTGATTCCAAAACACACACACACATCCACACATACACATGAAACAAACACACACTCATCCTAAAACAAACACACACACATCCACATCCACATCCACACACAACACACACACTCATCCAAAAACATACAAACACACACAAATAAAAACAGATCTGGAATCACTAATAAGAAATCAATGAAAAATAAATACAAACACACACACACACACACTTGATTAAGAACAAGCAAGTAGAATGCCAAAAAAATTGAATCAATGAAAAATAAATATGGGTATATACCTTAAATCAAGCAGATCTGGAATCACTGAGATGTTTGGAAGCAATGGGAAATCGTCAACGTGAGATCTTCAGTGAAAAGCTGCTGAGAGGAGAAATCTGGAATCAATAATAAGAAATCTGGAATCAATAGTAAGAAATCTGGAATCAATGAAAAATCTTGAAGGAAAGACAGATCTGGAAGCACATCTGGAAACAGGAAAAATAGGGAATATGGAAGAACATCAAACCGTGGAAGAGATCTGCTGGTCGGAGGTTTCTGGAATCGTCGGAGGTAGGTGATGATTGCGGAGTCGAACGGAAACGCCGGAGGAAGCAAAGGGCTGCCCGTCAGTGAGCCGCGCGGTGGTCGGCGAGCTCGGTCGAGAACGGGAAACCAGGCGAGGATGCTCGGCGGAGGAGATCGGGATCGCTGCGCAGACGGGGGGAGAAGAAGGAGACGCGCGATAGAAAGGATCGATTTTGCGAGAGCGATACGCGGAAGATGAGGCGCAGATTGAAAAATGCCCTAAACCGGCGTATTTACAAACGCAATTTTAAAAAAGCGGAGCATTCAAACAAGTATAAAATAGCTTTGGCGGTTGGAATAGAGCTCTTCCATCCGCCAGAGCTGTCCCAAACAGACCCTAAATGGTTAGAAACAATTTGTTGACAACATGGAGCACGAAGGTTCTCCGAACTAATTCAAAACTGCTATTTTTTTTAATTCTACTTGGAGTAGATCCTTAAGTTAATCTGTCGAGTAGATCTCTAATTTAGCGAACATCTGCAAGCCCATTTTCCAAAGCGATGATCGTCTTCACTGCAATTGTTATTTGTTAGGTACTCAGGAGAATCTCAGTGCAAGCACTGCTGGCAGAGAATTCACTTCATTAATCTTCATCATTTGGGTCATTTTGCAAGAAATATTTTATGTATTTGTCACGTTTTGCCTAGTTATTTTATGTTTATTTCAATTTGAATTGCAATCAGGCAACAATCTGAAGCGATTCTTGTGGCAACCTGTATGCCCAAATTCCGCCATACTCGCTGTCAACGACCAGGATGATTGCTTGCTTCCTACACAAAGTCGAAGATCTCATCGATTTGTCATCTCAGCTACGTAGTAGTTGTGTACCTCCAGAGGAGTACCCGCCATCCATCACAAAGTACTCACCGATCATTCCGGAGGTCTCGCGGACCACTCTGCTCTCCATACTTAGGATTTTTTACTACATCTTGCAAGTGGTCATCCCGTATTTTTGGAGGTTGCCCGCGGGCAGAGCCCTCTAAGCCTATAAATAAGCCATGAACAGTAGTTTTAAGGGCATTGAAAACCGAGCCAAGAACTCCCATAGTACTAACATGTCCAAAGAATAGAAGCTACGATTACCCTAAACGAGAGCTATTTTTACACCTTGTAACACTGTTGTAACTCATTTTCAACAATCAATAACATCACGCACAACTAATGTTTGCGTTATGCGAAATCTGGTTTTGCCGCACTTGACGCCCTTTTCTCCTTGCTTTGGTACTCGCGAGATACAATGCTCGCCGACCCCTAAGCCCAAGTACTCGCAGTAAAATATCCGACCACTCACAGTCACCCCACCTCATTTTCTGCTGAGTGTGGAGTTGGAGACACTTTTCACCCCAACAAAATGAACACGCGACCTTGAGATCCTCGAGTGGTCGAAGAATACCTTCTGATATGACAGGGAAAGACTAAGCAAGGAAGTCACCCTAAGAGTCTCGCAGTAACCCCGAGGAGACTATCACCAGAGGGGAATTCAATCTCCTAGTATCTGCAGCCACGCAACTGTCGGAACAGATAACCTCACTGTTGAGGGAAATAACTGTAACATTTGAAGAGGAAATCCTAACACACATGCAAGATGACGTAAGCTGTACACATTATTCTTTAGTAAAATATTACTTAATAATATACTTGTAAGCTAAGTAGTAATAAACAATGATTCTATACCCCATGAACACAAAGTGCCAACTACTAAAACTTCTTTTATTATTATAAAACACTTTTTTTATACAAACAAAAGACTACAATACTTAATTAAACTTCATTACAACTTACAACTTGGCACTTAGGCCACAACTTTTAAACAAAATACACATATTTCCGCTCTGGGTCTTGGAAGGTTTAAATCATCACGAACTTTAGGGGCACCTTCTAAGCCCTGAAAAAATGATAGAATTAAAGGGTGAGTATAACACATACCTAATGAGAAATCATTCTTATTCTAACTTCTATAATATTTTAGGCTTACGTTTTCATATTAATTTCTTCTTAGCTTTTCTTTTGGATCCTTACTTGAAATTAACATAAAACTTAAACATTTCTTCGAGCCTTTTTATTCTTAAAATATTTATTAGATTATTCTTTGTAAATATTTCTTACAACATTTCTCATAATTTAGTTCTTGGGTGAAATACCTTAGGAGTAAAATCCAAGATTTAATCCTTTCGGTTAAATAAGAGCTCTATTATCTTTAGCATGATTTCTAAACTATGGTAAGGTGACCCTTACCTCTTTGCTGGGCATTAACTATGGTGGGCAAAAAGCCTCACCGCCCGAGGATTTAACCCCTCTTAAGCAGCCATAACATGCTATGAAATATGGTTGAACTCCACCTAACTTTGACATGGTATAACCATGGCCTTATGGATTTACTTCGAAGTGCCTTCATCGGTAAGCTTACCTTTTTACTAAATACTTTTATGGTATTAATATTTATCCTTATTTATGATAATACTTGCTTATTTCTTATTAGAGTGAACAAAAGAGCTTTTGGAGGCTCTTTAGTAATTTACACAACATTTATATTGCTGGTTGCCTTTTGTGTCTTATGTAGTTATCTTCAATAATGAGTTTAAGGCATTTTTGAGGCTTGTAATACTTCCAAACAGCAATAAAGATTGCTGGTTTGGTTCTAAATCATTCTTATCATGGCGTCAAGGCGTACCAAGGCGAGCCCCGACCGCCTTGACGCTTTGGTGACAAGGCGGACGCCTAGGCGACAATAAGGCGAGCAAATGCTAGGCGTCATTTAATTTTTTTTTAAAAACAAATGAAGAATATAGACAGCGGTTATTTTAATAACCGCTGTCTATAGTCACTACCGGGGGACTATAGACAACGGTTATTAAAATAACCGCTGTCTATAGTACTATAGACAATGGTTATTTCAATAACCGCTGTCTATAGTCCCCTGACAGTGACTATAGACAACGGTTATTAAAATAACCGCTGTCTATATTCACTGCCACGTGACTATAGACAACGGTTATTTTAATAACCGCTGTCTATAGTCACTGCCAGGGGACTATAGACAGCGGTTATTGAAATAACCGCTGTCTATAGTCCCAGTTTTTTTTTTAAAGTCTGAAAGAGAATTTTCAACACTCCCAGAAGTCATTCAGCATTCAGATACACTATTTTTTTCATTCAGCATTCAGGTACACAGTATCATTCCACACATTGAGGAATAGTGACATGAATAATCAGTCAATCACACATTCGGAATCAAATAGAAATTACATTCAGAATCAATATATATAATGACAATCACAAGATTCACAACCATTTCACTCAATACCAAAATGTTATCATCATACACTGATACACAGTAGCAATGTAGCATTAATAATTTTTTAGATCAAATAGAATCATCATCTAGTAAATCGTCATTGGCATTGCATGAGCTTAGTTGGTTTGAGGTACTCGTCATTTGCCCATAATTATCAACAAGATCATCATCATCATTTGCAACGCTAAAATGATCTAGATCTTCATCCCCTTCAGCTACTAGTTCAAGATTAGCTTGAGCACCACTTCGTAAATTTCGAGTCTCAGTCCCAATAGCTCTCTCTACAGCTTCCCATGTGAGATCATCATCATCATAAATTAAAGCTTCCTCCGGTTTGTTCATAATCCACTCACTACTCCAATCTAGCTCATCAAGCACTAAAGGGTTGTATTTTCTTCCTTTTTCATGTCTTTCTTCGAATCGTGTTTGTAGCCGACGATTGTATTGGATGTATACAAGATCATTAAGCCTTTGATGCTCCAATCTATTTCTTTTCTTTGTGTGAATCTGAATCAAGATAGTTGCAAACTTGTTATTTGTTAGTGGATAAAACAAGTTCAATTTTAAATTAAATTTTTGTATACTTACAAACTCAAAAGTACTCCAATTGCGCTCACAACTAAAAGAAGAACAACATAAACCAAGTATGCGCAATGCTACCTTTCTAAGGTCAACATTCGGTCCTCCATGTTCACCCCACCAATCCACTATTTATTTAAGACAAAAATAAATTAGTATAACATATAAGTAGTTTAAGAAAAAATAAAAATGTAATCAATACTCACTTGGATTTAAGGTGGTTCGTTGCCTAATATCCATAGGCTTTCCAAAACTATTTCGAGATGCTTTATAGTTAGTGCCTTGCTCTGCAATCTTGTCTTGCAATTGTTGCTCGGGCACTAGTCTTGCAATAACATCATTGAAAGCATCTTGAAATTTCCAAGTATCATCAGGATGTTTTTCCTCATATTCAAAATATTTGTTTGGATTTAGAAACAAAGCCGCCATATACAACTGTTGCTCCATTTGATTTGTCCAACTATTTTGAACAATGTCAATAATTTTTTTATATAATCTTTCTTTTTTATCAAAATGATCTTTGATCTTTTGTTTGGCTTCTTCCATTGCCACATATATTTCAGGCATAACTGACCTTTCATCACCATCTACTAATCGCAACACGACTATTAGTGGCTTTCCTCCTTTTAGGCAATCTCTTACTCCATTCCAAAAAACAGTTGAAAGTATTGCTTCAACAACTTATTTTCCGGCTTCGGTTTTTGCCAGATTAGCAGCATTCCATGAAGGCGACACAAAGAATAATTTCAACTTCTCCTCATGCTTAAGCACACTTTGTAGATTAAGGAATGATGTTGCAAATCTAGTCACTGAATGCCGGACTAGATCACCACCAATAGTAGTCCTTACTGCATCAAGTAAACGAGTGTGCCTGTAGATGAAATTTGTAATCATCCTTGTCTTTCTTATCACCATTTTGTTTTGTTGCAGCTTGCCTATATCTTCTAGCATGAGATCAATACAATGAGCTGCACAAGGAGTCCAAAATAATGTGGGCCTTCTCTCCATTAAAATTTTACCAGCTGCCTTATAATTGGAGGCATTGCCAGTCACTACCTACATACAACATAACTTTTTATATATGTAAAGTTTTATACTTCTATAGTCTATAGTTGTAGACTATTAAACATGAAATATGAAAATTAAAATAACCAAAAAAGTTACTTGAACAACGCAATCTGCTCCTATCTCTGTTATTTTACTCTCAAGTAACTCTGATAACATTGTGACATCTTGAATATGACCGGATGCATCTACGGAACCCATAAAATAAGTTCCTGGGTCAAGCTCATTGCTATCAACGGATGGAGCATGACTGTTGATGTTTTGGTCTTCCATCTTTCACAAACAACTGAAACAAGAGCTATAAAATTCAGAGTTAAGTAGGGTCAATGTCCATAAACAATTACAATTACAATTTACACACAGTTACACAAATAGTTCATACATCAATTTTCATAAAGTTCTATTTCTAGTTTTCTACATAAGTATAAAGCAACACACTAACACATACACAATTACATTTGTTTAGCAATAAAACAATATATGTTTCTACTTTCTAACTTTCAATCGTTTTTCATGTCGCACATGTAGTGATTATATAATCACAAATTTTATTTCGCATATTATCTATTTTCTCATGCGAAAATTCATCCACTCCATCATAGATCTGCAATAAAAACAAAAATATTTGTTAAAATAAATTCAACACAATTATTAATTTATTATCATGTATGAAACTATATGCAGTTAACTTACCCCTGATGGCATTGTCGTACTCCTAAGAGCATCAACTATGTCAATCATGTAGCACATGATATAATACCCACATTGAATACTATCCGGTTGTTTAGGGCACTAAATAAATAAACAAATAGTAAACATTAGAATTTAGAATTGTAAATATGAAAATAATTATATAACATATACTCATATAGGTTATAGCTTACCGGCTTCAACCGTAAAACCTTTGGTTTTTGAAATTTGACTTTCCGGTCATTTTGGCCAAATACTTCAATGCACTTCATGAATTATTTAAAAAAATTAGTTTACTGCAGAATCTAAATTTCAAATAGGGAAAATACTAATTAATAAACTTACAGTGCAATGACATTTTTTAGATCGTCACGAATGTCCTTATTTAAAGGATCAAGCCAATAAATTGTATTGTTATCACATTCAATAATGGCCAACATCAAATGTACTGTGTAACAATTAACAAATAAAATCATTAATAAGTAATAACTTGAATAACAATAAAAAAAGCAATAATTATTGATACTTACTCTCTATGATATGACACAAATAATAAAGAATCCGGTTGAAGTTGAGCAAGCCTATTTTTTTAGCTCTTGTACTCATGATTTAATCCGCTCCTTGACAAACTTATCATTAAAAGCAAAAATATATGTCGGATTATGAAAGTATACCTTTCTGGTGTATCTAAACTTCTTTAGTTGTGAATCTATGTACCTGTAAAAAAACATGTAAATTCATAATCAATATATATATTAACTAAAAATCTTAGGTTTGTAATATTTGATAATCATTACTCACCCAATACATGATAATGTGATGTTAACTCCAATTTTTTCCATATTAAGAAAATCAAACAACTCGGAAACTTCAAAGTATGTACATGTTGATTCTTTAGTTCCAAATACATTTGGATCTAATACCAAAGTTATTATTTTGTCCCGTGTCTCCATAGTAGAAATGAAATTGGGTAACATGACAATGACATAATTGGCATTCTGTGGAATTAAAAATAATTAGTATTTAGTATTTCGGACAAAAAAATTAATTACATAAAAATCAAAAATATTAATTATAAATTTATAATACCGAAGACGGTAAACACCCATGTGACGTTTCAGGTTGATGTGATGTTTCAGGCCCTTGTGAGGCTAATACAAGTGCCTGCCGACAAACAAAAAATAACAAGTTAACTATAAATAAAAGTATAAAGATAACATGATATTTCATAAAAGTATAAATAATTAAACATAAATACATAATAATACCCGAGACATATTTTGAGATGTTTCGGTTCTAGCACCAAACATGCGCATAAGTTCATCGATTTGATTTTTCATGCTAGCCATCTCTGCTTGATGCGCTTGTTGTTGTTGGTAGAGTTGGCTCTGAAAGGGCTGCTCATGTTGTTGTTGTTGTTGGTAGAGTTGGCTCGCATAGGCTTGATGTTCTTGTTGTTGTTCTTGCCTCCATAACTCTTGTTGTTGGCTCAATCTTTCTTGAACAATAGATTCCACATCTTCAATATGAGCTATTGTTCTCTCCTTCCGCTTATCATTCTTAAAAAAACTTATAATGGTGGAAAACTTGCCACTAGGTCTTACTCTGCCCGAATGTTCCTTGCCTAAAACAGATGCAATGATGTCATCTCTTACCTGTGACACCGTTGCACTTGCAGCAGACTGAGACTCTTGGTTCGAGACCTCATCCTAAGTGAAATCAATAAATATTAATGCAAACGATGAAATGAAAATTTACAAATGATGAAATGATAATTTAAACATACAATTTTAGCTGCCAAATCAGCTGCATCCTGACTAATGTATTCACCGGTCTTTCTTTTGTGACCGGCTTTCCATAGCTCCGCACGTGAAATTGGTGCATTTGCACCTTGTTCAATCTTGACAATAAAATGCAAATAAATTATCATTTAAATTATTGAAAAAACACATTTTAAAACAAAATATACAAGAGAGAAGTAGAGAACTAAATAGTAAATACTAATACCATCCTTTTTTCTAATCCAGAATAACCCATTCTGGAAGTAGTATGAAACGACTTCTGTGCTTTTGCTCTGTGTGTGTTAAGTTTACTTTTTTCCTACACAAATAAATATTTGTTAATACTTAAAGTATAATGCTTACAAAGTTAGTAGATGCAATAAAACATTGAGTTCTTTAAGAACACATAACCATAGATTCCGGAGTAGTGCGATTGTCGACAAAAATTTTCCAATCTTCAGGAGGTATAAAATTATACTTGACTGGAACATTGTAACGATGCTCCAAATCAACATCCTTTACGTAATGGACATAAAGTTTGGATTTCCACGACCGCCAACTTTCACCCATGCTTTTCATCAATTCATGACGAACATCATCAACATTATCAAAATAATTCTGAAAATAATAAACAATATTATTAAGAAATAACTAAAAAAACACTGATATCTAATCACTAATAACAAAATTACATACATTTACTTCTTCCCATATTCGATCTTTAATTTCTTTATCAACTTCCTTCCATCTAGCACATGTGATTGGAACATACATCCTCACAAGAGAACCAATTAGACTTATCAATTTATTACACTCAGGCCCGGGAATAATGTGGCCATCATCATTAACAGAAATAAAAATTTTCTTCCCCTCTGCTCTAAGCTTATTCAATCCCATCATTTTAGTGAAGCCTCTTGTTGACTTTGATGATGATCCTTTATCAGTCATTTTCCTGTAATAAGAAAGCCTTAAAAAAAACCTAAACTATCCAAAAAACCTAAACAAAATTCATACAAAACCGCAATGATATTGAGGTAATACTAGTCTACCACACATTAAGTCAATCACACATATAAATACAGAACTATAGAAGCAGTAGGAACTAGGAAGTAGGAAAATATGAAATGATCATTCAACTTAGAAATTATACCATTCAACTTAGAAATTATACCATTCACCTTAGAAATTAGAAGAGCAAGAAAAAAAACGTAAAAACGAACCTGAGGAAGATGTCGACTTGTCGAGGAGAATTCGCCTTTAGGGTTTTCGCATAGAACAGCAAACGATCCAGCGACGGTAAAAAGTAAAAAGTCGGGGTAAATTCTATCGTGTATATCCCTATTCAACAACGGTTTATATATAAACCGCTGTCTATTGTACACGTAATGTTACAATAGACAACGATTTATATATAAACCGCTGTCTATTGTACACGTAATGTTACAATAGACAACAGTTTATATATAAACCGCTGTCTATACCCCTAATTTTTTAAAAAAATAAGGCGGCCTTCGCCTTGTTTTCAATCGGCCGACTGGACGCCTAGGCGACGCCATGATAAGAATGTTCTAAATGCATGAGTACTTCATAATATTTTGATTCTTTACTTGTTATGTAACTACTCGTTGCTGGTTGGCTTGTAAAATTTGCATCTAACACTTCAATATTAAGTGTAATAGGTGTTTGAGACTTAGGAGACTTCCAAACAGCAATATGGTTGCTAGTTGACCTTCTTAATGTGGGAAAATCACTTTTAGCAACCTATTTAAAGTTTAAGAAATTTCCAAACAGCAACCGTGTTTGCTGATTGGGATTTTTATTAGAGGTTTTTGATCATTTTATTGATCTTTTTAGGCACCTCTTTAATGTTGGGGGAGTTGCTAATTAACATAGATCAATACGTATCATAATAACACAATTGCTCCAAATAATTTTACAAGATTTATCATCGTAAGAAAACCATGTAATTTACATTGAGTGTACTATGAAAAGTTGAAAACAATTGTTATGAAGCATTAGAAAACTAACCATGTCATGAAACACTAAATATTTATAACGCGAGCGTATTTGTAACTTCGGAAAGCAAAGCTTACATGGGAGTCTTAATATATCACATTTGTGTTAACCTTTAGAACATTAATTTTGACTAATATACTTGGAGAAATGCATGGTGACTGAAATGTTCATGGTGGCATACATACGTACCTACACTTATTCCTTCACCAATTTTATTTAGCATAAGGGATAAAACCCTAAGGTGAACACTATTAGACTTTCTCCAAGAATAGATGCTTTCATAAGTGAAGGATGCACAATGAATTAATTTAGAAGCATCAATTTTAGGTTTCATATAAAGTCCTAAAATATTTAGAAATTAGTGCAAGAAGAAATCTCACCTCACTAGCCGTAGAAGCGTTTCCCTTCCTTGTATAAGTCCTAGAATCCATGAAGAAGCCTTGGATGCCGGAAGAAAGCAAAGAGGCTTCGGAATAGAGCTAGGGTAAGAAGAGGATTCACTGTTTGGGTAAAGGAAACTTACCAAGAAGAAGATGGAGGTCTTAAAACGACATGGAGAGCCTTGGAGAAACTCGGCCGCTGCTCATGAGGGCGATTCCAGGCATCGTAGAGCGAAGAAGGGAGCGGGAGACGCTTACACGCAGCCGTCGGGTCTGTCGAAGGGCGTCGGGCATCTTCCACGCGTGAACTGAAAGGGAAGGGGTTTGGATATAACGTGGACCGACTGAGTTTTAAAGGGAGGAGGGTATTAAATCTTGTTTTATTAATTCCTTAATGAAATAAGATGGAGGCCTTAAAACGACATGGAGAGGCTTGAAGAAACTCGGCCGCCGCTCATGAGGGCGATTCCAGGCGTCGTCGAGCGAAGAAGGGAGCGGGAGACGCTTACACGCAGTCGTCGGGTCTGTCGAAGGGCGTCGGGCATCTTCCACGCGTGAACTGAAAGGGAAGGGGTTTGGATATAACGTGGACCGACTGAGTTTTAAAGGGAGGAGGGTATTAAATCTTGTTTTATTAATTCCTTAATGAAATATATAAATCATTTAATGAATTTTGATAAATTATTTAATGAAATTGAAATTCATTATATATTAGTCTTCTCTTTAGCATTTAATCTAATCCTTATGTGTAACTCAAATTTTTTTGTAATCGCCGATTAATAAAGTACAAATTTATGAATTCATAAAGATTTCTTTGTTAAAGAATAAAGTATATTTATCATGATTTATACATGCCATTTTCGGAATAGGTCGGATTCTTATTTATTGAATTAGTACGTAAGAATCATAGAGCTTACTTGGCGTGATGACATTTTTATAATGTCACAAATCTCCCCTCCTTACAAAATTTTCGTCCTCGAAAATTAAGCTTCAAAGTCTTCAAAAAGAGAAGGATAGTCCCTTCTCATAACATCTTCTTCTCCCAAGTTGCCTCATGTTGAGTTCTACCATGCCACCAAACTTTAACGTAATTCACTACTCGGTTCCGTAACTGCTTACTTCGTTGATCAATAATCTCTAATGGTTGAGTCGGACTGGACAAATCTGCATCCACCTGGACCTCTGAGATTGGTACAATTTTATCTGGATCTGATATAAATTTTCTGAGTGTGGAGACATGAAATACACTATGCAATCCACTCAATTCTTCAGGCAATGCTAGTTTATATGCTATTGGTCCAATTCTTTCCAGAATTTTAAAAGGACCTACAAAACGGGGGCTCAATTTGCCTAAGTTTTTTATTCTTGTTACACCACGAAACGGTTTGATCTTTATGCAAACGTCGTCTCCTACTGAATACTCCACTTTTCTATGCTTAACATCATAATATTTCCTTTGTCTATCTTGTGCTGTTTTGAGCATTTCTTGAGTGATTTTTAAATTCTTGCTAATGTCTTCCACATATGACCTATCCAATAATACTGTATCTTCTCTTTCTCCCCAACGCAAAGGTGTTCTGCATCTCCTTCCATAAAGTGCTTCAAAAGGAGCCATTTTGATACTTGATTGGAAACTATTGTTATAAGAAAACTCTACCAGAGGGAGGTGGTCTTCCCATGATCATCCAAAGTCGAAGACGCACATCCTCAAAAGGTCTTCTAAAGTTTGGATAGTTCTTTCTGATTGACGATCAGTTTGTGGATGGAAGGATGTGCTATAATTCAGTTTAGTACTCAAGAGTTTATGGATTAGTCTTCATTCTTTAGTAATGAATCTCCCATCTCTATCTGTCACAATTATTTTCGGGACTCCATGAAGTCTAATAATTTCCCGTATGTACTGTGGTGCTAGTACTCCTGAATCAGTGCATTTATTTGGTAAAAAGTGTGCTGATTTTGTGAGTCTGTCGACAATCACCCAGATGGAATCAAGTCCTTTGTAATTTCTTGGTAAACCGTGCACAAAATCCATTGTTATGTCATCCCACTTCCACTCGGGGATGGGTAATGATTGCAACAACCCACCAGGCTTTTTGTGTTCTCCTTTCACAACTTGACATGTATGACACTTGACGATAAATTGAATAATATCATTTTTCATATGAGGCCACCAAAAACGTTGTTTCAAGTCTTGATACATTTTCGTACTACCGGGATGGATTGAATATCCTGACTGATGTTACTTTTGGAAAATTTTCTCCCGAAGTTCCCACACTTCTGGAACACAAACTCGTCCTTTAAAGAGGACAAGTCCATCTTCAAAAGAGAAATCTTTTGATTTGCCTTCATGAAAAAGTTTGATCATCTTTGATAAGAATGTATCAACACTAGTTGTTGATTTAATTTGAGCTTTAATTGTGTATTGTATATCCATATAGCAACATACAACTTTGTCTACTTCTTCCATTGAGTTGACTACAACTATTTCGAGTTTCTCAAGTTCGATTAACAATTCTTTTTGTTGAGTAATTATCCAGGAACCTGTAGCTTTATTTTTTCTGCTTAAAGCATCTGCCACGACATTGCCTTTGCCAGGATGATACTGAATATCTAAATCATAATCTTTTATCAACTCTAACCAGCGTCGCTGCCTTAGGTTCAATTCCTTCTGATTAAAAATATATTTAAGAATTTTATGATCCGTAAAGATTTCACATCTTATTCCATAAGATAGTGCCTCCAGATTTTGAGGGCAAAAAATATAGCTGCGAGTTCCAAGTCATGAGTGAGATAATTCTTTTCAAAGTCTTTGAGTTATCGAGAGGCATAAGCTATAACTTTTCCATTTTGCATTAAAACACACCCAAGACCTTTCAAAGATGCATCACTGGAAATTTGGAAATCGTCTGATCCAGAGGGCATTACTAAAACTGGAGTTGATGTAAGCCTCACCTTAAGTTCTGAAAAAGCTTCCTCACATTCTTGACTCCAATTAAAACGAACTCTCCTGCGTGTTAATTTAGTTATTGACAGTGCTGTCTTAGAAAATCCTTCAACAAATCTTCTGTAATAGCTGACCAAACCTAGAAAACTTCTTATCTCTGTTACGGAGGTAGGCCTCGGCCAATTCTGAATGACTTTAATCTTTTGTGGGTCTACAGACAATCCTTGTTAATAACATGTCCAAGAAAAGACACTTCTTCTAACCAGAACTTACATTTAGAGTATTTGACATAAAGTTTATGCTGCTTCAGAAGTTGTAAAACTGATCGTAAGTATGATGCATGTTCAGTTTTACCTTTTGAATAGATCAAAATGTTATCAATAAAAACAATGACATTTATCTAAATATTCTTTGAATACTCGGTTCATAAGATCCATGAAAACTGCTGGTGCATTTGTTAATCCAAAGGGCATCACAGTAAATTCGAAATGACCATACCTTGTACTGAAAGCTGTTTTAGAAATATCTTCCTCTTTGACACCAAGTTGATGATATCCAGATCTCAAGTCTATCTTGGAAAATATTGAAGCTCCTTCTAGTTGGTCAAACAGATCATCAATCATTGGTACTGGATATTTATTTTTGATTGTCAATTTGTTGAGTTCTAGATAGTCGATGCAAAGGCGCATACTACCATCTTTCTTTTTAACAAACAAAATTGGAGCTCCCCATGGGGAAGAACTGGGACGAATAAATTTCTTATCGAGAAGCTCTTGCAATTGAATTTTTAATTATGCTAGTTCTTTAGGAGCCATTCTATATGGGGTTCTAGCAACAGATTGAGCTTCTGGTATAAGGTTAATGAAAAACTCAACTTCTCTTTTTGTAGGAATGCCTGACACTTCATCAGGAAAAACATCTAAGTATTCTGAAACAACTGACATATCTTCTATTTTAACTTCCGTCTTACTTTCTCCTTTGATTATCAGAAGGAAAAAATCTCGCCTCTTCTTGATTTGCTTAATTGCCTTCATAGAGGAAATAAGAGCATTAGAGAGACCTGTAATGCCTCTGAAAATAATTTCTTGGCCTTGATGATTTTTGAAACTAACTTCCTTTCTTTGACAATGGATGGAAACATCATTAAGCGACAACCAATCCATTCCTAAGATTATGTCAAATTTCCCCAAGGGTAATATTGTTGCATCGAGGTTTAATTCATGACCTTCTAATGGTAACTTTATTGTACATCTTAGATTTGTTGTAGTGACTGTATTGTTGGGCATTATCACATTGAGAGATGAAGTGGATTTATACGGATGTAATCCTACTGTTCTTACAAACTTCTCGGACATGAAGGAATGTGAAGCACCAGTGTCAAAAAGAATTTTGGCAGTGTGTGAAGATGTATAAGCAATACCACTGTATCATACTCCTTTGCCTCCTGATGCCCAAGAGAAAACACCCTTGGTTGAACGGGTTGAACTGCTATATCCGGAAGAGGGGCCTGAGAAGCTACAGATTCTGCCATCTTTCCTTTCTCCTGATCACTAGTGGAGCCAATACAAAACATTTTCTGCGGTGGTGGCCCCTAAGTTCGATTATCCTCAGTCCTTTGGGGAGCATTGGGACAAGCATTAGCCATGTGTCCTGGCTGCCTACATTTATAGCAGACACCAGATCCTGCAAGACATTCTCTGAAGTGTTTCTTGTTACATTTCTTACAAGGCGCTGGGCCTGCACCTTCCTGATTACTTTTATTCCCACACTGTACTTGTGATGTAGTTTGAGTACTCCTTTGCTGCTTCCATATAAGTCCAGAATAAGATCCAGATCCTTGATTTTTACTGCCCTGAAATGGGTCAGGAAACTTCCTCTTCTTGAAATCTCTTCTCCTCTGAATTCTTTCTTCATCCTTCTCCAACATTTTTGCTACTTCCACTAACTCATCATACTTAGAGATTCACATAGGGATCAAGAGATGACGAATAGAATCTCGAAGTGCTTTTAAGAAGTGATAATATCTCTCTCCTTCTGAATCAACTAGGCTCTCCACATAAAATGCTAGATGAGAAAACTCTTCCTCATACTGAAGAACCGAATTGTTGCCCTGAGATAATCTGAGGAATTTCTCCTGCATTTCCCTCTTTGCTGAGAGGGGAACAAACCAATTGGTGAACTCCTCAATGAATTCTTTCCAAGAAATCTTCGATACATCTCTACCAGCAAATTGCCCTTGAAGAAGTCTCTTCCACCACCTTTTGGCTTCTCCTTCAAGCATGAAGGTTGCTAATGCTGCTCTTCTCTCGGGAGGGCACACCATAGTATCGAGAATTTCTTCAATCCAGGTAATCCATTCTTCTGTCTCCAGGGGTGGAACTCCTCCTCGGAAAGGTGTTGGCCTGAAATATTGAAATTGCTTGATAAAGCGTTCCATATGTACTCCTTCAGGTACTAGGACGATTCGTTCAAGGACTGGGACTGGAATTAGAGCTGATCGGATAGCGTCAGCTACTTGGTGAACACTCGAGTCAAATCGTCTATTGAAAGTCCTGCACTAGTAGCACTCTGGCTATTTTCCAATATCACTTGTTGTGTATCCACACCCTCTACAGATTTTGCTTGAGTTATATGTTCTCGAATTTCCTGAATAATGACAGAAATGTCATTATTAGAATTTAAATTATTTATTAATGCTGACACTAAGACTTAATTTCTATGGCTCTTTCGCGTTCACGTGTTTTTGGACCCAAGCCTCCCTCTGATACCAAAACTCTAAGCTGTAACATCTGAAGAGGAAATCCTAACACACATGCAGGATGACGTAAGTTGTACACATTATTCTTTAGTAAAATATTACTTAATAATATACTTGTAAGCTAATTAGTAATGCGCAGTGATTCCATACCCCATGAACACAAAGAGCCAACTACTAAAACATTTTTTATTATCATAAAACACTTTTTTTATACAAACTAAAGACAACAATACTTAATTAAACACCATTACAACTTACAACTTGGCACTCAGGCCACAACTTTTAACAAAATACACATACTTCCTCTCTGGGTCTTGGAAGGTTTATATCATCACGAACTTTAGAGGCACCTTCTAAGCCCTGAAAAAAAATGATAGAATTAAATGGTGAGTATAACACTTACCCAATGAGAAATCCTTCTCATTCTAACTTCTATAATATTTTAGGCTTACGTTTTCATATTAATTTCTTCTTAGTTTTTCTTTTTTTTGGATCCTTACTTGAAATTAACATAAAACTTAACCATTTCTTCAAGCCTTTTTATTCTTAAAATATTTATTAGATTATTATTTTTAAATATTTCTTACAACATTTCTCATAATTTAGTTCTTGGTGAAATATCTTAGGAGTAAAATCCAAGATTTAACCCTTGCGGTTAAATAAGAGCTCTATTATCTTTAACATGGTTTCTAAACTATGGTAAGGCGACCCTTACCTCTTTGCTGAGCAATAACTATGGTGGGCAAAAAGCCTCACCGCCCGAGGGTTTAACCCCTCTTAAGCAGCCATAACATGCTATGAAATATGGTGGAACTCCACCTAACTTTGACATGGTATAATGTTACGCGTACGCGCGTATTATTATTGTATTTCTTATTGATTTAGGGCTTTGGCATGTGAGCCCCCCTCCCTATATAAGGTGGTGGTTTGGGAGTAGAAGAGATCTTTAGATCATTAAGGTTTGGGCTCTCATTTGAGAGAGAGATCATTGGAGGACCCAACCTCCTTGATCTTGTCCGGAGTTCACTCCGGATTGTATCCGTGTTCTTGATTAATGCAATCTTGTCTCGTTCTTCTTTCTTAATCGTAACAAGCGGTCCAACCTGCCCTCTTCCGGCCGTGGCTTTCGCCGCCCGAACCCGATCCGACCCCTCTTCCCCGATCCCGATCCCGTACCGCTACTGTTCCGCGCTCAACATCCCGCTTCCGCGACGACCCGCCGATCCAGATCCCGCGTCCTCTTCCGCTACAGCAGCCCTGCTGCCGATCCCGTTCCGCGCCGACCTCGCCGATCCAGATCCCGCGCCCTCTTCCGCTACAGTGGCCCTACTGCCGATCCAGATCCGACTGCCCTTCGCCGCACAGCAGCCAATCCAGCCCCCTTTCGGTTTCGCTGCACAGCAGCCCGTCGCCGACCTCCATTTTCCGTTCCAGATCCGGCCGCCCTTCGCCGCACAACAGCCCTGCTGCCGATCCAGCCCCCCTGCATGCCACACCGTTCCAGCCGTCTAATGGGCAACCAGATCCCACGCCTTCTCACCCAACCACCGATCCCGCCATTCTTCGTCGCTTGGATGACCACGACAGTTCCATCGCGTCGCTGCAGGCCCTCATGTTACGCATGGATGCTAAGCTCGACTCCCTCCTGGCCGGCTGCCCTACCACCTCCGCAACGTCGTTGGCGGATCCGCCGCCCCTCCTTGGGACTCCCCCGGAACTCTTCCATACAACAACCCCCCTACCCGGGGTGTGCTCACTGGGCCCTCGTTCCTTGGATGTCCCCTCTTTCAACGACACCGATCCTATGGGATGGATTGCTCGGGCCGAATAGTTCTTCGAGATACAGCAGATCTCGGAGCCACAGAAGGTCAGCATGGCCTTGATCGGCATGGAGGGCTCCTCCCTCCACTGGGTCCGCTGGCTCCGCCAATCCTCTCCCGACCTCTCCTGGACAACTCTCACAGAGGCCCTCATTCAGCGGTTTGATCACCGCTACCCCGGCTCCATGATCGAACGCCTTTGCGGACTCCGTCAGACCGGCCCCATTGATTCGTACGTTGATGCATTCATCGAGTTGGTCACCCATGTTCCTGGTCTCCCACCCGACCATTACTTGGCCTACTTCATGCACGACTTACAACCCCACATCCGAGCCCACCTCCGCACCCTGCAACCGTCAACTGTCCACCAAGCCATGAACCTCTCCCCACTGGTGGAAGCCGAATTCATGGCGACATCTGGGGACCCTCCCTTCCCATCGCCTCCATCCAACCCTCCCTACCAACCATATTTTCCTCCCCCATCTAAACCTCCACCACTGCCACCTCCTCCTCCTCGGCCACCCATTATGAGCCCATGCAACAACCGTCATATCCCCACTCTCCGTCTTTCCAACCAAGAGTACAACGACTTGCGGAGCAAGGGTCTGTGCTACCGCTGCAAGCAACCCTACTCGCCTAATCATAATTGTCCTGCCAAGGAGTTCTGAGCCCTTGTCGTGGATGATTTGGACGAGATCGGCGCGACTGCCTTGGACACCCTTCTGCTCACGGATGTACCGCCAGTCGGAGATCCGGGCACCTCTGCGGCGGCCCACCAACAGGCACATTACTACTAGATGGCGGCCGATACTTCGACCTTGGGGTCAAGGTCGATTTTCTGGCAGGATGGATTGGTACGCATACGCGCGTATTATTATTGTATTTCTTATTGATTTAGGGCTTTGACATGTGAGCCCCCCTCCCTATATAAGGAGGTGGTTTGAGAGTAGAAGAGATCTTTAGATCATTAAGGTTTGGGCTCTCATTTGAGAGAGAGATCATTGGAGGACCCAACCTCCTTGATCTTGTCCGGAGTTCACTCCGGATTGTATCCGTGTTCTTGATTAATGCAATCTTGTCTCGTTCTTCTTTCTTATTCGTAACATATAATCATGTCCTTATGGATTTACTTCGAAGTGCCTTCAACGGTAAACTTACCTTTTTACTAAATACTCTTGTGGTATTAATATTTAACCTCATTTAAGAGATTACTTGCTGATTTCTTATTAGAGTGAACAAAAGAGCTTTTGGAGGCTCTTTAATAATTTACACAACATTTATATTGCTGGTTGCCTTTTGTGTCTTATGTATTTTTCTTCAATAATGAGTTTAAGGCATTTTTGAGGCTTGTAATACTTCCAAACAGCAATAAAGATTGCTGGTTTGGTTCTAAATGCACGAGTACTTCATAATATTTTGAATCTTTACTTGTTATGTAACTACCCGTTGCTGGTTGGCTTGTAAATTTGCATCTAACACTTCAATATTAAGTGTAATTGGTGTTTGAGACCTAGGAGACTTCCAAACAGCAATAGGGTTGTTAGTTGGCTTTCTTAATGTGGGAAAATCACTTGTAGCAACCTATTTAAAGCTTAAGAAATTTCCAAACAACAATCGTGTTTACTGATTGGGATTTTTATTAGAGGTTTTTGATCATTTTATTGATCTTTTTAGGCACCTCTTTAATGTTGGGGGAGTTGCTAATTAACAAAGATCAATACGTATCATAATAACACAATTGCTCCAAATAATTTTACAAGATTTATCATCATAAGAAAATCATGTAATTTACATTGAGTGTACTATGAAAACAATTGTTATGAAGCATTAGAAAACTAACCATGTCATGAAACACTAAATATTTATAACGTGAGTGTATTTGTAACTTCGGAAAGCAAAGCTTACATGAGAGTCTTAATATATCGCATTTGTGTTAACCTTTAGAACATTAATTTTGACTAATATACTTGGAGAAATGCATGGTGACTGAAATGTTCATGATGACATACATACATACCTACACTTATTCCTTTACCAATTTTATTTGGCATAAGGGATAAAACCCTAAGGTGAACAATATTATACTTTCTCCAAGAATAGATGCTTTCGTGAAGGATGCACAATGAATCAATTTAGAAGCATCAATTTTAGGTTTCATATAAAGTCCTAAAACATTTAGAAATTAGGGCAAGAAGAAATCTCAGCTCAATAGCCATAGAATCCTTTCCCTTCCTTGTATAAGTCCTAGAATCCATGAAGAAGCCTTGGATGCAAGAAGAAAGAGGCTTCAGAATAGAGCTAGGGTAAGAAGAGGATTCACTGTTTGGGTAAAGTAAACTTACCAAGAAGAAGATGGAGGCCTTAAAACGACATGGAGAGGCTTGGAGAAACTCGGCTACCGCTCATGAGGGCGATTACAGGCGTCGTCGAGCGAAGTGAGCGGGAGACGCTTACACGCAGTCGCCGGGTCTATCGAAGGGCGTCGGGCGTCTTCCTCGCGTGAACCGAAAGGGAAAGGGTTTGGATATAACGTGGACCGGCTGAGTTTTAAAGGAAGGAGGGTATTAAATCTTGTTTTATTAATTCTTTAATGAAATATATAATTCATTTAATGAATTTTGATAAATTATTTAATGATTTTTGATAAATTATTTAATGAAATAGAAATTCATTATATATATTAGTCTTCTCTTTAGCATTTAATCTAATCCTTATGTGTAACTCAAATTTTATTGTAATCGTCGATTAATAAAGTACAAATTTATGATTTCATAAAGATTTCTTTGTTAAAGAATAAAGTATATTTATCATGATTTATACATGCCATTTTCGGAGTAGGTCGGATTCTTATTTAGTGAATTAGCACGTAAGAATCATAGGGCTTACTTGGTGTGACGACATTTTCAGGATGTCACAATAACAACCTCTGATACTCGCCCTTCAGTTCTCCAAACTACTCTGCGAGTTAGGATTGCGGACGGAGATCTCGCCAACACAAGGACAGATCACTTCCGAGCGGCGGTGAATTCCATCCCCCACGAATACTCAACTTTGAGGAATTCGCTGACCCTCCAGAGGAAGTAGAAGATCCTTGTCCTTTCTTTGACATGATCCGATGAGAGCTTGCCCCTATTGGATTCAGAGAGCTCCATATCTCCCGTTTCACTGGGAGGGAAGATCCCATTAATCACCTGCAGGCTTTTGAGTCTGTAATGGCCCTCCGGAACCTCTCCGACGGCATTCGCTGCAAGCTGCTGTCCATGACCTTGGAAGGAAAGGACAGGGACCAGTTCTATAAGCTCCCGTTTCTGTCCATCAACTCCTTCAAGGAGTTCCAGAAGGAACTCCTCCTGAAGTTTACTACCTCCAGGAAGCGGATAAGTGGTCCCCATGTTCCTGTAATGGTCCGCAGACCATCACAATTTATACAGTATCATAAACACTATTCCAATCCACATATAACGCAACATAATATATCATTTATCACAATGAGTTTGCATAACATACAAAAACATAAACTTTTATTCATTCAAAGCTTCATTACACTTGGTACAAAAGACTTACACATGTAATAACACTATCGTCGTGATCTCTTATTCTTTTTGACCCTTTAACTTGAGAAGTATTTTCAGGGACAGTTGGATTGACGTTGATCGGCTCCTAAAAAATTTAGCCACAAAAGGATTAGTCTAAAAAGACTATGTGAGAATTTAGATCTTTAACCCGCTATACATGCAAGTAAAGTGGAGCAGTAACAATATGCATATCATGTCCGTTTAAATAGGCAATTTGAGTAAAATTAGCTGCGTCCGTATATCCATATGTAACAGATTTAAAATCAGTAATGAAAAACAATAAGTTAGCTCAGTTTTAAAGTTAAGTAGATAACTAGTATTTAAGTGTTGTTTGTGTGAATGAGAAAATGTGGAGGGTATTAATATAACAATATAAGTATCAGTATTTGGGCCCGACCCCTCAGGGTCAACAACTACAAAGTCAGTATGTTCATCACGCGTTAATGCTTTTCAGCCGATTGCTTTGGTTGTCATCATAATTCGGTACATTCTTTGCCCCCTCGACTTTTCTCATGCATTGATGCATTTTATATGTGTAGTTTATTAACTTTTATTTCATTTAAAGAGAAAAATGGTATTTAATTATTAATCCCCTCAGGTTATAATCGCTTTTTTGATTTCTTTGCAATAATTGCCATCTTTAGCGATTTATACTTTGTCAGTGAGATTTGAAATATAAACTTATTCAATAATGCGGACACATACAGTAATAATATTCCAACTTTCAAAATAACATGTATATAATTCAAAGTATGGTAAATAAAACATAAATTAAAGAAATAATCCTCACCTGCATAATTTCCTTTCCTTTATCACGTCGTAGGTCATTGTCGCATCAATCGTTTGATGCCATCCTTTGAGTTTCTGTAATTAGGCATCGGTTATTAGGCAACTGTTTTTATCGAGGTTGCATCTTTACTTAGAGGCGATTTGATTCTATTTGGTGATATAAGACTTTTCAGGAGTGGTCTTTCTTAGGGAAGAAAAAATTTAGGTGAATAACTTTTTACATAAAGTATTTAGAGTAATAATTCCCTGAATAAGGCAGCCCCTTAAAAGACTGTTAATATTAGAAAAGAATGGAGAAGAAAGGAAGGAAGAGACTTGATAGTAAAACATCCTCCTAAATTTATATCTAATTTCAAGTCATGCAAAGTAAGAAATGGGTGATCAATTCCCCTTCTAACATGATTGATAGCCATAATGAATATTCTTACAGATAATAATTTGTACTAGCAGCCACACAATCCTTCTTGCGAATATTACCCTCAATATTACCCATATTTGAAACTTCCAGCTATGGGGATGCCTTCAATTAAGTATAAAATATAACCATATTTCAGAATAGGAAGAGGAGGAGGGGGTGGAAGAAGGAATTACTTATGATTAGACCTTATGAACTCTCCATGTACAAGTATTTTATTTTGCCAACCAAAACATTAGTAATGCCTTATGTATTCACCACCATATAATGATATTATTTTTGCCAAAATAGAGGAATCGGTACTTACAGAGGGAGAAAAGTAGAGGGAGAGGGAGGAGCTGAGCCACAACCAAAGCACGATCAATACAGCCACCAGGAGTCGGATTTTCAGTCGACACAGTACAACACAACAAGGGTAGAGGAGAGAGCGTATGAAGGAAACGAAATCCCATCGGGCTTTATATAGCAGTTCTAGGTCGGCAACTAGGCGGCGAGGCTCACGGAAATCCCGCCAGATTAGAGCTTGAAGCGACACGATCTCATGGTAGGTGTCGTCGAGAAGAGGAGGAAGAGAGCTGTGTGTCGAAGGTAGAGTAGATTTCACCAAACCTTCACGGAAGCTGCCGCTCGTCGTCTACGCTAGAGGAGTCGAGAAGAATGGGAGCGGTGCGGCTTTCTTCCGGCTTTAGTTTCAGGAGGTGCAGCTGATTGATTAAGCCCCTTTCTTTTATATTAATGTATAAGTATAATACATAATATAGTATATAAGATATTATATACTCATCACTTGCATAACCATATCCTCTATAATATAAGACTATATTAATTCTCTTTATCAATATACAAATGCATTATATATTTTCCCAAATACCCGTAGGTATCAAAATATTACGTCAAAATACTCATAATAATATTACGCAAAAAAATATTTGATGACTCATTTCGTCACTGATATGTATAATCATCATCGGGGATTATTTAATATATAATTTAAACACAAATATTTGAAAACATAAATTTACGCATTACAGTTCCAGATTAAGTAGGGGATGTCCGAGACCCTCAAACATTACATCGATAGGTTCCAGGAGGAAATACTGGGGATTCATGACGTTGACCCATCAATGTATCGAGTAGCCATAGTCTGCGGACTCCAAGAAAGGCTCTTCAAGTTCGAGGTCAGTCGAAGGCCACCAATTTCCTACGGGGACTTGATCAACATGGCCAACCACTTCATCAAAGGGGAGACAACGAACCCTGGTTTTGTCTCCTCTCTCACCCAACCATCCAGAGGCAACTAGGGGAGAATTCTTCTGCCCAACCCCCTTTTCCCCTCGACGCACTTAGAGGTACCGCCCCGAGTTCTTCCACCATCTCTGCAATGTGGAAAGACCTTCCATCCGCAACAACTGCATCCACCTCATCACTTCCAACAGATTAGACCACCACTGCCTCGTTCTCCTCCATGGAACAGGCCCCTGCCATCTGAACAAGCCTTCCCATTCACATTGTCGTGACGTCATCTGACGAAGGCTTACGGTCCTCCCCAAGTGAATCAATATGATGATTCATAGGAAGAATACATAGATCTAATTCTTCCCATGGAGGAGGTCGTCCAGATCCTCCATAAGCAACCTGGCTTCAGGAGACCTCCCCTAAAAGCTGAATACAGGAACCGGAACAGGGAACTCTACTGTGAGTTCCACGGAGACGTCAGACATGATACAGAGAGTTGCAGAGCTTTCTGTGACCCAGTGGAGAAAATGCTGAAAGCGTGAAATCTTCAAGAATATGTTACCCACAAGCCAAACGGGAAGTCCGTCTTTGCCAAAGAGAAAGAAGTAACATCAATACACCTCCCCCAACAGTGGGAGTGTGTGGAGCAAGAGGACACCAACTCCTTTGGGAGCATCAATTGGGTCCATGAATTCGTGGAGATCGATGACATAGGGCTCTTGTGCCAAATTAATTGCATTCATGGAGGAGATGGTCTAGAGTCCTCCAAAAAAGCAAATTTGAGGAGGGCATAGCAGCGGTAGGTCGCCACTACTTCTCAAGCCTCTCCATGAGAGTAGAGGTTATCTTCAATAGAGACGTTCTCTCGAAGTCCACCAACCCCTTCCACGATGCTGTGGTCGTGAAGGAAAGACAATTATTTGGTGTCAAGGATCCTCACGACACCGGTAGTTCTGTGAATGTCTTCAAACCTGCGTTCGAGGCAATGAACACGGGGAGGAAGCTTCAAGCTTCCGATGGACCTCTCTATAGGTTTGTCAGGGAGAGAAAAGAGTTTGAAGGGAGCATCACCCTCTCTGTCACCATGTGCAGAGTAACACGTCAAGCTACAACCATTGTAGTTGACACTCAGAGTAGCTACAATGCTATCTTTCGCTGGCCATTACTCAATGAGTATCAAACTATCGTCTCCACATACCATCATGTGGTAAAGTTCGGCATGGGTGGAATGCAATTCAGGGTCTGAAGTGACCCTCAGATTGCTCGAGAATGTTACGTGAGCTCGGTCAATGCGGTCGAGACTTATCCTCCTTCTGCAAGGAACACTGAAGAAGATGAAGAACACAGGCAACCTACAGGGAACCCTGAAGAACCCGTTAGGGAGGAATTTCCCATGGAGAAAGATGCGAGAGGTGATGCTCATTTGGAGGCCGCTCAAACCATCCAAAATATCCCGGTGGAAGGGGGATACGGAGAAAGAACACCGTTCATCAATGTCAAGTTGAAAGAAGAAGACAAAGACATGCTGATCACTTGTCTCCTTACCAATTTTGACGTCTTCGCTTGGTCAGCTGCTGATATACCTGGGGTAGACCTCGATGTCGCTTGCCATCGTCTTAATATTGATCCAGCCTTCAAATCAATCAAACAGAAGAAACAAGCGGTGGTGTTACCTTTGCAGGACCCATTCAGGAGGAGTGTTGGAGCCAAAATTGTCACAAACTCTCCACACTCAGCGAGCACTCCAGAGGACAAAGAGCGGGATCGGAGACTGCGAGCAACCGCTTACTATCCCGTGGGACAAGGCGAACAGAAAACAGAAAAGCGGATGCCGCGGTGAGCGGCGGACACCAAATTGGCCCGCAACGGCGAATGTCTCTCTTGTTGCGGGCTTTTTATATTCCACAAGAATCTATTACACGCTATTACAAGTGCTGAAAGTTAGAAGACAACCGCGAGGTCAGAGCTCAGAGACCGCACCTACAACATGGTAGATTCTAGCCGGAGTTCCGCGTCCCCTACCAAACGCCCCTGACCCTCTATTTATACAAGAGGGTAGGCTGCGTGGCCGGTGGGGGCATTTAATGCTGTATTAAATGCCCCGCTGCATGAGGGAACTGAAGCGTCAGTTGTGGAAGAGAAGAAAGAGGGCGCGCGGGCACAACACGCCGTGATCGCACTGGTTACTATACCTAGGCTTTTTATATTCCACTCCTCTTATTCAAAGTGACCAGGAGGGGGAGAATTTGTTACTATACCTAGGAGTCATCAGTTCTGTGCTTGTCCGAGAAGTGGGGAAAATATTTTCCAATCAATTATGTCAGCAGGGTACTGAAAGCTGCCGAGACTCGTTACTCAATCTTGGAGAAGCTAGCCCTGACCTTGATCATTTCAGCACGAAGACTCCATCCCTATTTCCAAGACCACTAGATATAGGTTGTGTCGAATCATCCTCTGAAGAACATTCTGGAGAAACCCAAACATTCAGGAAGATTAGCCAAATAGACAACTGAACTTGGAAAATTTGACATCTCATACATGCCAAGAATGGCGATCAAAGCCGAAGTTCTCACGGACTTTATGATAAACTTTGCAGAATGGAAGATTGCCAAAAGAGAGGTGACAACTCCTCTGGCCTGGATAATGTTCGTGGATGGAGCCTTTGGTAGAAACTCATCTGCTGTTAGAATCATACTGTTCAATCGAAATGGTGTTCGAATCGAGCAAGCTGTTAAGCTACATTTTCCACTACAAATAATCAAGCGGAGTACGAGACACTCATTACTGGGTTAAGTTGCTAATATCCTCACTAAATAATCAAGCGGGAAAAGGTTCAACTTAAATTAGACCCGCAACATGTGCCTGCTGCTGGTCAAGTTGTTGATATCCTCACTAAGGACTTACCTCGACCATTATATCATTAGTTTATGTCCAAGTTTGGCTCCTACGATTTGTATGCTCTAGCTTGCGGGGGAGTGTTGAAGGAATCTATATAAAGGCCGTGCGGTACTGTGGTTACCCTTGTGTAACCGCATGGTGTTGCTGCACTGTAAAGGGCCGGGTGGTTACCCTTGTGTAACCCCCAACGTCTCTTCCTGTTGTAGTCCGGGCAGCTACCTGAATTGTAACCGCCCGATGTATTTAATAGCACATCGCTATTTGTACATTCTCTCACCTCTTCTATTCTATATAATCAGGGGTGCACTCGTGTAATAAGAGATTTTTTTGGAGGATTAAAATTTATTATTTTATTTGTATTTTGTGTTTCTACAACATCACAACATATATCTAATATAAAGACTTGTTAATGTAGTATTTAAGTATTTTATGTATGCATTATATAGAATTATGACTGTAGCTTCCTTTCTTTATTGTGGAATGAAAGATGCATGCTGATTGATGGATAAAATTTTTGTGAGCCTGTTTGCAATTTTGATAGTTAATAATTATTGTGTGCTCTTGGATTTGACATTAAAGTGGTTTTCTTTATGAAATTGAAACGGAGGCTGCCTAGCCGTCATCTATACCACAAATGGACTGAGGGAATTTTTTTAATTGCACTTAGAGCAGTAAAATTTGAATTATAATTTTTTTGGGATAGAAAGCACAAAATTTTCTCTTTCAAATGTTTCTATAAATTTTGAAAATTTTGTTAGGTTTACTTTTCTATTTTGCTTCTCTTGTAATGTGCTTTCTTGATTTTACTTTTTACAGATAATGGTGGTGGCATGGATCCAGAAAAAATGCGACAGTGTATGTCACTTGGTTATTCTACAAAGAGCAAAATTGCCAATTGTATTGGACAATGTATGTCACAATTACGAGCAAATGCCGTTCTTCATTTAACTTTCTTTTCGTGTTAATGTTTATGAATCTGCTCATACGTATCTATTATCCATGTTCCCTGTATGTACTTTAACATTACCTGCTTTAAATTTAACTGAATTTTCATAGATGGAAATGGATTTAAAACGAGCACCATGAGACTTGGGGCAGATGTTATGGTCTTCTCTCGTAGTCATGGTAAAGGAAAAAGGTTGGCCTTTTACTCCGAACATATTCATTATCTTTATTTACTGGCAACATGTACTCATGAATTAATTTTCTTCAAATATATTTAATATTTTTTTTCATATTATCTTATCTTCGTCGATGAGACTAACTATTCTCCTAGCAATGTTCTTGTAGATATTACAACTCCAAAAATATACTTAAATGTAAAATCAGAATTTTGAATGGTCCATGATGGTCAAACTATACATGGTTCATTGTGTGCAACTAAATGAACTAATGGTGATATCTTTGTCTTGGCAACTCAATGTTGACAAAATTATCTACAAGTCAATCCCTATGAAATGTACTTATTGCTTTTGTTTGTTTGGCTTAGATACTTTTGTTCTTGAACCAGACTAGACCAGTTATAGTTGAATATGTGTAATATTTTCTTATATTTCGTTCTGATATTGTTATATCGTCACGTGATAAGTCACTTGTTTTATGTTGCTTGTTAGACCGCTTATATAAGGTCTTAGGTCTCCTGTATGGATTCTGATTTTTAATCTAATTATTTTGTTTCAGCCCGACTTGGTATCAGGGCGAGAGAAAGAAATCCCGTCCTGCGCTCGCCGCTCTCTCGGTCCAGCGTCCCGATCGTGCCTCGCCGTTTCCGATCCCGCCTCGCCGTTATCTCCAGTGCCCTCGTAACCTCTAGCTAGAGCATCATTGACTCACATCTTCTTCTAGTGCACCTTCCAGGTTCGCGGAGTCCCGTCCTCGCCCACTAGCCTCTTCCAGCCGCTTCCCGTCCCGTCCAAGCCGTTTCTCACCAACCCAGAGCCGCAAGCCACCGACAACAGTTCTTTTTCTACCTCTACTACGTCTCTCCAGCCCAGACTCCTCCTACAGCAGCTCCCTCCGGCTTCTCTTCGCCCGTACAGCGGGCGGACGTTGGTCTCTGGCTGTTTTGTCCCCCATGACAGTTGCCAGAGACTTCATGGTCATATTTTATGATGTCCTTTTCTGTGGATCAATCTAAGGGAGGCTCGTAGGATGTGAGACTTCTTCGTACTCCATTTTGATTGATTATTCCTAGTGGGTGCCTTTCCTTGCTCATGGGTGATTCTTCCGATATCTCGTCCAATCTTCAAATCATTTCGACAAGTGACACCCTTCGTAGCCATAGGCAATTTGGCTCATTGAAAAACACTACAATGACTTTGGATGACTCAAATTACTGATGGGGATCAACCACATGATCAACACTGGACTTCGGGCCACCACTCGACGTGGCCCACATTTGTGTAATCGCGCAGGAGGCATTGATCGGATCGCTGATCCAACACCACGAGCGCGTCCGGAGCGCCGTTTCTACATTTTTATGTATTTTTTTTTTGTAATTTGGACATCTTTAGTGTTATTTGGGCATCAGGCGTATCGACCAATTATAGCCGTTCACGTCGGGTGCCATAGCCCCCCCTTTCGTTATAAATAAGGGGGATGGCTGCCATTATGATGCATTTTTAGCCTTGTGAGAGATTACAGAGCCGCAATAAACTCGTGGTGCGACACCGCAAGATCCCGTGGTGCGACGTCCCGGTTCATTTTGGTTATCCATTTCATTTCCACGACCTTCCCATTTTTCCCCCACCCCCTCCACAACTCATAACCCCTCTTTTCCATGCCCTACCATGATCTCGCAGGCGGATATCAACAACTAACGGAAGATCGATACCCCCTCCCCTTCTCGATCCCACTCTAGAACACCGCGTCTCTATCGATTCAAGAAGTCGATAACCCATCCTCTCGATCCCACAGCAGACCAACTCCTATCAGGTTTCCGAACAAAAAAACCAATGACCATCGACATTGCCTATTGAGGCCGCCGGCCACCCCTTGTCTTGTTCTCCCCTTTTTCTTACCTGCATGCACCAAAACGACCATCCCCAACCCGTTCATGCAGCCGAGCCTTACTTCCTCAATAGCCGAGCCTTACTTCCTCAACAACCGAGCTTTACTTCCTCAATAATCGAGCCTTACCTCCTGCCGTATACAGTAAGAGCCGCACCTCTACAATAGCCGGCTTCAACTTCTTCCACCGTTGATCTTGTGAGTATTCCTTGGTAGTGTGCTCTTTATCTCTTTATTGGTTATGTGGATGAATATTTACTAGCGCTTAGAGATTGTATTTTGTGATGTTTTGTTGCAATTTTTTATTTCCCATATTTCTCGTTTGTGCAAAGTGTGGCTTGAAACCTTTCGTGCGAAGGAGGACATATCTGCATGTTTATTTGAAGTTGTAGTGCACGTTGTGTTCGTTTGCTAAACTTTTATAATTTTATTTGCTAAAATTACTTCCGATCAAATCAATTCAAGCACACATCATATAGTTTAGGTTTGTTTGAGTCAACCCGACATCACTCATATAGGATTGCGTTTGAGTCAGCACACACCTCTCACAGTCTACCCAAAGCCAATTACCTTGAACGGTCCATGCCTGCTTAGCGTGCTATCCGTAATCACTAATTGTATGGGCATATTGATGGAACCGTTGTTAAACCACCACGATCTGATCTCTCATGGAGGAAATGAGATACAAATAATTCTTTGATTGTCTCATGGTTACTCCACTCCATGTCCCCTATGGTGCACCGTAGTTATATGCTCATGGGCTCTGCCAATGAGATTTGAACTTGAGCCCGTGAGACCTACTCGTAGGTTGGCTGCTCATCGCAAATCTATAAGTTAACCATCGTGCATTGGAGTTGAAAAAGGATCCTTGTTTGTATCTGCCTACTACTCAGAATTTGAACGTCTCTATCAAGAACTGGATTATTTCAATACTTTCATTCCAGCATGTACTGCGGACGTTCTCAACCTTCAGAAAAGACAAAGACCGCTTTCGGGTGCATGTCTTCCTTATGGGCCTCAACATGGAGTTTGATACTGTTCGCTTACCTGTTCTTCATCATGAGCCTCTTCCCTCTCTTCGGGAAGCATTCAACATGATCCTAAGTAATGAGAATTGTCGCCGCTCTCTTGCTCCTACCACTCAGATCTATCACTCCGCTCTTGCTGGGATTGACCGTGGTCCTCCCACTCACACTCCTATGTGTGGCTACTGCGGGAGGAAAGACCATTAAAGTAGACCTGCTATCGCTTGCATTCTCATCCTACCTGGTCGGGGGACGGGTGGCCGTGGTTGGAACAGTACTCGTGGTGGTGGCCGACAGTCTGGTGCACAGTCACAGTATTCTGTCCATGCTAGTGAAGTTTTTGAGGACGGTCTTCCCTGCAGGGGGTCTTTCTGCTGAGGAGCTAGAGGCATTTCACCGCATGTTGCGTTCACAGTCCATTATGTGACCACTGATTCTACCGTTTTCTTTGCCACTTCAGGTATCTCGAGTGCCCATGCTGCGTCTTCATTTCGATCAGAGTGGGTCATTGACTCGGTGGCTACCGATCATATAACCGGATCGTTATCAGGTTTTACCTCGTACACTCCTTTCTCGGTCGTGATAAAATTATTGCGGCTAATGATTTTCTTTCCTCTATTGCTCACATAGGAACAATTCCTTGTTCTCCCGCCCTTTCCCTATCTTCTGTATTGCATGTACCATCATTTCATCGCAATTTTCTGTCCATTAGTCATTTAACTAATTCATTAAATTGCTTGGTGACTTTCTTTCCTGATGTCTGTATTTTTCTGGATTTAGCTACGAAAAGGAACATTGACAGTGGTGGCAGTTTCCCCCCTGGTGCACTCTCCACCACCATTGCTCCAACTCTCCATGACATCCGACACTGGCTTCAACGCCTTGGGCACCCCTCCTCTTTATATATTACCAAAAAATTTCCCGCTTTCAGTTGTTTACTTAAGTCTTTTTCTTGTGATGCTTGTGAACTGTTAAAACATATTCGTCACAGTCCAAGTCATGTATCTCTTCCTAGTTTTTCTCCTTTCGATGTGATTCACTCTGATGTTTGGGGTCCTTCCCCCGTGTTATCTTTGTCTAGCTATAAATGGTTTGTGACCTTTATTGATTGTTTTTCCCGTACCGTGTTTAATTGTTAAAAAGGAAGAGTGAAATGTTTAGTTGCTTTCGCACATTTCATAAAATGGTTGTGATACAATTTAGTGAAGTTATTTGTGTTTTACGTAGTGATAATGGTGACAAGTACAGTGATTTGGGATTGTTTGTCACTTATCTTGTCGATAACGACATTCTTTATTAAACTACTTGTGCCCATATCTCTACTTAAAATGGAGTTACGGAACGAAAAAATAAACACTTGGTGGAGGTTGCTCTTTGCCTGCTAACTATCATGCACCTTCCCAAGTCATACTGGGGTAATGCTATTTGACCGCGACCCATCTCATTAATCGTTTTCCCTCACAGTCTCTGCAATACGTTACTCCCCTTTCTCATCTTTCCTGTAAACACACCGTTCAACATCTCTCCTCGTATATTTGGGCCCGCCTGTTTTGTTCATGTCCATACTCCGAATCGCGACAAATTGGATTCCGTTCTCTTAAATGTGTCTTTGTTGGGTACTCTTCCACCACCAAAGGTTATCGATGCTATCGCCCTCCTACTCGTCGCATCTTCCGTACCGTTGATTCTACATTTCGTGAGGGGAAGTCTTACTTTGGTCCTCGTCAGAGGAGACGAGTAGTACTGCTGATGGGACATACTAACATTCCCTTTCCGATCGTTCCCCCTTCGATCGTTCCCCGTTTGATTGTTCCCCGTCCGATCGTTCCCCTTTCGATTGTTCACCTTCCGATCACTCCCCTTTCGATTGTTCCCCTTCCGATCGTTCCCCTTCCATTTTGTTATTCACGTAAGCAAAATTTTGAGGAATTTAAGAAAACTAATTAGCCACATACCTTTTCAATCACCCGATATATTGGCATAATAATGTTCAAGAAAGCTTCATCATCACCTCCATATGAAGGTCTACTGTTTTCTCCAGTTACAACAGCTCGGTCATTCAACTGTACCACACAAATTGTTGAGTTGACAGGAGAAGAGCGAGTGTTCAACACTGAGCATGCTCAACGCAAGTGTTAGGTGATAAAAAAAGTTAAGAAAACAATAATAGTCCATAAGGGATGGAAAGCGCAGCAAACAGTAGTAAACATCAAACCATGAAAGAAGCAATAATGATTGTTTTTGGTAGTTAAATCTCATAAAGGAAAGCGTAGAACGATGGAAATCAGCCAAGACTTAAAAAATGGTAGACAAAGAATTGTTATTTATAAAATATTTTGCTTCAAAGGAATAAAATGATTTATGCCTGTAGAAAAGGCTTAAGCTTGTGTATATTTCATGTATCAAATACAAGGAGAGAATACATATTTATAGGAGAGAGAGAGAAGAGAAAATTCTATACACAATATGGGACTAAAGATGGAGGAATACATTATTGGGCCAAAATAACTGGGCCTCTCATATGGGCCTTTGCAACACTCCCCCGCAAGCTGGAGCGTACAAATCGTAGGCGCCGCGCTTGGATAGGCACTGATGGAAGAGAGTACTGGACAGGGCCTTTGTGAGGACATCCGCAACCTGTTCAGTACCAGGAGCATGCTTCAGATCGAGCTTCTTCATTTGAACTTTCTCCCGGATGAAATGACAGTCTACCTCAATATGTTTTGTTCTTTCATGGAAGACCGGGTTTTTAGCAATATGTATAGCAGCTTGACTATCACAGAAGAGGAGAGCAGGTGAGGGAAGCCTTATACCAAGATCCGTAAGGAGGCTTTCCAGCCAAGTGTGTTCTGAAACCACAGATGCCATTGCCCGGTATTCTGCTTCAGCTGAGGAACGCGCAACTACCGTTTGTTTCTTGCTTCGCCATGTGATCAAGTGTCCTCCGAAGTACGTGCAAAAACCACTGGTTGATCGACGATCATCTATGGACCCAGCATAATCAGCATCAGAGTATGCCACTAGTGTTGGAGTTGATGATGAGGTTTTGTAAACTAGTCCTTGACCGGGGGCTGTTTTTAGGTATCAGATGATTCGTTCAACAGCCTGAAGATGAGAGCCCCGAGAGGCATGCATATACCGACCGACAATACCAACAGCGAAGGAGATGTCTGGTCTTGTTACCGTTAGGTAGATTAATTTTCCAACCAGGCGGCGATAGTATTCCGGATTTTGTAACAGGAGATCGGAGTCAGAGGACTGAGTACAGATTTTGTGATTTACATCCATTGGAGTGTTAATTGGTTTGCAGCCGGAGTAGCCCGCATCCTGAAGAAGATCGAGGCAGTATTTGCGCTGAGAAAGGACAAGTTCATCTGGTCGTCTGACAATCTCCAGACCTAGGAAGTTGTGAAGGTGCCCCAGATCTTTTGTTTGAAATACAGAGCTAAGATGTTATTTGACCGCCTGTATTCCTTTTGAGTCATCTCCAGTGATTATGATGTCGTCCACGTAAACCAGCAGAAGAACAGTTCCCGTGGACCGATGGCGAGTGAACAGCGAGAAGTCTGCCGAGCTCCGAGTAAAGCCAATTTCTTGAAGAGCCTTGCTGAACTTGTCAAACCAATTTCGAGGGGACTGTTTGAGACCATATAATGATTTTACAAGATGACAGACCATAGATTCCCCCGTGGTCTCAAACCCGGGAGGTTGCTCCATGTAAACAGTTTCGTTGAGATCGCCGTTCAGAAAGGCGTTTTTCACATCCAGTTGTAGTAAGGGCCATTGACGGTGTACAGCTACAGAGATAAGCACACGAGAGAAAAAGTCTCTTCATAGTCAATGCCTTGTTGTTGGGTGTAGCCACTAGCGACCAATCGAGCTTTTAGCCTGTCAATCGTTCCATTAGGAGCATGTTTGATGACATAGACCAATTTGCACCCAACCGATTTCTGACTCAGAGGGCGGGGTACCAGAGTCCATGTCTGGTTGGCCCAGAGAGCGGCCATTTCCTCCTCCATAGCAGCACGCCAGCCAAGATGTTGCAGAGCCTTCTGCACAGAGTTAGGAATAGAAACAGAGGATAATGAAATAGCAAGAGTTTTAAGAGGAGGAGAGAGACGATGTAGGGAGACATAGTTCGCCATAGGATGAGCGGTGGAATCTGTTACCGGATCAGCCGGGCGCGGAGTACCCGAGGTAGAGGCCGACTGCGTAGGAGCAACGGACGGAGGAGCGCGACGAGAGTAGACACGGAGAAGGGGCGGCCTAGAGGGACCAGGAGCAGGAGTTGGTGTTGGAAGAGCTGGTGGCGGAGGTGTGTTAACAGGTATGTCCGGTCTCAGGATGGATTGTGTAAGAGGTGGTGGAGGATAGTTGGGTAGAGGACCAGAGAAGAACGACTGAGACTCACGGAAAGTAACGTCAGCCGAAACCGAGATTTTTCGGGTGGTTGGATTATAGCAGACGTAGCCTTTTTGAGTATGTGAATGTCCAACAAATATATGCTTGGCCGCCCTGGGATCCAGCTTATCCATGGATGGTCCCATGATGTGGACATAGCAGGTACATCCAAAGATTCGAGGTGTAAGATAGGTAGCCGGAGCAGAGGGAAAGAGAAGACTGACTGGAGTGGCATGGTGGAGGACAGAGGAGGGAAGACGGTTAATGAGGAAGCACGCAGTGGAGATCGCAAAGTTCCAGTAGACTTTGGGAACGTTCATGTGAAGCATAAGAGAGCGGGCGACATCAAGCAAGTGGCGGTTCTTCCGTTCGGCAACACCATTTTGCTGTGGGGTGTAGGGACATGAAGTCTGGTGAATAATTCCGAATTCAGAGCACAAATTGGCAAAGGCATGGCTGGTGTATTCACGAGCATTATCTGTGCGTAGCGTTTTGATAGTAGTTGAGAATTGTGTGCGGGTTTCAAGGATAAAAGCCCTAAAAACACGAGGGAGTTCGGAGCGATCGCGTAGTAAGTATAGCCATGATGTTCGAGAATAATCATCAATAAACGTAATAAATTATCGATAACCAGAGATACTAGTAACTTTATATGGACCCCACACATCAGAATGCAGTAAATCAAAAGGAGCGGAGCTCCGAGTACAATGTGCTGGAAAAGAAGAACGCGGCTGTTTGCCAAAAATACATGAATCACACTGGAAAGCAGGAAGAGATACATCGGGAAGTGACTTCTGGAGGACTGGAAGCGGGGCATGTCCAAGACGTCGATGCCAATCAGCAGAGGAGACAGAAGAGAGAACAGTGGGATAGTCGTCGAGAAGGTAGAGCCCGTTACGCAGTTGCCCTTTACCAATGGTAGTCCGCGTCCGCCGATCCTGTATCAGAAAAGAAGAGGATGTAAATATGACGAAGCAATTGAGATCCGTAGTAAGACGGCTAACATAAAGCAAGTTGAATGAGGAGCCCGGGACATGAAGAGCCGAGCGGAGAGAGAGGGAGGAGTTAAGAGATAAGTCAGCCGAGCCGGAGACAGGAACAGTCGCCCCATTAGCTACGGTGATACACGTTGGATGAGGAGTAGCCGAGTACTTGGGTGGGCGTAGCGAGGTGATGTGATGAGTGGCACCAGAGTCCACTATCCAACATGGACTAGTGGAGAGACAGACGATACCTGTATTGGAGACGAAGGCGACGGAGGCAGAGGAGGACATCTGCTCTTGAAGCTGCTGGAGCTGTAGGCGGAGCACCTCAAGATCAGTGCGAGAGGCAGAGGAGCTATCATCAACAACAACTGCAGTCGGATGAGGAGGACGACCATTTTTCTGGTAGCAGGTTGCCTCAAAATGTCCATCTCGCCCACAAAACGTACATTTTGGTCGAGACCGACCACCGCGCCCCCTTCCCCGAGAGCCCGAGCGTCCACCACGAGCAGATGGAGGTAGGGGAAGTAAGGGGGCATTTGTCTGCTGGAGAACGGTTGGGGAGGGTGGTGGAGGAGCATCCGGAGGTGCGGAGACGCGGAGAAGCATGGAGCACATATCTGAGAGAGGAGTAGTGGCTGAGGCCAGAACTTGAGCCCGAATGCTTTGCAGGTGTGGTGGCACACGAGCCATGATCATGGCAATGCAGACGGCTTCCTTCTGAGCCCGTTGAGCAGCGGGATCATTCGTGGAAGGCTGATGCTGGATCCAAGCTTCCGCTAGAGTCTTGGCCCGAGCAACAAAAGAGGTCATGTCGGCAGCCCCGGCCGCATCTAAAGCCTGAACAGCGGTGATGATGTCATAGAGATGTTGGAGGCTGTCCTTGCCTGAGTACAATGAATGGAGCTCATCCCACATAGCTTTGGCAGTCTCGTGATACATGGCCATTTGATATGGCTCGCCATCCAGAGAATTGAGAAGCCAAGTCTGAACTCGACCGTCATTCCGGAGCCAGTCCTCCGTAGGAGGTGATGGAGGTACCTGAGTGAGATGTTGCAGAAGGCCTTTGGACTGAAGAACCCGTCGAACCGAGTGCACCCATTGAATGAAATTTTTCTTCCCGGAGAGGGAGATAATGGTGATGCGCAGCTCGTCACGAAGATCAGACGAGGAGTCTGGACGGGCTGCAGGAGAGGGGGCAGGCATCGCAGTGGAGTCAGTCGAGGAAGGCATGAGGGAAGAGGCCGGTAGGATAAGGCCGGGCAGATTTCTGGAAGCCGCTCGGGCTGAAAGCCGATCGCTGGAGGCCGCACGAACTGACTGCACGGGTCCTGAGCAGACCGCACGAGGGCAAACGCTGAGAGAAGTCGAAGATCGCTGGAGGCCGGGTTCAGATCGCGCGAACAGAGAGGCCGCAGAGGGTGCTGCGGCTAGAGACGCTGCTGAGACCGAGAAAGGAGCTTGCTGAGACCGCAGAGGAAAGCCGCACGGGTCCTTGCCGAGACCGCAGAGGCCGCTCGCTGGTGGAAAAATGCAGATTGTGTGAGCAAGGAGAGAGCTCGCTGGCTTGCGGAAGGTGCAGACCGCGCGAGTAAGGAGGTAGAGACCGCGCGAGTAAGGGTCGATCAAGAGGAGAGGGGTCCAGACGGGGGAAGGCTATAAAGAGGAGCGAGGGGAAGCGGCAGAGCCGAGGGAGACTTCAACGAGGAGATGCAGTCTCAGAAACGCGAGGCCGCAGAGGTGCGGTTAGAGAGGCCGCAACTTTAGGGAAGACAGACCGCAAAAGGGTTGCGGTTTAAAAAAAATGAGACCGCAGGTTCGCAGAACCTGGCTCTGATACCATGTAGAAAAGTCTTAAGCTTGTGTATATTTCATGTATCAAATACAAGGAGAGAATACATATTTATAGGAGAGAGAGAGGAGAGAAAATCCTATACACAATGTGGGACTAAAGAAGGAGGAATACATTATTGGGCCAAAATAACTGGGCCTCTCATATGGGCCTTTCTAACAATGCCCAATACAACTAGAAAAATTATTTATTTAATAATTTGATGTATGAAATAGAAGGAAAGCATATCATGGAAAACCTAAAAAATGTCTAATCGGATGGCCAAAGAGGAGAGAAGGAAAGAGGGGGGAAGAACCTGAATCTCAGGCAGGTTTCCGGATCCCCGCTTGATTGGCTGTTTGCTGCGTACCCTGTGGAGAAGTTTTGAATGTGATCAGAAAGAAAGTATGAGTTTTAGAGAAGAGCTAGGGAGAGAAAAACCCATAAAAATTTCATGCTCTAAATCATCGGCGCATAAATCGTGCACTGAGAATGTAAATCAGAGAATGGGCACTGGCATGTAGAGGAAATAGAGAGCTGAGCGGTGAAAATGAGGAAGAGGCTGCGAGAGATTGTGAGATTTACCCATGTGTTGGCGGATGGAATCGGAAGAAGTACCAAATGCAGCAGCCAGGGTGGGAGATCGGACGAGTGTTTCGCCTAGAGATGGAAAAGGAGTCGTAGAAGAGAGATTTCGAAGGGGGAGTACATGCGGTGGCGTGAGGAGAATCACTGTAGATCGAAGGAAAAAGCACGCGTGCGATCGCCTCTGCAACCCTAGCTCAGCGAGAGTAGAGGAGCGGTAAATGGTATGAATCGTTTAGCTCAAGTATGTGTGAATTTGAAAGCCCAAATCTGAAATCCCTCTAATTGGACGGCTTTATGAGCTCTCAGACGGATCTGACGGCCAGGATCAATCTAATGGTCAACCACCATTACACCATAAAGGGATTATATATATGTATTTGGTGAATGATTGAGCGTCCTAGGTTGAGGATGGGCTTTTAAAGGTCCTTTTATCTTGTTCTATTGTTTGTGACTTTTATGTTTTTGGATCGGATTTTCCTCTCCCTACTCTAGTTCCTCTAGTACCGTTCCCTCTCATGTGGAGGTGGGCTTTTTATGAAGTTCATAAAAGTTGCTTTCTTTTGGATTCATTTTTTTCTTGTACTCTATTTATCTTAATTTCAGACCTGGTAGGCACTTCCACATTCAAATATATGTTTGTGTAACAATTAACAATAACATGTTCTTTACTTTATAACCCTTTTTCAAAAGATATTTGAATTGCAGTACTAATAAGTTATAGATATTATTCAACCTACTTGCCTTCTGGAAATGTTGTCTTTTATTGTTTCTGGTGACTAATATTATTGACGTTTATTTTTCAGCCCCACTAAAAGCATTGGGATGTTGTCTTACACTTTTCTGAAAAACACTGGCAAAGAAGACATTGTAGTTCCGATGGTATGCTCATTTCTATTTTTAGATTTAGACACTTTTATTAGTGGTATATTTTCTGGGGGAACATATCTGACACAGGATGAATATCTGGAGTGTGTAAACATGCCCTTAAAGAATTCTAATGTATTAGTGTGTTAGTGATGTGTTGTAGGGAAAACGTAATAATGATGCAATATGCAACAATTATCCTACGAACAATCACAATACTTTCTGAAATTATTAATAGAGTTGACAAGCATATACGTTTGAGATTAGACATTAGAGAAACAAGCAGAATCCAATTAATTAAAGAGAAATCCTTCAATTATAAGCGAATAGAACTTGCAAGTAGGACAATTGATGTGCAAACTTGTATGAATTAATATCTCAAATAATATGTTTGTTGATCAGATATGCACCAAGAAGTAATAATGACTTCAAACATGAACTTACATAAGCTATTAGATTTCAGGGAAGTGATAGAGGCTGATTCAGTGGTTGGACAGTGATGTAACTGCAGTTTTACTTTGATTCAGATTGCTGGTTTGAATTCTTGAGAAACTAGGGACTCGGGGCCTATGATACAGCTGGGAAATGAAGGGGGTGTGCTCGAAAAGCTGTTCTGGCTTTGGGATGCAAGAATGAAGGGTCTGGATAACTGTTCTGGGTGTATTTATGGTAAGGAAATGCCATGTATCACGGGGACGGGATACGGGATATGATACGAAATGGATACGGGATACGATGTGAAATGGATATGTGATACGATATGAAACGGATACGGGAAACATGATTTTTCAAAAAACTAGGATACGTGAAACGTTTAAAAAAATTAATTCTTTAAATATAATTATTTATTAATGTGGAAACAAGACAACTAACAAACATTTATACATGCCCAGAGGATTTGATCCTTACAATTATACATTTATTATCTGAGTTCAGAGAATAAAGAAAAGGTTTTCATGTTGTTAAGTGCCTTAGAATTAATGTGATCCTCCTTATGAATGTTGATGATATCATAATCGCGGGCGATTATCTGAATGGTATCTCCATGAGCAAGAAGCACTTGACCTCTGATTTCCGTACCAAAATTTGGGGAGTCTTAAATATTTCTTAGGTATTGAGGTAGCTCGACGACATGCTGGGCTAGTATTATCTCAACAAAAGTATTGCATAAATCTTCTACATAATACTTGATACTTGGGTTGTAAGCCAACTGAAACACCCATGGATGCAAATCACAAGCTCTGTTCTTACGAGTTTGCTTCTAATGCTCTCCTAGCTAATTCAGAGTACTATCGTCGTCTGGTCAGGGGGCTTATCTATCTGACTGTAAATCGGCCAGATATTTAATCCGTTGTTGGTATCGTTAGCCGGTACATGCATGCTCCTTATGCATCCCACCTTCAATTAATTGAGCGGATCCTTCAGTATCTAAAGAACGTTCTGGGTAAAGGTTTGCGTATAAGCCTTCATCTTCCCTCTTGCTGATTGCCTACTCTGACACGGACTATGCATGCTCCATTGATGATCGTCGATTTGCACGTTGTTACTGCATATATATTTTGGAGGGCACCTAGTCACTTGGCGGAGCAAAGAAAATAGTTGTGGAACGATCATCTACCGAAGCCGAGTACCGTTTGATGGCCTATGCTGTTTTTGAGCTTACTTGGTTGGAGAGTCTTTTTACTGTTCTTGTTGTATCTCTTACATTTTATGCAATCTTCTACTGTGATAATAAAGATGCTATTAGTTTAGCAGAAGATTCAGTATTTCATGAACGAACCAAGCACATTGAAGTAGACTGCCACTTCATTAGAGAAAAAATTAAGCTCAGCAAAATTGATCACTGTCATGTTCCCGTTGCAGACCAACTCTCTAATATCTTCAGAAAGGCCTTACCTTCTCCACTTTATCCTTAGTTTGTTTACAAGCTTGGGGCCTACGATATGTACGCTCCAACTTGTAGTGGGAGTATAAAAAAAATGTATAAAAGTCCAAAATACAAAAGCCCGCTTACCATGACCGATTAGGAGTCTTGTTTATCTTGTATAAGATTAGTCCGACATTGTGGATCAGAGTTGTCGTGCCATTTCTAATCACTATAAATGTGTGCATGCTCTTGTATGTTTGATATACGTGAAGTAATAAATGCTGTTATGTTCCCGTTGCAGACCAACTCTATAATATCTTCAGAAAGGCCTTACCTTCTCCACTTTATCGTTAGTTTGTTTCCAAGCTTGGGGCCTACGATATGTATGCTCGAACTTGTAGTGGGAGTATAAATGAAATGTATAAAAGTCCAAAATACAAAAGCCCGCTTACCATGACCGATTAGGTGTCTTGTTTATCTTGTATAAGATTAGTCCGACATTGTGGATCAGAGTTGTCGTGCCATTCCTAATCACTATAAATGTGTACATGCTCTTGTATGTTTGATATACGTGAAGTAATAAATACTGTTATGTTACTTTACCTTTTCTCACAGTTATAAAATCCTAGCCTTAAACAAAATAGGCGAGCCTTCTTGAATGTAGAGCTGTTAGTTTTCATTAAGGCTGAACAATAAGGAATGCTTTGCTAAATTAATAATTACTAGTTGCATGAACAATTGAGTTCTTTTGCACTGTTTGAGCAGTTGGTGTAATAGCATTCTAAAACCTATAGCCTAAAAGCAATCAAGAAAATGTTTATTTACGAAATTTTATTAGGATTGAACAATCAAGGCCATTTTTTATGAGGAAACAATGGTAGTGGGATGGACAGTCAGGTTTTTTTGCCCATCTTGAGCTCTTGACTTATTTGATGAGCTTTGTCTGGTTTATCAACTGCTATGGAGATTAGAAACATGGTTATGATTGAAAATTGACTGAACCTTTGGAATATAATATATATTGGATGTTTTCTTGACATAGTTGGAACCTTGAATGCTATCGTCGAATTACAATCGTAAGAAAATAAATTCTGATGGGACGGACAATCGATCTTTTTGGCTTGGCTTAAGCAGTTAACTTAAGTTGGTGTATCGTGCCTTCTGGATAGATAATATAGTCAATGAGTTGTTTGAACAATCACCCTGCTTGGGCGTAAAGGAGGGATTATGAAGGAAAAATTAAATTAATTTTCTAGAGCTTAATAAATAGCGGGGTTGTCCACATGCTAGCTAGTTGGATTAACTTCTTCAGAACCTTGAATTCTGAATTTCAAATTGCAATCTAATATTAGAATTGAATCTGTCATGGTATGTTATTTGATTCTCTCCATTGCATTTAAAATCTGATTTGTTCAGATACTGTTCGGTTATCATCATTCTGATACTTCTTTTTGCAGCTCAATTATGAAATGGCAGGGAAACATTGGGAAAAACTGACGCCGTCTGCAACTGATTGGGATAAGAATGTGGATATTATTGTACATTGGTCTCCTTATTCTTGCGAGGCTGAGCTTCTTCACCTGGTAATCCTTCCAACTTGAGGCTAAACTGAATGAACCTGGGTACTGACGTAGTTTATTATTAAAATAAATAATTTTTTTAACATATTGTGCTTAATCTAACAAAGAGAAGAGTAATTAACGAGACATTCCATGAAACTATGAGAACGAGTAATAGAGAAAAGTAAGACGAGAGACTAGCATCTCAGAGAATCAATTTGGTTCATGCCAGAGCGGTCGACCATGGAAGCTATACACCTCTCGAGGAGACTCCTTGACAACTATTGGAGAAAACACAAGATTTGCATATGCTATTTATCGATCTTGAGAAGACTTATGATAGGGTTCCAAGAGAGGTCTTATGGAGAGTAAGAAAAGGAAAGGTATAAATGCATCATACATTGACGTAATCAAAGACATGTATACAAATTCAGTGACGAGGGTTAGGACATCTGGAGGATTAATACAAAAATTCCCTATCACTGTTGGCTTACATCAAGGGTCAACTTTAAGCCCGCATCTCTTTACCCTTGTCTTAGATGAGCTCATCGGACTTATCCAACAAGCAATACCTTGGTGTTTATTGTTTGCAGATGATATTGTTTTGGTCGATGAGACGCGTGAGGGTGTAAATGCGAAGCTTAAATCTTGGGGAGTCACTTTAGAAAAGAAGGGTTTTAGGTTGTGCATGACAAATGCAGAGTATATGGAGTTTAAATTTAGTAGTGCAAGAAGGACGGATAACTCCGCCATTAAGTTGAGTGACCATGATATTTCTCGCAGTGAGTGCTTTAAATATCTGGGATTGATAGTTCAAAAAGATAGAGGCGTAGATAAAAATGTGATACATAGAATCCAAGCAGGTTGGTTGATGTGGAGAGACACGTCTGGGATCTTATGTGATTGTAAAGTATCATTAAAACTTAAAGACATGTATACAAATTCAGTGACGAGGGTTAGGACATCTGGAGGATTAATACAAAAATTCCCTATCACTGTTGGCTTACATCAAGGGTCAGCTTTAAGCCCGCATCTCTTTACCCTTGTCTTAGATGAGCTCATCGGACTTATCCTGTTGGGTTTTTCTAGAACCATACATCAGATGTAGGCGCAGCGGAAATAAACAGAAATAACCCAAAAATGCTTGGATTGGCCATGAATGTTGAATCAAGAAGTTAATAAAATACTAGGTAAAAATTACCTCAATGGGGTTGGATCAAATCCAACCAAGATGCTCCAAGAGTTGATTCCTGTCGGTGGCAAGAAGAGTTCTCACGTAGAATTGTGTCTACGTCTCTACAGAAGTCCACACGAGCCGGGAGAACGCCAAATCACGTCGCACGCAACTCGGAAGGAAGAACGGCTACACCTTGCACTTCCACGAACTGCTAGGTTCGCTCCAGGAAGAACAATGACGGCGACGATCGCCGGAGAAGGGGTCGGCGGAGGCGAACGAACGACGGAACTCCTTCCGTCTAGGGTTCGGGCGAGAGCGGAACACTTCCGTCGGCCTTTCTCTTCGTAAGTCATTAAGAACCCTAAAGAAGATCTATTTATACTCAAAGCATAAACAGGCTTCTAGAAGAATCGCTATCCGCAGACCACATAGCAGAATTAGGGGTTCTGTTACAATTCGTCGGAATTTCACGGAAGATCATTCGTCGAGATTTCACGGGACAACCCGACGAAACCCGACGAATCCAACCAGACGGCAACAATTGCCTAGTCAAGGCTCTCTGTGATAATTCGTCGAGATTCCACGGAATGACCCGACGAATCCCGACGAATTCCGACGAATCCAGACAGACGACAACACTTTGTCGAGTGAAGGATCTCTGTCACAGTTCGTCGAGTTTCCACGGAATGACCCGACGAATCCCGACGAATCCGACGAATCCAGACAGACGACAACACTTTGTCGAGTGAAGGATCTCTGTCACAGTTCGTCGAGTTTCCACGGAATGACCCGACGAATCCCGACGAATCCGACGAATCCAATCCGTGTAAACCCGACGAATTCCGACGAATCATATCCGACGAATTCAGACAGCAACATTTGCTGGACTTCCCCATTCTTTATGGTGATTGGTAACCTTTACCAACACAGTCAATCTTCCAACTTCTCCACATGCTCTTATGTGCGACCCTGCAGGCTCATATCGCGTTGGCAGTGAGATTACATGTTTGACCACTTCTAGATCACAATGGCAACTCCAACATATCCAACAAGCAATACCTTGGTGTTTATTGTTTGCAGATGATATTGTTTTGGTCGATGAGACGCTCGAGGGTGTAAATGCGAAGCTTAAATCTTGGCGAGTCACTTTAGAAAAGAAGGTTTTTAGGTTGTGCATGACAAAGACAGAGTATATGGAGTTTAAATTTAGTAGTGCAAGAAGGACGGATAACTCCGCCATTAAGTTGAGTGACCATGATATTTCTCGCAGTGAGTGCTTTAAATATCTGGGATTGATAGTTCAAAAAGATGGAGGCGTAGATAAAAATGTGATACATAGAATCCAAGCAGGTTGGTTGATGTGGAAAGACACATCTGGGATCTTATGTGATTGTAAAGTATCATTAAAACTTAAAGACAAGTTTTACTGTACTGCAATTAGACTATCGATGCTCTACGGTTCTGAGTGTTGGGTAGCGAATTGTGTACATGATCAAAAAATTGGAGTTGCGGAGATGAGAATGCTTAGGTGGATGTGTGGACACAGGAGACTGGATAAAATTAGGAATGAATGTATCAGGGATAAGACGGGAGTGGCACCAGTTGTAGAGAAGATGCGAGAAGCTCGATTAAGATGGTTCAAACACGTACAAATGAGACCATTAGAGGCACACTATGTTATTAAAGACGCAGTGCGCACCGAGGCGCAAAGGGGTATATTAGAGCCTAGGCGCTACCAGGACAAACTAATATGAAGACATACAATGTAAAGCACTAAAACTTCCAAAACGAAGATTCACACCATGAGACATGGGTAAAAATCCTTTCTTGGACTCAAGCATGTTGAACCGCTTCAACACCTTGTCAATGTACGTACTCTGGGTCAAACCCAGCAACTTCTTCGATCTATCTCTATAGATCTTAATACCGAGTATGTAAGTCGCTTCACCCAAGTCCTTCATAGAAAAGCAGTTCCCTAGGTTGTTCTTAACAACTTTCAGGGTAGGTATGTCATTCCCGATCAGCAGTATGTCATCTACATACAATATCAGGAAGACAACAATGCTCCCACTGATTCGCTTGTAAACACACGGTTCATCCTCGTTCTTGACAAAACCAAACTCTTTGATCTTCTCATCAAAACGAAGATTCCAACTTCTAGAGGCCTGTTTCAGTCCATAGATGGACCTATTCAGCTTGCATATTTTAGTGGCTTCATTTGGGGATACAAAACCCTCAGGTTGTGTCATGTACACTTCCTCAAGGAGGTTTCCATTTAGGAAAGCCGTTTTGACATCCATCTGCTAGATCTCGTAGTCATAATACGCAGCAATAGCAAGCAATATCCTAATGGACTTTACCATGGCAACAGGGGAAAAAGTCTCATCATAGTCAACACCATGAATTTGCTTGAAACCCTTAGCCACCAGTCGCCCTTTGAATGTCTGTACATTCCCATCCATGTCGGTCTTCTTCTTGAAGACCCACTTGCACCCTATGGGTCGTACCCCTTCAGGTGGTTCCACCAAGTTCCAAACTTGGTTTATATACATGGAGTCCATTTCGGATTTCATAGCCTCAAGCCATTTGTCGGAGTCCGGTCCATTCATAGCCTCTTGGTAGGTTGCTGGTTCATCATCATGATCCATAAGCAACACATTACCTATTTGAGACACGAGAAATCCATATCTCTCAGGCTCAAATCTTGGTCTACCAGATCTACGTAGGACTTGTGTTTCATGAGCAGGTTCTCTAGCTACAACATCTTGTAGTCCTGGCTCAGAATCCAACTCTGGTTCATTCACTATTTGTGGTTCTTGAACTTCTTCAAGTTCTACCTTTTGCGTCTTTCTTGATAAGAACTCTTTCTCCAAGAAGACACCCGTCCTTGCGACAAACACTTTGCCCTCAGACGGTAGGTAAAAGTAATATCCCTTCGTTTCCTTAGGATATCCCACCAGATAACACTTATCTGATTTGGGTTCCAGCTTGTCAGGCATTTGACGTCGTACGTATGCCTCACAGCCCCAAATTTTAATGAACGACATACTAGGACGCTTCCCAGTCCATATCTCATATGGTGTCTTTAGAACCGTTTTCGTCGGAGCGCGATTCAGTGTCATTGCAGCAGTCTCTAAAGCAAAACCCCAAAAGGAAACAGGCAAGTCTGCATGACTCATCATCGACCGTACCATGTCTAACAGAGTACGATTTCTCCTCTCAGACACACCATTATGCTGCGGTGTCCTAGGTGGAGTGAGCTGTGATACAATACCACACTCTTTCAGATGATCACGGAACTCATGACTCAGGTATTCGCCACCTCGATCAGATCGGAGTGCTTTAACCCTTTTACCCAATTGGTTCTCCACTTCATTCTTAAACTCTTTGAACTTTTCAAAGGTTTCGGATTTGCACTTCATAAGATACACGTATCCGTATCTACTGAAATCATCAGTAAATGTAACGAAGTAGAAAAACCCACCTCTAGCCATAGAACTCATGGGTCCGCATACATCACTATGTACAACACCCAAGAGATCCTCAGCCCTCTCAGTATAACCAGTGAAAGGGGCTTTAGTCATCTTGCCTAATAAACAAGACTCACATCGCTCAAATGATTCATAATCAAATGAGTCCAATAGTCCATCTTTATGGAGCTTGGATATGCGCTTCTCATTTATATGGCCCAAACGACAATGCCAGAGATATGTAGGATTTGAGTCATTTGTTCTTAGTCTTTTATTATTATCTACATTATAGATCGGATGGTCCAGGTTCAAAACATAAAGACCATTAAACAATTGAGCTACAGCATAACAAACATCATTCTTAAATATAGAACAACAATTGTTCTTAATTATAAAAGAAAATCCAATCATGTCCAAACATGAAATGGATATAATGTTTCTAGTTATGGCCGGAACATAATAACAATTATCAAGTTCTATTACAAGCCCACTGGGCAAAGAAAGACGGTAAACCCCTACGGCTACAGCAGCAACTCTTGCTCCATTGCCGACACGTAGGTCCACCTCTCCTTTACTCAGCAATCTCCTCCTTCCTAGTTCCTGCACATTTGTACAAATGTGAGAACCACATCCGGTATCCAATACCCAAGATGAAGGAGCAGAAAGGTTTATTTCTATAACATAAATATCCGAAGCGGAAGTCATACCTCCCTTCATTTTCTGCAGACCCTCAATGTACGAAGGACAATTCCTCCTCCAATGACCAGCCTTGCCACAGTGGTGGCATTTCCCTTCCTTCACGGTGCTCTTCTTTTTCAGCGCAGAAGATTTGGGCTCAAGATGTGACTTAGGTCCCACCTTCGTCTTCTTGAAGCCCTTGGCCTTACCCTTGCCTTTATGTACCATCAATATGGGACTAGCAGGCTTGGCCTTCTTCATGTTTATTTCGGCAGTTCGCAACATGCCTAGGAGCTCGGGCAGTGTCTTGTCTATTTCATTCATGTTATAGTTCAAGACAAACTGCTCATAACTATCCGGCAACGATTGCAGGATAAGATCTGTGGCCAACTCTTGACCCAGAGGAAAACCCAGTCTCTCCAGGTTCTCTATATACCCAATCATCTTGAGTACGTGAGTACCAACTGAGTCTCGAGCTCCCATTTTGCACTGAAATAAGGCCTTCGTGACATCGAACCTCTCTTGACGAGCTTGCCCTTGAAACATTTTCTTTAGGTGCTCGTCAATCTCCTTGCACCCCATGTTCTCGTGTTGCTTCTGAAGCTCAGAGTTCATGGTGGCAAGCATAAGGCACTCGACGTCTAAGGCGTCATCGGTATACTTCTTATAAGCATCCTTTTCAACACGGGACGAGTTCCCGGTCGGCACCTCGGGGGCTTCTTCTTCCAAGACGTAGAGCTTTCGCTCTTGCCTGAGAACAATTCTCAGGTTCCTATACCAGTCCATATAATTCGTCCCACTAAGCTTGTCCTTCTCAAGGATAGCTCTCAGGGACAAGGTGGAATGTGAACCACTTGCCATGGAATTCTACAAGAATTCATGCAGAATCTAATTAGTACCAGTATTCCAAAATACAATTTATTTTTTAATTTGGACTTCAATTAAATACTCCCACTATTTTATTCAAATTGATAGCCCTCACTATCAACTCGGAGAGTCCATGCGAGCTACTCTCTTAGTGGACAAGATCCGTATTTCACCAACACCACGAGTCCGCTTTGGCGTTCCTCTCATAATGCGGTTATTTAGGTAGGCAACGCTTGCCAATTGCATCCTCATGCAATTCTTGTATGGCTGGTGAATAACTCCTTATTCGCATCCATCATATGGAGCATGCCAACCCTATGCCTCTAGGCACTCAACCTTTGAGGTCACCTAGTTAAGTTAGACCCGATGTCGACAGTGGGATATCACAATTATCCGCTCGCACCCTTACCAAGATAGATTAATGCACCTTGCTTTGGCAAGCCCACACTTCATCGATCGAGGCAGGAAGAGTGTCATCCATCGGAAGGCATCCGAACACTTAATATTTGATGAAGGGATTTTAATTTTAATAATAGGTTAACACTTAACCATGATCAACATTTGATCAATGTGCACATCCACAGAAAAACAAGCTTTCTAAAATCCTCATGCATCCCTTATGTGCACAACATAAGACTATCAACCTTTGATAGACGAAAGGGCTAAATCTGGACATTTAGAACTCTTCCAAATCTTCAGATTTACATGCATTGGACAAAGGCAAAGACAACTCGACTTAAAGCAGTAGACAAGCTCGTCTCTCATTGTTGGATTCAAAATCCAAAACAATAGAAGGGTTCATTAACCACTTGAGGGACGGTTACTGCTAAGGAGACAACAATTTCTAACAGTTAGAAATGACCACGAAATCCCAGACGTTCCTGGCGGGGTTCCAAGACCCCCTTTTAAAATCATCAACATTTGATGTTCCAGGAAGAAATCTTGACATTTAGAACGCTTCTAAATACCTAGATTTGCACGTACTGGAATAACCAAACTTCTGAAACAGCATTCATGACCAGAACCTCGCTCTGATACCACTGTTGGGTTTTTCTAGAACCATACATCAGATGTAGGCGCAGCGGAAATAAACAGAAATAACCCAAAAATGCTTGGATTGGCCATGAATGTTGAATCAAGAAGTTAATAAAATACTAGGTAAAAATTACCTCAATGGGGTTGGATCAAATCCAACCAAGATGCTCCAAGAGTTGATTCCTGTCGGTGGCAAGAAGAGTTCTCACGTAGAATTGTGTCTACGTCTCTACAGAAGTCCACACGAGCCGGGAGAACGCCAAATCACGTCGCACGCAACTCGGAAGGAAGAACGGCTACACCTTGCACTTCCACGAACTGCTAGGTTCGCTCCAGGAAGAACAATGACGGCGACGATCGCCGGAGAAGGGGTCGGCGGAGGCGAACGAACGACGGAACTCCTTCCGTCTAGGGTTCGGGCGAGAGCGGAACACTTCCGTCGGCCTTTCTCTTCGTAAGTCATTAAGAACCCTAAAGAAGATCTATTTATACTCAAAGCATAAACAGGCTTCTAGAAGAATCGCTATCCGCAGACCACATAGCAGAATTAGGGGTTCTGTTACAATTCGTCGGAATTTCACGGAAGATCATTCGTCGAGATTTCACGGGACAACCCGACGAAACCCGACGAATCCAACCAGACGGCAACAATTGCCTAGTCAAGGCTCTCTGTGATAATTCGTCGAGATTCCACGGAATGACCCGACGAATCCCGACGAATTCCGACGAATCCAGACAGACGACAACACTTTGTCGAGTGAAGGATCTCTGTCACAGTTCGTCGAGTTTCCATGGAATGACCCGACGAATCCCGACGAATCCGACGAATCCAGACAGACGACAACACTTTGTCGAGTGAAGGATCTCTGTCACAGTTCGTCGAGTTTCCACGGAATGACCCGACGAATCCCGACGAATCCGACGAATCCAATCCGTGTAAACCCGACGAATTCCGACGAATCATATCCGACGAATTCAGACAGCAACATTTGCTGGACTTCCCCATTCTTTATGGTGATTGGTAACCTTTACCAACACAGTCAATCTTCCAACTTCTCCACATGCTCTTATGTGCGACCCTGCAGGCTCATATCGCGTTGGCAGTGAGATTACATGTTTGACCACTTCTAGATCACAATGGCAACTCCAACATATCCAACAAGCAATACCTTGGTGTTTATTGTTTGCAGATGATATTGTTTTGGTCGATGAGACGCTCGAGGGTGTAAATGCGAAGCTTAAATCTTGGCGAGTCACTTTAGAAAAGAAGGTTTTTAGGTTGTGCATGACAAAGACAGAGTATATGGAGTTTAAATTTAGTAGTGCAAGAAGGACGGATAACTCCGCCATTAAGTTGAGTGACCATGATATTTCTCGCAGTGAGTGCTTTAAATATCTGGGATTGATAGTTCAAAAAGATGGAGGCGTAGATAAAAATATGATACATAGAATCCAAGCAGGTTGGTTGATGTGGAAAGACACGTCTGGGATCTTATGTGATTGTAAAGTATCATTAAAACTTAAAGACAAGTTTTACTGTACTGCAATTAGACTATCGATGCTCTACGGTTCTGAGTGTTGGGTAGCGAATTGTGTACATGATCAAAAAATTGGAGTTGCGGAGATGAGAATGCTTAGGTGGATGTGTGGACACAGGAGACTGGATAAAATTAGGAATGAATGTATCAGGGATAAGACGGGAGTGGCACCAGTTGTAGAGAAGATGCGAGAAGCTCGATTAAGATGGTTCAAACACGTACAAATGAGACCATTAGAGGCACACTATGTTATTAAAGACGCAGTGCGCACCGAGGCGCAAAGGGGTATATTAGAGCCTAGGCGCTACCAGAACAAACTAATATGAAGACATACAATGTAAAGCACTAAAACTTCCAAAACAAATTAATAAAAATGATACTACAAAGCAGCGAACGTTACCTGACATTCCAATCTGGCATTGAAACAATCTCAGCTCCAGTCCTGCTATTTTCTCAAATGAAAAGCTTTGCTTTGCTATAAGATAAATTCAGAGTATTAATAAATTACTGCACTAGAATAATTCAGAGTAGTAACTAGTAATAACTAACAAATAAATATGTCACTATGTAAGTAAAACAAAAAATTAAGCATGTCACGGAATCGAGAGAGAATCCAGCGGTGAGAGGAGCAGGCACGGGAAAGAAAAGACCGAATGAATCGGCTTCCCGTGAACCCTAAACTTAAAAGTACCCTAAAATTTTAAAACAACACCTTAAACCCAGAAAATCGATAGGTACCCCTTGCATTTCGAGCGAGGCGTGTGCCTAGGCGCGCCTCATTAGCGCCCAAACCACCTCGCCTGCCTTTGACCACCCGAGGCGACGCCTCTTGCGCCTGGTGCCTTAGGCGCGCCTTTAACAGCGTGGGGCACCTGGTAGGCGTTGTGAGAGTTTAGCCACTAGGCATGTTAAACGGGAGAGGTAGACCAAAAAAGACTTGGAAAAGGACCCATATAGCCGACCCCACTATGTTGGTATAAAGGCTTGAGTGTTGTTGTTGTTATTGTGCTTTATGTTGAGCTGACCCCTAATTTCTGTATGTAGAACTGAACCCTAATTTCCTTCTAAGCTTTTTGTTATGCTGTTAGTATCAATCAGATTTGAATTAGCATACTAGGAGGTTCTGTCATCTCCTTTTAAACATAAACAACTTATGTACCATTGATTAAGGGAAGCCTCCTTCTAAATACATTTATGATCAACCATGATACTACTGTTGGAAAGAAGCTGATTCCCTTGATTAGGGGCAGCCTCCTTCCAAATACATGTATGATCAACCACGATGCTGCTGTTGGAAAGATGCTGATGCCAAAGTTGAATGAATTTTTCTGATGACTCATTTATTTTTTATGTCAAAAGTTGGATTTGATGATTATCATATAACTCTTCTCTCTGAAGATTATCCATAATTCCAAAGTTGGATTGCCTATCTAATCAAGTCATGATCACATTACACCACAAATTACTACCATATGCCTGCATGACTCTAATTACCTACCATGGGCTTGATCCATTACCCTTGCTCTGAAGAGTAGACGTTTGTTTGGTTATGTTCGGCGTCTTACTATGGAGCCTGCACAGAATTCCCCAGATTGGTTGCAATAGGAGTCTGAGAACTCTTTGGTCATGTTCCGACTTACGAACTCCATAGTGGAATCTATTGCTTGAAATTATCTATTCTTGGACACTGCCGCAGATATTTGGAAGAGAGCCGAGACCACTTATTCGTGACGAGGGAATGCAACCCAAATTTACCAACTGTGACGGAAGATCTTTCTCCTGAGACAGGGTGATCGTTATCCTTCGGTCTACTTCTTGGAGTTCACTCAGCTGTATCAGGAATATGATCATTTTGACTTACTCACTCTTTTGTCTCCGGAGGATGATGCTCTTGTTCGTGCTCGGGAAGAACACAACATGGTCTTTGAATTTCTCCATGGACGACATCGGGATTTTGATCAGATTAGTGTTCAGATCCTTAGGCGCTTACCTACTCCATCTCTCTCAGGAGTGTGCAACCTCGTCCAATAGGAATTTGACTGACGACAGACTTGTCTACCTGACTCCGTCTCTGAGGGATTTGCCCTAGCTGCTCAGTTTGGTTCTAGTAGTCGGGCTCCTTGTGACTCCAGATTGAAGCCCAGCGACAAAGATCATCTGATTTGGGACTACTGTGGGAAGTCTCGTCACTCACGTGAAACGTGTTTCTGGTTTCATGGCTTTCCTCCACCGTGCAACAGTTCTGCTACGAGAGGTGGTCGCGATTATGGTCGCTCTCAGGGCCGCTCATCTCAGTCTGGGTCTGCCCATCTTTCTGATACCTCTGAGGAGTCCTTGCTCGGTGCTGGCCCCGACACTGCGAGCCTTTCTGTGGTTTTATTTGCTGATGAAATTCAGACGCTCCGTCGTTTGATGCAGGGACAGTCTACTAAGCCGTTTACCTCCTCCTCCTATTCCTATCAGGGATTACCAAGTGCTCATTCTCTGTCCACTTGTCCTCCTACTCATCATTGATTCTGGAGCTACAAATCTTATGACTGGTTCCTCTACAGGTTTTGTCATATCTTCCCTTGTCTGGCCGGGACAAGGTGAGTATTCCAGATGGCTCCTTTTCTCCTATTGCTGGGAAATGATTCATCCCTTGCTCCTCTCTCATCTTTTCTTCTGTTCTTCATGCCCCTAAGTTTACTCGTAACCTTCTCTCAATTAGTCACTTAACTAATTCTATGAACTGTTCTGTGAATTTTTTCCACTTCTTGTGTTTCAGGACCTGAAGACGGGGAAGATCATTGACTCTAGTAGATTGTGTGATGGCCTCTACGTGTTTGACTCCTCTAGCCCTGCTTCTCCACTGCAAGCGCTTCATGTTGATCAACCTTTTGTTTTGGATTCCTGACATTGTCGTCTATGACATCCCTCTGTCCTTTCTATGTAAATTTTATTCCTTACTATATCTTCTTTGTTATTAGACAATTTTCACTGTGATGTATGTGAACTAGGCAAGCTTAGTCGTACTTCTCTTACTCATGTTTCTTCTCCTAGTTGTACACCTTTTGCTATTATTCATAGTGATGTTTAGGGGTCGTGCTCACTTCCTTCAATTTCTTGGTGTTTCTGGTTTGCTACTTTCATTGATTGTTTTTTCCGCACTATCTGAGTATACTTAATGAAAGCTAAAATTAAAGTGTTTTCGTTATTTCAGATTTTCAAAAATTATAGCTACTTAATTCAATACCACCATTAAAAATCCTTCGCGCTGACAACGATCGTGAGTATATTGATTCTCAGTTTGACAAATATCTCCAGAACCTTGGCATTATCCACCAAACTTCCTGTGTACTCACCCAAAATGGTGTAGCAGAACGTAAGAATCGCCGTCTTTTGGAGTTTCCCTGGTTTCTCTTATTTCAAAGGCACCTTCCAAAATACTATTGGGGGGATGTTGTTCTCATAACCGATTACCTCATCAGTTGGATGCCTACGCGGGTTTTTGGGAATAACACGCCTCTCCACACTCTTCAAGTTCCTTCCACTAATCATCATTCTCGTGTCTTTGGATGTGTGTGCTTCATTCACATACATCAGAAAACTAAACTTGACTCACGTGCTCTTAAATGTGTCTTCATCAGGTATTCTCCAACTCACAAGGGTTACAGATGCTTTGATCCTATAACCAAGAGGGTGTTTGTGACCAATGATGTGCCATTTCGTGAATCTGAGAGCTACTATGGGACCTCACTTGAGGGGGGGGGGGGGGTCCTCTCCCGTGTTGGAAGTGAGCTCTTCATCTCTTCTGGAGGAGCACACTCTATTACCCATTTCTCCTTTTTACCAGGCTTCAGATACCTATGTTATTACCACACTTGTTCTTGTTACCCCCATTGACCAGCAGAAGTCCCATATGTTGGAGCCAAAAGTGTCCTCAACATCCATACTCAATTGCGAACTGACAATGACAGGGGAAACCAGGAGCTGCAAGTGACTAACTACTAACCACAAAGAGCTGAGGAGAAGAGTAGGGGAGAGGGATGAGATGGTTGCCACGAACGACTACACCAGATTTCCCGCAACTGCGAATGCCTTAGTTGCAGGTGATTTTATTACTCACAATTAAAGCTATTACAGAGAGATTACAACCAAGTAACAAAAAGTTGAGTCGTCAGAGAGAGATGAGAGCTTGAGACCGTACCAATAGGGAGGACCTCACTTAAGTTCATCGTGTCTTTCTGGGTACTCTGGCCTCCTATTTATATTAATTGGGGCCTGCCCGAACGGGCATATTTTAAAAATATGGCTTGCCCTGGGTACAGGAGAATCAGGCTGGGGTGAGAGAGAAAGAGGGGGTGCAGTTACAACAGACTGTAACCTCCATAACTAACAGGATGGAAAGGAGCATGGGTGGTCTCTGGTAGTGTCTTCCAGAACTGCCTGAACTTCAAGAGGCTCTTTGCTCCATCTGTGGCTGACTAGCTCTGGCTGGGGTCGCAGGGTTCCGGGCAAACATAATTCCCGCACTTTTTTAAGGCCGCACGACTTCAAAAAAGTAGACAGGTATCCGTGGAGACTGCGACTCGGCTTGAATGCTCCGAAAACTATAAATAGCCCAGAACTAGGCTGCTTGAAAGATCATTTTTCTGACGATTTCCTTCATACTTGCTGCAGTGACAAACCTTGACTGTCTGATGGCTGCTTCTCGCAACGCTTCGCTGTCGGAGGCGCTGGCGAAAAGAACTGCCACCCTCATCCCTTCTCAAGCTGGGAGGAAAGGGCACGACGTTCACGTCCAAAGCGCTGATTACTACGGCGATGAATAAATGGAGGAGAGGTCTCCCCAAAGCGATCGCCATTCCTGCGACTCCGGAAGTTCCACTGATGTGAACATAGCAAGTTCGTCGATTTCTCCTCTACTGAAAGTGGTGGTCGCGGACACTCCTTCCGATTCTATTGATAGGATGGTGAACGAGTATTTGGAGAATGAGGAGGGCGAGTTTGTAAAAGGTGCTTCTCACGATCCTACACTCAGTAAGTTGGGTGAACAAGTGATGCCTCCAGAGGCTGATGTACCGGCCGACGCTCCTGGCAAGAAAGAGATCTCCAAGAAGAGGCTCAAAGAACTTGACGCCGTGGGTGAAGAGGGGAGGCTTCCCTCTGAGATTATTCATCTGGGCGTAAAGGAGACCAAGCGAATGCTGCCGGCTGAGGAATTATTGGGCGCTCGGGTTGATGAGGTACCAGCACTGGGCGTGACCACCGCTGAGGACCCTGTGGATGACGCGGTCTGGAAAGACGACTTGCGGGCCATGCAACAATGGGCCGAGGTTACAGAGGAGCCGCAATTGAAGAGAGTGGGCATAGAACGGGCGGATGCTGTGAAGAAGCAGAAAGACGCTGCCGAGAAGAAAGTTGCTGAGGAGAAACATAAGGCAGATGAGGGCGCGCAGATGAACAAGCGTGTAGACTGTGCGGTCACTTTCTTGTCCGCCCACACTGAGATTCCTTCCATCTCGGAGTTGGAGTTCGCCAATTTCTTGACACGACACCCCTTAGACCCTCGCTACACGACGCAGTTACCTGTGGGCGAGGAGAGGTTGAGCACTGTTTATTACGAAGAGGTCACCGTCCCCTTTGACCACTTCGACTCCGGGTGGCGATTTCCAATCTTCCCGAAGTCGTTGAAATCCTCAATTACTTTGGCATAGTGCCTGCCCAGCTGTCGCCGAACGCCGTAGCAGACGTAATTTTATTCATGGCATATTTCAGGTTGGTGCAGATACAGTTCTGCTTGGATGTTTTCCGCAACCTATTTTACATAAGGTCTAAAGCTGGGGGGCAGTTGTACTTTGGCTTTGACAAGATGCGGGTTTCTGGACCTACCAAACAAGGTTCACAACTGGTATGACCGGTTGGCCTTTTTCAAAAGAGACTTTGGTGGTCTCTCCACTTTGCAGGAACCGACGACGCCTTCAAGGTGCCCGCGCGGAGAGGAGTGGTGAAGCGGATAGTGGACTTCCTTAACCGCGCCCCCTTGGACGTGGATTACTTTATCTCGCTAGTGCGGGAAGTTTTGGATATCCCTGCAGAGGATCGTAAGTATGGGCGGTTAACTAAACAAGTAACCACACTTACCGCGATGATTCTGACACATTGGTGGTGGTACTCGAAAAGCTTTAGGGTCCGTTTGGCACAACGGTGGTGGTCATGAATGCGATGGTCATAAACGCTAGTGCGGGAAGCTTTAGGGTCCGTTTGGCACAACGGCGGCGGTCATGAACGCGGTTGTTTTGAACCGTCGTTCGTGAAAGCTTGACGTCACCTAAGGGGCTTCATCCACTTTGATGTTCAAAATTTGTTCTTTTTATTGGTAGCGGTCATAACAATTGTCATGTCAAACACATTTTACAACAATGGCGTTTATGTCCAAACTCACCAGAAAATAATTCGCGCCAAACGAACCCTTAATTACCTATACAATAGAAATTTTATTCTCTTTAACAAATTTGAACTTCGGTACACTAGGAATATGGAAAGTTACTATTTTCCGTGCATAGTCGATCATCGCATTGTGCTTTGACAACCAATCTGATAGTGTAGAAAAGGAACTGAATATTTCTCTAGAGAGGGGTGAATAGAAAATAAAAACTTTACTAATCACACGAAATCACTGTCAAGGTCACCAAAAACAGTAAATGAAATGATAAAAAAATAAAGCTAGCTATAGAGAGAGACACAAGATTTTATGGCGGTTCTCTTAAATTTAGGTACTTCACTCTTCCAAAGTCTTTGTGTGAATCCAAGGCTGATAGGTCGATTCCTTCTGGAAACTTAAGAATCCAACAAAGTTCTTTACATTGGAGACTCAGAACCACACATCATTTTTGTGAGGGAGATTGAAAACCCTTTACAACAAATTGCTGATGGCTTTTCCACAAGACAAAAGAACTTCACTAGTGAAGTTCTCTTACAGTCAGCTGTGTGGATTTAGACTATTGAAGATAGGAGATGATCTTCTAACACCGTTGAGAAAGGGGTGGCTCTATTGGTGTCTTAGAAATAAGAATACACCAGTTTTTGACGACAAAAGAATTATGGAGTCTCTAGTTCTTATAACTTGCTAAACAACTCTTTATAGGCAATCTCAGATATAAAGGAATGTGATGCTCCAGAATAAAAAGTTCTAAAACAAATATACCATTGAAAATTAGCGTACCTGTAACTACGTCTGGGGCATTTCTAGCATTTTCTTGAGTAATTGAATGGACGTGTTGTTGTGCTTGCTGTGTGGCTTCTTTGCTTCTTCTAGGTCTTTACCCTATAGTAATGAATATCCATATCTTCGGTAGCCCGATTTGCACGAGGAGAAGAATCGTGCACCTAGGACCAGAGATTCGACTGTTCAATGTCAGTGCTAGTGTTTAGGCTGATTACCGAGGTCTGCAGCTAAAATGAACGTCATCTGGCGATGATTGTTAGCACGATCGATCAAGGCGAGCGCTGGAAACAAAGTGATAAGAGGTTTAGTGGCTAGAGTTATTCCCAAAACTTTGATTCCATGTGGAAAATGTAATATTCTAACTATTATCAAATGAGTGTACATACATATATATGGACACCCAAGACAAAACAAAACTTGTACATGACGTCGGAGTAATTGCAACATGTACACAATATAATATTACAATCACCTCCAAATACTTGTCATAAGTGAAATCATTTATTCTGTTGCGAAAAAAATAACCCACTTTTGCACCCCAACCCGTGGACCACACATCTTTAGTAAAAATTAAAGAACTACCATGACATAATCAACTTCTGATTTATCTTCTCAATCTTTGCTCTGTTATTTATTAACCATAGTCATCTTTGTAACTTAAACAATCATTGTGACCTTCCATTTTATTTCGTGACAGTCCACTTTCCTAAAACTAATTATCATTTAAAATTTACTACAGAACTCTTAATTTACCACATAAATTGTGCCCCGTTCATCCCTTGGGCTACTCGTGCTATATAAATATGTGTATTTATGTCTACCAAGACTTGCAATTTTTGATGAATGGCAACCATCCAATTCAGAAAACTTTTAGTCTTTCTCCTCATCTGCTGTTATGGTTTCTAAAGTTTGTATGAATTTCTTAGATCTATTTCTCTCTCCCTCATAGCCTCCAGTCACCACCGCATAATTGTCACTGTCACTGTCATTGCCATAGCTCTGTTTGTCATCATCATAGTTATCATCTCTGTTGTCTCCATAGTGGCTGTTGTTATCACTGCCGTTGTTGCCCGCTGTCGCTGCCTGCTCCTGCCACCACTTAGGTTGCTACCTTCCTTGCCGATTTTTTTTGAGGAATTCACTAGATGGTGTTACATAGGCTCTTTGGTAGGAGTGGAAGTTGAGTGGAAATAAATAAAATCGATGGTTGGGTGGTGGTTGGTGGAACGCTAAAGTTTTAGTTGCTAATTGTTGCTAGAATGTTTCCCATAGTCCTTGATGGTGTCAACGTGTCTGTCAGTTTAGGATTTAGAGCACGAAAGGGTTGGATGCGTGTCTGGGTCATTTTCATTATGCTCGTGCTTCATTTCATTAATCCCTTGCAATTGGGGGAAATATAACGTCAAGTTTAGTGACGAGTGCAGTGTGTTCAGTTGTTGTGACTGTGGAGAAAAGAGGCTCTACAATGAGGGGGCCGTGAAATCTACTTGGATGATAAATGCTCGCTCTATGGATGTTGCTGAAAATTGATTGAGGAATCAGATTGATGAAGCTTTTGGAATCTTGATCCTAGAAAGGTATGTCCTCTATGGTGAAAACGGTAATGGTTGATAAGGAAGAACTATCAAATTTGGGTGAAGCTGCGAGACATTGTCACATCGCCTACGTCTGTGATAAACTGATAATGTAGATTGAAGGTGCTTGTGGGTGTGGACTTGACGACACCGTGATGTAAGGTTATGTGGAAGAGACTCGTGCTGGTCCAGAACAGTACTGTAGTGATGGTTTGTTAAGGGGAATCAGTTGGTTGATTGGAGAGGGTTATTGCTGGGATCTTCTGCTTTAGTGTGACGTTGGAGATGATAAGACACTGTGGTTATTCTTCTTGCAATGTGCATGGAGATGCTGGCTCTGCGAGAAAGAGGAGATTGAAGAAGGGTCGACTATGTTGTGTTGCAGAAATGAGGAAATGAAATCTTGCAGTGGCTTCAAGTGTAGAGTTGTTATCGTGCATGAGGAATGAAATAAAGGCCGAGGAATCTGGTTTTGATATCAATTTCTTATGATCTAAAGGTCGTAACTATATAAGGTTACTTGCTCGACTGTTAGAGGGCTTCGAGGGGAGAGTTATCTGTTAGAAATCAAGAGAATAGAAATAGAAGATGTATTTTATTCTTCCACAAAGGGGGGTATTATATAGCAATACAACAAGACACAAAACACCGCTAGCCGGTGTGGGACTAAACACATAGACTTAAATATAATAACTCTCAACACTCCCCCTCAAGCTGAAGGGGAACCCTTCAGCTTGAACACAACATAAAAGAAAAGGTAAATGGTGGTTGGCAACGTGGGACAAAACACCAGCCACCGAGGCCCAACCGTGTGTCACCGGGGATACTTCAACCGGGCAAAGGCCACACGACGTTGGTCCACAAACCGACCATGAGCACACTAGATGCTCCCGGAGCTGAAATCAGGTCAACCAACAAAGGCCAAACCACACCTACCTAACAAAGAAGAAAAGGATGGGGAGACACACAACATACGAAATATGCCTGGAGGCCGTGTGTGACTAAGGAAGGAGTCGGGAAAGAGGCATCCGAGTTGCCGGTATCCCAAACACTCCCCCTCACGTGGAACACTTGCATGAAGGCATAGACTCGCATGGAGACATAGACGAAGAAAATCAGAACAACACAAAACAAACAACTATGGATAACGGTTGCCGGCAAGACCACGATCCGTGATGCAGCGAGCAAAGCACAAGCCAGCTGCGAGCAGAAGGCTCAAGCGGCTGCGAGTAGAGTGCTCAAGCAACAGCGAGCAAAAAAAAAGCTCAAGCAGCGGCGAGTGAGAAGGGAGGAAGAGAAGCGCTCGGCACCCAGAGAGCAGCAGCACAGGAAACCATCGTCCATAGCACACGACTAGAAGACACGACTAAGACAACAACACAACACAAAAAAAATTGCAACGACACTTCAAAAAATGGAGAGGGCACGACATATCAGCAGCTGCACAACAGCGGCACAGGGTGGCGCAGATGTCCAGCAGGAGAGGGGCAGCAGCGGCAGCGGCAAGAAGAGGGCTGGACGTCAGTGGCACAGAGCGGTAGTAGCCGAAGAAGAAGTGCAGCAGTGGAGCTTCGACGGGATCGTCGATCGGCAGAGGAGAAGCTGCGGGAGGAAGCAACGTCGTCGATGAAGATGGAAGCAGCATCGTCGATGAAGATGGAAGCAGCGTCGTCGATGAAGATGGAAGCAACGTCGTCGATGAAGATGTAAGCAGCGTCGTCGACTTCCACTGGAGAAGCAGGCATCGATTTCGACGGGAGAAACTGGCATCGATTTCGTCGTCGATGGAAGCGAGCGCAGACCGGAGAAGACGGCTCGACGGGAGAAGCCAGCGACGGGAAACAACCCCGCTCGCGTCATTGCAATCAAGGAACGATCCCATCTACGGGAGCGAGGGGGTGGAGGAGCCGCATGAGAGCTAGCAGCGGGAGCGGAAAGAAGGGTCGGGGCTAGGTTGCGGGATGAGCGGCAGGGAAAAAAATTATTTTAGGTTTTCAGATCGCAATGCTCTGATACCATGTTAGAAATTAAGAGAATAGAAATAGAAGGTGTATTTTATTCTTCCACAAAGGGGGGTACTATATAGCAATACAACAAGACACAAAACACCGCTAGCCGGTGTGAGACTAAACACATAGACTTAAATATAATAACTCTCAACACTATCAAATCTTTCTATTTAGGATTTGGAAAGAGATGAGAAAGTATGATGCAAGAATATCATTACTTATTGTAGACGCGCGCACACACACACACATATATGTATATATATATTGTATATTTGTATATAGGTGTTTAGACCTGCATCTCAAATGATTTTAGCTATGCCTCATTACTCTTTTACATATGTACTTATTTTCTCATTTGCAGAAGAAGAATTTTTTTACTTTTCCACATGGTATTAGAGCTTGGGAATTAACCCAATCCGTCTCTCCGAGCTTGCTTTCGCACCCCTTGACTACTCCTTAATTCAATATATTTCTTTCTGATAGCTCTTAGGGTCACTAATAGCTCTTGCCCTCGCTACTCACTCACACAACAAATTTACAGGTAACTGTTCTCGCTAGTAAATCTGGACAACATCTCAGCCAGCTCGCAGGCTCTTGGTTCAGCTCTCACTGCTATCCATTGCGTTTACAACTTACTCATAAACGAAGCTCTTACACAAACTTTCAGTCAACAAGATCTCGCACACCTTTCGTACAACAAACTCTCACAAACTCATAACTTACTAGAACAAAGTTCTTGCATAATCTCTCGCACGACAAGATTTCACATAACTCTCACACAACAAGCTCTCGCATAACAAGCTCTCTCGCATGTTCTCGTTCCCACTTCACTCTCGTACAACTCTTCGCCTGATATTCACCAAAGTTGTTTTTCATACATGGAAATAAACTCAACACCTCATGGAAGACAACATAATCAATTCCTTACAATGACTTCAAGGAAAATTTGCATTTCACAAACATTTCTCTCACTAGCGCCGCCAACTACTTGACCTGGTCTAGTTCTAACGAGGAAGTCCTCGAATGTAAGGGCCTGCATCATTACTTTACAGACACACCTCCAACTATCAAAGATGTCGCTTACAACACCTACTTCCCAAATGGAAATAAAGTTATAGTGTGGTTGTTTAACTCTATGGAAGCCCAAAGCTACACATATGATATGCCCCTACAAACTGCTAAGGAAATATGGTCTCAACTTCGTTTTTTGTACTTCTTTGAAGACAACTTGCAGAAACTCTACGACGTCTTTCATCAACTCACATCGGCTGCTCCCATATACAATTTACATGACTTAGGTGCACTCTTCAATGTAAAACTATCTCAAAGGAAGTATACCATCTTCACTATTTTTTACGTATTTAAGTAACAAGAAATGATGCATAAGTATTAATCTCTCAAAAGAAATGTACCCTTGATCTCCTCATCAAAATAGTCCATCTTTGGCGCAAACCTGCCGATGCACTCGTGGACTCCATGCTCATGTTATCCCGACTTGAGTCTTATTTTGATCCACCTTTATCTGATTTAGGACGACACAAGATTATAGTTGGGAAATTTATTTACTTTACAATTATGAGATCAAATATAGCATTTGTAGTAAACACTGTGAGTCAGTATATACACAATCCTTTGACATATCACCTATACACTGCCAATAGGATTGTACGCTACTTAAAAGGAACCCCTGGACAAGGACTTCTCTACAGACCATATGCTATACTGTCGCTCACAACTTTTCTTAATGCTGACCCTTTGTTATCTCAATTGATGATTGAAAATCTATAAGTGGTTATATGATATTCTTGGGAGGAAATCCTATTACCTAGCGAAGCAAGAAACAAATTGGTGTAGCTCGCTCTTCCACACAAGCTGAATATAAGGCAATTGCACATAGCAATCTCTGATTTAATCTGACTTGATTCTCTTCTTACGGAACATGGAATCACCAACACATCTCTGACTACTCTCCAATGTGGTAGCAAGGCTGTAGTTTATATTGCTTAAAATCCAGTATTTCATTTTAGCACTACACATATTGAAGTAATCTCTCACTTTATCATAGACAATGCAAAAGAAAAGAAGATAGTTCTCCAGTATGTGTCATCTAAAACAAATTGTAGACATCCTCACAGAGCCTCTCTCTCGAGAACTCTTCACATACTTTACGTCTAATCTATGCATGATTAATGTCTATTTTCTAGCTTACAGGTGAGTGTAGATTTATATAATAGATATTTACTCAACATCTCCAATATTAGTTTACTTATGCCCTAAGACTCCTATGTATATGACATATTCTCTCTTTTGAAGAACACAAAAATCTTTACTCTTGCACACTTCTTGCCATCTATTCCAAAAGCTCAAGGGCATATAAATATAAGATACTCACTTTTGCACTTTAGTCCACTCAGTCAGACTAATTACCAAAATATCCATTCATATTAAAGATGCAACATTACTCCTAATTAACCCATTCTTAAGGACACCTAATGCTACTTATAATTAACAATACATCAACACGATTCATAATAAAAACACCGTAAGAACTAATGATCCTACTATAGCTGCCATCCTAGGTGAGTCTGTCACCATCACCCAATTCACTTTTCCTCATCTCTTCTCTTTCCCATTGGTCCTCAAGCTAGGGTTAGTCTTCCAGCTTTGATATTATGCTGAACACAACCTGTGTAAGTTTTATTCATAAGAAGGCTCTCTATTTATAATAGAGGAGCGAAACAATGTGACGCAGGACGAATCTATAGGCAGCGGATAAACCGTGACCTAACCCTACATGTTATGCAAATCCGACGATTAAGCCACAGTTTGATAATAATTAAAATATCCCACGCAGATAAATTCATAGCAAGATACAATAATTAATTGGGGCGAACAAGCTTTGGTTTCCCTCCGCGTGGAGGGCCAAAGATAGAGCGCGCGACGAATAATTCCTTCCTGCAGTTAGAGAATAATCCAAGCACAAATAACTATAATAAAATGAACATTCACACAAGCATGTTATAATCCAAACGATATCAATGTTTTACAACCGAATACCAATACAAAACACAACACAAATAATAAGGCTGCTGTAAATAATGAAAATCTGAACGTTTGAGGGCACAAAGAGGGGTTCCGGTGATTGGTGGACCGGATCGGGTAAGGGGAAGGCTGATTGGGTATTGGGAGGGCTGGATCGGGGCGGAGGTTGGCTGAATCCGGGCTGAAATACCCAAATCTGGGCAGATCTAAAGGGGGGAACGAGTTTTGGAGGTGGTTTCACGTAATGAGGGGTGATGTCAGCAAAACGGGGAAGGAGAAGGGGCTGGACCGGGCTGGAATGTCCAGATCTGGACTGGTTCTGAGTGTAGACAGCCAAGGAAGGCTGTTGTGGCTTGCGGGAAGGTTACCTGGGGAGTGGAGGAGTGGCGGCTGTTGTTGGTGGGCTGCTGTTGGCGGCCTGCTGTTGGCAGGGAGGAGGAGGGGCGGCGGGCTGGGGCTAGGGGAGGAGGGTGGCGGCTGACTGGGACAGCAGGGAGGGGGCGGTTTGCAGGGAGGAAATCAGGGAGGAGGGCGGCGGCTGGCTGGGGTTGCAGGGAGGGCGGCGGCTGGCTGCAGGGAGGGCGGCGGCTGGCTGAAAACAGGGGAAAGGCAGGGGAAAGGGAGGAGGTGGCTGGCTGGACAGCGGGATGGAGACGTGGAGAGGGCGGGGAAAACACAAAGATACAAGTAACTTACCCAAGGAGTCGTCACCAAGGGGTTCCACGGAGTCGGCACCGCGGAGGGGATCACCGGAATGAAGGAAGAAGCTCTCCAAATCATTCAGCAATCAAAATTCCAGCAGCCCTAAAGATCTATTTATAAGAAAACAATATTAGGGCTACCGAAATCGACGGCTATGATTGGCCGGCGGTTCCGATGCCATAACTACATGAAATAAAACTCAAAATACATAATGTTATATATGAAATCGACTCGCGACACGAATCCGAACGCATCCACGGAGTCGGATCGTCGATCCGGGCACGCCATATATGGTAAGTCGACAAATCAGCCCCGAAAGGGCCCAAAGCTCGTCCTCGTCTATGCTCCGCATCAATCTCCCCGGCTTGAAAGAATTCATCTCCCGATGAATAGGGGTCAGAATTCTCTCGCCGTATGCCGGGTAGCAACTCGAAGAGGCCGCCAGAGGTCGTCCAAGTGTCGTCGCTGAAAAGTGGCCTCGCCAATCAACACCTCCGGACTGAAAGGCTTCCATCCCCGATGAGTGGAGACGGACGTTCTGAAGTCGAAGCCCGGGGGCGAATCGATCAAGCTCATCTCTCAACACACTAGTAGAAGGATCCAGTGGAATCTGAGGTGCCAAAGGTGAAACCGTTGGGGGCAACATCCCGGGTAAATAAGGGTCAGAGGTGGGCTGAGAACGGGGCAATGAATGTGGTGGCAAGGGCTCGGAGGTAGACTGAGTGGTGGATGGTAAAAACAGTGGTAAAGGCTCGGGAGGGCCGCCAATATGTGGGCCTGAATACTCGTGAGGTGCAAAGTATGGCGTCAGGTCCTCGACATTGAATACAGTATGGGTACCCATGCTCGCGGGAATGTCCAACTCATAAGCATTTGTCCCGATGCGCCTCAGGACTGAGTAGGGACTCATTCGCCTAACGCTCAAGCTTTTAGCAAGCCTCGCACGGAGCCTCACAACGCAGATTCTCACCATCACCTGCTCGCCTTCATGAAGTACCTGCACTTGCCAATGAACATCCGCATGTGATTTACAAAATTTATTATCATTATTGATTCTTCGTCGGGCCGACTTATGACACACATGCAAACGAGAAACAGACAACACAACAGACTTATGTAAATGATGTAAATGAAACATGATCGACACAACATGCTTTCTATGGAAAAATCTAATAATGACATGAAGACCTACTATAGGAGGTGGCCTATCAGGAGGCTCTCTCGGGGGAGTGTAGAAAAACTCATCCCGTGTGAGACGAGTGCTCAGACGATCGAGAGAGACAACTATAATCAAAAACGCGCTTGTAAAGATCCAAGTGTCTCTCAGGGAATGTGACACATCAGGGGGCTCACTAGGAGGTGTGTAAGAAAAGTCATCTCGAATGCGACGACCGCCTAAGTGAAGATCATGCGCATCGACCAGAATACGTGGCTCTATAATGTAGTGAGTGTCCTCGACAACAAAGAACTCATCGGGTGGGTCAGCGGGTGGTGTGCCCCAAAACTCATCACGAGTGTGATGTGTCATAAAGTGGGTCCTCAAAATATGAGTAGACTCTAGTGTGCTCAAGGTAGGCCCTACATACGTCTTATTCCACTCACGACCCATCCTCTGGGGCAAGGCCAGAGATGATAGGGGAGGAGACGTCAATAACTCGAAACTCGTAAACAAGCGCCTCACTTGAATCTCATGTTCACCCGGATGTGGTGGATCATCAGGAGGATCAACTGGGGGCTCGTCATGGAACTCGTCACTAGGTTCAAGGCCCTCCAGATGAGTACCTACAAAAGGGGTAGTGTCCCCGTGAATGGATGACATGGTCACTACAAGATCAATACTAGGCTCTGGGCTCTCGGTTGCGATGTGACCCAGGGACATGATAAGGGGAGAGCGACATAGACCTAGACTCAAGAATGGGTCCGCGGGTGCGGTGTCAAGATGTGAGTCAAGGGTAGGGGTGTTAACCAACCCATGACATGCCAAAGGTGGTGGTGTGGGTGAAGGACACAACGCTACAGACTCAATAGGCCGCTCAGGTTCGCCCTCAGTCGGGGTCACAAAAGACGGGTCAGAAACTAGAGATAAGTCACTCACTGGGCTAAGCACCTCACTGGGGTGAGAGCAATCCGTATCAGGTAGCACTTCTGCCATGTCTGACGGAACAATGGTAGGCAGAGTGGTGTCCTCGGTGTGGGAGGAGCTCGTACTGCGGTGGTCAAAGTGAGGATCCAACCGACCAGCTCTTGCGGATCTCAAAGACTGTTCGTAACGAAGGGCAAGCTGATACGTCTGCTCGAGGGACCTCGAGCTATGATAAACCACCTCAGTACAAATGTCTGATCGAAGGCCAGACCGAAATCTGCAAGAGGTCATGGCTGGGTCCTCTCGGATATCGCTCCTCACAACTAACTCATCAAAGCGATCTCTGTATTCAGCGACGGACATGGATCCTTGCTGAAGGGAAAATAACTGGTCGAGCAAGCCACTCCGATACGACGAAGGCAGATACCTCTGACACAATGTACGCTTCATATCCACCCAACTAGTGACGCGATGTAGACGGTCTCGCTCGCGTGTCCTCTCAATGCTAGCCCAATATGCTCTCGCCTGATCTAAAAGTCTAAGTTTCGCAAACTTGACGCGATGCTCACCGAATACCTCAAAATGGTCAAAATAATACTCCATATCCACGAGCCAATAACGAAGGACTCGGGACTCGATGAGCCGTCAAAAGGAGGGGCAACAGTACGAAACTGACTCTCAAGATCTCTCTCGGAACGACGATCCTCATAATAATCATTCCTAAGGTAACCGAGTCGTGTCGAAGGATCGACACGATCCGCTCGCGTGTACGGATAAGAACGATGACAACCATCATACTGATCGTCTCTAGTGTAGTGGTCACGTGTCGGTGGGTCAACACGATCTCTAAAAGTGGTGTGCTGCGATCGAGAATAATCGTCGTAGTAACGTGAAGATCTCCCTGACGGGGCTCTGTGAGAGCGGGTGCTAGTGGACTCGAGACCTCTGAGGTGAGGGGGGGGGGGGGGCATAATTTTGACACCTAGACATAATAAAAAAAATATCCTATAGACTCTACGACTGCGTATCGAAAAGTGTGCGCAACCTGGCTTTGATACCAATTGACGCAGGACGAATCTATAGGCGGCGGATAAACCGTGACCTAACCCTACATGTTATGCAAATCCGACGATTAAGCCACAGTTAGATAATAATTAAAATATCCCACGCAGATAAATTCATAGCAAGATACAATAATTAATTGGGGCGAACAAGCTTTGGTTTCCCTCCGCGTGGAGGGCCAAAGATAGAGCGCGCGGCGAATAATTCCTTCCTGCAGTTAGAGAATAATCCAAGCACAAATAACTATAATAAAATGAACATTCACACAAGCATGTTATAATCCAAACGATATCAATGTTTTACAACCGAATACCAATACAAAACACAACACAAATAATAGGGCTGCTGTAAATAATGAAAATCTGAACGTTTGAGGGCACAAAGAGGGGTTCCGGTGATTGGTGGACCAGATCAGGTAAGGGGAAGGCTGATTGGGTATTGGGAGGGCTGGATCGGGGCGGAGGTTGGCTGAATCCGGGCTGAAATACCCAAATCTGGGCAGATCTAAAGGGGGGAACGAGTTTTGGAGGTGGTTCCACGTAATGAGGGGTGATGGCAGCAAAACGGGGAAGGAGAAGGGGCTGGACCGGGCTGGAATGTCCAGATCTGGACTGGTTCTGAGTGTAGACAGCCAAGGAAGGCTGTTGTGGCTTGCGGGAAGGTTACCTGGGGAGTGGAGGAGTGGCGGCTGTTGTTGGTGGGCTGCTGTTGGCGGCCTGCTGTTGGCAAGGAGGAGGAGGGGCGGCGGGCTGGGGCTAGGGGAGGAGGGTGGCGGCTGACTGGGACAGCAGGGAGGGGGCGGTTTGCAGGGAGGAAATCAGGGAGGAGGGCGGCGGCTGGCTGGGGTTGCAGGGAGGGCGGCGGCTGGCTGAAAACAGGGGAAAGGGAGGAGGTGGCTGGCTGGACAGCGGGATGGAGACGTGGAGAGGGCGGGGAAAACACAAAGATACAAGTAACTTACCCAAGGAGTCGTCACCAAGGGGTTCCACGGAGTCGGCACCGCGGAGGGGATCACCGGAATGAAGGAAGAAGCTCTCCAAATCATTCAGCAATCAAAATTCCAGCAGCCCTAAAGATCTATTTATAAGAAAACAATATTAGGGCAACCGAAATCGACGGCTATGATTGGCCGGCGGTTCCGATGTCATAACTACATGAAATAAAACTCAAAATACATAATGTTATATATGAAATCGACTCGCGACACGAATCCGAACGCATCCACGGAGTCGGATCGTCGATCCGGGCACGCCATATATGGTAAGTCGCCAAATCAGCCCCGAAAGGGCCCAAAGCTCGTCCTCGTCTATGCTCCGCATCACAATGCCTAGCGTACATTGAAATAATGGTAACATGGTTTTCTAATTTGCAAACACGTAATAAGTCAACTCACATGTATATGATCCGACGGTTAAGATTGTAACGGCCGACTAGGTCCCACAATTTAACATACATTTTGTCCATACATCAAAGACAGATTATTATTATTATTATTATTATTATTATTATTATTATTATTATTATTATTATTTCCATCACTCTTGCAAAAGTCCCGACACATCCCGACTAACTAAAGAACAACTTAATGTTATCGTACTGACATTTTTTATTTTACTAAAGAACAACTTAATGTCATGGTGGGATAAAGGCTTGATTGTTGTTGTTGTACATGCAATTCAAGGGTTAATACCAATTTACATAAATAAACCAAGGCAATAATAACTACATTCATTTAGTCGTAAACTGAAAAGCGGCATAACACTTTATAACAGTATGTAAAAGACTATAACAAGTCATAATGAAAGGTGCTGTTAGAAAACAGAGTATGTAGCATAGGGCAAATGTTGTTTCATAAAGTATTCATAATTTTAGTGCAAATACTATTCATATTATCATTGTTTATTATAACATTTTGTGTCATAAAACACACTACAATATGTTCTATCTTTATTAATTTTCTTTTCTTTTCCTTTAGATGATAGGGTTAAGGGTTGATGACGTTTGTTTTTCATAATATTCCCGACACGTGCGAAAATTTCTAGGCTTTTAGCTGCTTGACAACCCCAGGCATCTGTTATATGACCATATGTATCATAGAGTCCCGAAGGACACTTATCTGTGGTAGGAATTTCACCCCTCCTCCACGGTTAACCCTTAATTTTATCATTTCCATGCATGCAACGGATTAAACATTTTCTTATCGTTTTACTTGTGTTCCTGATTGGTTGTATTCTTTATTAGGTTTCCTTTAGATTTCATTCTTTTATTAGTTCCGCCAACGGTTTAACTATTAAACTGGGCAATAAAGATAACTGTACTGAATCATAAACATTCATCTTTCTGCATAAAAGTATGTCATCCAACATCATAATAGAAGACAATCAAAGCTTTAAAACAACGAGCAAAACATTTTGAATAAAATGCGTAAATCTATCGAGCTGTAATCATTAAAATACTTCATTCTAAAGTTTCCAGACATGAATGATTTGACATGCAATAAAATTTTCTTTTTACCATTTTAAAACATAATGCAATTTAATCCGAAAATTATGAAATAAGCATAGATTAAAGAAACGAGAATCACATTCATTTTTTCTTTTTCTTTATTCCATCTAGGGTTAGTGTTCCTCCCCTCCCGAGATGCCATCTCTAACATAATTAATCTTGGAACAGAACTCGCAAAGCTTGGGAATTCGGACTTTGCAATCAATAAATGCATTTTCATTTCTCGAATCTTATTTCTACATGATTGCATTAATCAAGAGAGGACGACGACACAACCCTAAGAACTTAGGAAATTAGGAAACCTATTAGAATTGATCAATACATTTAATTCCAATATCACCCCTTCGAGTTTAAGTGTAAGACATAATGAAGTTAGCAAAATAGAGGCTAGGATTCCCAAAATCAACTTCCAAAATCAGCAAATATGCTGAATTTTGGACAAGTACATAAACTCCCCAAAGTATTGTGCTTCACCAATGCTCTGGATGCTGAATGAAGGAAGCATGGTTATGTGCACATAAATCAAAATGGATTCTTGGGTCTGCCCTCTCTGATGTCTTTGGCTTTGATTTGAGGGCATGATTCCGCAGCAAACGCGATGGTATAGGGGGCCACTATTTCAGTGGTACTCTGTGAGCAGCCACTTTGTGCATTTATTGTCAAAGGTTAGGTCTTTCTCCTCTGAGAGAAGCCACTTTGTGCATAGTGCCAAAGGTTAGGTCTGTTTCCAATCTTCCCCCGCCCATACCCCCAATGATTGGGGACTATATGGGTTCTGTTGTTGTTGTTGTTGTTGACATAAACTCCCCAAAGCCACAAAAAATCTTCCAAGCCAAAGCCAATATATACGGTCTAATTTACGACATAATATTTGCAATTAGGAGCAGCCATATGGAGCCATAAACCCAAATAACCGAAGGATAGCAACCCAAAAGAACCAGGACAGCAACCCCCATAAAACCAGGGCACCTCCATAAAAATTAGAATAATAGACGTAGGAAACTCAAGGAAGCACCTTGGCTGATTTAAGACAACATTAGGATAAAAATTCCCAATAAAAACCAAACCAACCCTATAAATTCAGGGCAACAGCTCACATAAACAGTCCCCCAAAATATATTTCCAAACCTTCGTATGGTGAGCTCGCCTCCACCACAACCTTAAACAACACGAGAAGTCAAATCTAGAAGCTCACGGTAGTAGCAAACCCTCAGCCCAGCCACATCAGCCAAAGAGAATCAAGGCCAAGGGCTCATAGTAGGAGCGACAGCAGCTCCGACACCATGGAATCAAAGGCGCAAAACCAAAAACTCAAGCAGCAGTCTTCCAAAATTCTAGCTACAACAGCAAAAGCACCCAAGGCCAAGAGAAAGCTTCTGAACCGAAGCTCGGGAAGGGATGGCATGTGAAATGAAGGAGAAAGAAAGGGTGACGTTTTTTAATCAACTACCAACTCCAAGTTCCAATGCATAAAAGCATAGATTCCATAAAACCCCTTAGGATTTAAATTCAAGAGCCAAGATCAAGCCACCTTGCATTCACCAAAGGTTAATAAAGCCATTTCCTCTATTCACTTAAGCCAAGTTAACCAAGATAGTGATTAGATTTATTAAATCATTTAAATTCCATTGGCCAAAACAAAACAACCAACCTGAAATACAAATCAGCCGGCCAAATTAATGAAGAGCTGACCATATGAAATAAGCTTAAATCCAACCCCTAGTTTTTTTAGTAAAGCTCATTTATACCTGCCAACATGAATACAAATCAGCCAGCCAAACAAATGAACGGGCCCGGCCACATGAAAGCCAATTCAAAATCCTATTTCCTTTCTTTAAGTATAGCCCACTTTTAAGCTATGCCCATCTCTTAAAAAGCCCACTCACTTAATACATATCATCCCCAATAATGATAGGCATAAGGAAATGCAGGGGGGGGGGGACCAAGGCTCTAAAACAAGGAAGACAAAGCCGAAGTGCCAAAGAAGTTAATTAAAAAGCACATCAATACATCTAAGCCTCCACGTAAAAGTCCACCTTAAAACATTAACATAATTGCATAACTTATTAAAATTTAACTAGGAAATTAATTACGATCCGATTGAATTCAAGTCCTCTTATGTATTATTGTTTCTTATCCGCGTAAGGGTATTTATGTCTATGCACATTGTTTTTTATCCCTTACTCTCTCTATATATATGAGTATAGGGTTGGTTTTATATAATATATCATTATTCTCTTCAACTTGGTATCAGAGGGACATGGACATGGCTCTGATGGGGTTGAGCATGGACATGGACATGGTTCGCACAAATATTTTTCACCGCTCTCCCCTTCCATCCCTTCGAAAGGCGTTTAGCATGGTTCTTGGCGACGAAGACCGCCGAAGGTCCCTCAGCACTCCTCCTCCAGATCGTTCTGCCTTGACTAGTGTTGGTCGTGGCAGCTCCAACAATACTAGTGGGATTCTGACTTGTGATCACTGTGGTCGCAAGGGACATACTCGGGACGGTTGCTTCAAACTCCATCCTCATCTTATTCCACCTGGATACGATCGTGGTCGTGGTCCTGGTCGTGGTACAGGACGGGGGGGGGGGGGGGGGATACCGCCAGTCTGGGCCTCGTCCTCATGATGCTGCTTACTCAACTGAGGTGCATGACGACCATCAGGGTCAGTTCCCAGGACATTTCACCACGTCGGAATTGGATGCTCTCCACCGTCTTCTGCACTCCCAGTCTGACACTTCACAGAGCGTTACCTCTACTTCCTTTGCTACTGCTGGTATTCCCAGTGCCAATGCCGCTGCCACTCCTCTGTCTGAGTGGATTATTGACTCAGGAGCCACCGATCACATTACAGGATCCTCCTCAGGTTTTTCCTCTTACACCCCCTTGTCAGGTAAGGACAAGGTTATTTCTGCTAATGACACTTTGTCCCCTATTGCAGGGAAAAGAACCATTTCCTGTTCCTCCTCCTTGTCTCTTCCGTCTGTCTTACATATCCCTTCTTTTCCTCGAAATCTTCTGTCTATTAACAATCTTACTCGGTCTCTTAACTACTCGGTAACCTTCTTTCCTGATTCGTGTGTTTTTCAGGAACTAGGTACGAAGCGGACTATTGACAGTGGTAGGAACCGTGGCGGCTTGTACTATCTGGATGCTTCCCGGATGTCTCTGACACTCTCCTCTTCTGCTGCTAGTGCTGCTGATGCTCGACGCTGGCACTTGCGTCTTGGGCATCCCTCTCCTGTTTATCTCTCAAAAATGTTTTCTGCTTTATGACATCTTGTTAAAACCTTAAAATGTGATGTTTGTGATATGTCCAAACATGTTCGACATTCATTGTCACATGTTTCTTCTCCTAGTACTACTCCTTTTGATATTATACATTCCGATGTTTGGGGACCTTCCCCTATTGTTGCCTTAAATAGCTATCGTTGGTTTGTTGCGTTTGTAGATTTTTTTTCTCGCACTGCTTGAGTTTATCTTTAAAAAAAGTGTTTCCTGTTTTTTAAATCTTCCATAAAATGGTACAAACCCATTTCGATGTTACTATTTGTGTTCTTCGTAGTGATAAGGGGGGGGGGGGGTAGGAATACGATGATCGTGGAGCGTTTGGATCGTATCTCACGAGTCATGGAATTATCCACCAAACTACTTGTGTCTACACCTCCACCCAAAATGGCGTGGCTGAATGAAAAAACCCGCATCTCCTTGATGTTGCCCGGTGCCTTCTCCACACCATGCATCTCCCAAAATCATATTGGGGTGATGCTATCCTAACTGCCACTCATCTTATCAATCGACTTCCCTCACGAGTTCTAGATTTTTCTACCCCTCTCACTCGTCTCTCTACGACTTCTGTTGTTCATACTACTCATCTTCCATCCCGCGTGTTCGGGTGTGTTTGTTTCGTTCACGTCCATCAGCCTCAGCGTGACAAGCTTGACCCTCGGGCTCTACGTTGTGTCTTCCTTGGTTATTCTGCCACTACTAAGGGGTATCGGTGCTACCACCCCCCCTTCCAGACGTGTCTTCTGTACCATGGACGTGGCGTTCCGTGAGGAGGAATCTTACTATGTGGATTCGCCCCACTCCGCTCGTCAGGGGGAGAATGAGGTCATCAACTCAGTGCCTCTCCCTATGATTCCTCCTACGCTTACCTTGGTATCTAACTCTCCTCCTGCTTCAACTCCTACACCACCTGGACCTACCTCCCCCACGTCACCTATACCTACGTTGTTTTCCCCGACATACCAACATCTGCCTCTCATCTTTCCTCTCCCTCATATATATCGTCGTCGGCAAACAGGTGAACAGTCCTCCGTGGTTCCATCGCTGCCTGTGCCGTCTTTGGACTCGGATTCTGATGCTGACCTGCATGTTCCCCTTGCTGTGCTAAGAGGTAAGGTTGTGTGTACCGATCACCCTATCTCAAATCATGTAGCTTATGGTCGCGCGGACGAAACCGCCCGGCCGCGGTTACCGCCTGTTTGGCGGGGCCGTGGTCGGGCGGTGGGGCTCCGCCCCGCCACAAGAAACCGCGGGATTTCCGCGGAATTCATCCCCACCGCGGGAACCTCGGTTGCGGTCCCGCGGCGCGGATGAATTCTGCGGAAATTCAACCGCCGCGCCAAACAAGGCCTAGATCAATGGCAAAAAGTTCTTAGAAACAAACTGTCTCCACTCTTCATCGTATGCCTAGAATCTCACTATCATTAAATCCTCTAAAGCAGTCGCTGACTGCCAAACAACTAAAGTTGATGTGTGGAGACAAGCTGTAACATAATAGTTTAATGTTTTACACACAAAATTGTTCTAGAAATTTGAACGTCCAAATAGTGATATGAATAATCTTTACAGTCTTTGCAGTTAAGAGATGTTTATGACTCTGCTGCAAGTTATAAAATTAGAGTTGTATCCTAAGGTTTCAATTAGATATTCATTGAAGAACGCATTGGATAAACATCACACATGGGATGTCTTCCCTCTCCCTTCTAAAAAGAAAGCCATTGGTTCTAGGTGGGTGTTCACTGTTAAGCAAAATCAGGATGACAAAGTTGAGCGGTACAAAGCCCGCCTGGTGGCTCGCGGTTACACTCAGACTCAGGGAGTCGACTATCAGAAGACCTTTGCTCCTGTTGCGAAGATGGACACTGTTCGTGTTATTCTATCTTGTGCGACATGCTTGGGCTGGGATCTACATCAACTGGACGTCAAAAATGCCTTCCTGCATGGTGACCTCGATGAAGAGGTTTACATGACTTTTCCCCCAGGATTTGTGAAGAAGGGGCAAGAAAAACTTGTTTGTCGCCTAAGGAAGTCCCTATACGGGTTGAAGCAGTCCCATAGAGCTTGGTTTGGCAGGTTCCACAAGGTCATGGTCAAGTTTGGATACCAACAGGGACATTCTGATCATACCCTGTTCGTCAGGAAGAATGAGAGGAAGATTGTTGTTCTTATTGTTTATGTGGACGACATCGTGATCACCGGGAATGACTCAGATGAAATCTCAATGCTGAAAATCCTTCTGTCTGCAGAATTTGAAGTAAAGGACCTGGGAAGGCTCCGCTACTTCCTGGGAATTGAGGTGGCTTGCTCTGATCACGATATCTTCATCTCGTAATGCAAATATGTGTTAGACTTGTTAACTGAGATTGGGATGCTTGGGCGTGCTCCCGCTAACACACCTATGGAGGAGAACCATAGGATCGATGAAGATGACGATGGCGATCGCACGGATGCTGCTAGTTACCAGAGATTGGTGGGCAGGCTGTTATACCTTTCACACACTCGTCCTGATATCACATATGCAGTTGGAATCCTGAGCAGGTACATGCATGCCCCCAGAATCAGACATCAGGATGCTGCATATCGTGTCCTTCTTTACTTAAAGAAGGCTCCGGGTCGGGGACTGATGTTTTCAAAAAACAATCACTTAAAGATTGATGTCTTTACCGATGCGGATTGGGCCAGAAGCCGTGATGACAGAAAATCTACAAGTTATTGCACTTTCGTTGGTGGAAATTTAGTCATATGGCGTAGCAAGAAACAAAATGTGGTGGCCAGATCTAGTGCTGAAGCCGAGTATCGGTCATTATCTCAAGGCCTCTGCGAAGGATTATGACTGCGCACCTTATTGAAAGACCTGGACCTTCAGATTGATACCCCTATCTCTCTGCTCTGTGACAACAAGGCCGCCATCTGTATTGCTCATAATCCGATCCAGCATAACAGAACAAAGCATGTCGAGGTTGACCGCCATTTCATCAAAGACCACCTCGAAAAAGGAAATTTAGTAACCCTCTTTGTTCACTCCAGAGACCAGTTGGCCGATGTCTTCACCAAGAGCTTGGCAAGCGATGTCTTTACTGATGATATCTATAGACTTGGAATGACAGACATCTATCGGTTGACTGGAGGGGGAGAGTTGAATTCAAGTCCTTTTATGTATTATTGTTTCTTACCCGCGTAAGGGTATTTATGTCCATGCACATTTTTTTTTATCCCTTACTCTATATATATGAGTATAGGGTTGGTTTTATATAATATATCATTATTCTCTTCAACCGATCCTTCATAAGAAAGCTAAATATGGCACGGTGACTCAATATGAAAGAAATCGACCGCATGAAAGTTCGGAGAAGCTCAAAATAAAATAATTCAACTTGACACATAATTGGTACTTCACCATTGAAGTAGGTAGAGGACCCAATGGTTCCTATTATATATTACAGTTTCTTTTGATGAAATTAGACAGAAGCTTCATGCCATTTGTATTACCATGATTCTTCTCAATGTTTATATACTGTTTTTGACAACGATATGTCGATAAGGAAATCCAGACAGTACTTTCAGAAGTGCTAGGTAATAATTGATTGATTATATTGTGGTCTTTTCAGAATTATTTTTGTAAATGAATTCATTTGTTTTGTATGATCCTTTTGATGTTATTCCTCCATTTTTTTTTACAGTTTGATTTGATGCCAAATCCTGGTACTCTGATAGTTATATACAATCTATGGGAAGATGATCTAGGAAGACTGGAGCTTGATTTTGAGACTAACAGACATGTATGCCCCTGCCTATTTTCAATGTTTCTCTGCAGGCTGCGTTCAAATTAGGATATCTTTCATTTTACTTAAACTTCAATAACATATGCATTGTGCTAGCTTAATATGACTGACTGGATAGATTTAAATTGTTATGATTGATTATGCTTTTTGCATATTATGATGCGATTTGGCATGGTAGGATATTCAAATTAGTGGAGTCAATCGGGATGAGAAAAAGATTCAGATGGCTAATGAATTTCCAAACTCAAAACACTTCTTGACATATCGTCATTCGTTGAGGGTATGTGCCAGTTCTAGTTCTCTTATTTACATGCCCTTTTGAATAAATTGTATAGTTTTTAAAACTGATATGCTATCATGTCACTAATTATTAGTTATTACTTTAAACTATGGACTTGCTGTGTGTTATTTGTAACTGCTATCATTTATTATTCGAGTATTTTGCATGTCGCGTCCTCTGTATATATATAGGGGGGGTATAAGAACAATAATATTGAGTTTTTGCTCATCATTTTTCTCATAACATGGTATCGGAGTATGATTAATTCCACTCACCCTCCGTTATTTCTTGCCGATTCGTCATGCTTCCGTAGCATCGTTCTGCTCCCGTTGAGTTAGTAACTCTATTCCCCTATCTGAGCCGCTCTTTCTCCGCTTTCCTTGCAACGGTTCTCATCTTCTCTGTCCGCTTCTCTTCCAATGCTTTTCATCTTCTCAATCCGCTTCCCTTCAGGTTCTCTGAGTGGAATAGGGAAATTAGATTAATTGTATTCTATTGAGGCCTTACTCTTACATATACTTGAGTAAGGGAAAAACCTAAAAACGGGAAAAAGACCAAACTACCACAATCCGTGATTAATACAATAAAGACGACTTGGAGTGAACTAAATATAAATTACAACTCTCACCCCAAGTATTTGAATATCATCCGTAAACACATCACACCCCAAGCTTTTGGTGAACACATTGGCTAGTTGATCTTTGGAATGAACAAAAAGAGTGACCACCATCTTTTTATCCAAGTGATCTTTGATAAAGTGTCGATCAGCCTCAACATGCTTTGTCCTGTCATGTTGGACTGGGTTATGAGCTATACTAATAACCGCCTTATTGTCACAGAACAAGGAGAAATGGGCTGTCTCAGAGAAACCCAGATCTTGTAACACAGTACGCAACCATAGACCCTCACATAGGCCTTGAGACATAGCATGATATTCTGCCTCATCACTTTATCTAGCCACCAAATTCTGCTTCTTACTACGCCACGTCACAAGGTTTCCACCAATGAAGGAACAGTGTCATGTTGTGGACTTCCTGTCATCACGACATCCAGCCCAATCAGCATCAGTAAAACTTCGATCTTTAAGTTATTGTTTTTGGAGAACAAGAGACCACGATCATGAGCTTTCTTCAAATATGGTAGCACGCGATACACAACTTTCTGATGTCTGATCCTGGGATAATGCATATACCTGCTCAGAATACCGACCACAAACGTAATATCAGGACGTGTGTGGGATAGGTGTATAAGTTTCTCAACCAATCTTTGATAACGTGATACATCAGTGTGATCACCATCTCCCTTAATCTTGTAATTTTCCTCCATATGGGTGTTCGCAGGAACACAACCAAGCATGCCAGTCTCCTTTAGGAGATCCAATATATACTTCCGTTGGGAAATGAACATACCCTGATCAGACCTAGCCACCCCGATACCCAGAAAGTATCGTAATTTTCCCAAGTCTTTCACCTCGAATTCAGCAGATAAGAGGGTCTTAAGATTAGCAATCTTCTTTGTGTCATTTCCGGTAATCACAATGTCATCCACATAGACAATGAGAACTACAACCCTTTGTTCACGTCTCCAAATAAACATGGTATGGTCAAATTGTGCTTGCTTGCACCCAAAATTTAGCATAGCCAGGAGAAATCTCCCGAACCAGACTCCTTTCTTCACAAAACCAGGAGGGAACTTCATGTACACCTCTTCATCAAGCTCACCGTGAAGGAACATATTCACGTCCAGTTGATGGAGGTCCCAATCCAGGCAAGCACACGATAACAACACCCGAATGGACTCCATCTTTGCTACATGAGCAAAGGTCTCCTGCTAATCAACTTCTGAGTCTGAGTGTATCCTTGAGCGACCAGACGTGCTTTGTACCGTTCCACCTTACCATCTTGGTTCTGCTTAACAGAGAAGACCCACCTGGAACCTATAGCTTTCTTTCCAAGAGGAAGAGAAGAAACATCCCATGTGTGATTTTTTGTCCAAGGTAGACATCTCATCTTGCATAGCCTGTGTCCATGCAGGTATCCCCAAAGATTCCTGGTATGTCTTAGGAATAACGACTATGGAAAGAGACGAAACAAAAACCTGATGAATCGGGGTAAGATGATTATAAGACACATGATTAGAAATAGGATGTTGCGTACATGTACCTTTACCTTTCAACAATGCAAGAGGGATATGCAGATCAACATCATCAGAATCTGAGTCTGAAGTTGGCACTGGTAGAGGTGGAACTCTAGTAGCGTATGTACCTGAACGACGGTGGTATACGTGGGGAAAAGGAGATGTCATAGTAGAAGGGCCCGGTACCGGGATAGGGGCTATGGGTACCAGAATGGGAAGCTGTAGGGGAATGGACGGAATGGAAGGGAGAAAAGGAACAAGAGTTACTTCCGTATCACCACTACTCTCCCCCTGACGAAAAGAGTGAGTCGAAAGCAGAAAATAGGATTCCCCATCCCGAAAGGTGACATCCATGGTACAAAACATACGTCGGGAAGGGGGATAACAACGATACCCTTTGGTGGTAGAAGAATAGCCAAGAAGACACAATGTTGAGCCCGAGGGTCAAGTTTGTCGCGATGGGGTTGGTGAACATGCAAAAAACAGACACACCCAAAGACACGAGGTACCAAATGGGAAGTATGAACCACGTTGGTGGTGGAGAGACGAGCTAGAGTAGTAAAGGAAAGGACATGAGAAGGAAGACGGTTGATAAAGTGAGCAACAATGAGTACCGTATCACCCCAATAGGATTTAGGAAGATGCATAGTGACTAGAAGACAGCGAGCAACCTCAAGGAGGTGCCGATTTTTACGTTCGACCACTCCATTTCAGTAGAGGTGTGAACACACATTTTTTGGTGGATGATACCGTGAGTGGTGAGGTAAGAACCAAAGGCACCAGGATCGTCATACCTAGAGCTGTCACGGTTCCGGTTCGGTTCCGGTTCTACTAAAACCGTGAACCGAACCGTTAAGGTAGCGGTTCTTCAAATTAGAAACCAAAACTCTATTTGGTTTGGCCGGTTTCGGTTTCGGTTCCGGTTCCAACATAATTTTTGGAACCGTAGGGCTTACGGTTCCAGTTCCGGTTCAATAAGAACCAAAACCAAATTATTTACTGGCGGTTCTGTCCGGTTCTATGCGGTTCTGGTTCGGTTCCGGTTCGGTCATGTTTTAAGTCTATTAATGTTTGTTTTATTTCAGTCGTAAGTAGTTATTATTATTATTTGGTTTGTGACATGGGGCATGGGGCTAGCGAAAGTTAGGTTTATTTACTAATGACACAATTCCTAGTACAAAAGTCTTGCTAGTGACATAATCACTAGTACAAAAGTCCGAGCCAAAACAACATTTATGCGAGAAAGAAGAATGTACTGTAAAATTCAAGAGCAGATTTTCCTTACAAAAACATAGACATAATGAGTTTATAATTTATGAATAACATCATACGCTTTATATGAGGAGAATTGTTCCAGCATAAGGTGAAAAAATAACCTAATTGCTCAAAATGGCCCTGGTATCCCGAACAAAACAAGATTTCCTACAAATTATATTGTGAGGCCAAATCCTAAAAAGGTATTTAACCACTTAAATAAAGATTAAGAACATGTTTTTCAATTAAAAACTCTAACCTTGCATGAATGATGACAATGGTGATGTGCCAGCATCTCCTAACAATTACCTTTTCCAAAAAAGTTCAACGCCTTCTCTTTTTATTTACTACATATGAAAAATAAATATTAATCGTAACTTTTCAATAATAAAGAGATTATTATTTATTAGTGCTCACAACTTTTCAATAGTAATAAATTACCTCTAAAGTAGATTCATCAAGCTTGTCATCACAACCTTCGTCAATATTGTAAGCATCAAAACGTATATCTTCACAATACAAAAAGTTAGAAAGTAAGTAAATGCAAAATTTTAATATAACAATCTAAGTAAACTTAAATCAATTTATGTACTTTACCATTTGACATTGATGGAACTGAAAATTTTTCCCTTAGCTAATCTTGTAAGCAAATCAGTGCTTGGATGGTATAAGGCTTTAGACACGTACGTTTCTTTTGAATTACTCTAGAGCCTGTGCTAAATGCAGACTCTGAAGCCACGGTTGAAATAGGAATCGCCAAAATATCACTTGCCATTGCAGCTAATATTGGATATTTGTTCTCATTAACTTCCCACCACTTCAGAATATCAAATGTTGCATCATCCGGAGAAAACTAAAAGAATCCAAATGTATAAATACACAGTAAAATAAAATTCTATAAAAAGAAAAAAAGAACTTAAATTAAATACATACCGGTTCTTGTAAATATATATCCAGCTCGGTTTTTGATTCTTCTTCCTTTCTTGTTTCTGCTTTAAACTTTAAGAAAGCATCCATACTTAACTCTTCATTAGAACCCACCAACGAAGTTGTCTCATCGCGAAAATCACTTGCAACACTATGATGTATGGCAGAATTCACCTTTTCCTTATACCAATCAAAAACATTCGAAAGCTCTTCGAACACATCTTTGAAATAAGTTTTACTAGAATCATTATATACTTTAGTATAGCAAAAGGCCACAAAATCCAATTTTCTTCGTGGATCAAGTACAACAGCAATGGCTAACACCATAGAATAATCCTCCCAATATTGTGTAAAATTTTCAAACATAGCCACTTGCATTTTTGAGATAAGTAAAGAATTCCAATTCTTTCTTAAATGCAGTTGAATCATGCAGACTTGAAAAAAATACAAATTAGCTGTTGGAATTTTGGTGGCCGAGAAAATATTGGTTGAATCATCAAATACTTTAAGAAAGTTGCATAATTCCTGAGCTATTGACCAATCATTTTCTGTAGGTGGATGCTTGAAACTCTCAACCAAATTGAATCTATAAAAAACATCTTTATGCTCTAAAGCCCTTTTTAACATATGATATGTGGAATTCCACCTCGTCACACAATCCAGAAGTAGCCCTCGATCACCCAACTTCAATTCAGTAAATACTTTTAGACGTTGTGGAGATGAAAGAACAAATTTAACTGCATCACGAATTCGAACTATATTGTCATCTAGCTCCTTGAGGCCTTCTTTGACGATTAAATTTAAGATGTGTGCAGAACATCTAATATGAAAAAACTTTCCAGCAAGTGGAAGATATAATCGATAACGCCCTTTCAGTGTAGATGCAACAATATTATTTGCTGACACATTATCTAAGACAAGAGCACATAATTTATGTTCAATTCTCCATTCAGCTAAGCACTTCTCAATTGCCAAACTTAATATGATGCCAGTATGACGCTCATCAAGATGTAAAAAGTTGATTATCTTTTTCTGCAGTTTCCAATTTTCATCAATATAGTGTGCAGTGATACTCATATAACACATTGTTTGAATACTAGTCCATGTATCGGTAGTAAGACTAATACGTCCTTTTGATTTAAGAAGTAAATCCTGAAGGATTTTCTTTTCTTTCCTATAAAATTGTAAGATATCCTTCGTCTTTGTTGTTTTGTGATTTAGATTAAAATCTGGTTGAAGATTTTGAATCATGATTCTAAAGGCCGGGTGATCCACAATAGAAAATGGAAGTTCACACATTACTATGCATCGAGTGATATCATCTCGGCTTTGCTCTTGATTAAATTTGATAATTCTCAATTCATTAGAAGACTCATGACTACCTGATAATTGTGATTGTGTCATCTGTTTTCTTTTGTAATGCAAACAGGAGGAATTCAAATGTTTTCTAAGCGTAGAAGTTCCATTGCTTGATGTGTGAACGAAAACTTTTTGACAATGAAGACAAGTTGCCTTTGCATTTACTAAATCTTTACTGAAATCCTTCTCCCATATTTCTGATCCTTTCCTTTTTTTACTAGCAGAAAAATCAGTAATAGTATTCACATTATTGTTGGATGGAGTTGAACCTACAGATGAAATTATAATATGCACACTTAAAATTTTAGAATTGAGGTTTTTATTAAGTAAGAGATTATTACTCAAGATTGATACCTTCACTGGGTGCAAAAGCAGAGACGGTCTCAATGTTCTTCATTTCCCTCATCGGCTCATCGCATCTCCTTCTGGAAAAAAATCAAGCTAAAATTTTAGATCTTAAAAAAGCAATCTCTTTTGAGTTTTAATACAGGATTCACATGAGTTGAAACTAATTCCGCGTGAATCATTAAGAAATTAACAGCACGAATCTTTCTAAACCATCCATCCAACGCTACTATGCTAGTCTATATCCCAAATAAAATAGAACAGTTTGAGAGACCATTTCCTCATTTCATAAATAAGTGCATAAGATTACCCGCGTTTATCCCGTTAACATCCTCCGTCACCACCAAATCGGGAGAAATATCTGAAGCCTCCTGCCCAATTACGGCCTCCAGAATATCCTCCTAAAACGAAGAACAAATTATCAAAATAAAAAAAGATCAATTTCCATTTTCGGGTAAAAAGGATACAGAGAAGAAAAAAACTTAAATATAGCAGGGAAATATCCGAGCTATTCACCACCGTGTCCTATAGCAACCGGAAAATATCAGAATGGCATAGACAGTTCGTCTTTTTTTTATAAGGAGAAATAAGACGTTGGATCTTACGGCATCGTTCCAGAAAACCCAATCGTGAGTTGGGAGCTGAGAGTGAACGGTGAGGACCTTGCTCCAGCTTGGCGGACGGCTGGGATCCACTTACCTGAGCAGAAGTGATCGGCGGTGGAGTTCAAAGAAACCAGCTGGAAGCCTGGAACTCTGCGGCGAGATCAGAAGAAAAACACAACGGAGGGGGGGGGGGGGGGGGGGGGGGGTACCTGGGCGCCAGAGAGCGGGAGAGAAGAGAAAACAACAAAAAGGAAGAACTTTGGTAGTCGGGAGAGAAGGAAAATAGCTGCCCTGCGGACCTTGCCTGGTGTCGTCGAAACAAGAGCCAAGAAGCAGGCCTCATTATGATGTGCATAGTGCAGACAACAGACATGGCAGTAGATGTTACAGCTTACAGGCCTACGTCTGACAAGTTATATTTTTATTAAATAATTTATACCAGGAAACTTAAAATAAAACATTTAAAGTTTTTTTTCTTAGATAAAAATTACTTTTTATTAAATAATTTATACCAAATATCTTGCCGCAGTCTACAAGATCTGCTAGTTATAAAAATAATATTTCAAATAACTTAAATTAAATATTCTTTTTTAGATAAATATAATTTTTTAGATTAAAATAATAATAATAATTAACGGGTTGCGGTTCGGTTCTGTGACGGTTCGGTTCGGATCGGATCTAGAAATTTTGAAACCGCTCGAGACTTGTATGTTGCGGTTCCGGTTCCGGTTCCGGTCCGGATAATAAAATGAAGGAACCACACCCAAACAATTGTTGTTTTCGGTTCCAAAATTCAATCCGGAACCCAAATAATTCACGAACGGTTTGGTCCGGTTCTTTGCGGTTCCGGTTCGGTTCCGGTTCGACTTACGGTTTTCGGTTTTAAGTGACAACTTTAGTCATACCCCCACCCCATTATTACTTCGAAGAACACGAATAGAGGCATCAAATTGGGTTTGCACCATTTTATGAAACGTTTGAAAGCAAGGAAAAACTTCATTATTCTTTTTCAACAGATAAACTCATGTAGTGCGAGAGAAGCAATCAATAAAAGTGAAAAACCATTGAAAATCAGATAAAGATAAAATGGGAGACGGCCCCCAAACATCAGAATGTATAACAACAAAAGAGATGCTACTAGGGGAAGAAAGATGTGAAGAAGTATGTCGCACATGTTTAAACATATCACATACATCACAAACAAATTTTTGAAGAAAAGGTAAAAAAGCAGGAAATAATTTTTGCAGATAAGCAGAGGATGGATGTCCTAGGCGCAGAGATGCTAGCGGCGAACATCATCAGCAGTAACAGTGGAACTGGAAAGAGTCTGAGAGGGAAGATGGATGTCCAGGTAGTACAAGCCGCCATGGTTTCTACCACTGTCAATGGTCCGCTTCGTACCCAGTTCCTGAAACTAGAGTCAGGAAACAAGTTACGGAGCAGTTAAGAGATTTAGTAATATTGCTGATGGAGACTAAATTGCGAGGAAAAAAGGGAACATGAAGAACAAAGGGAAGAGAAATGGATGAAGAACATGGGATGTTGCCTTTTCCTGCAATGGAGGATAATGAGCCGTTTGTGGAAATTACCTTGACCTTACCAGACAAAGTAGTATAAGAGAGAAAATCTAAGGAAGACCCAGTCATGTGGTGTGTAGCGCCGGAATCGAGCACCCATTCAGAAGGTGAGGCGGTGACTGCATAAGCGCTGGGCATGGCAATGGTGGTAAGGGAAGTAGAGCCTCCAGTGACAGGATCAGACTGAGAGTGAAGCAGACGAAGAAAGGCATCCAATTCTTGAGCTGTGAGAGAGGCTAAAGAGGAACACTGAGACTCATCATAGACATCCGTAGTGTATGCAGCATCATGAGAGCAGAAGCCACCGTGTCTATGGCCCCCACGGCCAGGTCCACAACCACGACCTCGACCACGAGGGGAAAGATGCGGATGAAGTTTGAAACATATCTCCCGAGAGTGGCCCCTACGACCACAATAATCACAAGTAGGCACAAAAGATCCAGGAGTGGGGATAAGACCACGACCAACACTAGTCAAGTTGGAGCGATCAGGAGGAGCCATAACACTGAGGGACTTGCGGCGGTCGTCATCACCCATAACCATACTGAATGTCTCCCGAAGAGAGGGAAGAGGAAAACGGTGGAGGATATGTGTCCGCACTATATCAGATTCCATGTTCAAGCCCATCAAGAAGACATGGAGACGAAAGCGAGCCTCCTTTTGCTTTATCTGAACGACGTCATCAGTACAAGTAGGTGAGAAGTGCGCAAAGTTGTCCAACTCTTGATAAAGACGCTCAAACTCTGAGAAGAATGACGAAGCGGTTATCGATCCTTGTCGCAACTCCAAAATGCGGCGAGTGAGCTCATAAACCTGAGTGGAATTACCAATCTGAGAGTACGTTTCGCGAGCACGGGTCCAGATCTCGAATGCGGAGTCTATCAACATATAGCTCTGGTAGACCTTAGGAGACATCGAATGTATGAGCCGGGAGACATCGAATGTAGGAGCCTGGAGACAACTAGAGAGTTGTCAGAATCCCAACGCTTCCAGGAGGAATCGGTCTTGGGGGGCTCCTTAATCGTCCTATCGATATACTCAAACATTTGTTGGCTGCGAATGACATGTTGGGCAGTGCGAGACCATTCAAGATAATTCGTGTCATCCAAGGGAACCGTTGTAATCTTCAAGGAGCCGGAGTGGCCATGAGGCCGCTGAGGGTCGCTCATCTGAGGCTGGATCACACCCGAAGAAGATGTAGAGGAATCGGGATCACCCATATCGGCGAAGAAGAGTGACTAGAGGTCAAGCAGTAGGAGGCAGAAGGTAACCCGCAGGGCAAATGCCATTTGAAAGCAGAACGTAACCATCGACATCATCAAAACGGCAGCTGGCAAACACAACGGAACTACTGTAGGCAGAAACAGAGAGGGTTGCTGACAGTCGGCAGACAACGACAATGGCAGTGAGGGCCTGCTGGCAGTCGGCAAACAACGACAATGTCATCGGAAATGGAGAAGGAAAGGAAATCAAGTAGGGAAAAGAAGAGGAATCTGCGACATCATCGAAGGGCTGTGGCGGCATCATCGAAGGGCGGCGGCGATGACCTTCTCAGCAACCGGTGGCGGTGGGAATACCGCCCGGAGGCCGCATAGAGCGGATCGAGCGGTGGTGTCGAGCGGACCGAGCGGCGGATCGAGTGGCGGATCGAGCGTATGCGGCGAGCGTGGACGAGCGGGAGCGGAAGCACGCGCGGCTTAGGGTTCCTAGCACGGATACCAAGTGGAATAGTGAAATTAGATTAATTGTATTCCATTGAGGCCTTACTCTTACATATACTTAGTAAGGGTAAAACCTAAAAGCGGGAAAAAGACCAAACTACCTCAATCTGGGATTAATACAATAAAGACGACTTTGAGTGAACTAATTATAAATTACAACTCTCCGCACCCCTCTGCCTCTCTTTACTCGCTCGACTACAGAGAGGTCACATTTACAAAAACCGCTCATCTTTTCTTTTTGCCAGAAATTTATATTTCCTAGTAATTTTGCAAATTTTACTAAGAAGATTGAATGTCATGCCCGTGGCCTTGGGAAACATTTTTACACTACTTATTCTTCTAGCTGTAGTAGTGCTAACTGTTTTCATATAATTTATTCTGATGTCTGCGCATTGCTTATCTGTTTTATTAATGACTTTCATTACTTTGTTTCATTTATTTATGATTATTCTCAATTTATGTTATGGAAAAAAAAAGAAATGAGTGATATATTTAAATTATTTCATTACTATGAGAAATTCAGTTTGATGTTAGAATCTAAATTCTTTGGAGCGATAATGGTGGAGAATTCACAAGTGGTGAACTCCAAAGGTTTTTGGTAGAGAATGAGATTGTCTTCCAAACCTCTTATCCAGGAACCCCTTAACAGAATGGGGTGGAGGAAAGGAAGAATTAGCCTATTCTTGGAACTATTATGTTTTTGTTAGCTGTTACCAGTCATGCAAGTTCCGAAAGGATTTTGGGATGAAGGCATTCTCACCGTCATATATATGATCTATCGTATGACATCGGACACCTTGGGGGATGCATCCCTTAAAATAACTTCTCGATGCACCCTTATTCAATCTTCCTAGTTCCTTCTGAAGTGTATGGGTGCATTGCCTTTGTCCATATTGTTAGCCCAATAGAGATAAACTAGGATCTCAAGCTATTAAGTGAGTTTTTGTTGTATATGCTGCTAATCACAGAGGGGACAATTGCTAATGCCCATCATTACACAAGGGAATCATCCCCGAAGATCTCTCTTTCTTTGAACATATTTATTTTTATTCTGAGTAAGGAAAAAATATCAGGTTCTAGGTCAATAAAGAAACTAAGCACAAGTCGAACATGATTCCTCTTCCCACTCTTGTGGATACCCATCATATGAGGTTATCGGTGAGCCGGATGATAAAGAAACATAACCATCTGATATGCAGGTTTATAACGTAAGGTGGAAGCTTCAAGTGTACCATATGAAACATCGAAGTTCTGATCAGACTGTTGATACTCATGATCCAACATCCATTCCCACTCCTCCGAGTCTAGATACTGTGATGATATCTGAAGATATCGTTGATGTGCTCTAGATCTCCAATGTGCATACTTGATACCCGATTAAGAATATATTGGGTATCATTTTGTCTCTCTTTCCTTAAAACTTATATTGCATCTATTTCTTCTGTTCCTTTTCTTAATAAAATTTCAGATGTTAATTCTAATCCTTATTGGAGGAAGGCTATGAAAATGGAAATAAGAGCTTTGCAGATGCATAATATTCGAGAGATTGTGGCAATTCCCAAGAGCTGTCTTACCGTGGGATGCAAGTGGGTTTTTAATAGTTAAATATCTTCAAGACATCACTCTTGAAAGCTATAAAGTGCGCGTTGTGGCCAAGGGTTTCACCCAAATTGATGCCAACGATTTTCAAGAGACATTTGCTCCTATTGTTATCCATATTTTTGTGAGAATTCTTATGACTATAGCCGCTCATAAGCCTTGAAAACAACATCAAATAGATGTTAAGAATACATTTCTGCACGGTGATTTAAAAATGAAATTTACATGAACCTCATTCCTGGAATACAAGTGCCTGAATGACACATTTGTCTTCTCAAGGGAGCTCTAGCCTCGTGCTTGGTTTGAGAATCTCAGTGCCAAATTCATTAGTGTAACATTTATTATGAGTATATATGATCACTCTATTTTTATTCATAGGATGATAAAACATACTATTATTTTGATTTTCTATGTTGATGATATTATTATCACTGAGACTGATGAACATTACATCAATCAAGTGAAATGAGAGTTGACATCTGCTAGAGATTGACGGTTTGAGTTCTCTCCGTTACTTTCTTGGGATCGAGATTGCTAGATTTGTGCAGAATATTATGATCTCTCAACAAAAATATGTTCTAGATTTGCTTATCTGAAGTTGGATATCTGGGTGTTGAACCTCTGGATAGCCTTATTAATCCTAATTATGATATTCATAAAGATGACTACCTTGAACTTTAAAGACAAATAACATTCCAACGCCTTGTTGGGAAATTTATTAAGTTTACTATATCTAGACTTGACATGTCATTTGCCATTGGTGTAATTAGTCTATTTATACATAATCCTAAAGTTCACCATTATGAAGCTGCTCTTAAAATTCTAAATTTTTTGAAGAAAGTTCTAGGAGAAGGTGATATATCAGAATCATGGTCATCTTAATATCCAAAGTTAACTATGATTTTCATTATTGTTGGAGTTAAACCCTCGTGGGATATTTATATACACCTCTTCCTCTAGGTCCCAAATAGAAAGACATTTTGAACATTGAATTAATGTTACTCCCAGTTGAACTGAGTTGCTAGGGAATGAAGAACTCTCACGATATTCGTCTTTCGAATTGATTCAAAGGTCTCCTAGTAATCTATTCCTAATGTCTGAGTATATATTTTAGTTACCAATCTTGCCTTCTATCGATTCATTGTGCTGACAGACTTGAACTTTATGGAGTAGCCCCGCCTGCATCGTATAGATCTTTTGTCTTTTGATTTTGAAACAATATCCCAAGTTTCATTCTTCTTAAGAGCTGTCATCTTCCTCTTTCTTGGCTTGAGCCCAGTTTTTATCCTTTATTGCTTCATGTAGTGATGTTGGGATTGTTATTGAATAGAGATGAGATAAAGCTCTTGTGTAGCATGGAAAGATTCTTTGCAAAGATAAATTTAGAAATAAGATATTTGCACAACTTTGTTTTTCTTTCCTTAAAGTAATATGAAGATCTATCATGATTTGAATCAAAATTATAGAATGAAGTTTCATAGGATTTCGAGTCAATGGAGTTACTTGTCTGCTCAGTATCTGTTAGAGGTTTTGACGATTGGAGTTGTTGAGAGATATGTTTGGGTCATATCCTTCTTTGGTATACCAACACAGGATGATCATATCTTACTATATGATCTCCTCCCTTCAAGTTGGGTGAAGACTCATGGACATTCGAGTAAAATATAAGAAAGGTTTCCACTTCCAATGTGGTCCATAGGAAGTGGAGACTGGGTAAAGAAGTGCTCATGCTCATTGAAAATGACTCCCATGGAGGTTAGCATTCGACAAGCTGATTGATGGAACACTTTTAACCCTTCCTATCTAATTCTTAACCTAAGAAGATATTCTTAGTAGCTCGGGATCAAGTTTGGTATGATGATGGTGGTGAATGTGGACATAACAATTCACCCAAACTCATGGGTTTGTAGACTTTTCATGATCTGTTCCTATCATGTGCAAAAAAAGAGTTGTCCACATGGGAATTTTCACTCGTTCTTAGGTTAGAGTGTGTGGTAGTACAATGTACAGTTAAGATGCCAAAAGTTGTAAATGCACAAGGTAGATTTTGAACCAAGATATTATGGTATAAAAGTACATCTCTCTGTGATCTTTTCAGTTCAAAATATCAATGAATGTTCTTTTATGCATCTCTTCCGCACTCTAATTCATGTGATGAATGCATCTTTAATGCATTTCCATTTTTTGAATTTTTTTTTTCTAAAATCTCACTCTTTCCTCTAATAATTATGAAGTTAAATCATGATGACCATAAGAGGGCCGCTATAAAATCCAATATGAATTGGGCAGATTTAAAGCACTACTACAATCTGCACTTCAGACCACTCGTCTGCAACACTCTAGTTGGTGACCTTGACTCTCTAAAACAAATGGGGTCCGTGGATGTTACATAGAGATATTTAAAAATCCACCGGCCCGCGCTACTTCCATTCCATCAGAACATCAAGTACCTATATTCATTGTAAGCTTGCCTGATAGACTTCGCCTTGATGTCGAAACGCCTTCGGACCTCAGTACCTCCATGAGTCTCGCTCATATATGTGAGAAATATATTCGCATGGACAAAAAATATGACAGCTGCCGTAACGGCGATAGGGGAGACAGTTGGGAGAAACCTCTGACGACCACCTAAGTGGCATTCCGACGACACCCAAGATCAAGGACCACCCACTCTTCAAAAGTTTGACTCCCGAAGAACTAGAAAAATGTCGCCCCAAAGGGCTATATTTTAACCGTGCTGAGCCGTACACGACAAGACACATGTAAACACCTTTTCTTACTAGAGATTGTTGATCCACCGGACGACAACGAGGATGTGAGACCAAAGGGAGACTTATACCTTCCACCAGTCAAGTTTGAGGACAAGCTTGGTCTGCACGACAGAGATGATATTATAGGCTCATGATGGGGCACATCGTACTATCGATTGATACCCTAGGTCAAGTGGTATTCAGTTCTCTGGCTTGCCATCCTTTCCTTCTTCTACCGTTGTAGAACGTAGGTCAAAGAAGTGCCGAGAGGATCTTCTTCAGGACTTCTCTCTTTAGAGGCCGCACACCTGATCCTATTCGGCGAGCCATAATAGTTCGTCGATTGTACATTAATCGTCGATCTTCGAGCGATGGTCGTTGATTGTTGAAAAAGGGTCCAAGAAGAGCTGAGAGAGCCTTCTATGGGATTTTAGCCTTCAGAGGCCACACATCTGATCATGTTCGACATGCCATAATAGTTCGTTGATCGTTGAATGAACCTTAATCAAACACTGACTAGAGCTCGCTTGTTCTTAGAGCGTCTACCTGTTATGATAAATTAGTTTAGGGGCAATATTTTAATCTTCGATGTTTCATATGCTTTTACTGTTGGCTTTTACTGTTGATTCATCAATCGCTTTTCGTTGACCTCTGAACATCTTTCAATTTTATCCTAAATTTTAGTCTTTTTTGCTCTACATTTTCATTTATTGTGATAGTATAATGCTCTTTGCTCTTCGGACATCACTTCCCTCGATGCATGGTCCTCCAAACTAAGCATTGACTATGACATTGGGCCCCAAGCTTTTGAGTTCTTAAGGCAGAAGTTCAAGAATATTATCCAGCTGTTGAAAAACACCGGGCTGTGGAAGACCCTGCTCCCAATGACAAATTCTGTACGAGGAAGTGATTTGTTTTATCAGAAGACTGTCATCTCTAGAAGTTATGTGATTTAGTCCTCTGTTAAAGGACATGATTTAGAAGTACCTGTGAGTTGGAGCTCGACACCCTCGCTTTCCATTCTTTCCTCCTTCCACCGTTGTGAAACATAGGTCCAAGAAGAGCCGATAGGATCTTCTCTGACACTTCCTTCTTTAGAGGCCGCACACCTGATCCTATCCGGCGTGCCATAATAGTTCGTCGATTGTACATTAATCGTCAAACAATGGTTGTCCATCATCAAATGATGGTCGTTGATTGTCGAAAAATAGTCTAGGAAGAGATGATAGCATACTATTCTGGACTTCTGTCTTCAGAGGCCGCACGTCCGATCACATTCGGTGCACCATAATCGTTCGTTGATCGTCAATCGTTGAACGAGCCTTAGTCAAACATCGACCAGAGCTCGCTTGTTCAATGAGCATCTACTTATTATGAGTAAATTAGTTTAGGGCAATATTTTAATCTTCGATGTTTCATATACTTTTACTGTTGATTGTTCAACTGTTTTTTGTCGACCTCTGAAAATGTTTCAATTTTAACCTAAATTTTAATGGGTCCTCCAAGCTCAACATTTACTATGACATAGTGTTCCAAGCTTTTGAGGTCTTAAGGAACAAGTTCAAGAATATTATTCAGCTTTTGAAGAACTCTGGTCTAGAGTAGACCCTGCTCGCAAGGACGAAAATTCCGCAAAAGGAAGTGATTGAGTTTTGTAAGACATCTCTGGAAGTGGTGTGATGATGTCCTTTGTTAAAGGATAGGAGTTACAAGTAACTTTGAGGTGGAGCTCGGCTCTCTCGCTTGCCATCCTTTCCTCCTTCCACCACAGTGAAACGTAAGGTCCAAGTAAAGCTGACAGGATTTTCTCCGGGTCTCCCTTCACATGTCACACACCTGATCCTATTCGACGGGCCATAATAGTTTATCGATTGTACATTAATTGTTGAATGATGGTTGTCGATCATCGAACGATGATCGTTGAACAAGAAGAGCCGAGAGGATCTCCGGGACTTCGATCTTCAGAGGCCACACATCTACTCACTTTCAACATGCCATAATAGTTTGTCGATCGTCGAACGAACCTTAGTCAAACACCGACCAGCGCTCGCTTGTTCTTAGAGCATCTACCTATGATTAGTAAATCTGTTTAGGGGCAATATTTTAATCTATGATGTTTCATATGCTTTTACTGTTGGTTCTTCAACTGCTTTTCGTCGACCCCTGAACATATTTCAATTTTAACCCAAAATTTAAGCTTTTTTGTCTACATTTTCATTTATTGCGGTAGTATAAAACTCTTCCCTTACAGCCCTCCAAGATCACCATGGACTATGACATTGCATTCCGAGCTTTTGAGGTCTTAAGGCAGAACTTCAATAATATTATTCAGCTGTTGTAAAACACTGGACTGGAGAAGACCCTGTTCGCAAGGAAGAAATTTCCACGGGAGGAAGTTACTGAGTTTTATTAGAATACTGACATCTCTGAAAGTGGTGTGATTAATACCTCTGAGAGAGACATATATATATAGATATAGATAAAAAGAAACATATATATATAGATAGATATGAACTTCAATAATATAGATATAGACATATATATATCTATATCTATCGGTTCGGTCAACAGATACATCCAAATCTGCATCTATGTAAACTTCAATTGTTAATTCATCACTTTGTGAGAACAAGATACCCCTTCCTCACGAGGCCTTGAGGTATCATATGATCTGGTAGGCAACATTCAAGTGGCAAGCCTTTGGTAAATGTATGTATTAGATGATATCTCCAACCACATACACGATATTTGGACGAGTATGGAACAAATAAATATGCCTCCCCACCAACCTCTGAAATCCGGTGATGTCCGCAACAACTTCTCCGTTTTCTCTTCCTTATTTGTGGTTGACTTCAATTGGGGTGTCAGCAAGTCTACCCCCACTCATCTCTGATATCTCAAGCAAATTGAAGATATACTTTCTCTGAGAGATGAAGATTTCTTTCCTAGATGTGCAACATCAATACCCAAAAAGTATTTGAGATTTCTTAGGTCTTTCACCTTAAAGTCCCTTGCCAGTTTTTCCTTTAGATTTAGGATCTCATCCATATCATCCCCTATTATAACAATATCGTCCACATAGATGATGACAACGATCAATTAACTTACCCTGACATGAAAGATCTGAAGGGAAGGTGTGCATGTTGAAGAAGCCCTATTGAAACAGTCTCTTACGACCTAGTTTGGAGGTTCCACATGGCTATGACGGCATTTGGTTAAACACACACCTTCCCCTCAGATCTTTCATAAGCAAGACCAGAAGTTAGAGACATATATTTCATCCATTGGATTCCTATGGTGGAAAACATTTTTCACTTCTAACTAACTGGGGTTCCACCCTTTACAGTCCGCACAGGTGAGTAGTACTCTCATGGAATTCATCTTTGCAAAAGTTTCATGATAATCAATCCCAAAACAGTCTTGAATCTAACCTCTAGCCACCAATCTTGCCTTCTATCTTTCAACAATTTCTTAGGACTTCTGAATTATTGAGAAGACTACACCCAACAACAGTATTCCCTTGAGGAAGGCACTCTAGATCCCATGTGCAAATTTTTTTTCAAAGAGCATGCATTTCCTCAAAGCATTGCTTCATGCCACTTATGGTGACCAAGGCCTTCCCGCGAAGAGGTCGAAATAGACATAGAGGACAAGGATGAGACAAATGCTTTATGTGAAGCATATAAAGAATCTTATGTTACAAACTGGGATAGAGGATTCTGGGTAAAAGTACAATTACCTTTAGGATTGAAGATGGCTTCGGTGTCGGTTTTGATATCATGGGTGAAGCCTGTGTGTTTATTCATTTTTTATCTCGTGATATTTGAGGGCAATAGAAGTAGCACTAGGACTAGTGATAGGAGGATGATATGGGGGAGGAATGGGTAAAGGAATAGGAGAGGAAAACTTCCATCGTAGATAAGGACTCCCCTTGAAGTGAGGTCACATAGTTTACCTTTGATTCCCGAAAAGTGACATTCATAGTAACAAAAATCTTCTTGGTCACATGATGAAAGCATTTATAATTTTTTTGCATTGGAGAATACCCAATAATGACACTTCAGTGTTCGGGAGTCATGTTTGGATCTGTGATGCACATGAACGAAGCACAAACACACAAAGATACGGGGGTGAAGTTGAATGAGAGTAACCTAGAGAGTATTAAAGGTTGTTTTATGTCGAAGGGCATATGTGAGCATGCGATAAATTAGGTAGACGATGGTGAGAACATCATCCCCCAGTAAGATTTTGGGTGGTGCATCTTAAGTTGAGACATCTTGCTGCTTTAAAGAGATGGCGATTCTTGCGCTTAACCTCCCCATTCTGGGCTGGACTGTGGACAAAAGAGGTTTGGTGCATAATGCCCAGGTCACTGAGGTATATCGCAAACTGAGAGTCTTTGTACTTACGACTATTATTGCGTAAGATTTTAATAGTAATGTTAAATTGAGTGACTATCATTTTTTGGAAACATTGAAAAGTAGGAAACACTTCATTTTTATTTTTCATCAAATAAACCCAACTAGTACGGTGAAAATTTTCTATGAAGGTGACATCCAAGAATAACTAAAGATAGATGCAACATGGAAAGAACCCCAAACATCAATATGAATAATAACAAAAGGAGCAGTACTAGCCGGGGAAACATGATTAAGTGAAGTACGTCGACATTTGCTAAGTTTACACACATAACAATTAAAGGTTTCAAACAACGAAGTAGACATGGTAGGAAAATTAAGTTTTATGGTAGAGATAGAAGGATGCCCTATGCGCCAACGCCAAGAATTTAGAGTAGATGGCTGATCCACATGAAGAGCTTGCGGAGGTGAAGTGGAGTTGTAGGGGTCAAACACGTAGAGGCCTTCACACCAGAGCCAATCACCGTCTTTTTCTTTAGTCCCTAAAAGACACATGAGATGGGAAAACGTCACAGAGCATTTCATAGAGTTGGTTAGTGACTAACAGAGAGAAGATTACGAGCAAATTTAGGAACATGAAGAACAGAGTTGAGAGTGAGGAATAGAGTATGGATCCCTTTACTGCAATAGAGGAAAATGATCCATCCACAATGTTCATTTTGTCTCTAGCTGACAAAGAAAATAGGACAAGAAACCTGTGACAGAGCTAAGCATGTGGTCAGTGCCTCCGGAGTCAATAATTCACTGAGTAGAAGAGTGGGTGGATGCAAAATGGGCCCTTGGTATTCCCTGGTGTGCATATAAGGAAGATAATGAAGTAGATAGCTCAGCAGATTGGCCATGCATCATGCGTCAGACGACCTATATCTCTTTTGTAGAAAGGGTAGCTGGAAGTCCGGTAGGATCCAAACCAATGCTGAGAATAGTCTCATCCTTGGAATCAGAGAAATAAGCAGACTGAGACGGAGGTAGTCGGCCCTGAGAACGTCCATAGCCACGGCCACCTTGTGGATCAGAACCTCCTCTCTAAGGTGGAAATCCATGTAGCTTAAAGCACGTGTCTAGGGAGTGGAGGGACTTCCCACAGTAATCACAAAGTAGGCGGTCCTTGTCCATAGAAGTTGATTTATTATCACGGGCAATACGACTTCCAGAGTTGTACTGGGAAGCAAAAGCCTATCCCTCTGAGACTGAGTCAGGTATCTAGGTATTCTTCGATCAAAATCTTGTTGCACTAGGCTGTAAACTTTTGGGGGTGGAGAGAGAGCGCCCGAGAATCTGGACACTGTTCTGATCAAAATCACGATGCAGGCCATGAAGGAACTCAAATATTTGGTTGTGTTCTTCCTGAGCTCAAACCAACACTTCATCCTCAGGGGGCACCAGAGTAAGAGAATTGAAGTGATAGTATTCCTGTTATAGTTGAGTAAATTCTTAGTAGACAGATGGAGTGTGATCATCCTGTCGCAGAAGGAATATTCGTCGTCGCAGGTGGAAGATCTGAATTGCATTCCAACTACAAGAATACGTGCCCTTAGCTCCTTTCTAGATATCTGCCGCCGTATCCAAGAAAATGGTTAGGGCCAATGGATTTATGGATGGAGTTGGTAAGCCGCGACATAACCAATGAGTTTTAAGACTTATTGCAGCCAATTTGGTGAAATCGGGCGGGTTCTATGGTGGTGCCTGTTGGAATGTATGAGTTTTATATTAATATATTGGTCTATTATAGTCTTTAGGACTAGTTGGGTTTAGTCCCACATCTTGTATCGGTCTTTGTGAGTCCATGTATTTCCTATATAAAGCCCCTATGAGGATGAATAAAATTACACTTCTATTTCTTTTCTTCTCTTTCAACATGGTATCAGAGCCTGGTTAATAATTTCCTGCTGGTAGAAACCTAAGATCTTCCCGTCGTATGTTGCGACTGTTGGTTTTGATGGCTGCTGCTGCTTTAATGGGCCTTGTTCCGTCGTTCTTCTGCCGCTAATTGACGGAGGTTTCCGTTTCTTCTTCTCTTGCGTGCATCGTCATCAGCATCCATCTTCGTTCTCACGCTGCTCACCGACGATGACTTCCGCTCCTTTCGTCAATTCTTCTCGACGTTCCCATCGCTGCTTCTGATGTTACTTTCGCTGGCCCTTTTCGACGCTCCTGCTGCTTCTCACTGCGACGCTGCTTCCAGCCGAAGGTCTCCCCGGCTTGATTCCCCGGTTTGGAATTAACTCCGGTGGCTCGTATGATGTTTTGTCCCACATAGCCTAGCTCCTTTGCCGTTATTTGATGTGTCCAAGATGAAGGGTCCCCCTTCAGCTTGAGGGGGAGTGTTGGAATGTATGAGTTTTATATTAATATATCGGTCTATTATAGTCTTTAGGACTAGTTGGGTTTAGTCCCACATCTTGTATCAGTCTTTGTGAGTCCATGTATTTCCTATATAAAGCCCCTATGAGGATGAATAAAATTACGCTTCTATTTCTTTTCTTCTCTTCCAACAGTGCCACTTACATATCCAAACATGCGCCCACTTTTCATGGAGCTAGCCCGTGGAATTTAGTTAGAGCCATCCTATCAAATAGTGGTAATTTGAGGAGTGTTGTGATCATGGCTAGCACAGATGGATACCACAAAAGTCATGGGATAAGAAGAGGCCCCTCTTCCAGATGAGATAACTGGAGAGTCAGCTCCCCGACATGGAAATCTAAGAATATAAATCAATTGATCATATAAAAAAGTTTAAAGAGCCGAAACATTAGGGTTTTTTCATAGAAAGAGGAAAAACTGAGATCCGACATGACAATGGATAAATGCAAAATCACAATAGGTCATAGGAAAGAAGAGGAAGAATCATCTCTTTAAGAATGGATGGAATCAGACGTCGGAGAGGGTGCCACAATTTCATCTAGGGTCCGGCCCTCATATGTTCAGATCGGCACAAAGACGCTCTTTGCGCCTATGGGAACAAGAGACAGAAGCAAAGCTGCAACTAGGAGGTCAGTGGCCTAGTGATTCGTAGGATGGGAGACTGGCGAGAATCGGCGTTAGAGACGAGGTGCGAATCTCCATGCGGATGACAGGACCGGTGGAAGCTGGAAGCGGGATTGGGACTTTACGGTGTGCGTGAAAGGAAATTAGGGCTATAATACCATCTTGAAATTATGATTCAATAATAATTAAAGGGCAACACTCATATATATATATATATATTGGAGTGGGAGATTACGAGAATAAATGGTAAAAGTGTAAAAATGAAAATACATATAATAACACCCAATTCTTGCAATAAATTACTATTTTAAATCATTATTTTACTTGTAATGTTTTACTTAGTCCATGAAAAAATAGCTTAATCTTTTTAGAGAGTTTAATTTAAGGGCACAAGCTATCTATCTATGCTTTTTATGAACGGTTACACATGACTTGAAAGGTAATGAGACTTTATAATATTCTAATTAACGGATAAATACATGGTAAACATTAAGATCGCATACAACAAAATTAATTGACCAAGTACTAATAACCAACTTCTTCGTAATCACTTGTGAATAAACTCCACTTGGTTAACTCAGATTTGAGTTTGGTGAATTTGGTGTTTACCCAAGTTTACAAACTTCAAGTGTCGGATGAGGTCACATAAAAAACATTGTAGAAATTAGTCATGTTGTATTTCCTGCTTATTTTATTTGAGTAGTTCTTTGTATGTTGTATTCTATCACTCCTATATATAGCAGAGTGATGCTTGTCTAATGCATTATTCGACCTTTATTCTACTTTCAACATGGTATCAGAGGCCGTGAAACCCTAATCTAGCGTGTCCGTCTTCCACCGCCCGCTCGCCCGTCTCGTCCATCGAAGCTGCTCGACCGAGCGCTTCCAGCGGTCGATCAGTCGCCTCTCTCCAGTTCGCCAGCCTCCGTCTCCCGCAACATTTCCGCAGTCGAGCGCTTCCGTCTCCCGCAGCAGTTCCGCAGTCAAGCGCGTCCGTCTCCGCTCGCCCAACCCCGCGTATTCTGCCTTCTCCCGTTTTCGTCGCCTGGACGCCAGCCCTATGCAACCTTAGGTTCTCTTCCTGGCGTCAGTACCTTTTCTCTTGAGGGGATGAACCCTTCTTTGCTCCCCTCCATGTGCTCTTGGCTCGGTTCCGTCGCCGGAATCGTTTTGGTTTCTTTCTTCCTATGAGAGGCTATTAGGGCTGAGTCCCCCTTGCCTTGTTCACTCCTCCCCGTGGTTTCTATCCTCGGGTTGCTATGGAAGGGAGTGTGCAATTTCCAAATGTGTCCTCCGGTTCCTCCCTGATGTCGGCTTTGGGATCAGGCCGCGCTATCCATGACCATGGGACTCCTCAAATTACTACCATGAAACTTGATGACGCCAATTATCTTCCGTGGGCTCGTTCCATCACTCTTGCCCTGAAAAGCCGTCGTATGTTTGGGTATGTTGCCGACACTACCAAGGCCCCCGCTCAGACTTCTACTGAGTGTCCTCACAGCTGCGCATTTTATTAATCGCATGCCTATTCGTATCCTTCACCACAGAACCCCGCTGAAAACTCTCAATATTACTCCTAGTGAGATTCCTCCTCTTGTCTTTGGGCGTGTGTTTTGTCCACGTGCACCACACCTCCATGCTTGATGCCTGTGCGCTTCGGTGTGTCTTCATTGGCTATTCTCCTACCCAAAAGGGTATAAGTGTTTTCATCCTGTGACATGAAAGATTTTTGTCTCCATGGATGTCACTTTCCATGAATCAGAGTCTTATTATGGGAGCTCACTTCAGGGGAAGTCTTGTACCACAGAAGTGAGCTCTCCCTCATTCCTCTACCTATTTCTCCTACATATCAACCTGTTTTTCCTCCTACTGTTCTGCCTATGGCATTGCCCCCTCGTCCTACTCCTCTGCAGGTTTATACTCGTCGACAAAGGGGTACAAACATTCAGGTCTCGCACACCATACCAGAGCCAATGCCTGATCCTTCTACTGGTCTCCAAGGTAACCTTGCTTCTACTCGACATCCCTTATCTCATTATGTGAATTATGACTTATTGTCATCCTTGCATAAAGCTTTTGTTACTTCTCTTTCCTCCATATCCATTCCCTTCTCGTGGCAGGAAGTTCTGGGGCACCAAAAGTGGAAAGAAGCTATGCTGGAAGAGATGATGTCTCTTGAGAAGAATTGCACGTGGGACCTTGTTTACCTTCCCCAAGGCAAGACCGTTGTTGGATGTAAGTGGATTTTTTCAGTACAACAAAACTCTCAAGGTCTGGTGGATCGTTACAAAGCTAGGTTGGTTGCCAGAGGATACACCCAGACATCTGAGATTGACTATCAGGAAACCTTTGCTCCCGTAGCAAAGATGAATTCCATCAGAATTTTTCTCTCCTGTGTTGCCTGCAAAGGGTGGAGTATCAGCCAGTTAGACGCGAAGAATGCCTCCCTCCATGGGGATTTGGAAGATGAAGTATATATGTCTCTACCTCCAGGTCTTGACTCTGAGGGATCTGAGGGAAAGGTATGCAGGCTGAAGAAAGCTCTATACGGCCTAAAACAATCACCGAGGGATTGGTTTGGAAGGTTCCAAAGAGCCATGATGATATTTGGGTATACTCAGAGCAATGCCGATCATACCCTATTTGTAAAACATAGACATGGAAAATTGACTGCTTTAATTGTCTATGTGAATGACATTGTCATAATTGGGGATGACATGGAGGAGATCCAAATTTTGAAGACAAGATTGTCTAGGGAATTCGAGGTAAAGGACCTCGGGAATCTCAAGTACTTCCTTGGCATTGAAGTTGCAAGATCCAAGCACGGTATCTTTATCTCTCAGAGGAAGTACATCCTTGACCTGCTGGAGACAACGGGGATGAGTGGGTGTAGACCTGCAGACACCCCTGTTGAAGCCAACCATTGGTTGGGGAGGGATGGTGGAGAAGTTGTTGCTGATATCAATGGTTTTCAACGGCTTGTAGGGAGGCTCATCTACCTATGTCATACTCGCCCAGATATCTCTTATGCTGTTGGAGTCATCAGCCAATATATGCATTCTCCCAAATCTCACCACTTGGATGCTGCCCACCAGATTCTTCGACATCTCAAAACCTCTCATGGGCGTGGCATCTTGTATACTCCCAACAAAAAAATTAACCATTGAAATATTCACAGATGCTGACTAGACGGGATCTGTTGATGACCGTAGATCTACTTCCGAATATTGTACTATGGTTGGGGAAAATCTGGTAACCTGGAGAAGTAAAAAACAACAAGTTGTTGCCAGGTCCAGTACAGAAGCTGAGTTTAGATCTATGACCCATGGAATATGTGAAGGAATGTGGATTCAATCCCTTATGTTTGAACTTGGGATTCAAAGCAATGGTCTCATCCGGCTGTATTGTGATAACAAGGCGGCCATTGACATCGCGCACAATCCTGTTCAGCATGACCGCACTAAACATGTTGAAGTCGATCGACATTTCATCAAGGAGAACATCGAGGGGAGTTGTGAGCACTCCATTCGTCCCCTCTGATCAACAGTTGACAGATGTTCTTACTAAGAGGTTGCATCATAGAGCATTTGGAAACATTATGACCAAGTTGGGTTTGACAGACATTACAAACCCAACTTGAGGGGGAGTGTTGTATTTTCTGCTTATTTTATTTGAGTGGTTCTTTGTACGTTGTATTCTATCACTCCTATATATAGCGGAGTGATGCTGGTCTAATGTATTATTCGACTTCTATTCTACTTTCAACAAGTCATAATGCAAAAGATCATACCAAATCAGAAAATTTGAGTTTTATCCATCTCCTTGTGGTCAGGGAGGATCATTCTCTACGAACGTGATGTGGAAATAATAATCAAGAACAAACTTCAACCAGCAGCTCTATTTTTGACGAGAATCCATTCTAAATTCCTATCCGTTATCAACAACAACACTCAAGCCTTTATCCCACCATAGTGGGGTCGGCTATATGGATCCTCTGTCTCCATTGCGCCCTATCTTTAATCATAGCTTCATTAATGCCTAAGTACATCATATCTTTCCTTATAGTTTCATTCCAAGTCTTTTTTGGTCTACCCCTCCCCCGTTTAACATGTCTAGTGACTAAACTCTCACAACGCCTAACAGGTGCCTCTAATGGTCTCCTATGTACATATCCGAACCATCTTAAATGAGCTTCTCGCATCTTCTCTACAATTGGCGCCACTCCTCTCTTATCCCTGATACATTCGTTCCTAATTTTATCCAGTCTCGTGTGACCACACATCCACCTAAGCATTCTCATCTCCGCAATTCCCATTTTTTGCTCATGTACACCATTCACTGCCCAACACTCAGAACCGTAGAGCATTGCTGGCCTAATTGCAGTATCCTATCTGTTATCAAAATTCTGAAAAAAAAGTATTCCATTTTTTCAGTTACACCTATGATCTGTTTCCAATCTTCCCCCGCCCATACCCCCAATGATTGGGGACTATATGGGTTCTGTTGTTGTTGTTGTACCTATGATCATTAAATATATATGTAAATTTTAGACATGTGCTTATCATCTTAATCAGAATCCGTCGAGATACAAATTTACTTATCCAGATATTTATCATTTAAAATAATATATGTTATAAACAAATTAAAAGTTGGCTGTAAAATTCTGATAGCAATATCTATGAACAACTGATTTGAGCATTATCACTCAAAACAATTTTATCATTCTCATGGAACACGTACGGGATTGTAATTCGATGTATATATTGCTCTTAAAATGACTTGTTTGACAATTTTGAAGCGCTTCCCAGTTATTTATATTCTTTTCTATTTCATGTTCTTTTATATTAGTCACTCTGGCTTAGAATTTCCTTATACAAATCTTATACTTCAGAGTACAATTTTGTAAATTTTAAAGTATTTTTCCTAATTTTTGATAGTCTTCTTTTAATGTGTAGAGTTATGCCTCAATTCTTTACCTCAGGCTACCAAATGCTTTTAGAATGATTCTGCGGGGCAAGGAGATTGAGCACCACAACATTGTGAATGATATGATGCTAAAGCAAGAGGTCATTTACCGGCCAAATCCTGGCACTGATGTGTTTCCTAAGGATCCAAATGTGAGGCCTTCATGTTTGTCTGCTTTGCTTATACTGAAACAACATTTAATACTGATGTCTATATAATTTGTTTTCTTTTTGTTCAATTGCCTTAGCTTGTTGCTGTTGTGACGATTGGCTTTGTAAAAGATGCAAAACATCACATTGATGTTCAAGGTTTTAATGTCTACCACAAAAACAGGTTGATAAAGGTATAAAGGATTCCTTTCCCCTCGCCATCTCCCCACACCGTTGCAGTCACAAGCAGCATGTATTATGTATGAATAGTACTCTTTTTTTAAAAGTTGTTTCTTACTTGTCAAGCAACAATTAGCCATTCAAAATTTTGATCACTTTAATCTTTTATGAATGCTTGAGAAGAACTTCCGCCATTATTAGCTTTTTCTTCTTTATTATTATTCGAATCTACATATTTAATTTAGCTATTGAAAATAAAGTACTTAGTTGAAACACCCTTCCTTTGTTTCAGAATAGTAGGATTATAATCATTATTCATCTATGTTTTAAAGCTAAGAAAACATATACTAATGGTAACATTGACATGAGAAATATATAATGCAACTAACAAATAATGGGGCATAAATTATCCCATGACAGAGTATGGGGCATAAATCATAATCATTCTTTGTACAAAGAATGCAACTAACTCTTAATCTTGCTAGAATGCATCGATGCACACTTGCTTTTCTCTTTCTTTTACTTTCATGTCTTCAGCTATTTATGAGTACGATGTTAAATAAAAATCACAAACATGCCTTTTATAGAATAAAGATAAGAATGGGGCATAAATTATTTTCAGTAGTAAAACATATCCATGAAGTACGACTGCACGTCATTATCCTTTTTAATATTTACCTTCAACTTTTATTTTTCAAAAGAAACATCAGTTATGACTCTTATCTTGGTTGTCTTTTATTTCTGAGAAGCCTTTTTGGAGAGTATGGAATGCTGCTGGAAGTGATGGGCGTGGTGTAATAGGTGCTTAACTTAGAACCTTATTTCTTTTCTTTTCTTTTGCTCTCGTATTCTGGGACAAATGTCTGAAATATTGATAATCTGCAGGTGTTTTGGAGGCCAATTTTGTAGAGCCAGCTCATGATAAACAGGGCTTTGAGCGTACTACTGTTCTTTCAAGACTTGAAACACGATTAATTCAGATGCAGAAGACTTACTGGTGTGTCCTCATATATGCTTCATGTGTATGCTAGTTACCATACTTTGTCTTCAGTTGATATAAATTTAAACTTCATATTCAGGTCAAAGAACTGTCATAAAGTTGGCTATGCTCCAAGAAGCAATATAAAATATATTGAATCTAAAGATGATGGTACAAAGACCTTTTACTTTATCCTGCAAATATGGAAACAATAAATGTATACTTCATTTTTCTCTCCATGAATAGATTTCTTTCTCTTGCCTGTAATTGATATTTTTATTATGCCATAGATAGCTCTCCTGAAGTTGGTCAGCTGCAGCTGTCCCAGCATCCCAAGAGAAGTGTTTTGGCCAATAAAGCATCAAAAGGTTCAAGTGTAAGCAAGAAGGGAAAAGACGATTCATCCACTGAATCAACTAGAGTAGGAACAAGAGTATTTTCGAAGCAAAATGTAATCAAGGGCTATGATAAGCACCGGAACAGTAAAGGATCTCATTTAAGACCCCATGAATCACTTTATGAACGAGATGAGACTGATTCTGAAAGTGATTCTAAGAATAAAAACTTTTGTTTTAACGGAAATAACTCAGTTTCATCAGTTTCAAATACATTCCCTACAAGAAAGTTCTCTAATAAAGCGAGTAGTAGTTCAGAATTATTGACTGTATCTCCATGTTCCTTGAAGTCTAGTGTTGGAGGAACTGTCGGCATTGCTACCAGATCACAAGCAAAGGTGATTTGGTTTTTAAATAAGTTTATCTATATTTTTGAAGTTATTATTTTCCAGGATCTTAACAAGCTATTGAAAATTAGGAAGCCAACTTTAAAGAAGCATTTTTTTCCTTTTAAAACTAATTATATAAATTTTATTACTCCTTACATCATATTTAAGATTTATTAAGTCATGACCTTTCAACCTTTGTACTGTCAATATTTTTAGTAGTTGAAATTCACTGTACTGTTATTATATCAATTGTTTGACTTCAATGGCCAGATAGATATTAAATTCTTGAATACTGTATGTATGAACTGATATGCCTGTATTACCTTAAGAACATCCAAGCCATTATTAAGCAATAATCATCAAATCAGAAGAAGTCAAATATACAGTTAATCACTCAGCATAAAGCCGTCGCTAGAAAAGGGCAATCACAAAGTCAGCGTTTAAATAGCTATCAAGCGATCACCCGCTAATGCATGATCAATAACCAGATAACCATTCATAGCCGTGAAGCGGGACATATCACTAACGAAGAAGCAATTCTCCGAAGATTTGGAAAACAATTATTAAGATGCAGATCATTCTTGCTATCATTACCCTGCCATATTGTTATACCATTATAACATTTTTGAACACTATTCTAAAAACATCTCCCAAAGAGAAAACCAAGCTGATAAAATGCTTAGTGGACAATGTGGATGTGTTCGCATGGTCAACATTAGAGATGCTGGTGTTGACTTCAGCATTGCTTGCCATTTCCTTAATATCGACCTCAACATCCTAATGCTTGCCATTGCCTTAATATTGACCTCAACATCCTCCATGTAATGCAAAAGAAGAGGAAGACAACTATGGAACTCGTTAAACCAATCATAGAGGAAGTCGGTAAGATGGTAGACGCAGGTTTTGACTTAAGGAGGCTCAATTGGATCATTAACATTACGATTGTAGAAGAAAACTAACAAGTGATATGCGTAGTGATTTTTCTAGGTTAGACCTAAGAATTTAGGGTTATGTGCACATAAATCAAAATGGATTCTTGAGTCTGCCCTCTCTGATGTCTTTGGCTTTGATTTGAGGGCATGATTCCGCAGCAAACGTGACCGTATAGGGGGCCACTATTTCAGTGGTAATCTGTGAGCAGCCACTTTGTGCATCTATTGTCAAAGGTTCGGTCTTTCTCCTCTGAGAGAAGCCACTTTGGGCATAGGGCCAAAGGTTAGGTCTGTTTCCAATCTTCCCCCGCCCATAACCCCAATGATTGGGGACTATATGGGTTCTGTTGTTGTTGTAGACCTAAGAATTTGTTATCTGTAGCCTATAATCATCAGTCTTGTAGATTCCACAATGTAGTATCCCTTATTAAGCTTTCTTGATGTATTCTCAGGGAATCATCAAATTCGTATATCTGCCTGATCTGGTGAAATCATGTTCACAACAGACGAAGGATTCTTCTACTTAAGGTTATTCCATTTGATTTAAAAAGTGACCGGGTAGTGTACTTGCAAATGATGGATTTCATCTTTAAAGAGTAAAGAAAATGTGAAACCATGAAGTTTACATAAGTGATGTGCTAATCATAAGTAAAGCATTCAAAAAACACTGAAAGGACCTGGTAGAAATGTTTGTGATGCTACAAAAATATGACATTACACTAAGTTTGTTGAAATGCGTACAACGAGTAGACAGAATCTTGACATCTTTTCATCTCGAATGGAATTTTGGGCCAAATCAGATAATGTCTTCCTTTATTTGCTACCCCAACTAATATCTATGAAATCGAAAGACAGATGGATAGCATCTCTCAACCTCTTCTGCTCAAGATCCGAGGAAAAATACCTTTTTTAGAGTTTTAACTGCCCGATTTTTAAAGTGGAGAAGAATGCAATTGGGCTTTAATGAATCTGAATATATAGCTAACCAATTCGACATTAATATAAAGGATGGGCAAGAAGTAACAAGCTTTGTTCTAGTAACAAAGGAAATAAAGAAAAGAAACGTTGGTGTTTACCCGAAATCCTGCGTGTAGGATCAAGCGCAACCAACTATCCCAAAAGCCCGGACTGATGGGAAAGACACTACTTTTTCTTTAAGGAAGTAGGAAAGGCGTCATGGGTCAAGTGAAGGAACGCTGGACCCAACAATCCCCCCTCCCAGCGTCCAGCACGACCCGCAAGCTCAGAGGTGCTCCACATGGCTCAGAGATGGCGCACCACATGGCTTAGAGGTGTCTTTTCACATGGCCGCGGTCGCCTGACCCGCCGGGACGCACACAAGTAGAGAGATTTCAGGATTTAATCAGCGCCCCCCCCCCCCCCCCCCCCCCGGCCTCGAACCCGCAACCTCCTCTGATACCACTTGTAGGATCAAGCGCAACCAACTATCCCAAAAGCCCGGACTGATGGGAAAGGCACTACTTTTTTTTTAAGGAAGTAGGAAAGGCGCTACGGGTCAAGTGAAGGAACGCTGGACTCAACACTGCGACCTCAAAAGATCCTTAGTCCCCTTTGCAGTTTGCACGTACAGAATCCTGCGTCCGCCCTAGCCGCCAATTCCCCAGCAAGTTGCCCCTCGGGAAGCCAACGAACAACCCTTTAGAGATTGCCTGCTCGCGCGATCAGTATAGTTAGTATCTCTTGTGCTATTTGTACACAATGTAACCCTTCATCCCTGCCCGGCTCTCCTGTATCCTGTGCTGCCCGTAATTTTAAAGCTTGCCTGTTCGGGCAGGTCCCCGTCAGTATAAATAAGAGGGTAATAATGCTCATAGAAGAAAGCTGAGTGAGATCCGAGACCAGATTTCTCTCTACTGCAGACTCGTTTTTCTTGTTTTTCTAGATTGTATATTGCTCCTTGAGGAGTGGTCTCGCTTGTAACATTTTTTAAGATTAATAAGATCACCTTCATCCAGTGCAATTCACGGCTGAAGGAAGTTTGGTGTCGTCCGCTTGCGGCATATTTTTTGTTTTTGTAGCTTTACTGTTGCAATCGATAACCGATCGCTCTCAGTTCCTCTCGTCTCTTCCTCTAAGCGTGAGTTTTGTGGAGTACATTTTTCGTGTCAACAAAACGAACACGCAACCTTCAAATTAGAGCTGGTCGGCAAACAGTTCGATTAACCATGGGTGATCACGACATACAGCAATGTTCGTCCGGAGTGCCCCGTCCCAGTTCAGGAAGTGCGGCTTCCTTGGAAGCGTTGGAGCTTAGATTTGAGCATGGTCGCCGTGAGACTGTGCAACAAATAGATGCCATGATGCAATCAATCACGTAGTTGTCTCACCGGTTAGCGCCTTCAGCAGCAGTAACCGTTGTTGCTCCAGGTGAGGCATCCAGCTGAGTGTGCCGTTTTTCCGAATGGCTACCCAAGGAAGTCCTGCCATAGCTTTGAATTTTCAAGAAGGATATAACCATGATCCCATGCTAGAAGAAGAGCACTCACCCTTCTCTGACCGAGTGCGTTGGGAGCCAGTCCCCAATGGGTTCAGAGAGCTTCGTCTTCCCATTTTTACTAGAAGGGAAGATTCCTTTAGTCATCTCCAAGCTTTTGTGTCTGATGTCTCTATGAGGACTCTTTCTGATTCCATCATGTGCAAGCTGTTGGCCACCACCTTTGATAGCAAAGCAAGAGAGTTGTTCCACAAGCTCCCATCTCAGTAGGTAGCTTCTTTTGCCGACCTTCGGAAGGAGGTTATTTTGAGGTTTGCAACCTCAAAGAAGAGAAAAAGCAGTCCTGCTACCCTTTTTCATATCAGGCAAACTGAGAGCGAAACCTTGGAACATTTTGTTGACATGTTTCAAGAGGAGATTTTAAGGATTCATAATGTGGATCCTTCCATGTATCAAGTCGCTCTGACTTTTGGTCTCCTGGAAGGCCTCTTCAAATTTGAAGTTACTCGCAAGCCTCCCGGTTCATATCAAGAGTTGATTGATATGGTTAATCAATTCATAGAAAGAGAAGTTACCAATCCAGGTTTCATCTCCTCCCTTTCCCAGCAGATCCAAAAGAAGCCAGAAGGGAATCTCTCAGCTCAGCCCTCCGCTGCTCCTCAACGTCCTCCTAGACCTCCTTGTCAAGAATCCTTCCCACTAGCTCAGCGTGGGAGAAATTTTCGTCATCATCGCCCTCATCAAACCCACAAGTAGTTTTATCAGATGAGACCTCAAAGGCCTGTTCCTCCTCCACAGATAACTCTTCATCATTTCCCTCCATCCACATCCCAAAGCCATCCTTCTCAAGTTTATAATCCTCAAGTTCAGTATAATGACTTGCAAGAGTCATATACTGATCTTATCCTTCCAATAGAGGAAGTAGACCAGATCGTTCAGAAGCAACCTGGCTTCATGAGGCCGCCCCCTCTCAGGTCTGACTTGAAAGGTCGCAATTTGCCATTTTACTATGAGTTCCACAAGGAAAGGGGCCATCTTACCGAGAGTTGTCGAGCTCTCCGTAACCTCGTTGAGAAATTGTTAAAAGAAGGCAAGCTATAAGATTTAATTGCCCAGAAGGAAGATGGTAAGCCTACTACAACTAAGGGCAAGGAAGTCATTGAAGTACACCTCCCTGGTCCCTGGGAGTGTGTTGAGGTAGAAGATATTGGATCTCTTGGGACCATCAACTGCGTGAACGAATGTGTGGAAATCTCTGATGAAGGCCAACTAGGTCATCTGTTCTGTATTCATGGGGGGGGGGGGGGGGGGGGGTCTTAAGTTCTCTCGCAAGGCTAGTGTGGCCAAGGTGTTTGGGCAAGAAATTGCTGCCACCTCTTCAGCCCCAGTGAGAGCAGATATCATCTTTAACCAATTTGACCTCCCGAAGACTTCCAACCCCTTCAATGATGTTGTTGTCATCAAAGCGGTCATAGAAAACTATACGGTGTCAAGAATTTTCATAGACACCGGTAGTTCAGTTAATCTCCTTTTCAATCCAGCTTTTGAGGACTGAAAAAACTCTTCGGGCAAATGAAGGACCTCTCTATGGATTTTCTGGAGAGAAAAAGGAAATAGAGGGAAGTGTTACCCTCTCGGTAACCATGAGCGGAATAACCAGAATGGACACCTTTGTAGTTGTAGATGCTCCAAGCAGCTACACCGTAATCTTTGGGCAACCCATTCTTAATGAATACCAATTCATAATATCAAATTTCCATCAAGTCTTGAAGTTTGCCATGGAAGGAAGGAAATTCAGAATCATAAGCGACCCCAAAGTCGTAAGGCAATTCAGAATCATAAGCGACTCCAAAGTCGCAAGGCAATGCTACGTCAATTCAGTTAATGTCATTGAAGCTTCCCTCCTCATGCTGAAGTTCCTGAAATTTTTCGACCCCAAGTTACTGAAGAGTGCAGAAGTGATGGAGTCAGTGTCTGTCAGAGAAGATCTTGCTGAGGAAGTGGAAACAGATAAAGCTCACCTTGAACTTGCTCAGAACACTCAAAGTGTTCCCATCGCTGGAGGGGATGGAGATAGAGTGCTCACCATCAATGCCAAACTACCAGACGAAGATAAGGTCAAGCTGATTTCTTGCCTCCTCCAGAACCTAGATGTTTTTGCTTGGTCAGCAACCGACATGACTGGGGTGGACCCTAATGTCGCTTGCTATCACCTCAAGATCGACTAAAGCTTCAAGATGATAAGCAGAAGAAGCGAGTAGTAGCCGTGATGCTTGCTGAGCCCATTCGTGAGGAAGTCGCCAAGCTTCTCAAGACAAACTTTGTGAAAGAATTTCAGTACCCAGAATGGGTGTCAAATGTTGTGATGGTCAAAAAGACCAAAAATAAGTGGCGCATGTGTGTAGATTTTACCAGACTCAATAAAGCGTGCCTTAAAGATTGCTACTAATTGCCTCAGATAGATTCATTAGTTGATTCCGCGGTAGGATACTCTTGCATGAGTTTTTTAGATACATTATCTGGTTATTATCAAATAAAAATGCATAAACCCGATATCCCTCATACTTCATTCATCACCAACGACGGTTGTTTTTGTTATCAAGTTATGCCTTTTGGTTTAAAAAATGTCGGTGCAACCTATTAGCGAATGATGGACTCGGTATTTAAAAAACAAAAGAGCCAAAATCTCGAGGTATATGTAGATGACCTTTTAATCAAAATTAAAACACTTCATGCTCACGTTCCTGGTCTCCTAGAGCATTCTCAACTCTGTGGAAATATAAAATGAAACTCAACCCCTCCAAATGTATCTTCGGGGCTAGTAAGGGAAAGTTTTGGGCAGCTTCTTACTTCCCAAGGGCTCGAGCCCAAATTTGATAAGGTTAAAACAATTCTTGACATGTTACCTCTGAGGTTACCTAAAGAGGTCCAACAGTTGGGAGGAAGGATAACATGATTAAGTAGGTTCATATCTCGATCAGGAGATAAATGTGTCCCGTTCTTTAGAACTCTCCGCGGATCCTTAAAGTTTGAATTCATTCTGAATGAGTCTTGATACTCATGCTCAAATGATGTTGTTTGTAATTCTTCGAGGCTTCGATGCATTCAATTTCGATGAATGGTGACTCTCATGCTCCTAGTTTAAGCCAAGCGAGAATCGTTGTAACTCCTTAACCCATGTATCATATATGAATGGATGCTGAGGCAGCATGCGTCGCATCATCGTATTATGTCTTTATTTTACTCTAACATCTTTATTTTAGCACACATGTTCCAATTTCTCCAGCGCGAGTTCCCCCATTCCCTCCCAGTCGAGCGTTGTCTTGCCTTCCGGCGCCGAGTGATGCCCCTTCCTGCCCAGTCTCCTCCGTTGGAAGCTTTTCTTATTAGGGCCGTTGACCTCCTTCTCGGCCTCCAGTCACGTCGGCTTCCAGTCTCCCCGTCCCAACTTGGCCCTACAGTTTCGTTCCCCCTCAATACATGTTCTAAATGATATCTCCCCACATCTCTCATTTTCTGCGGCCGTTTGACCTCCAATCATCTCCTACCCTCCATCCAGCTCCTCAATACCTGCAACCAACTAATCTCCCCCGCCCAGTCACCTTGCCATCTCCTCTGAGTCCCTGGCAACCATCCTAATCCAATCCGAGCAGCCACAATATTACGTAATCGGGGAGAGAGAAGCGCCAATGGGGAAACCGACGGTACAAAAGAAGAAGAACGAGGAAGAGGGGGAGAAGAAAACCCTAGGGAGCAACCCCAAGTCTTAGATTCATCCAAGATACTCAAAAAGAAAACATGCAACACCCCTTATAGCAGCGAGGTGCAAATAACGATAGTTCTAGTGTGCGTATAGTAAAAAACATAAACACATCCATATGAAGATATTCAAACAACAGTTGTTCCCGCGGTCTCCTCCAACATCAGTGGGATGAGTACCAGTGCCTTCCTGCGCGTGTAGACCTTCCACGGCGAGGCCTCTTCATGCACGTCCGTAACAATACCGTCGTCTGAAAAATTTTCCTTATCCTCAAGGCAGTAGTCGGTGAACTGGAGGCGGAAGTTATCCCGGGGCTGCCATGTAGCATCAGTGTCTGGACGGTTGAGCCAAGCTACAAGGACCTCCTTCGGACCGGTATTTCCCGGAAGGTGGTAGCGGCGGCCAAGTATTTTGGGGGGTAGTAAGGTGCTTCACTGGAGAGATCGAAGTCGGTCGGAATATGATACACGGTACGGTGCTCGCCCACCACACGTCACAACTGAGAAACATGGAAGATTGGGTGTATCCAGCTTTCGCTAGGGAGGCGCATGCAGTAAGCCATGACTCCAATGCGAGCGAGGACTTCAAAGGGGTTGAAGAATTGAGGCGCCAACTTCTGGCATGGGCGGCAGGCTACTGAGAGCTGTCGGTAAGGGTTGAGCTTGATGAATACCTTTTCACCCACGTGGATGGAAAGATCACGCCTCTTACGGTTCGCAAAGGAAGTTATCTTCTGTTGGGCTCGATGTAAGTGGTGCTTTAGTTGGTCCAGGATGGAGTCCCGACCACAGGTGGTTCGCCAAGCTTTCTACTTGGCATTCCCCTGGAGGTGGCGGACGATGGATGGAGGTGGTCGGCCATAGACAATCTCGAACAGGGTCGTTCCAGCCGCATGGTGATGAGCTGTGTTGTAAGAATATTCGGCTCAACTGAGCCCCTTGGCCCACCCCCGAGTCTGCTCTCTAACAAAGCAGTGAAGGTACGTCTCCAGGCACCGGTTGAAGACTTCGGATTGGCCATCCGTCTGCGGATGATATGCGGTACTCATGCTGAGGCGTGTGTCTTGAAGCCGGAAGAGCGTCGTTCAAAACTTGCTCAAAAACAGTGGATCATGGTCGCTCTCAATTGACCGAGGAAAACCATAGAGTCGCACAACCCCGTTGATGAAGCTCACTGCCACAGTGGCGGCGGTGAACGGATGGCGAACGGGAAGGAAGTGGTCGTATTTGGAGAGATGGTCCACCACAACCAAGATACAGTTAAACCCTTGTGAGTGCGGTAATCGAGTAATGAAGTCCATGATGACATCTTCCCAAATCATGTCCGGAATGAGGAGCGGCTGATGGAGTCCTTCCGGAAACATAGCTTCGTACTTTGCCTTTTGGCAAATCAGGCAAGCGTCCACGAAGGCTTTGACTTGCCCAAATATGTGAGGCCAGTACTGGGATGCCGCCAAACAGTTGTATGTTCGGAAAGCTCCGGTGTGCCCCTCGGTGGGCGAAGCGTGAAACTCGGCGAGGAGACATGGAGTGCTTGGCGACGAAGGCCCGAGGACGAGGCGACCTTTGAAATACAGGATGCCTCCCACAAGAGTGTTGCGCGGGTGGGCCGCGACATTGGAGATGAGGGCCGTCCAATTACCGTTCAAACAGGCGTCGGCCTCCACTTCGTGCTGGATGGTAGCTGCTTCCTCCCAAATGGGTCGAGAGACGACCGAGAGTTCCGGCGACTGGCTCTGACGGGAGTGAGCGTCGGCCGCCCGGTTCGCCTTCTCCGGGCGAAACTCAATGGTAAAGTCGTAGCCGAGGAGCTTGGTTACCCAGAGTTACTGAGCTGGCGTGGCAATCTTCTGCTGAAGGAGGTAGAGAAGACTGTGGTGATCGAAGCAGACTACAAAGGGGCGTCCGAGGAGGTATGACGCCAATGTTGCATTGCCAGAATGAGTCCCATGAGTTCATTTTCGTACGCGGAGCGGCTTTGGATGGTACTTGAGAAGGCCCAAAGTCGGTCGGCTTACATGAGTACGGATCCCACCCCGGTGCCTGAGGCATCGCACTTCACCATGAAAGGTAGACGGAAGTCCGGCATGGCTAAGACCGCCCCTTGCACAAGGACCTGCTTGGGCGGCGAAGACTTCGGTAGCCGCGGCCGTCCAATGAAATGGACCCTCTTCCGACTTCTTCAGGAGCTGTGTGAGTGCTCGTGCCATAGCCCCGTAGCCTTGAATGAAGCTCTGGTAGTAACCGGTCAAGCCCAAGAAGCCGCGAACCTCGTAGAGTGACGTGGGTGGCGGCCACTGGAGGACCGAGAAAATCTTCTCATCATCCATAGCCACCCCTCGGGCCGAGATGGTGTGGCCCAAGTAGCTCACTTCCCTCACGCCAAAGGAACACTTCTTTGGGTTGAGCTTTAGATGGTGTCTCTGAATGGTAGTCAAGGTGAGGCGGACATACTGAAGGTGCTCCTTCAATGAGGAGCTATATACCAAAATGTCATAAAAAAATAAGCGCATGTTTGCGAAGTACCGCCCTGAAGATATCGTTCATCGTCACTTGGAATGTGGTGGGGGCGTTGATCAGCCCGAATGACATAACAAGGAACTCATAGTGGCCATCGCGAGTCCGGGACGTGGTTTTGGCGACGTCCTCCGGCTGCACCCGAATTTGATGATAGCCCGCCCGAAGGTCCAATTTGGTGAAGAAAACTGCTCCATAGAGCTCGTGAATCAGCTCATATATGACCGGGATAGGGTACTTGTCATGTACCGTCGCCTTGTTGAGCTCCTGGTAGTCCACAGAACCGCCAACTACCGTCATTTTTCCAGACCAGCAGGATTGGGCTAGAAAATGGGCTCGCACTGGGCCGGATGAGGCCCCTCATCAACATCTCCCGCACCAGGCGCTCGATCTCATCTTTCTGCATATGGCTGTAACGGTAAAGCCGCACCAAGACCATCGTGGTCCTGGGATGGAGGAGACTCGCGTGGTCGGTCGGTCGGGTCGGAGGTAACCAGATCGGAGGCTGGAAGACGTCGACGAACTCTGTGAGGAGCTCCTGCAGGGCCGGCGAGTGAGTGGAAAGGCCGACCTCTGGCCCCGAGATTGGCCAAATCCATGCAGAGAAGTTGGCCTCGGTGGTCCTCTGAATAGTGCGGAAAGAGACTGGAGAACTGATGAGGGCAGAGTCATTGTCCAGGCGACACAGCCGGCCCCCGTGGATGAACTGCATGGTCATGGTCGCCCAATTGACGCGCACGTCGCCCAACGTGTGGATCCAAGCCACTCCCAAAATGTCATCGATGCCTCCAAGGCCAAATGCATAGAAGTCCGCTGTCATCGAACAGGGCCCCACCGAAAGAGTCACGGGGAGGGGGGTAGCGTTCCGTGGTCCGTCGGCGTCGCCTATCGCCAAGGTAGACCGTAAAGTCTGGGGAAGGGATAGCGGGGAGTTGGAGCTGCATCACCAGTTTCTCCGAGATGAAGTTGTGGTTCGCCCCGCTGTCGACCATGATGATAATTGGCCGATCCAGAAGCGTTCCAGAGAGCTTCATATTTTGAGGTCCGGAGATTCCCCCCACCAAAAATAGGGCAACTCCAATCGGTAGGCCTGCGAGCGGTGCGGTTCGGTGCGGTTTGGGGCAAAACCGAAACCGCACCGCAAGGGTGCGGTTTTTGACCGGCCAAAACCGCACCGCACCAAAACCGTGCGGTGCTGTTTGGTTTCGGTGCGGTTTGGTGTCGGTTTTGGCGGTGCGGTTTCGGTGTTTGGCAGTTTTTTGGGTCTTTTGATTTGGGATTTTTGTGTGCAAACAAAATACATGAGTGTCAGCTACTAACTATTTAAATATACACAAAGACACATGAGTTATATGCTCAACTATAGTGGAGGATGATAAACAAAACAACATACAATATTAGGGGAAGCATAATCAGAAAAAGTATGCGAGCACATTGCACATAGGATTGATAAAACTAAGTAAGGTGTAAGAAATTTCTAATGATTAATTAATTATACAGCCTAAACTTGAATACACTGCACATAGGAGTAGTGCTTTCGCCGGAGTGATTTATAGAGCCCGATGGATATCGCAAGCGGGAATGCTGAAAAACTTCACGGGAGAAGAAAATAAGGAGATGGTCGCTGATCACGATTCACAAGCTGAACATCAGAACTTTAGAACTTGCGAACTACATAAGCCAGCGTTGGACTATCGCTTGTCTGTTTTTGCAGTCGCACCTCGCCTCGCTTAGGTTTTAGACTTTTAGTCACACACTCATTTAGACATTTTACATTTAGTGTATAAATGATTAAAAAATAAGAAACAATGAGCATGAACAGTAGAACATGCGAACCGCAAAGGGGGCAGAGGTGCGGTGCGGTTAGGCCTGTGCAGAATGACATCTTATAAGAAATATTAATGTATTATACTATTATTGTATTAACCGCAAAAGGGGCAGAGATTATATTAGCAATAAATAATAATATTAATGTATTATATTCCATATATTACTCATTGCGGTTCGGTGCGGTTTGCCCGGTTTTAAGGAGGCCAAAACCGCACCGTGCAAGGTGCGGTTTTCACACCCATAAAACCGCACCGCACCTCATATTGTCGGTTCGGTCTGAAATGCGGTGCGGTGCGGTGCGGTGCGGTTTTGCGGTTTGGTGCGGTTTTCGGTTTTTCTACACAGGCCTACCAATCGGTGGAACGTAGCCGTGGAGGGTCCGAGAATATGCTCTCCTCGGAGAGCTCGAGTGTCTCAAAGTCAGCCAAGGTAATCTCGGGGTCGAAGTCGCCACAGATGGCGTGGAACTCCTTCACTGAACATTTATGGTTCGGAGAGTAGGGTTGGCGGCATCTGAGGCACAGCTCTTTGCCAGGTAGCTCATTGTAATCACTATTTGATGGGCGCTGAGGAACCCGGTCGGGTTCTACAAGAGGAGCTGCAACATGAGGCCGCCAGGGTGGGCGCGGAGCCGGGTGGCCGGTGGCAGGAGAAGGGGGCTTAGCCGATAGGTTGGCCTCCACCAGGCGGGCGAAGTCGAGGGCTTCGGAAACCTTCCGCGGATGGTGTGTGCGGAGGCACGAGAGGATGCACGGAAGAAGACCCTGCATGAAGAACCCCAAGTAGTGGTCGGGCGGAAAGCCGGGAACATGCGTGACCAAGGGGACGAACTCGTCAATGTACTCGTCTAGGCCGCCGGTTTGGCGAACACTGCAAAGGCTCTCAACGGAGGAACCAGAGTAGCGGGTATCGTTTCCTATTTGAGGTCGTGCCAAGAGAGGTAAGGGATGGACTGGCGAAGCCACCGAGCCCAATGTAGCGCGGAGCCGTCAAGGCCGACAATGGCGGTCAACACCTTCTCCGTATCGGGAGTTCCATGGAGGTCAAAGTATTGTTTCGCCTTCGTGATCCAGCCCATCAAGTCGATGACGACGAAAAAGGGAATGTCAAGATGGAGGGCCGGGCGTGTCGACAGTGGTTGGGGTTCCGGCGTAAGTCGGCCCGGAACAGCCCTAAGGAGGGATCCCTGTCTGCTGGTGAGCTGGAGGTCGTGGACGCGGCGACGTTGGAGGCTTGCATGGTGTTGATCCTGGAGTTAATGGCGAGGAGCATTTCTTGCATGGAGGCGGGAGTTGTTCGTGGGCATCCACGTGGCGACTTAGTGCATCGTCATTGCTATCTGCGGCGTGATCTGGATTGTGTCGGGTGTTGGGAGCCATGGATCTGCAACTGGGAGCAGATTTGGAAGTTGCTATCCAGCAGGATCAGAGGAGGTGATGTCGATCGGGATCGGAGAACGCTGTCGACGAACGCAGGATCCGGAAGTCGGGCGAGCGGGATTAACTACATATAGAGATGCGCGGGGTCAACTGGATGCGCGGGACCGAGGGGAACGATCGGCTGGAGCGATTGACGGGCAGATTCGGTGGAGCCGAGAGGTTCGGCGAGTGCAGAGAATGACTAGCGGCACAAGCGGGGGGTCGGCAGGTCGGACCAAATTTTACGTAACCGGGGTGAGAGAAGCGCCAAGGGCGAAGCCGCGACAGGAAGGAGAATGAGGAAGTGGGGGAGAAGAAAACCCTAGTGAGCAGACCCAAGTCTTAGATTCATCCAAGATACTCAAAATGAAAGCATACACTTATAGTAGCGGGGTGCGAATAACGATAGTTCATGTGTGCGAATAACGAAAGTTCAGATGCGCGAATAGTAAAAAACATAAAACACACTCAAATGAAGATATTCAAACTGCAGTAGTTCCCGCGGTCTCCTCCAACGTCGGTGAGCTGGGTATCGGTGCCTTCCTGCGCGTGTAGACCTTCCACGACGAGGCCTCTTCATGCACGTCCGTAACACAACCTCACAAGCCTCTCCCATTCCCAACCTCACATCCTCCGGTCACGTTGGCTTCCAGTCTCCCCGTCCCAGCTTGGCCTAACAGTTTCGTTCCCCCTCATTCCAGGTTTTCAACGATATCTCCACCACTCATCTCTCATCTCCCGCAGGTTAAGGCACACAAAATAGAGGACGAGGGTACTAAACGACATAAAGTGCACCTAATCAGAGCGAGACAAGGGAGTCGTCGCAGCTAGATTCAGAGAGATGCACAAAACAAAACATTACCGCTCGGTCGCTTAAAAGGAATGAAAAAATGATTTTAATATACACGTCGTATATCAGCCGCGAGATGTTGCCCGATATTTTCAAAATGACATTTTTGTTTAAATGTCGATGTGGAATTTTCTCCCCCAAACCTTTAGATCACTCGATATCTTCAACACTGCTCTCAGGGTCGTCCGACTCTCCTATATTCAACACTGCTCTCAGGGTCGTCCGACTCTCCTATAGAAGGCGACATCCCTTCCTCCTGCGGAGGATCATGAAAACGACATCGTTGCCGCCTGCAGGCCTATCCCGTATGGACAGGGCGTTACGAGCTTGAAGAAGGAGTGATAACATCGTGAAGAAGCATCACACGTGTTCGAAGCTCGCCGTCTTCCATGACTCATTTTCGTCGCCTTTGGCTGGACTCGTCGACCATCTGATGTCAATCCAGCACATCCCGATTTGTCTGCAGAAGACAACATCCCTTTCCTATGGCCTCCTATTTTCTCTAGTGTTGTTGGTTTGCACCCTTCATCGATCCGTGGTCCTTCATCCTTTGAGCCCAACGCCATTTTCTGTCTATAAGCCAGCCATTTCACCTCTCTTCAATTAATTAATTTATCTATTTTAATCAATAATTATATTAAAAGTATGAGCTCTCACAAGCAAATTGTCCTCCGTTCGATGTTTCTGTGGTTATTGGAGAGGTCGACATCACACCAAGTTGCGATTTTGCGACTGCGTCTGGACACTTTGGGGGGCCCGATTTCGCCGAAGCGACCATCGCTCCTAAGAAAGCCTGAAACAACCCCACCAATCTTCGCGGTCCTCATCGCCTCACCATCGCCTTCGATTGTTCCCCTCCCACGGTTCACACAACAAGCACCATCACCATCAATCCTTGAGGACTCCATGCAACGCCCTCCGATCCATCCATCTGCTCCGTGGGCCCCTCTTATGCCATTCCTGCTGAAGATCAGTTGTCGCCGCCACATCTCACATTCAGCAAGGTTCCTCATAGCCCTCAACGCCCCTTACAACCGCAAACTCACCCAACTCCAAATATTATGTCCGTCAGTCTGCTCTCAACAAGCGCCTCTTCACGTCAGATCCCTACGGACGTGACATTTATGAGCATGATGAAGGCTTGCCTCTTGATGCATCCTTCGGCGCAGTGATCCACTACGAGGAGCTCTTATGGAGGAAATTAAGGAGCTAGATGATTAAATCGTTCGACCTTGCTGGCATGCTCCCTTATATATCCGCCTCCACCACTACCTCCATCGAGATATTGAAGAAGTTACGGTCTAGGCCCATAACAACTTGTTATCAGACTATCAAAGCCATTTTCCTCCATTTCCTGTGGTTCCACGACAAACAACCCCCTCCCTCATCATCTATAGTAGCAGTTGCATCCCTCGCCTTCGTCGTGAAAGAACATCTCCTCGCAGTGCCTCAATGACTCCTTCCTCGCCACGATCAAATGCTTTTGCGTTGACTCTATATGCACGTGCCTTCTTCTAGCGTGAGGGTTTTCGAAGCTGTGCCATAGTAAGATCCGCGCCTTCTTCTCGCGGCCACGAGAGACAGAGTCGCGCGTCTCTAGCTGTTCGGCCGCGAAATCTTAGTACAGAAGAATTGAAGTCCCTTTGTGACGCCAACATGTGATCGTCTTCTTCATCGAGCCCAACGCCCATTCCATCGAGCCCAGTGCCTCTTCTACTGATCCCAGTGCCTCATGCCATGCGTGCTGCACCACCTTCATATCCAGCCTCCTTCCTTGCGTGCGACCACAACTTTGGCTACCTTCAGTTCCGAGAAGGCTCGAGCCACTCGCATCTCCTCATTGAACTGCTGGCATGCACTCTTCCTCGAGCTTAGTATTCCTCCCTTTCCCTTGCTCGAGCCCACCAAACAACATCAGTATATCGATGCCATATGAACTCATCTAAACAAATGATTAATTAATTAATTTTGAATTTGATTAATTGATTAATAAATTACTTCGGCTTGGAGACAAGCTCCAACAAGCAAATGACCCTCTATTCAATTATGCCATCGATGGCTTCATATCAGGCCTCAATGTCGCAACTCACCGCCATCATCAATTGATATGTGATGTCGGGACACATTGGGGTCCCGCTTCCACCAGCACGACCATCGTCCCAGCCAACATAAGACGCCTCCCCCTCTATCCCAACTTACCCAGTCCTACCATTACATATGATTTCTCTCCCGAGGCCGATGATTGTGCCGTTGCTACCCATGCCACTGTTGAACCCTGTAGGCCACCTCCAGACACAATTTCTACTTTTCCCGTCATCAAGCCTACCAGTGCCTGGAGAAGCACCGCCGATCCCCGCGGTTCTTGTCGCTTAACCATCGGCTCCAGTTGTTCACTCCTCGAAGTTCTCGCAACCGACATCGTCGCCTCCAAGCCCAAAGGTGGTGTCGCCTCCATCAGTCGCCGCGGTTTCCATCCAACGACATCCACGTCATTCACCTATTTCAGCGGTCCCTCTAGAGCCATTCCTTCTGACGACCTCCCACCAGTCGGTGCCGCCGCTTTTCATCCTCGTGGCTCACATTCATCTGGGTTTTCTATCACCCTCGACTGTTCGCACTCACCGTGCACACTCGCCCCGACTCCAGATGTTATGTTCGGCAGTCTGCTATCAACAAGCGCCTCACGATGACGGTCTGCCGCTCGATGCAACCGCTACTACAGCGACACACTACCCGAAGTTGTTCTGGCGGGAAATTAAGGAACCAGATGATTGTGTCATCCGAGTTTCGTTCGAGCTTGAGGACAAGCTCGAAAGAAGGGCTGGTGGAATGTTATAAGTCTCATGTCATCCTTTATCTGTTGGCGTTTATATTGCGCATATTTTATTACAGTCTTTATTGAGTTCGAGTTGTATGAGTTGACTCGTATCGAGTCTGAGTCGAATAATTTAAGTCTGAAAATTTTAGTGTTATGTGCATTCTCTTTTATATTGGGCTTATTTATGTCCTTGTCATTATAGTCTATAAATACACCCCTTGGGTTCTGTAGGAGGGCATCAAGAAATTTAATCAAGTGTCTCTATCTCTCTTTAATCAAGTCTCTTCTTCCTCCCTCTCTTTCTTTAAGTCCTCCCCCTTCATTCCCCATTCTATGGTAAGGGTTGAGCAAGGCTCCCCCTCTTCCTCCTTCGACTCCCTCGTCCTCCTTCGGCTAAGCTCGGCTCCCTTGTATCTCCACCACCACCTCCGATGAGACCCAAGGACGTTACTGGCTAGGTCAATAAAACAAGACCGTCCCTTCTTCCTCCTCGCATTCTCCAAAGGTTTACCTTAGCTCCACGCCTTCACCATCACCTCCGAGGAGATCCTGACGCCTTATCGGCTGGCCCGTAACACAGCTTCAGCTCACATATGAAGATTTCCTGTGGTTTAGAATTCTTGTTCTTTGTATCTTATTGTTTTATTGCTTTTTTGCTTAGTCATTTTTCTTTTATTTGATGATCCAGTCAAGCAAGTTCATTTTTACCACAGGATTCCACCTATGTGATTTAATTTTTAATCTGGACCATTCAGTTTTCTTTGGCTTGTCCTTGTTCAGTATCTATCAGTCTCTTCTCTACAGTTCCTCTTCATTGGACTGTTTGTATTCACTTTGGTAGCACTTTAAATAACATTGAAGCAATCTATAGATTTATTTTCATCAAACATATTGTTCCCTAACTTTATCGTGCATCACTAGCTTGAGTCACTATATGATTGTTCCAGCGCCAGAGGTAATATTAGTCAATTATTAAAGGATAGTTTTCATCTAACATAGGGTTTTCTATTGACACAAACTTTATTTCCATCTAAAATATTTCATTATATTTTCTATTGCCAAAACCTTATCATGCCTCACTATGTGATTGGCAGGCAGCCTTGACAGTGCTCAAGGAGAATGCTCCATCTCCGGAGGTATATCAGTTAAAGATTAAGTAATTATTCCATCTAACATATGGTGTTCTATTAGTGTTTCATAAACATATTTCATCATTTTCTATTGCCAAAACCTTATCATGCATCACTTCATGGTTTGCAGGCAGCTCCTGCAATGCTCAAGGAGGGTGTTCCAGCTCCGGAGGTCTATCTATTAAAGATTTAGCAATTAGTTTTATCTCAAATAGATCATTTTTTTTTTAACTTAATTCCATCTAACATATTGTATCATTTTCAATTTTCAAAACCTGATCTTACATCACTCTATATGATTGAAAGGCTACTTCTGCATTGCTGAAGAAGGGTGATCTAATTCCTGAGGTATATCAGTTAATTATTAAGCAATTAGAAGATGAGAATAAAGCTTTGAAGCAAAGGTAATTAATTATACATGATTAATGGAAGGATGGGGAAATTTTCTCTCTTAAAGATGCTTATATCACAATTATTTGTTATCTGAGTTTTGCAGTGTAAAGTCAACCCAGGAGTCAATGTTGCTTGAACTGGAGCTGGAAAGGAGTGAGAAAAAATCACTAGCTGACCAAGTAATTAGATTCATCGTTCATTCTAAAAATTTCTAGCACGTAGTTCTTGTTCAAAATCACCTTCTTTGGGACACTGTACACGCAAAGTGTGCTACTTTCTTACATCAGAGAAATGGCGTGGGTAGGTGCAAATTGAATACAACAACAACACTCAAGCCTTTATCCCACCATAGTGGGGTCGGCTATATGGATCCTCTATCGCCATTGCGCCCTATCTTTAAGCATAGTCTCATTAATGCCTAAGTACATTGATAGATTTTATAAACGGCGTAGGAGGCAAGCGCACCTATCGCGTGTAGTATATACGATTTAGAAAAATCATATCAAGGTCGTATTTAGTCCTGGGTCCCGTCGAGTATTGTTACTTCGAGCTACGGCTATTGTTTTATCGGATATTAAAAAGATGATAAGTGCATTAATTTGAAAACAAAAATGATAACAATCGCGGGCTTGGTGTGCGTTTTGCAAAAACCAAGAAAAGCGATAAATAGAAAAAGGACGCACTAAATGAAAAACTCACGCACTCTACGGGAATTTAAATGACTGAAATTAAATGACAGAAATTAAAGAAATGCAATCTCTACCCGAACGGGTAGAGAGGAAGTAAATGCGTGAGCAAGTCCTACCCAAATGGGTAGACGGGAAATAAATGCGTGACAGAAATGAAAGACGGAAATGAAAGCTATTGAATTACAAAAAGGCGCAAAATTTATCCACCTACACACACACACCCTTACTTGAAATGAAATCCAAGTTAAAGAGAACAAAATCTATACTCATACACACACACACACTATATGAAATCAACTAAAATTAAAAGAAAAAATACAAAATAGTAAAACTACTCTCATACACACACACACTAAATGAAATCTACTAAAATTAAAAGAAAGCTAAAAACATTAAAACTATACTCATACACACACACTCTACATGAAAAAAAAAAGGAAAACAAGACATGAAAGAGATTACAAAAATTCAACCCCTTCTCTTAAGGAGAAGGGGTTGGAAAACCTTGAGAAAAACTATAAGAAAACAAAAACAAAATAAACACATAACATAACATAAGGATAAAACAAAAACAAAACAAAATATTAACACATAAGCAGAGCAAAAACAAAATAAAACAAAATTAACACATATCAAAACATAAAACTAAACTAAACTAAAATAAGAACAAAAAGAAGAACAACAACAAAAAAAAATAAAACAAAAAAGGAAATCTAAACAAAACAAGAGAAGAACAAAAATTAGACTAAAACTAAAACAACAAAAATAAAGGAGAGCTTGATATGAACAAAAATAAGAACAATAACAAAAACAAAAACAAAAATAAGAACAAAAATTTTAAGAACAAAAAAGGAAGAACTTGATGAACAATAACAAAAACACATATCTATTTTATTAAGCCAAAATATTACACTAGAGACAAAGGATAACAAAGAGAGGAAAAAAAACAAAAGGAAAGAGAAAATAAACAAAAAGGTGGAACACAAATCCCCTAAACTAGTTAGAATTTGTGAACCCTAAAACCTATGGCCAACCCCTCTTATTTATAGGCAAGAAGTGGGGTGCCAATAGCAAAAAAAGAGGAAACTTGGTGGGAAGCAGTTGGCTGTATGGGGGTTTGAAGGAGCAGCTGGCGGGCTGAGCTGGAGGAGTGAGCTAGGCAGGGACGGGCGCGGGCAGCGGGCAGCGCGGGACAGCAGGGCGCGGACAGCAGGCAGGCAGGCGGGCACGTGACAGCTGGGCAGGGGCGCGGGCAGGGCGGAGCGGGCAGCAGGCAGGCGGGCACGTGACAGCTGGGCAGGGGCGCGGGCAGGGCTGAGCGGGCAGCAGGGCAGCAGGGCGCGTGACAGCTGGGCAGGGGCGCGGGCAGGGCGGAGCAGGCAGCAGGGCGCGTGGAGTTGGGGCTGCGGATAGCTGGGTTTAATCCAGCAAAATGTGCGCTTGCCTGGATTCGAACCCAGGGCGGCTGCGGGATTAGCCAAGTCCAGAACCAATGAGCCAAGCGTCTCTATCTGAAATATATAGGGCTATATTAAATATATTATGTTAGGTTTAAAATTTATTAAAAGCAAAAAGGGAGGGAAACGGGCGCCACAGTTTAATCCAATTAAATATGACTACGCCAGGACTTGAACCCGGGGCAGCAGCTCGGCAAGCAAAGACAGAACCAATGAGCCAAGCGGCTCCTTCAACATCTATGGAGCAATAAATATAGTTATTATAATTACACATATATTTTTATATATTTTTTTAATTTAATTTACAAAATTATTTATATGATTATATTTAATATATATTCTGTTATTATTTATTATTATATATATTATTATATATTATATACTTATTATTATTACATATATACATATATGTATTTATTACATATATACATATATACTATTTATTATTACATATATACATAAATATATATATTAAAAATATATCTTTATTTATACTTATAATATTTACATATATTTACAAACAAGATAAAACAAGCTATTATTTCAATAATTTACATATTGCATGTACAAAAATACCCAAATTAGGCTAGAAATTATATTAAAAATATGCAATATTTTCTATTCATCAAATACCCCTATACTTAAGCTTTTGCTATTCCAGAGCAAAAGTAAGGGATACCTATAAGACGTTAATAAAATTTCTAATTTACTAAAGTTTTATTAAATCAAAAGTAAGATCGAAATAAATTTAGGAGATTTAAAGAGGTAAGTCATAAATTATGAAGATGATTTAAAAAGAGCGAAAAAGTTTTAGCGAGACTTCTAAAGTTAGCTAAATAGCGTCGATTATTGCAGTCTTTGGTACCTTTTAATTAGAATAGAATTATATAAAACTTTAACTTTTTTAAGAAAGTTTTTAAGAATAAATAAAGCCTACTAATTATGCTCTCTCAAACTTTTTTAAATTAAAATCTTGGCTACAATTTTATTGGCTAAGGGGTAGGGGAAAAAAGGTAGCCTTCGCAAAAAGAAGAGTGCTTGGATTAGGGGTGATGGATTTTATCCTCTCACCCCACCTTTTTGGTGGTTTACTTTGGCTCCCAGCGTTGGTTTACGGGGGATAATTGAAATCTTTTTAATCTTAGCCCAATGCCCGTGTTTACGGAATTTTATTTTTTTATTCCCATTGACACGGGATTTCTTTTAACAATATTGGGTGCCTGTGTTTACGGAATCTTTTTATTCCAATTGACACAGGATTTCTTTTAAAACTTCTTCTTTTACTTTTTTTATGTCAAGCTAAAGGGGTGAGGGTTTCAAAAGAAAAACTAGAATAATAAAAAAGGATTTGAGAGCAAAATTTAGTAGATTGAAATATTCCTAAAGTTTCACAAGTTTAGAGTTAGAATAATTGAATCTAAAGATGGTTTGCCAATATAATACAAAAAGGAATCTATTTAGGGTAAACTCGAGGTAGTGCTAAAAATTCTGTTCTCAAATTAAATTAAGATCGTAATATTTTTTTTACTACTGAAAATTCCTCGATTTAAAATTTTCAAACTATGAAATAAATAAAATTGATTTAGTAAATCAAAAATAAAGAAAAACGCTTAAAGATAAACCTAACCTAGCCTTAGAAGTAACAAAAAGCTAAGTAGGGGTTTTATTCTTTTTTTTTTTTTTTTTTGATAAGTTTTTTCATCATTTTTTTTTGGAGTTTTTAAGATATGATATTTTTTTATTTTTGATTATTTATAACAAAATACATATATAAATACTTAATAAAAACAAAGTAACAAAAAGAAAGAAGAAAATTAAGAAAAGAAAAAATACATACAAAATATTTTTTTGATTTTTTCATCATATATTTTTGGATTTTTTTTAAAATTTTGTTAAAAATATGTACATTAATAAAAAAAAGGAAAAGAAAAGAAAAGAGAGAAGGAAAAACATTTTTGGTGTTATGACAAAATGAATTTTGTTATAACAAATTTTTAAGTAGATTTTTCATCATTTTTTTGGATTTTGATTTATAACAAAATACATATGTAAATACCTATATATTTACATTAATACTAAAAAAAGGGAAAAGAAAGAAAAAGAAAGAGAAAGACATATATTTTTTGTATGTTATGACAATTTTTGTGAATTTTGTTATAACAAAATTTTTTAGTAAAACTTTTCATCATCATTTTTTTTGGATATTGATTTATTATTATAAATAAAGATTTTTATATACAAATAAAAGACATAAACATAAAACATTTAAAATTTTTGTTTTTGTTTTTTCTAAGTTAATTAATGATTTTTTTGGATTTTTTGAATTTTATGTAAGAGGGACAAAGATATTGCAAAGATGTTGCAACATAATTTATAAACATTTATAAGAGGGACAAAGATGTTGCAACATAATTTATTATGTCATAAAAAATTTTGTTATTTTATTTATTTTGTCATTTTTTGGTTTTTTCTAAGTAAAAATGGCGGACAATAATTACAAAAGGGGAAAACATCAAACCATACCCCCATACTTAAAATCAACATTGTCCCCAATGTTGAAGTAAGTATGAGGAACAATTATATATATGTACAAAAGCATGAAAAAGAGGAAAAAGAAAATACAAGGGGGGAAAAAGCACGCCCCTATTTTGGAGACGGGTTAACCGGAATAATTACCTGCAAAAGATGTTAAAACATAATAATAAAGGTTATTTACAAAAAGGGGGGGGGGGGGTAAAAATGATAAAATCATATACATATATATATGTTTTTTTATTTGTTTTTCCAATTTTTCTTAGTTACAAAATAAAATAAAACATATATACATAAAACAAACTATATATATATAATTTTTTTATTTGGGAGATCTTTCTAACACATATTTTCATCATTATTAAAATATGCATATATATAAAAACCTTTATACTTAATAAAAATAAGAAAAATAAAGAGAAACTTTAAAATAAAAAACAAAGAAGAAGAAGTGAAATGAAAGGATAAAAGTAATAAGGTTTCCCCTTTTCAAAATATCGACAAAAATCCCTTTTCGGGTCTGTCGAGTAATCCTACTTCGAGAAAACTACCTATTATTCTATCTCAAAAATTCCAAAAATTCTTTTTGATTTATGTTTCAAAATTTTCCATTATTTTATCATTTTAATTAGAGTATTATTTTGTTTTGTTTAAATATGCATATTTAATTTTAATGAAAATAAAATAGAAATCATATCATCATTATTTTATGCATATTTATATACAAAATAAAATTTAATAAGTAATAAAACTTAAGAAAGATAAAAAAAAACAAAGAAAGAAAACAAAACATATATTTTTTTGGATTTTTCAAATCAATATTTTCATCATTTTTTGGATTTTTAATATGATAAGAATATATATAAACACTTAACAAAAAGAAAAGCAAGAAAAAAGGAAAGATGAAAAAAAAGAAAAAATAAGAAAGCCAAAAATACTTAATTAATTTTTTTGTGGGATTTTTTTTAGTTTTTCCATCATCAGTTTTTTTGATTTTTCAAAATTTAGCCAAATATTTACATATATAATTTACATATATAAAACCTAAAAATAAAAATAAGAAAGAAAGAAAAAAAAGGAAATAGATATTTACAAAAAGAAAGATACATAATTATATTAATTTTTTTGGATTTTTCTTATATGTACATTTATATACATAATGATACTAAAAAAAGAAACAAAAATAATAAGAACAAAAAAGAGAAAAACAAAGTAAAAAGAACATTTATGATTTTTGTTTTTTTTTTATATCACAAAAAAGAATGAAATATATATATAAAGTAAAACCACATATATATTTTTTGGAGTTTTCTAAATGTATTTTCATCATTTTTGAAATAAGCATATTCAAATTTATATTAAAACATAAGAAAAAAACAAAATTAATAAAGAAAATATTTAAAATGAAAAGCAAAGAAGAAAACGTAGAAATAATAAGGTAAAAGCAACGGGGAATGTCGTTGTAGTATAGTGGTGAGTATTCCCGCCTGTCACGCGGGTGACCCGGGTTCGTTCCCCGGCAACGGCGCCAAAAACTTGATAGATTTTATAAACGGCGTAGGAGGCAAGCGCACCTATCGCGTGTAGTATATACGATTTAGAAAAATCATATCAAGGTCGTATTTAGTCCTGGGTCCCATCGAGTATTGTTACTTCGAGCTACGGCTATTGTTTTATCGGATATTAAAAAGATGATAAGTGCATTAATTTGAAAACAAAAATGATAACAATCGCGGGCTTGGTGTGCGTTTAGCAAAAACCAAGAAAAGCGATAAAAAGAAAAAGGACGCACTAAATGAAAAACTCACGCACTCTACGGGAATTTAAATGACTGAAATTAAATGACAGAAATTAAAGAAATGCAATCTCTACCCGAACGGGTAGAGAGGAAGTAAATGCGTGAGCAAGTCCTACCCAAATGGGTAGACGGGAAATAAATGCGTGACAGAAATGAAAGACGGAAATGAAAGCTATTGAATTACAAAAAGGCGCAAAATTTATCCACCTACACACACACACCCTTACTTGAAATGAAATCTAAGTTAAAGAAAACAAAATCTATACTCATACACACACACACACTATATGAAATCAACTAAAATTAAAAGAAAAATACAAAATAGTAAAACTACTCTCATACACACACACACTAAATGAAATCTACTAAAATTAAAAGAAAGCTAAAAACATTAAAACTATACTCATACACACACACACTCTACATGAAAAAAAAAAAAAAAAAACAAGACATGAAAGAGATTACAAAAATTCAACCCCTTCTCTTAAGGAGAAGGGGTTGGAAAACCTTGAGAAAAACTATAAGAAAACAAAAACAAAATAAACACATAACATAACATAAGGATAAAACAAAAACAAAAACAAAACAAAATATTAACACATAAGCAGAGCAAAAACAAAATAAAACAAAATTAACACATATCAAAACATAAAACTAAACTAAACTAAAATAAGAACAAAAAGAAGAACAACAACAAAAAAAAAATAAAACAAAAAAGGAAATCTAAACAAAACAAGAGAAGAACAAAAATTAGACTAAAACTAAAACAACAAAAAAAAAAGGGAGAGCTTGATATGAACAAAAATAAGAACAATAACAAAAACAAAAACAAAAATAAGAACAAAAATTTTAAGAACAAAAAAGGAAGAACTTGATGAACAATAACAAAAACACATATCTATTTTATTAAGCCAAAATATTACACTAGAGACAAAGGATAACAAAGAGAGGAAAAAAAACAAAAGGAAAGAGAAAATAAACAAAAAGGTGGAACACAAATCCCCTAAACTAGTTAGAATTTGTGAACCCTAAAACCTATGGCCAACCCCTCTTATTTATAGGCAAGAAGTGGGGTGCCAATAGCAAAAAAAGAGGAAACTTGGTGGGAAGCAGCTGGCTGTATGGGGGTTTGAAGGAGCAGCTGGCGGGCTGAGCTGGAGGAGTGAGCTGGGCAGGGACGGGCGCGGGCAGCGGGCAGCGCGGGACAGCAGGGCGCGGGCAGCAGGCAGGCAGGCGGAGCGGGCAGCGGGCAGGCAGGCACGTGACAGCTGGGCAGGGGCGCGGGCAGGGCGGAGCGGGCAGCAGGCAGGCGGGCACGTGACAGCTGGGCAGGGGCGCGGGCAGGGCGGAGCGGGCAGCAGGGCGCGTGACAGCTGGGCAGGGGCGCGGGCAGGGCGGAGCGGGCAGCAGGGCGCGTGGAGGCGGGGCTGCGGATAGCTGGGTTTAATCCAGCAAAATGTGCGCTTGCCTGGATTCGAACCCAGGGCGGCTGCGGGATTAGCCAAGTCCAGAACCAATGAGCCAAGCGTCTCTATCTGAAATATATAGGGCTATATTAAATATATTATGTTAGGTTTAAAATTTATTAAAAGCAAAAAGGGAGGGAAACGGGCGCCACAGTTTAATCCAATTAAATATGACTACGCCAGGACTTGAACCCGGGGCAGCAGCTCGGCAAGCAAAGACAGAACCAATGAGCCAAGCGGCTCCTTCAACATCTATGGAGCAATAAATATACTTATTATAATTACACATATATTTTTATATATTTTTTAATTTAATTTACAAAATTATTTATATGATTATATTTAATATATATTCTGTTATTATTTATTATTATATATATTATTATATATTATATACTTATTATTATTACATATATACATATATGTATTTATTACATATATACATATATACTATTTATTATTACATATATACATAAATATATATATTAAAAATATATCAATATTTATTTATACTTATAATATTTACATATATTTACAAACAAGATAAAACAAGCTATTATTTCAATAATTTACATATTGCATGTACAAAAATACCCAAATTAGGCTAGAAATTATATTAAAAATATGCAATATTTTCTATTCATCATACATCATGTCTTTCTTTATAGTTTCATTCCAAGTCTTTTTTGGTCTACCCCTCCCCCGTTTAACATGTCTAGTGACTAAACTCTCACAACGCCTAACAGGTGCCTCTAATGGTCTCCTATGTACATGTCCAAACCATCTTAAACGAGCTTCTCGCATCTTCTCTACAATTGGCGCCACTCCTATCTTATCCCTGATACATTCATTCCTAATTTTATCCAGTCCCGTGTGACCACACATCCACCTAAGCATTCTCATCTCCGCGACTCCCATTTTTTGCTCGTGTACACCATTCACTGCCCAACACTCAGAACCGTAGAGCATTGCAGGCCTAATTGCAGTACGGTAAAACTTGCCTTTAAGTTTTAGTGGTACTTTACGATCACATAGGATCCCAGACGCGCCTCTCCACTTCAACCAACCTGCTTGGATTCTATGAATCACATCTTTATCTACACCTCCATCTTTTTGAATTATCGATCCCAGATATTTAAAGCACTCACTGCGGGAAATATCTTGGTCACCCAATTTAATGACGGAGTCATCTGACCTTCTTGCACTACTAAATTTAAGCTCTATATACTCTGTCTTTGTCCTGCTCAACCTAAAACCCTTCTTTTCTAAAGTGTCTCGCCAAGATTCCAGTTTCGCGTTTACACCCTCGCGCGTCTCATCGACCAAAACAATATCATCTGCAAATAATAAACACCAAGGTATTGCTTGCTGGATATGTCCGGTGAGCTCATCTAAGATAAGGGTAAAGAGGTAAGGGCTTAAAGCTGACCTTTGATGTAAGCCAACAGCGATAGGGAATTCCTGTGTTAATCCTCCAGATGTCCTCACCCTGGTCACTGAATTTGTATACATATCTTTGATTACGTCAATGTATGATACATTTACACCTTTCTTTTCTAAGACTCTCCACAAGACCTCTCTTGGAACCCTATCATACGCCTTCTCCAGATCGATAAACAACATATGCAAATCTTTTTGTCTTTCCCGATAATTTGGTAAAATATTTATATCATCAAACAACCCAACTTTACCAGCTGCTATAAACAGAACTTGATCTGAACCACTCTTTTTGGACCAAACCAAGCATCACCCTTCCCATTGTGTTCCCTGGATCCTTGGATCTATCTGGATACTTTGTAACTTTTTTCATGATCGAACACCCCCTAATCTAAATAAAGAGGTTATGGGAAAGAACGGAGGGTATCATGAGTCTTGATCTATGAAGGATAAAAGAGCAATGCTTCTGAGGCAACAGGACCCACCGAGAGAGAGGAAGCAGTGAGTATTTCATAACGGCTGATAGGATATATTTTCTGATGGTAGAGGAGGTGGAAGTTGTAGCTCACCTTCTTTTGATGTTACAGTTAGAAAATTATTGATGCACTTACAATTACAAAGGTCAAATGTGGTGTTAGACCGATTTTTTTTGGGTATCATAATGACTATATGGAGGTCTTTTTATTTGATTTATAATCTTTTAATTTCATATAACTTGCATCCAGAAAGATACATATTATTGTTTATCTAATTAACAACACAGTTTATCCACCTTTCCGTTGCAAACAATTAACTATTACGTTCATCCATTGCATCCAGAATGTAGACCCCCGATTAGACATCTATAATTAAGAATCTTTTGCCACAATAGATCTCTTTAGGTATATATCAGTTCTTGCACTTCCAAATCCTTCAATATTTGGTTAAAGAAAACTGAGTAAGTCGCAGAATGTGTTTTGATCCTCATAATGACTTAAGTTGTTCGTGAGTCTCGGTTGGATCGGCTAAGGACTGTTAGCTTTATTAGCGAGTGTTTTTTCGTTCTTTTGTTTCTGGTGTACTATTAGCATGTATGTTCCTTGTATTCCTCCTCTATATATAGAGGAGCCTCTTATTGAATGAATTAAGATTTTGCCCGTAACCATTCAACATGGTATCAGAGCGGAGAGATCCCGTGCCCTAAATCTCTTCGCACCTGCGCTTCCGCCTCGCCTCGCCTCGCTTCCGTCTCGCGGCATCCTCGCTTCCGACCAGCGCTCCTCCAGTGCTCGCCCGACCAGCGCTCGCCCGACCAGCGCTCGCCCAGCTCTCCTCGCTCCTCCAGCGCTACTCCAGCGCTCGCCCGACCAGCGCTCGCCTCGCTTCCGCCTCGCGGCGGCCTCGCAGCGTCCAGCTCTCCTCTTCTGCTTCGCCCTCTCCTCATGGCGCCGGAATAAGTCCTCCTTCCCGGCGCCACCTTTCTTGTGATGCTTGCATGGCTGAAACCATTCACCTCTTGATGCCCTAATTTTTTTTTTTGGGCTTTCCTCCTATCCGGATTTCTATTCCGTTTTTATCTTTCTCCCCGGATTTCTATTCCGGTTTGCCATGGGATCTAGTGGAATGGATTCTTCCACTATTTCTACCGGTGTTACCCCGGATTCTCTCTCTACCGGTGTTGCCCCGGCTCTCTCTAGTGGTCCTTCTTCATCGGCTTTTTACCGTGGAACCAGCGATCACAATACCTCTCAGATCACTACTCTCCGACTCGATGAATCCAATTACCTCTCATGGTCCCGTTCCATCACCCTGGCGCTGAAAAGTCGGCGTCTGTTTGGCTATGTCTCCGGCCACATGAAGGAACCTGACAGGACTTCTCCTGAATGGCAGCAGTGGGAGTCCGAGAATTCCTTGGTTATGTCCTGGCTCACCAACTCCATGCAAGAGTCCATTGCCCGCAACTACCTCTTTCTTGATAGTGCTGCTGATATTTGGCGTCGTGCGGAGTCCACCTACTCCCGTCGTGGCAATGCGGCTCAGATCTTTCAGCTACGCCGCCGGATTAGCTTACTCCGACAGGGTGACCGACCTCCTTCAGCGTATTACTTGGAGTTCACGCAACTTTACCAGGAGTATGATCACTTTGATCCCCTTGTATTCGTTAGTCCTATTGACGAGGCGATGGTTCGGGCCAGAGATGATCGCAATCGCATATTTGAGTTTCTTCATGGATTGCATCACGACTTCGATCAGATCAGTGTTCAGATTCTCTGGCGACCGTTGATTCCTTCCCTTTCTGAGATCTACAGCATCGTGCAACAGGAGTTTGATCGTCGTCAGACTCTCCTACCTGACCCTGTGCCAGAGAGCTCTGCTCTGGCTGCTTCTACCCCCTCTCTTCTTGGCACTCGTCCATTCCGTGATCTCAAGTTGAGGAGCTCAGATAAGGATCATCTTATATGTGATTATTGTGGCAAGAATCGCCATACATGGGATACCTGCTTCAAGCTTCATGGATTCCCTACCCCAAGAGGGGGTGCTTCGCTTCGTGGTGGTCGTGGTTCTGGACGCTCCTCGGGTCGTCATGTTACTCCCCGTGCGGCCCATCTTACTGATGCTACTGCTGATGCATCTCATGGATACTCTGGTACTGATGTCTGTGCTACACCTGGTGGCTTCACGGCAGATGAGATGCTAGCTCTGAGACGCATGATGCAGGGTCTTTCTACGGATCCTTCTGCCTCTTCCTCCTACGCTCATACAGGACTGCCAGGTGCTCATTCTGTTGTTTCTTCTTCCTCCACCCAATGGGTCATTGACTCTGGGGCCACGGATCATATGACCGGGTCCTCCGCAGGTTTTGTTTCCTATACTCCTCTTTCTGGGCGTGATAAGGTGAGTATTGCAGATGGTTCCCTTTCCTCCATTGCTGGAAAGGGAACCATACCCTGCTCCTCCCTCACCTTGTCCTCTGTCCTTCACGTGCCTACCTTTACTCGTAATCTACTTTCCATTAGTCATTTGACCAACTCCATGAATTGCTCTGTGACCTTTCTTCCGTCTTCTTGTGTGTTTCAGACCTGACGACGGGGAAGGTGATTGGCTCTGGTAGCATGGTGAATGGTCTCTATGTGCTTGACTCTGGCGGCGCTGATTCTTCCCCTCTAGCTCTTCATTCCAGCACTGTTTTCACCCTCTGTACTCCTGGCATTGTCGCCTGGGACACCCTTCTCTTTCTGTTATGAAACTGTTATTTCCTGCTTTTCCTGCTACTATTTTGGAGTCTTTTGTGTGTGATGTCTGTAGTGTCAACAAACATCATCGTACTTCATTTAAACATGTATCTTTGTCAAGTTTTATTCCATTTGTTGTTATTCATACTGATATCTGGGGCCCATGTTTGATCCCTTCTATTTCTGGTTGTACGTGGTTTATTACTTTCATTGATTGCTTCTCGCGCACCACATGGTTATATTTGATACGTCGCAAAAGTGATGCGTTCTCCGTTTTTCGACAATTCCATGCCATGATCGCCACCCAATTTCAGTCCAAAATTCAAATTCTTCGCAGTGACAATGGCCGGGAATACATGGATTCTCAGTTTGAGCGCTACCTGGCTGACCACGGTATCTTACACCAGACTACCTGTGCGTATTCCCCTGCTCAAAATGGCGTTGCTGAGCGGAAAAATCGCCATTAGTTGGAGGTTGCTCGCTGCCTCTTGTCCACAATGCATCTCCCAAAATTCTATTGGGGAGATGCGGTTCTCACTGCTGCTTACCTCATCAACCGTATGCCCACACGTGTCCTCGGGAACTCTACCCCTTTGGACACGCTGGGGGTGACTCCCACCCACCTTCCTCCTAAAGTGTTTGGCTGTGTTTGCTTTGTTCACATCCATCACCCTCGTCCATCCAAGCTTGATCCACGTGCCCTCAAGTGTGTATTTATTGGGTACTCACCTACGCAAAAGGGTTACAAGTGTTTTCATCCACCTACAAGAAAGGTGTTTGTTAGCATGGATGTCACTTTTCGTGAATCCGAATCGTATTACCCTTTGTCCTCTTCCTCACCATCGGGTGTTCCCTCAGTTTCTTTGCCCATACCTCCACCGTATCCCTCACTTCAGGGGGAGACTTTACCAAAGGAAGTGAGTCCTGCTATTCCAGTGGAGGTGGGCTCTTTTCCTATGTCTCCTCCTGTCTCTCTGGACTCTTCCTTCGCTATGCCTCCACCTCCGACTCTGCAGGTCTATACTCGGCGTGCAAAGGGGACAAGCACACAAGAAACTGCTATGTTACCAGAACAGTCAGTGGAACCTGACTCTGGGCCTTCTGATTTACCGATTGCCCTTCGAAAAGGTATTCGGTCTTGTACCCGCCATCCTCTCTCTAATTATGTATCTTATGATTCTCTATCTACCTCATATAAGGCCTTTATCTCCTCTCTTGCTACTTCTTCTATACCTGTGTCATGGCAACAGGCTCTTGAGGTTCCTGTGTGGCGTGAGGCGATGGTTGAGGAAATGAAGGCTCTGGAGAAGAACCATACATGGGATCTAGCCTCTCTTCCCTATGGAAAGAAATCTGTTGGGTGCAAGTGGGTGTTCTCTGTGAAACAGAATCCACAAGGGATTGTTGAGAGATGCAAGGCACGGTTGGTTGCAAGGGGTTATACCCAAACCCAGGGCATTGATTATCAGGAGACATTTGCCCCTGTAGCTAAAATGAATACCATCAGGGTATTGGTTTCCGTTGCTGTTTGCAAAAATTGGGATCTTCTGCAGCTTGATGTGAAGAATGCCTTTCTCCATGGTGACTTGGAAGAGGAGGTCTATATGTCTATTCCTCCAGGTCTCACTCCGGCTGGTGCTTCAGGGAAAGTTTGTAGATTGTTGAAGGCTCTATACGGACTAAAGCAGTCCCCAAGAGCATGGTTTGGCCGGTTCCACAAGGCGATGGGGTCGTTTGGGTATTCTCAGAGCAATGCTGACCATACGCTGTTCATCAAGCGTAGGCTTGGGAAAATCACTGTTCTTATTGTGTATGTTGATGACATTGTCATAACTGGTGATGATCATGAAGAAATTCAGAATCTGAAGCTGAAGCTTGCCAAAGAGTTTGAGGTCAAGGATCTAGGAAAACTCAAGTACTTCTTGGAAATTGAAGTTGCTAGATCAAAGCAGGGGATCTTTCTCTCTCAGCAGAAATACACGTTAGATCTTCTTGAGAAGATGGGGATGAGCGGATGCAGACCGGCTGATACTCCGATTGAGGCAAATCACCGATTGGGGCGTGATGAGGGAGTGGCGATTGAGGACATTTCAGGGTTCCAAAGGTTAGTGGGGAGGCTGATATATCTTTCTCATACTCGTCCGGATATTTCCTATGCAGTGAGTGTTGTGAGTCAGTACATGCATGCTCCAAAGACACGGCACATGGATGCAGCACTCAGAATTCTTTGGTACCTCAAGTTCTCACCAGGAAGGGGAATCCTGTTTTCCCCGAGTACTGATCTCAAGATTGAAGTTTATACTGATGCTGATTGGGCCGGGTCAGTGGATGATAGGCGATCCACTTCTGGATACTGCTCTTTTGTTGGAGGTAACCTTGTCACTTGGAGGAGCAAGAAGCAACAGGTTGTGGCACGGTCTAGTGCCGAGGCTGAGTTTAGAGCTATGGCTCATGGGGTCTGTGAAGGCTTATGGCTTCGGGCCTTATTGAGCGACCTTGGTTTTGTTGAAGAAGGACCCGTCCGTCTATATTGTGACAATAAGTCTGCCATTAGTATCGCTCACAACCCGGTTCAACATGACCGGACGAAACACATTGAGGTGGATCGACACTTCATCAAGGAGAATATTGAAAGGGGAATCATTTGTACTCCTTTTGTGCCCTCCAACGGGCAACTTGCTGACATTCTCACCAAAGGGTTGTGTGTGAATTCCTTTGACCAGATTGTGAACAAGTTGGGCATGTTCAATATCACTCACCCAACTTGAGGGGGAGTGTTAGCTTTATTAGCGAGTGTTTTTTCCTTCTTTTGTTTCTGGTGTACTATTAGCATGTATGTTCCTTGTATTCCTCCTCTATATATAGAGGAGCCTCTTATTGAATGAATTAAGATTTTGCCCGTAACCATTCAACAAGGACTGATCGTCAACAACCGGAATCGATTTTAGGAACATAAATTGAACCATATAATTATGATGTTAAATTAGCTTAATCAATTTTGTTTAAATTAAATATTTATTGTTTTGTTAACCGACCCATACATAATATCCTATTTTTAAAAACACTGTGATTCAATTTTAAGCTCTATAGTAAATTTATTCGAGATGTTTTAGGGTTCAGGGTTTCTTAATATTACTCTAAAATAAGATGTTAGTATTGTTGTATAAACTGCTCTATTATATGTGGAGGAGTGATCCACCTTTTATCAATTAATGAATTTTTAGTCTTAACATAGTTTCAGAGCTAAAATTAGGCGCCGCTCCTAAACTTCGGCCTGTTTGCCCGCTTCATTTGATTCTTTGTTTCTTGCTATGATCGATCCTCCGCTACAACTCAGAACCTCATATTCCTCCCCACAGTCTGCACAGAGACTTCCTATGGCGTGCAACTCCTCATCCAAGAGCATTCCCGCCTGCTATGTTGGATCGTGTCAATCGACACTAATCGATCGCAGATTGAGGTGCTGAGCCCATTCCGACCGTTGGATCCACTTCATTTTCCTTCTCTTGCTTCGTATCTCTCCTCCCTATGTCATAATAGAGTGATCTTTGGATTTATTTGTTGGATCCTCCTAGATTTTGTTGGGTTTCTTATGCATCTAATGCGCAGCGAAAAACTAGCAAGAAACCCATTGAAATGACCATGAAAAAACCAATAAGTTAAGAATAAAGATTATACCTGCACTGAAATCAGATTTCGAGAGGGATAAATGTTGTGTGAGAATCATACCGTAGAACAAGATATACGACTCTACGAGTATCCACACGAACGCCGGAAACATCTTGTCGTCCGTCCAACGATCTCGTGCTGGAAGATGATCGGCCCTTCTTCGCCACGAAATACTAGTTTCGTTCCAGGAGAAGATATAGTCGTGGGTTCTTTAGAAGTCGTGAGAGTTGTACTCAAAAGACGTGCTTGAAAAACCCTAAAAGACATTATTTATAGTAGTTTCATAAACTGTCTATTTGTGTGTGGAGAGGAAGAAATTCATGCGTTTAAGTTCTATTTTACTAGTCGACGTATGTCTACGTCATAAGTCGGCATGTGTCGAGAACTATCCCATTGTATATAAACTTTGATAAACGACACCAAGCCGACGTATGTCGACTTCATAAGTTGACGTACGTCGAGTACTAAATGGCTACTTCTCAACTCGACATATGTCTACTTCACAAGTCGACATAGGTCGAATAGGATCCGGAAAAGTCTGATAAATGCATACCAAGTCGATATACATCGAGTTCACAAGTCAATATGTGTCGAATAGTTGTCTAACACCTCTTATCGAATCCAATTTGAAATATAATTACTCCCAAATTATTATTTAATTAATTCCTAATTAATTAAATGTTATTTTAGGTGTGGTTATTCACTTATATCCAATATAAGTAAAAACCAACACGATCATTTATCCAATTTCTGTATGTTCTTAATGTGCGACCATATAGGTTCATATTATGTTGGCAGTAAAATTAATCCCTTGATTATTTCTTGATCACAGATTCTTACAATCTCCTACTTGATCTAGAATGTATCAACTATAGTCTCACAAATAATGAGCGACATCTAGCAATTCATCATCGCTACCCAAGTAATACAAGAGTTGGTAACTCAATGAAACCTTCTAGTAAGCAATGTTCTAGTGTAGCTTACTCCCTTTGTCTATTACATCCAGACTGAACTCGAGGGATGGAGACTGTCATCCTCTTAATAATTCACTCTTTATTTCTTGATTCCCGAGTAGACTATCAAAATAAGTGAATTCAATATCATATATTGACTCGACATAGCATGGTTATGCATTTCATAGTCTCACTTAATCAAGGGGCCCATGGTTGCAACTCTTGTCATATAGGAGGACAAATCTCATCCACAACCCTCACAATCACTTACATGATTCGTAATGTACTCAATAACCACCTTTATCATCTACCTTTTTCAAGGAAGACCTTAGATGACATCAAAGTATGCTCCTCCTCACATAATGACTATATTGGCATCAGGACAAAGAACCATATACACCATTGTCACTCTGAGAACTATTTGTGACACATTCATATAACAATTCACAGTAATCTCAAGGTGGGTCTGTCCAATACACTTGTTTTGTAACAAGTACCTATATGATGACTTGATATTTAATATCATGACATATGAGACTCGGTCATCAGTCAACCCACATACTAGTCTCAATGTATCATCATTTCCCCAATTTCTACAATGATACCTTGACCAGAGACTATTTATGAATAATGCTTCATATAAACACATGATCTCTCATTCGATTCACACACTTGAATTCCTATGGAAGCAAGCATTCCAAGGACATTTATTACGTTTAGTTAATATATCCTTATAAAAATGAATAAACATAACAAAAGAATATGCCTCAAGCCCTCAAATGTAAATGAAACAACAATACAAGTTCACATGAACCTGATTGCAGTATAGTTGTATCATTTATTTGCCTTGTACCTGATTTCAAGCACTTTCGCTCGCGTGCAATTGTTGTTTGATAGCCTTATTAAATTTACTTATAATCAATTGTGATTATTTGCGGAATGTTAATTTTCTATTATTTAATTAGTTGGGGTAGGAATATTTGTCTGACAGTCTAATCAAAGTAGGGTTAGGATAGTTATCTCATTTGCATCTATTGCATTCCTGTATATGTTCATATGGAACAAGGTCAGTGATGGTCTCCAATAGTCAGTGTCCTACATCAGAAATGCTTGCATATAATTTTATATTTTTTTATTATAAGTGATGCATAGGAACTCTAAAGCCTGATAAAATACAACTGAAAATGACATCACAAAAAAAATTATATTGACAAACTTCATAAAACTCAAGGACACTTTGAGATGAAATAAATTTGACAAAATTTGATTTTTTTTTTGTTTGCGGTACTGAAAATGTTACCTGTCCATGTTCAGCTGGAAGAGAAAGAAAAGAAGCTTGTTGAAGCAAATAAGGAACAAGAAGCTTTAATTGACATTTTTTCTGAAGAAAGAAACCGTAGAGATGAAGAGGAGGCGACGCTAAGGAAGAGGCTAAAGGTGATTATCATTACTTTGTCCTCTTAAATTTTAAATAACTACTCAATCTAATCCACTATTACCTTCTCATAATAAAGGAAGCTCAAGATGAAATACATGACTTGCTGGGCAAGTTGGCCACCTCCACTAGATGACTACTCAGTCTGACATGGTGATTATTTGAACACTAATTTGGTACTATTTCAACTCATTTCTATCTTCATATTTTCATCAAAATCCAACATCTATGGGCATAGCTGCACACATGATTCACACATATAATTACTTAAGATTTTGAATAATTCATCTTATGTAGATGCTAAACACACAGATATAAAATAAGGTCATTTACTGGTCCTCTACTCTATCTTACAAATTACTAAATGTAGTCCCCCCTTCCTCCTTTCATTATTAGCATTCATGTACAAATAAAGCCATTTACTGGTCCTCTACTCTTACAAATTACCAAATCCCCCCCCCCCCCACCCCCTCCTCCATTTATTATTAGTATACATGTACAAAATAAACCCTCTAGAAGACTGTAGTTTTTTTTTTAATTTATTAACAATCTAAACTTAGAGGTGGGAATGTATTTGTCCTTCAAGCGATCTCTCTAAACTCATCTAAAAGATTTTTTGCCTGCCCATGCAGCTTCATCTTTGCAAACCTAACACATCACTCATCGATCATTGCATGCGACTCAAAATAATGATCCATATTCAATAACCATTCACTAAAGATCTTCGAGTCCAAGCAACCATCGAAGGACGGAGCGTTTAGGCAGATGCGTTTGGTATTGTCATCCTTAGCAGGTTGGATGCCTATGTGGGGCTATTGATAATTATCGTAATAGTCCTCCCAATCGTAGTCGCGGAGAGCGGGTGAAGGGCCACACTCTCTACGACCCCACTCGTAGCAGTCCTCTCGGTCATATTTGTGACCATCATGCGGAGGATCGTGATTTCTACGACCCTGCGGTGACAGCAGGCGAGGCACGTCATGGTGAGGCGGTGTCTTACAGGAGCGGGAACCTGGCAATGATCGAGTGTGTTCGGGTTTCCTTCCCAAAGGAGTGGTAGGGTCTGACTGGGAGCATCGTTATTGCATGGCTCAGGAGGGGGGAAACCTCTAGGACATTGCTCAAGGCGAAGGGGGACGTCTAGGTCCCCTTCGGGAAGGCTGTCCCGGATCCCTCAGATTTTCTAGATTATCAATTCTGGAATTCGTGTCAGCAATTTCATGATGAAGTTCCTCAAAGTGATTTTCTAATATGTCAAAATGATCTAGCCTAAGTCATTGGAATTCTCTAAGTGTCATGCTCGAATTCAATCTTGTCGCTCTTTCATCCATGACATTGGGGTCACACATAGATGTCTAAAGAGCCTACCAGTAGTAGCATAAAAATTTGCCTAAACATTGGGCTCTTGTACCAAATCTGGCGCAAGATAGGTTTTGAAAGAGAAATCCAACTATTCAATTCTAGGTGTGGTGCAAGAATGTATTTTTTTTTATCTCCTGGGATGATGTATGTATTCAACAAGTAATCAAATATCTGATTGAAAACAATAATAAGAGATTAAAATCATGTTATCATAAGGCAAGAAGCAAATTAATTTATATGGTGAAGCAGGTATGGCTTTCTTCCGCGCGAGTAGGTTTGAGTTTAAATGTGAGTGAGGCGAATAAGCCCGGCAAGAAGTGCTCAATCGCAGGACAAATACGATGGCAAACCAACATCCAAAATCATATTGGAGTGCCAATCTGTATAATAATGAAGTATAGTAACAACTAACACTCGTGAGGAAGGGAAGCCGATGATAAGGACATGGAGATCTGGTGGTCGCTATCTCACGCGAAGAGGAATACTTTACAATGGTTGTAGGACGGATGTTGGTTGTTTATGGATATAGAGGAGTGGGTGGCAGGCTGATGATGGGATAGGTTGGGTGGAGGGTTGTTGTGGTATGGAAGGAGCTGGAAGGTGCGGCGGCAATCTATGGTTCTCAGGGAGTTTAGTGCTAATTAGCTGTATGAGAAGAAATTAGAGTGGCAGCGAGCTAGGGGTGGTGGCTGAAGTTGGTGGAGGCGGCTGGATGGAGGGATGTAGGGCAGCGGTAAGGATGTCAATTGTAACTACTACATTTTTTTCTTCTCAAGTGTATGATTAATCTCTGAGATACAATTGATGCATGGCGAATCCATAGGTTGCGAGCAAGTGATACCCTTACCCTAGATATAATGCAAGTAATCCTGCCACGACTGCAATGAGACATAAACACCGTCTAATGAATGGTTGAATGCTTTGTGTGTGACTATTCGAATGCAACCTTATGTGACGTTTGAGAAGATAACTCTACTCACCTTAACTACTATATGTAAAATGCAAGATCCGATGGCAAATTCAAGACATAATAATAAAGAATTAGATCGATCACACGCATATAATTTAAGCAATAACTAAATCATTTCTCTTAGACAAAGCAAGTTTTCGCTTTCCTCCGCGTGGAGGGCAAAAACAAAAACGTGGGCAAGTGGTTCCTGCAAATCATAGGATATCTAGAACAAAATTATACGTTATTTATCCAAACAAATATAAGATCACACACTATTTTAATGATGAAAACAAGAGTTTATACAACAAATAAATATTCACAGAGCATGCGGGGCTGCCGTAAGAGAGTTGATGCGACAAGGTTCGACGTTGCGGCGGCTGAAATTTGAATATATGGGGCTGGATCTGGAGGTGGGGGTTGGATCTTAGTGGAGGTGGTTGGATTTGGAAAGGGGGCGGCAGGCTGTGGACTAGGGGTGGCATCGACATTTTTAGGGCAGCAATAAAGCAGCAAGGGGGGGGGGGGGGGGGGGGGAGGCACGACTGCTGCTGGACAGTAGCTGGGCGGGAATAGGAGGGGTGGTGGCTTGGCAGTTGTGGGTAGCTGGGCGGCGGTTTTATGAAAGACTGCAGTTTTTGGAGGGGATTGATGGGCGGCTAGGGTTGTGGAGAGGGTAAAATGAAGGATATAGGTAGATGATACCTAGGGGAAGCAAGAACGCAGCTAGGAGTTGTCACCTAGGACCTCATAGAGTCGTCACCGTGAGGGGATCGTCAGATTCCGGGAATAGTCTTCTCCAAAATCTGCAATAGCTTTGATGTTGCCCCTACCCTCTTATTTGTAATAGAAAATGACTTAGGGAAGCCATCTTGGACGGCTATGAATGGCTATGTGCGATGGTTGTCCGATCTCACTAAATAAAAAATAAAAAATAAAAAATACATGAGAAATATCGAAACGTCGTTTCCGACGAATCCACGGAGTCGGACTGTCGATTCGGAAACACTAAATATGACAAGTAGTCAATTAGCGTTGAACGGGTCCAAAACCTGTGCTCCACCGCGGGTCCGCGTCGCCAATCCCCATCATTCTACCCGGCTTGAAAGAATTCATCTCCTGATAAATAGAGATCGGAATCCTCTCAGTGTGTACCGGGTAAGAATCGACGGGGTCCATCAGAGGTCATCCAAGTATCGCTGATGATGAAAAATTCTCTTCAATGGTGCTCATGTCTTTGTCCGGTAGGCATCTGCTCTAATGGTACTCCTGTGTTTGTCCGTTAGGCGTGGTTATACACTCGTAGGTCACGATATCAGTAATGCTCTCAAAAGTCAAATGGTGTGCTGATAGTGCCAGTGTGATCTCAGGTGCGTATGGTGAAGCCATAAATGACTGACCCAATGGCAGGTGGGGCTCAGAAGTGGGCTGGGTGCAGGACTGAGGATGTGGAGATGTATGCTCAAAGGATATGGAGGTGTAGACTCAAAAGGATATGGAGGTGTAGGCTCAAGAGGATCTGCATAAAATAAGTCCACATACTTGTTAGTCTTGCGGTATGACATTAGGTCCTCAACATTAAATACGGGATGGATACTCATGTTTGTAGGGATATCAAGATCATAGGTATTTTCTCTGATCCTTCTCATGATTGTGTAGGGATCCATTAGCTTAACGCTCAAACTTTTAGCAGGCCCCCGAAGGAGCCTCACCGCGCAGATTCTCACCATCACCAATTTGCATTCATGAAATACCTGCTCTTGCCAATGTACATCTACAAGCAATTTATAAGATTCATTACCAGTATTGATCCACCGTCAGACCGACTCATGTAATACATGCAAATTATGAAGCGGCTCAACAGACTCATGCAAAGGAAGCACGATAGACACGACACTTTCTAGTGGAAATCTGATAACGAACTGAATATCACTAAAACGGGGTAACCTATCAGGAGGCTCTTTGGGTGGAATGTAGAAATTCTCGTCGAGTATGTGACGAATACCCAAATGACTACATGAGACATCATCACTAAAGTACGAACTCATATCATGCTAGATGTCCTCAGGGAATGTAATGCGTCTGGGGACTCACCAAAAGGTATGTATGAACATTCATTGCGAGTGCGATGATCCCCAAACTGAATACCAGGGACTAACAATAGGATGTGACTCGAGTGTGGCGAGTGCCTCTAATAAGAAAGAACTCATCTAGTGGGCCAACTGGTGGTCTGTCCAAGAACTGATTGAGTGTGTTGGGCCATATGGTAGACTCTCAAAACATCGGGAGTATCCTCAAGTGTATGTAAAGAAAATTCTCCGTACTCGATGCTAAATTCGGGGTCCGTTCTCTGGGGAAAGATTAAGGGACGAGACTTGAAGAGATGCCAATAATTCAGTGCTCAAAAAATGAGTCGTTCATCTGAACCTCACCCTCATAAGGACGTAGTAATTCATCAGGAGGTTCATCAAAGGGCTCGTAGAAGAATCCAAATGTAAAAGGTTGATTCTTCAGATGAGTGTCATCGATACGAGTAGTAACCTCGAGAATAAGAAAGACAATCATTACAAAATCAATACTATGATCTCGATCCACTGTCGGGATATGACTCGTCATGACAATATGGAGAAGCTCCCGTGAACATGCACGCAAGGGCGAGTTTATGGTCAGAGCAATAATGAATTCAACGCAGGAGGTGAGGTAAGAACACATCACTATAGGATCGCTAGGTCGCTCAAACTCACTCTCAGTCGAGATCAAAGAAAATGAGTCAGAATCAAAGAATGGTCCACTCATCGGACTAAGTACCTCACTTGGGTAAGAGAAATCAGACTCAGGTAACACATCGTGTTAGACAGGACAAGGGTAGGCAAATTGGTGATCTCAGTATGGGAGGGACTCATACTGGGGTGGTCAAGATGTGAATCCACTCGGTTAACTCTAGCGGATCTCAAGGATTGTTCATGATGAAGGGCGAGCTGATATGTATGCTCAACGGACTCCAAGTGGTGATAAGACAACTCAGTGCGTATTTCAGATCGAAGTTCAGACCGAAATCGGGAAGTGGTCATAGCTGGCTCCTCTCGGATGTCACTCCTCACTACTGGCTCATCAAAATGATCCATGTACTCAATGACGGATTGTGATCCTTGTCGGAGGGTAAATAGCTGATCGAGCAAGCAACTCCGATACGACGCAGTCAAATACCTCTGACACAACCTACACCATCTCCAGCCAACTAGTGATGCGTTGAAGACGGTCTCGCTCACGGATCCTTTCAATACTAGACCAATATGCTCTCGCCTGATCTAGAAGCCTAAGTTTCGTAAACTTTATGCCACGCTCACAGAATAATTCAAAATAATCAAGATAATATTTCATGTCCACGAGCCTATAACTGAAAGACTCGGGACTCGATGAACCGTCAAAAGGCGGGGCAACATCACGAAACCTGCACTCTAGATCTCTCTCAAAATGATGATCCTCGTAATAATCATCTCTAAGATAGTTGACTCATGTCGAAGGATCAACACGATCTGCTCTTGTGCATGCATAAGGACGGCGGTAATCATCATAGTGATCGTCTCTAGCATAGTGGGATCGTGTCGATAGGTCAACACAATCTCTGGAAGTGGTGTGCTGCGATCGAGATTAATTATCGTAGTAACGTGAGAATATCTCAGAAAGGCTCTATGGGATCGGGTGTAGATAGACTCAGAATCCCTAAATAAAGGAGAGTAATGATGGCGAAAACTAGTCATGGATGAACCTGTAAACTCAATGACTGTGTATCAAAAGGGTGCTCGCAACCTAGCTCTGATATCATTTGACGCATGACGAATCTATTGGTGGCGAACAAGTGATGCCCTAACCTTAGATGTAATGCAAGTGTTAGAACATATTTTGTTACCGCTGCGATTTATTCTTCCCTATATAAAGAGGACCCTACTATTGAATAATGCAATCTAACTAGCGATAATTAACATGGTATCAGAACTACCACTCGCGTGCGGCTAAGGAATGCCTCCCCTCCCGCTTTCGATCGGCGATTCCAATCTCGCTTTCGCCTCCCCTCCCGGCTTCCTCTCTCTCTCTCTCTCTCTCATCCCGCCTCAGCGTCGCAGCTCTCCTCTATAGCGCCGATCGGCGCTCAACGCAGACGTCGGCAGATCGGCGCTATTCCAGTTGTGAGTAAAACATAGCTACGATAAGTATATGGTTAAGGAAATATGGATACTATTTGTGGCCTTATTTTTATCATTTTTTTATTTTACGCTGTGAATTCTTATATGAATTTTCTCTATTTAGGTATGCTTTTGGAGCTAGGAGTAGCGGAGGAGGTAGAAAAAGACTTCACTCCATTGGAAGATTGAATTTCTGCAATGTGCAGGCTAGCATATTGAGACACAAGTTGCAAATTAGTTATTTTCTATTATTGCTTCTGCATGATGAAGATTGACAGTTGTGTTTTTTAGGGTTGTAATTAATATTTTTTAAAGTAATTGTCATGTGCATTGTTTCTTAGTTATTGTTATGGCTTTTGTGCATGTAAGTGCCAAATAATTTAATTTCATGATTACATGATGCTTATTTTGAAAGTATCACAAAATTGTCTAAATTATTCTTTTTATGGTTGTATTTTAAAGGTATAGGTAGATGTGCTTCCATCCTCTGCACCATTTTGATTTTGTTGCCTGATGATCTATCTATACATGATGGAAAACACATTGTGTAGATGTTTGTTGCTTAAGAATCATTTTGATCTTGTAATTCTTGATATGAGATTCTGAATAATGTTTGATTGGATTAAAATATAGTTAAGGTAAACATATGGCTAAAGTTCTATATGTACTTTTAGCATTGTTACGATCACATCAACTTTGGCTGTGTGCACACCACGAATTTTATTTGCAACTCATTTTAATGAGCGCACGCCAATTTGAATCTTTTTTGAAAATTGTGTTCTAATTAGCATAAAATATGAAAAATAGTACCCAAAATGATAGAGACTTGATACAAAATGTTAACAAAACATAAATCAACCAAAGAAGCAAAACATAAACTCAATGATGACCTAATACATTGACGGTCATCTTTTTACATGAAAATTTACATTATGTGGATTTGAACTCATCGTTTGACCCGCAAGTTGACCTGCATGAAATAAACAAGTGAAAATATAAGTTTGTCAAGTAAATTTAACAATCACGATAGTTTGACGAAAAGTAAATTTTTACACATCATTTCAAGGATTGATCAAATTGATTATATCGTCATCAAGTTGTTTTTGTATGTTTTAGTCTCATGCAATCTTTGCATGACATTGTAACCACAGAGTGGATATAGGAGGTAGCAGATATTCTTCATTCATTAACAAAATAACAAAATGATTGTCCTGAATGAATTCAATATAAATCATCCTATGGTTTTTTGAGGTGCGAAATGTAAGGGTAGAAATGTGAATGAGTGATAACTTGAAAAATGAACCAAAGCAACGTTATAACATGATGCAACTATTAGTCCAATGTTGGGTATCGTCATCCACTTCGCAAGTGGTGCTGGAATTACATCACAATGTAGAGACTCCGCTAACTGGCCGCTTGCATCTCCAAATGTTTGAGCATACGATGTCTCATTATTGGCCATTTTCAATGATAAATTCTTGCGTACTTGTAGGTTGTAGTCAGTTCTCACTCATATTTAATGCATGACTTATGACCATGTAACCGCAATGCTCATCACCTATCATATCTATGAGTGATATATTTTGAAATATAAAATGACATTTTTTTATGATTATAATGAGAATATCTCTTGAATTATCTTTCTTTTCAACATGTTTGTTGTGATATTGTTGCTCTCTCATTAGTACATGCTCAAATAGGGATGGTTCTGTTGGATCATCAAGCGCTCTTAGAGGGGGAAGTGAATAATGGTTTTATAAATAAAATTATGATTGAAATTCAATACAAATTATTTGATTAAAATATTTTTATAATCAGAAATAAAATCTTCATTAAAATAATGCTAGATGCATGATTTTATTTCAATAAGAAAACTGATTACAAAACTCGGATTTCTATGACGCTAGAAATTTTGGCGGTGTATAGAAAAATCTCTTTTGGTTTCTATAAGGACCCTTCACCCTGAGGACCGGTTGGTCGTATTCTAGCTCTCCCTAGAGATAGAACTCGGGTCGCCCCCTAGACTTATTCCCTAGATCTAGTCGCCTAACTCACAAGACAAATTTCTCCTTAAGGCACATAGACTTAGTCGCCAACACGGGCTAATTTCACTATCGTCACACAAAAATAGTCACCAAAAGACAAGGGAAAATACAAGATAGAAGAAATAAAATTTCTACAGTAATAATTCCTTATAGAGAAATCTAATGACGGTGGAGAAGACACATGAGAGATCGAAGTTGTAATCGTGTTCGTGCTTCGTGTAGAATGAACGTTGATGAACTCCGCCTTCAAGTTCTCTTTTAGATCTTTAAGATTGATGCAGGGAAAGCTCTGAATGTCTGGGATGATGCCTCACACAAATATCTTGGAAGTTGTGGCTTGATTGTTCTCACGAACAAAAGAGCGGAATGGCCTTTAAATAGATACCGTGAGCTAGCACCAGCGATAGGTGTTACCGCCTCGCGATACCCGTATGAATGAAATTTCGCACGCCAGTCGTATATAGATGGTAACCATGTTTCATACTTTAGGCAACATGTACAGCGCTGTGATAGGGTTATCACGTTGTGTTAGCGTAATATTTGCTCCCGGGATCAGATGGATCACATGCTCCATTTGGCTCCTCAATCAACCAAATGATTGTCGAACTTGTCATTCAGTTGTCGTTGTGCGTCAGGTGTTAACGCCGCACGTTAGCCTCTTTACAAATCTACTATGCTGCTCCCGCCAATATTTTCATTTGCATGATTTTTGCTAGTTGTACCATTGTAACATTTGCTACTGCTAGTAGGAGAGCTACCGCCCTACGGTAGGACCAATTTCAAAGCATAATGTCCATCTTTTTTCTCATTCAATTGTTCACATTCCATATGTTGTTCTACTTACATTTCCTGCATACTATGAACACAAAACAAGCTTGATCAAATACATAATTGACTTGCTATTCTCAAACCAAGCGATGTCGAACACATGTTCTAACAAACTCCCCATTTTGATAATAACAAATCCTCCAGTAAGAAATCAATCATTTTAAGTTAGAGCTGTGTTTATAGTATAGTGTGGTAAGTGATAATCGTGAGAAAATAAGTTTTGGGAGTGATGTGAAATGAGTACATAATAATGTTCGTATTCTGGATGTACTCCCCCCCCCCCCCCCCCCCCCCTCATATGAATGCTCTCCCTACATAGATGCTCCTCCTACACAGTGGGATTATAAGTTACTCCCCCTAGAGTGTTAGATTTCTCAATTTATCCTCCTTTTGGTATATCAAAAGAGGGTTGGGGTGAGTATAATTATGAAATATATTATACCCCTTTATTAATGAAATGAAGGACCACTTTCGTTAAATATAATTATGATCAAGCATAAGAGTAAAAATAGCGGAAAATGTCGTGAAAATAATGCATAATGCATTTAATAAGGATAAGCATGAAAACATATGAATTCCCTCCTTTTTGAAAAAAATAGCAATTCGAATTATAGAGATAATCATGATTAAAAAGTGGGAAATATCAATGCAAAGATTGCATAGTAGTGAAAATGACATAAATCATCATATAAACTATAAGAGCACGGAGTGGTTATGAGTTTCACAATAGAGTTGATTTATTGAAAATATTTATAGAGTTTATACCCAAGAGGTGTCTTTCCATTGATTGTTTTGAAGTATATAAGATGTTTATTTTAATTTTGAGAGATACCAAGCATGATAGATATATCAAGAAAAGATTAAAACTACAATGCAAAGTGATTTGCAATTCAAATATTTAGAAAACATTGTAGCGATCATGCTTCACTATCTAGTATATTTACCTAATGTTTGTAGAGAATAGTGTAATTGTGCATTAGAGTTCAATTCTCATGAGTGGAAGATTTATGTAAGATAATGATGTGCAGATAGTGTTTTGATAAATTATACAAGTACAATAATCAAGACATAAGATATGTAATGAAATAAACACAATATCATCAAAAAGTGCAAAGTAAAATGACTTCCACTTAGTTCAATGCGCAACAAGAAATAGTACAACTACCAAGGTGCTTCACACACACAATACTTTTCAAGACTTATATGTGAGCGAAGTAATGTTTGGGGATCACATAGCATTAATCCAAATTTTATTTGTGATCTGATGTACTAAAGGTAAGTACAACTATGTGGTGTATTTGTAAATTGTTTGCACAAGATATTACAATTTTTTCCACTATGCTCAACCTCACAATGCCTATTAAGGCTTATCAGGAGAATTAATGTTTAGTGGATTTTATTTTTCATTTATTATTTGATATTCAATTTTGTGACCAAGGACTATGAATCCACTTGTTTAGCAAACATCCAATTTTTATTTTGTGGTCACACTTCTCAGAGTAATAAGTGCATGAATGTCCATGAATTGAAAGATGTCAATTCAATGGTGTGTAGGTAAATTATCCTTGCATTTCTATTAGTTATATTATTTTATGACATAATCATGCTTAGACAAAATTATTTGCAAATGATGAATCAAAAAGTGGGTGTGAGAAAAAATTATTATCTAACATGAAATATCACTCATACTTAGAGGCATACTAAACACTTCTACATGTGTTTCATGCATTCATTTTCATTGTACATCAAAAGATAGTATGCAAGACATGAAAAATCAAGACAATGTTTAAGAAGTTTGAAAATTAATTCATACATTGTAATGAATCATTAAATGACATGTTTATTCATCTTTGACTATAGCAATGAAAAATAAACAGTTTTTAGGATTTTTATTTTTATAAAAATAGAAAGAAATACAATAATAATAAATTTAGAGAAAACATATTTTTGTGATTTTGTTTCATTTTGTAGTTTTCTCTTTGGTTTTTGGATTTTAAGAAAATTTAGAAAACAGGAAATAATGAAATGATTGTTGGTTCAATTGATAGTGCTCTTGTTATCAGACTTCAGTTCTACGTTATTAAGATGAATTCGAAAATCCTCTAGTGCCTCGGTCATCCATAATGCTTGAACGCAAGAGCTACCTAGTGTGATATACTCGATCTCGGTGGTGGAGAGGGCAACATAATTCTGTCTACTACTCGACCATGATACAAGTGAAGACTCTAAGAAATCACACGTGACACTAGTGTTTTTATGATCTAAAGAATATCCCACATAATCGTAATCATAAAAACCATGCAATGTAAATGAATCATTATGAGGATACCACAGTCCTAACCAAGATGTGCCTACAAGATATCTAAAAATTAGTTTGACCTCTTTTAAATGAGATTATTTTGGATTGGCTTGAAAGCGAGCACATAAGCATGTGGTGAACATAATATATGGTCTATAAACACTCAAGTATAATAATAATCCAATCATTTCTCGATATAAAGTTTGATCAATTGAAATTCAGGCTTCATCTTTTCATAGTTTTAGTGATGCACTCATTTGTGTATTAACTTTCTTAAGAGTTTCAAATCCAAATCGTTTGATCATATCATGAACGTATTTACTTTGAAATATAAAGATTCGATCATGACTTTGAGTGATTTGAAATCTAAGAAAATAAGTGAGTTCTCCTACTACGCTCATTTCAAATTAATTTTGCATTACTTTTACAACTTCATTACATAACTCTTCATTAGTGGCTCCAAATATAATATCATCTACATAAATTTGCAATATAATCAAATCATCATTTAAATGCTTAATAAATTAAAGAGTGTGGTGTTGGCACTACCCATAATATAATTGTGCTTTAACAAAAAATGAAGCCAATCTATCATACTAAGCATACAACGCCTGTTTCAATCCATAAAGCGCTTTTTCTAGTTTATAGACATGCTTTGGAAATTTATCATTTATGAAACCGAGGGTTGTTCAGCATAAACTTCTTTAATTATCCTGTTTAAAAAGGCTCTCTTTACATCCATTTGAAATAGTTTAAATCGTTTAAACGTGCAAATGCAAGAAAGATTCGAATAGATTCTAAGCGAGCAATTGGTGAAATTGTTTCTTCTAAATCTACCCCCCCCCCCCCCCCCCCCTCAATTTGAGAATAACCTTGTGTCACTTGTCTAGCTTTATTCCTAGTTATTCTAGATTCACCATCTAATTTATTTTTAAAAATCTATTTTACTCCTACTACTGGATGATTAGATGACCTCTCAACTAATTTCCAAGTTTTATTTCCTTTAAGTTGATTGAGTTCGTCATTCATAGCCAAAAATTAAGATTCATCATTTAAAGCAGTGACAACAATTTTATGTTTAATTTCAGAAATGAAGCAAATGTTTGAAAAAGATTTATGCAAGGATGAGCGAGTTGTTACCCCTTTCGAAGGTTCTCCAATGATAAGCTCTCGTGGATGATATTTTATAAACATTAGCACACTATACGGTATGTACTCCTCATGTTCTTCTTATTTCTCAGCCTCAACATTAAGTGGCTCATCTTCTGCATGCTCTACGATGAAAGTAGGCTTCTCTTCATTTCCTGTATTGTCAATAGAATTTACATAAGAGACAAATTCATCCATTTTAACATGAATTGATTATTTAATTATTTTTGTTCTTTTATTATTGACTCTATAAGCCATACTAGTTGAAGAATGTTCAATAAAAATACCTTCATCACATTTTTCATCAAATTTGCCTAAGTTATTTTTAGTGTTTAAAAGAAAGCATTTACATCCAAAGACACAAAAATATGATACATTAGGCTTCTTTTGATAGTAAAGTTCATAAGAAGTTAGTTTTAAGTTTGGGCGAAGCATAAATCGATCGATAACATAACATGCGGTGCTAACAACTTCGGCCCAAAAATATCTGGAAAACTCATATTCAGAAAGCACAGTGTAAGCTAGTTCTTGAAGGGTTCTATTTTCCTCTCCACTACACCATTTTGTTGTGGTGTGCTTGGGGGAGCGAAAAATTCATGCTTAATACCTAGAAAATCATAAAAAGAAGAAAAACTTTCATTTTCATATTTTTAAATCAAGTTCATTTTGAATACATTTGCATAATTTAGATAATTCAAAAAAGCATCAAATTTAGAGGTGAGAAAAATAGTCAATGAAATCTAGAAAAATCATCAATTAGTACAAAAGTGTATTTTCTTCCACCTAGACTAGAAGTGTTAATTGGACCAAAGAGATTCATATGAATTAATTGAAGTAGTCTAGTGGTAGAAATTTTATTTTTGCTTTTAAAAGATCTAGAGAATTTTTCCTTTTGCCATGGTGCACAAAGTGAAAATAAATTACCATTAAGTGTAAGTAGTCCTATAATTAATTTATCTTTTGATAATTTTAAGATTAACATGGTGCCAAAATGACCAAGTCGTCTATGCTAAAGTTCTAATTCTTCATTTTTAACACTTAAACATTTCATTGAAGATTGGGAAAGATCCTTGAAGGCAATAATATATACGTTATGAAATTTAGGTGCAGTAAGTAGTATTTTATTAGTTTTGGCGTTTATAATTTTACAAAGATTTATAGAAGATTTAAATAATACATTTAATTCATTATCACATAATTGGCTAACTGAAATCAAGTTATATTTTAAACCTTCTACAAACAAAACATTAGAGATAGAAAATGATTTGTTACCCATCGTACCAATGCACGTGATTTTTCCTTTATTATTATCGCCAAATGTCACCAGCCCTCATTTCTTTTTCACAAGGCTAAGGAACTTGTCTTTGTTGCATGTCATGTGCTTGGAGCAGCTAGAGTCCAAAGTACAACATGTCTCATTTGTCTTTAGCCTGCCAACACACCCAGAAATAAATAAAGAGTAAATATCTGGATACCCAAGAAGTTCCCCCAATAGTGTAGGTGGAAACCATAGATACCCAGATTTGCTTTATGGTACTATATCCCTTCTTCCTACAAGAGTCTGAAGTGTGTCCAAAGATGTGGCATTTGGCACGCGAAAGATAAGGAACAAATTGAAAAAATATTGCATTTTTTATTTGAGTCTTTGATTTTGTTAGATTTTGAGCAACCGCCGGCAGTAAGGGTTAACGTCGGGCGATAGTCCACGGAGTTATATCCAAGGCCAGATTTTTCACTTCCATGACATTGGTTGGCCAAAATCATATCCAGAGATTTTTGACCAACACCGAATTTTTCATTTGCAACATTTAGATCATGGATTCGGGCTTTAGGGCGGTGTTTTCGGTCACAAGAATTACACACCTATTTGCAAATATCTTTTTTCCATTTTCAATTTGAGAAACAGATGATTTCATTTTGCTTTCTAAGTCCCTCCTCTCGTTAGTGAGAGATTCAATATTGAAAGAGTTCTTAGTAAGTGATTCTTCAAATTCTTTGATTCCTGCCAAGGAGTGATTTCACACTTGGCAAGTCATCTTTTCTTTCCCAAATGCTTTCAATTCTTTTGATTGTTTTTTATTCTCTTTTATTAACGTTTAATTTTTCATATTTTATGATTTTAAGATCATTTAAATTTTCCTCAAAATATTTGCAAGTTTTTATATATTCAACATAGAGATCATCATAGGAGGGAGGAGGTATCTCAGTGTCACTTTGGACATTGCTTTCATCATCTGAAGGAGAGCTGTGCTTTCCCATGAGGAACATATTCACCTCTTCATCATCTCTTGAGCATGAGTCGTTTGATTCCTCAGAGGAGGAGTCATCCCATATGGTCGCCTTTAACACCTTCTCCTTCCTTTTATGTCGCTTTTCTTTTCGTTCCTTCAGATATTTTGGGCACTTACTCCGGATATGTCTGGGATTTCGGTTGTGAAAGCACTCTGGTATTGTTCGCTCCTCTTAATTGTCATTGCTAGATTTTCCCTTCTTAGACCATGATCCCTTCTCGTTAGCACCTTTGTTGAAGTATTTACAAAAGTTGATTCTCCTTTTCCGGATTTCTCATTATTTTTTGAAGTTCTTCACAATGAGGTCTTCCTCATCATCTTCATCATTGTTGGCCTCCTTCTTTGATTTCAGCTCCACTGCTTTCTTCTTAAGCTCTTTGTGGTATTCTTCATTTTGGATCTTGAGATTGACCTCATGGGTTTTAAGATTCCCAATGAGGCTCTCAATCTGGAGCCGCCTAAGATCATGCGATTTGGTGATGGCCGTCACCTTCGGGTTGAATCTCGGGGGGAGAGATCTTAGTATCTTTCTCACCAATTCATCGCAGGTGAAAGTTTTTCTATGGAGCATTTACGATCTTTGTGAACCTTATGTACATGGTGTCCACATCTTCATCGACATCCATCCAAAATTTCTCATGTTCGGATTCCAATTGAAAGAGGTTTGAATCCTTGACCTATGATGTACCTTAATGAGTAAATTCCGATAAATTCCAAATATCATAATAAGCTTCGCAAGAACAGGTACGATTGAATTCGGTTCTAAAAAATAAAGAATTCATGGCTTTTGCATTATTTTTACATCTTAGTTTATGATTATCATCCCATTTTTCTTTTGGATTTTCAATATTTTCTTCTCCAACTACAAGTTTAGGAGGGGATTATTGTTGTTCTACCATTGCGCAATCTTCTAGATCTAGAGTCATCTAAAAACACCTCACCTAGTACGCCAATTATTATAATCAGATCTGGTGAACAACGGTGGTCGACTAATCTCTTGACCCTCATTGAAAACGAGATCATAGTGCGTTATTATTTCAAGTGATTAACCTTTTTGAAATAACTTGTTTCCCACTTGTTGGATCGTCGGGCGCCCTTAGAGGGGGTGAATAAGGGTTTTGTAATTTATGATTGAAAATTCAATACAAAATATTTGATTAAAATATTTTTATAATCAGAAATAAAATCTTCATAAGAATAAAGCAAGATGCATGATTTTATTTCAGTAAGAAAACTAATTACAAAACTCGAATTTCTATGACGCTAGAAATCTAGGTGGTGTATAGAAAAATCTCTTTTGGTTTCTATACCGACTCATCTCCCTAAGGACCGGCTGGTCGTATCATATCTCTCCCTAGATAGGACTCGGGCCGCCCCTAGACTTATTCCCTAGATCTAGTCGCCTAACTCACAAGGCAAATTCCTCCCTAAGTCGTACATGGACCTCGTCGCCAACATGAGAGAATTCCACTACCGTCACACAAAAGTAGTCACCAAAAGAAAAAAGAAAATACAAGATAGGAGAAATAAAATTTCTGCAGTAAATACTCTCTGTAGAGAAATTTGAAGGTGATGGTGATGGCATGCGAGAGATCAGAGTTGTAGTCGTGTTCGTGCTTCATTTAGAATGAGCGTTGATGAACTCCGCCTTCAAGATCTCTTTCAGATCTTCAAGAATGATGTAGGGAAAGCTCGAAATGTCTGAGATGTAGCCTCACACAAATATTTTCGAAGTAGTGGCTTGATCGCACGAATAAAAGAGCAGAGTTGCCTTTAAATAGATATTGTGAGCTAGCACCAGCGGCAGGTGTTACCGCCCTACTGTACCCGTAATGGAAGGCATTTCACTCACCAGCCATCCAGAGAAGGTAACCGCATTTCATACTTTAGGCAACATCTACTGCACCGTGATAGGGTTATCGCGCCGCATTAGCGCAATATTCACTCCCGCCATCAGATGGATGACATGCTCTAATTGGATCTTCAATCAGCCAGATGGTTGGCGGGCTTGCCATTTAGTTACCGCATGTGTTAGTTATTAAAGCTGCGTGTTAGCCTCTTTATAAATATGTTATGTTGCTCTCTCCAGTATTTTCATTTGGATGCCTTTTGCCAACTATCCCAATGTAACATCTGCTACCGCTAGTGGTAGAGCTACCGCCCCATGGTAGGACAAATTTCAGAGCACAACATCTATCTTTCCGTCTCATTTGATTATTCACATTCCATATATTATTGTACCTGTATTTTCTGCATACTATAAACACACACAAAAACTTGATCAAATACATAATCAAATTTGTTATTCTCAAACCAAGTGATTCTGAACGCATGTTCTAACTGGTTCTCATTTTTGTTGATTTCAAGTCATTTCTCAACTAATTCAAGCTTTCTTTTGGCCGCTCTTTCAAGCGATTTGGAAGCGATGGTTCTAAAGTTTGGCTTGTGGTGGGATCCCAAAGCACACGCAATTTGCACATCAATTCACTCTTTTTAATTGGTGCTAAATTATTGTATTTTTGTAATTTCCCATCCAACTCTACTTGTATGTCATACATTGGCTCATTCTCCTCATTAACTTTAAATGTGTCATGCATATGATCCTCCAATTGCCACTGTTTCCAGTGGTTATGAATCATCCACAAAGAAAAAGCATTGGAATTAGTTATGTACAAAAATAATTCATGGCCGCAAGGTAAACCCATAGTATGTACGCTTGATTTTGTGAGTGCATATTTTCGGGCTAGATTGCCTGAACTCCACCAAATATTCCTCTTCTTATGACTTCTAAAGCAACAATAAAAATGTTTCCAAGCAACTCGGTGTACAATGATCCTCTATGTTTACTTGAATGGAACTTTGACCAAATGACCTTTTGATCTCAATGTGTTGAAGGTTGATAGTTGTCAAATTCCCAATTGAGACTTCAAGAAATCTTTTGTGCTGGCTGTGGCCGCTTTCTACACAACTTGTTGTGCAATTTCCTAAGTGAAAAAAGTTGTTCACCTGGGCTGAAATGAATGACTCTTTGTACGGCTCAATCCATTTTCTAACAACATACTGCATAACTTCCGGATATTTCTTAGCGTAAATACTAAACAATGAATTTAGTCGATCATTGAAATAATTAATTGTTGGAGAGTTCATAATAATTTGCCATGCACATAAAAATCTTTCAAACTCTTTTCCCTATTTGAAATACTTTTTACAATGTACTAAAACATTTTTGTTAATGTGCGCTTGACATAAAATAATATTTGCAGTGAGAAAAACAACCTTGATAACATTCCACAAAGCAATTTCTTGATCTATTACAAAAACTAATGGTATAAATCTTTCTTGCAATGCACTCATAAATTCTTCAAGTGCCCTTTTCTAGTTCGATTTGGTTTCATTGCACATGAAAATAAATGAGGAAAAAATGGCATATTTGTCGATGTCAACCCAACAACAGATATCAACGTCATCATATACTGATTAGTCTTATAAGTGCAATCGAGCATAAAAACATCTGGAAATATGTTGGACAAATGTACTGAAATGCGATGCGCAAAATAAAAAAACTCTAATTTTTTCTACTTTCATTCACCTGATTGTAACTGATATACCATGCTTCTGTAATGATTTTGTAGAGATATAGAATTGGTGTAGCATCATCTAATTGTTTGTTGAGCAACCTTACTTTTTCATTATATATATTCCTCGTCACTATACTATTAGTCGGGTTTCTTTTCTTTAGGACTGATAGTATTTTCCTGAGTCTGACACTTGATGTATACATTTCCTCCACCACTTTCTTTTCATTTTCATCTAACCTCCCAGCGTAAGCGTGTGCCTTAATATGCACAAAAGTATGATTATGAGTGTTGGGAATATTGCCCCTCAATGTTCCTTAGATTTGAAGAGGCATCACACTCAACACTAAGTACATATTGTATTTGATAGACCCTCTTTTGTATCATGCTTGTGCAGGGTTAGGTCATTCCAAACATTGGAATAGTTCTCTGGGTTTTACTATCAAAACCGCTGAGACAATAGCCTGGTCTCAGCTGAGCCGCTGAGACGCAGCTGTTTAGCCGCTGAGAAGGAGTATGTCTCAGATGAGCTGCATATAGAGGAAAACCGTTGAGAAGACTATCTGTCTCAGCGGATCCGTTGAGACGAAGTCTATTCTGCCGCTGAGACTGGAGCCTGTCTCAACCCAACCGCTGAGACAGATTCATATTTGAATATTGTCTGGCGGGATCTGCTTTTGGCGCAAGTGGCTAGAAAGCAAAGATAATATTTTCTATTTATGTCCATGTTGTGACAGGGCACTCCTCAGAGCTGTTGCAGATTGGAGGAGGTATAAAAGAAGATGTTAGGTCATTGAAAAAACAAGTGGACAAGAACTGAAATAGTTGTTACTGTTTTATTGAAGAAAGTTCCTGCTTCCACAAGATCATCTCTATCTAATTCCTGAAAAGACACTTCTCAAGCTGCAAGCAGATTACTTCTAAAGAGATAAGGTTGTTCTTGCTTATTCTATCCAAAAGAACAAGTGGATCTTCTTTCCTCTACTGAAGAAGAAGATCAGAAGAAACTAGGCCTGAAGTTGTTGATATTCAGCCCTATTTCAAGACATCATCTGATGTGCTTCAATAACAGAAGATCTAAGCTGAAGGTTTAATCTATACAGGCTTCTATTGTAACAGTAAAACTATAAAACTTTGTAAGAACTTCATTGTTCTGAGAGTGTAGGGCTTTGTGCCTGAGTTTGTAAGGAAGTACTCCCAGCCTGAGTTGTAGGATTTCAGAGGATATCTGAGGTAGGGCTTCATGATAGGCTTGAGGTAGGAAACTAGGAGGGCTTCTGAGTTGTAGGAGTTGGAGAACTCTGAGTGGTAGGGTTGCTGGCCTGAGGTAGGGTTTTGGAGGAAACCTAAGAGATCCTGGGGGATCTGAGTTGTAAGCTCTTGGAGCTGAGGATTAGAGGAGTTTGCCTTGTCTAACCCACTGTTAGAAAGGTGTAGAGGGAAAGTGGACTACCCATAGACACACTGTCTTGGGGAACCACTATAAACAACTGTGTGTTTGCTATTACTTTATTCAATCACTTAAAAATCACTAGTTGTAAGTAGAAAATTTCAAAGGAACCTATTCACCCCACCCCCCCCCCCCCCCCCCCTCTAGGTGAGTTAGACTACTACCAAGTAAACTATCAAGTGGTATCAGAGGGAGGTTGGTCAAATAGGACTTAACAGTCTGACCAGATTCTACTATGAGTGAACTATTCTGAATCCAATGGCTGCCACTGGAGGTCAGAAGGAGATGGGATCCATGAAACTGCCCATATGCAAAAAGGAGACCTTTGGCATATGGAAGCAAAGGGTAAGACTGTTTATGGAATCCTTTGACCCTAGGATATACATCACAATAAAGGAAGATTCTTTTGTCTTCCTAAAGGCCTCGACTATAGATCCAACTAGGCAAGTTCCCAAGACCTATGCTGAAATGACCAAGGATGAAATTGCACTTGATACTATGGATAAAAGAGCACAAAACATTATAGCAAATGCAATTGATGATTCCACCTTCCAGAATTTGATGCACTGTGAGACAACATAGGATATGTTGGATACACTTATAGTTTATATGGAAGGTACTGATGAAGTAAGGGATGATAGGAAATCCCTCCTTAACCAGGAATATGAAGCCTTCAGGCAACACAGCCTGGAAAGCATAACTGATTGCTATGAAAGATTCTTCAAGGTGATCAATGAGCTGAGGACCTATGGGAGGGTCTTCGACAATTATGAGCTGAATGATAAATTCCTAAGATCTCTAACTAGAGCCTATGATACAAAATTCTGTGCCATCAGGGAGGGGGGAAAGCTGGGTGAGACTCCTCCCCACACACTGTTTGGGAAGCTACTCTCATATGAGATGCAGCTACCTACAAGAAAGGTGGATGAAACCACTACTAGGACTCATGCAAAGAAGAGATCCGTGGCTCTCAAAGCTAAGAGCTCTAAGAAGAGCAAGGAGAGAATACCCTCTCCACCAAGAAGGATTGCTGACTCAGAAAACTCTGAGCACAGCACATCTGACAGCAATTCAACAGATGAGGAATTTGATGCCTTCTCTAGGCACTTCAAGAATTTGATTAGGAGGAAGCAGTAGAAGAACAGACATTCCTCCTCTTCACATCCCAAGAAAGAACACAGCAAATCAGGAAGGCTGTATCCCAAGGGTGACATGTATGAATCTAAACCTGTTAAACATGTTTCAAATAATATTATCAGTTATTGTTGTAGCAAGCCTGGACATGTCATAGCTGACTGTTCAGTCAAGAGAAAAGAAAAAGGTGATAAGAAGCCACATCACCACAAGGAAAGGAAAGGTGAAAATCCTTCCTAGAAAAGAAGGAAAGGAGTTGGAGTGAATCTGAATCTTCAGATTCTGATTCTGATGAAGAAGAGGAAGCTTATATAGGGCTATTTGCAGCTGCTGAGGATGAAGATTATCCAGCTACTAAGATAGGTATCAAGGCCCCTCTGTCACATTCAGATAGTGACTTTGAGGTGGATGAAGATGTCAAAGAATGCTATGGATTAATGGCCATATCTGATGGTGAAGACAGACAGGATCATTCTGATCCTGAACAGGTATTAACTCTGCTCATTTCTTCTTCTGATTATGAGGCAATTCCTGAATCTGAAATAGTATTATCTAATGATGAAAGTGGTTCAGAATCTGAGGTGGATGTCAATCAATTGATTGACAAGTATGGTGCCCTCTCGGAAGCTCTGAAAAAGAGTAAGAAGCTAGCCAAGAGGCAAGCTTTAGAAATTGCTTTCCTTCAGCAGGCAAAGCCTGAATGTACTGAGTCAGCTACCTAGCTGTCTCAGATGAGTAGAGAAATTAGTCAGTTGAAGGGAATTACAATCTTCCAACTAAGCAACATAAGCCAAAAGAACAAGGTCATTAAGGATCTTGAAGAGAAGTTCCTCAAGGAGAAAAGCTTAGTGGCTCAATTCTCTAAGCCCAAATAAATATTGCCCATCATTGACACTTTCTCCTCCCAAACAAATAGGAGAGGATTGGGTTTCAATAAAGTGGCAGTAGGTGCTGGGAATGGAGGAAATGACAAGGCTAATGTTAAGCCTCATACCACCTTTCAAAAGGTGTTGCTTCCCTCTAACAGGTATGACCAGGACAGCATGTTTGGTCACCGGAAGAATGGAAGCTCCTATAGTAAGGGGAATGCTTCTAACTATAGTAGGAGAAAGGGAATAAGGATGAGTGCTTTAAAAGCTCCCCATGAGAAAATTCAAATGGCACATCATGGACTATTTGTATTTGGTACTTCAGCCCCCACATTCAAGGGAAAGGAAGCTACCTCTTCTAAATCCCCACAACAAAACCCATGGTCGTTGTTAGGCCTATAATCATGTCTAACAGTAGAGTATCTGATGTCATCAACCCATGCTTAGCTGCCAAACTAAGACCAGCTGAGGTCAATCAGATAAAGCCTGCTAAGACAAGTTATAGATAGTCAACTAGCCAAGTGATTGCTAACAGGAATAAAAAGAATGTTGCTACCTTCTTCATTGAACATAAGCATCATGATGCTCCTTCCACCTCTAGAAGTGTTCAAAAAAGAAGGTACAACATCCATGAATGTTGGTGATGTGGTAAAGTGAGACACTTTGCCATTGATTGTTGGCACAACACTAATGTGCCTAATGCAAAGAAGAGCTTTCTTGCAAAAGCTGCAGTGGGTAGCAGTATGTCTTTTTATGCTAACAAGAACCTAGGACCCAAACTCAATTGGGCTCCTAAGGGGAAATGAATTACATTTTGCATGATAGTTCAAGTACCAGTCTAAGAGAAATATGGTACTTGGATAGTGGGTTCTCAATGCACATGACAGAAACTAGGAGTCTTCTGCAGGATTACACTCCTGTGAAGAATGGACCAAAAGTCATCTTTGGAGGTTCTGATAGAGAAGTCACCAAAGGATATAGTATTATTACCAATGACGTAGTTTCAATAACAAGGGTAGCTTATGTTGAAGGGTTGCATCACAACCTTGTAAGCATAAGTCAACTATGTGACTTGGGCTATGTCATTGAATTCCACAATGACAAGTGCTTGATCAAAAAGTCAATTGACTTAGAGGTCATTATCTCAGGCACTAGGAGTGGAAATATCTATTGCTTAGACTTTATATGCAATAGTTCTTTATCTCATGTATGTCTTATAGCCAATGAGAGTGAGTCTCTTTGTATTCAATGGCACAAGAGACTTGCCCACATTAACTACAAGGCAATATATAGATTATTTTCTAAAAACCTTATTATGAATAGTCCAAATTTAAAATTTGTTAAAAGTAGTCCTTGTCATGCATGCCAAATGGGTAAGCAAACTATGACCACCTTTAAAAGCATTGGCTCCAAAGACACTAATAGATGTCTATATCTGTTGTATATGAACTTGTTTGGTCTTTTGCTCATTCAGAGTCTAGGTGGGAAGTTGTACACTTTAGTGATTGTTGGTGATCACTCAAAGTATACATGGGTATTCTTCCTTAAGAAGAAATCTGATACTTTATATATCTTTATAAACTATGTCAAGACAATTCAGAATGAACTACAATGTACTGTGGTCAAAACTAGAACTGGCCATGGTACAAAATTTCAATCTGGGGACATGACAATGTTTTGTCAAGAATTTGATATCCCTCAAGAGTTTTCCTCCTCAAGGACTCCACAACAAAATAGTGTGTATGAGAGGAGGAATAGGACCTTGATAGAAGATGGCAGAACATTGCTTAGGGACTCCTCTCTCCCAGAATATTTCTGGGCTGAGGCAGTCAATACTGCTTGTTATGTTCTGAATAGAGCTTCCCTCAATAAGGACCTTAGAAAAACACCATATAAGATTCTAAAAGACAAACAACCAACAATTTCATATTTTAGAATCTTTGGTTGTAAATGCTACAGTTTAAATAATGGAAAATTCCAACTGACAACTGACAAAGTTTGCTGAAAAATGCAATGTTGGTGTTCTTGTTGGATATAGCTCACATAGTAGAGCATATAGAGTATTCAACAAGAAGAATCATGTTGTTGAGGAATCTATGCATGTTGTCTTTGATGAAACTAGCCTACTTTATAAGGGATGTGTTAAATTTTTGAAGTGGAAGTGAAGTTGAGCTGGGCGGTCTGAAGATTGGAGACCGCAGAGACCGCGCGGTCTGCGTCGGTTCTCTATTAGGTTTTGTCTCAGCAGTTTGGTCTGAGCGGTCTGATCTGGGAGACCGCCTCTTCTGTCCGGGCGACTTGCGTGGGTTGATCTGGCGACTTGTCCTAAGTCGGCCAGATGTTCTTGGTCTGCTTTCTTGCAGTGACTGAGCGGTCTGATGACTATTTCTAGTCGGTCTGGTTTCTGAGGAAGTTTCTTTGCTTTGCAATAAGACCGGGCGGTCTGCTTGTTGAGACCGCAGTGACCGGGCGGGTTGGTTGTAAACCGCAAGGTTTAATAAAGGAGTTGTGAGCTTTGCCGAGCTCGGGCGGTCTGCTTTGCGAGACCACTCGCGATCTGATGGGCGGTTATTGTATCCCGGTTGTGCGGTGATGACATCCGTCTACTCGCCTATAAATAGGGATGCAGGGCCCGTCATTATTAACGAGAACTGTAAGAACTCAAAGTCGGTTTGATTGTGCCGGTCTCTTTTTGAGATCGCGCGGTTTGAGATTTAGTCTGACCGGTTTCTGTGTTCGTAGGTTAGTGGCTTGCAACTCGCGGTCAGCTTGTCTCCTTTCTTCCAGCTTTGAATAAACCAGTCCGGGCGGACTGTGTTTAGGTGTTCGCGGTCTGTGCAACGGACTCAGTTGATCAGGCGGTCTTAAGTGGCCAGGCGGTCTTGAGTTGCGGTCTGTCATAGGAAGCAGTTCTTGTTCAGTGTTCGCGGGTTCTTCCTTGATCAAGACCGTGCGGTCTGGGCGATCAAGAAGTGGGAACTGGTTGTTTTCAGCAGAGGAATAAGCAGCGAGTTAGCGGTCTGGGGTTGTGGTCTGACAGGTGTGGTTTGTACTCTGTTCGTGCGGTCTCAGCAGCTTCCGTCCGACTTGTCTGTTCGCGCGGTCTGGCGGTCTCAAGAGTCAGGTCGCTGCGGCTTGTTTTTAGACTTGTGTTTTGTGTTTCCCTCCTCCGTGATTCTTATGAATCATGTCTCGCCATGTATACCTCGCATTGTAAAGAGATATTTAATACCATAGTACTATTCGTTCTTCTCATTGTCACTGTTGTGCTACACTTTTGAAAGGTTTTGTGAAGTGTGTTCCGCGTATTATTTCACTTCATCTCCGGACCTCAAGTTTTTTAACATGGTATCAGAGGGAGGTTGCTGAGGTTGTGAAGTTGATAGTGTTGATAATTCTCTCGGGTTTCTCAAGTGGTTAGCAATCAGTGGGATAGCAATGGAAGGAGGATATGCTAGAGGTCTTGGTATTGATCTCCTTACGCAGACTAACTTCAAGAAGTGAAAGTCTTGCATGGAGAGCTATCTTCTTGGCGAAGATTTGTGGGAGGTAGTAGGAGGAGAAGCTAGACAAGCTGTGGTTCCTGCTGATGGGAATGCTGAGCTCGTGAAGGCTTGGAGAAGAACGAATGCTAAGGCAGAGTTCACTCTCAAGAGAGCTATCATTCCAGAATTGTTTGATCACATTATTGGGTGTGGATCAGCTGCTGAGATTTGGACAGCCTTGGATGGCTTGTTCAATAAGAAGAATGTAGTGAGGCTACAGTTCTTGAAAAATGAGTTGGCGAAAGCAACTCAAGGAGATTTGTCCATTTCTACCTTCTCCTTGAAGATGAAGAACCTCTGCGCAGAGATATCGGCTTTGGACCCGGATGAGCCTATCTCAGAAGCTAAGCTGAAGAGGCACATAATCCGCGGCTTGCGGAGGGAGTATGTTGCCTTTGTTACTTATGTTCAAGGCTGGGCCAATCAACCTTCGTTGCTGGAGCTGGAGAACTTACTTGCTTCGCAGGAAAGTTTGGCAAAGCAAATGGCTGGGATGTATGTCTCTAGGGGTGAAGGCGAGGTTCTATTCTCTGGCAAGAAGAAGAAATGGGACAAGAAAAAGAAGAAGTCGTCTGGAGATGATGGTCCATCTACTTCATATCAGCAAGAGAGGAGCTATGCTCCTAAGCGTGATGGGAAGAAGCAGGAAGGACCTAGATGCTTCAGGTGCAATAAGGTTGGTCATTTCAAAAGGGACTGCAAAGTCAATCTTCAGCTGGGGCATGCTGCAGGGAAGGAGGAGGCTGGTTCTAATTCTGAGGGTAGTTGGGGTGGTGGAGGAGCATTCATGACGGGCATTTGTGTTCGGGCCATGACTTCCATCAACTATCAAGATGATTGGATTGTTGACTCTGGGTGTGGTCATCACCTCACTGGGGATGAGTCGAAGTTCTCCTCGTTGCAGACATATACAGGTAATGATGTTATCATTACGGCTGATGATACTATTCATGTAGTTGAGAAGGAGGGTGTGGTTTCATTGAACGATGATAGAGGTACTCTTACGTTGAAGAGTGTCTATCATGTTCCGGGGATGAAAAAGAACCTCTTCTCGGTGACCAATGCGGTGGATGATGGCTATCACGTTCTGTTTGGTCCAACAGAAGTGAAATTTCTCCGTAATGTTTCAGCGGCGAAATCTGAGGTCACTCATGTTGGGAGACGGGTGAAGGACTTGTTTGTTCTTTCAACAAGTTCTTATGTTGATAAAATGAGGGCTAATGATAGCGCTGCTATCTGGCATGAAAGACTTGGGCATGTTGGGATGGATAAGCTGAAAGTTATGGCGGGTAGAGGCCTGGTGAAAGGTCTGCCTAGCTTGTCATCTTTTGGGGATGGTCATGTTTGTGCAGGGTGTCAGTTTGGTAAAGCTCAGTGCTTTCCATTTGACAAGTCACAAAGCAGATGTAAAAGACCATTGGAGTGCATCCATGGTGATCTATTTGGACCTACCAACACTGCCAGTCTTGGAGGTAGCAGGTATATGCTAATCTTGGTTGATGACTTCACCAGATATACTTGGGTGTATTTTCTGAAGGAGAAGTCAGAGGCGTTCGATAAGTTTGTGGAGTTCAAGGAGCTTGTGGAAGGTCGGCTAAACCTGTGGGTGAAGAAGTTCAGAATAGACAATGGAGGAGAGTTCACCTCCAAGGAGTTCTTTAACTTTTGCAGGAAGCATGGCATCCAAAGGGAGCTTTCTTGTGCCCACACTCCACAACAGAATGGAGTTGCAGAGCGGAAGATTCATCACCTGGCGGAGACCTGCAAATGTTGGCTTCATGCCAAGAATATTCCAAAGTCCTTTTGGGCAGAAGGTATGTCTTGTGCAGCATCTGTTATCAACTGGATGCCTCTCAGCCCCATCAATATGAAGACCCCTCATGAGTTGATGTTTAAGGAGAAGCCAAGCATGGAGCACTTTCGAGTGTTCAGTTCTACCTGCTATGTGCATGTTCCGGATGCCCTTCGAATGAAGTTAGATGCTAGGCAAGGAAGCTAGACTTTGTCGGTTATGATGACCGGAAGAAAGGGTGGAGATGCATGGATCCTGAGACACGGAGATATGTGGTCTCAAGGGATGTGGTATTCGACGAGTTGACGTCATACCAAGGTAACTCTTCTGTTGAGTTACAAGGAAGCAGGGGAGATGGTGGACCAGTGGAAGCTGCATGAGAAGTTCTGGTGGAGTTACCTGTTTCTCCAGGTGCTCCTTGTATTACTAGCTCAGGATCAGGTGCTTCGGGTTCTGGAAGCAGGAAGAGCGAGGCTCCATGTCTACCTGAGAGGAGAGCTAGTCCAGAAGTTGCAGTGGAAGAGGTGATTCAGAGTCAAGCTCTGAGGAGGTCCAAGAGGACCATTATTCCACCTGATCGGTATACGGGCGGGAACTTGGTGAGCATTGTCTCATGTTTCTTCGCAAGCCCCCTGGATGAGAGAGAGACATCTTGTTATGAAAACGCCGTTAGAGTCAAGGAGTGGGAAGGAGCCATGGATGAAGAGATGGCTGCCCTCAGGAAGAATGAGACTTGGGACTTGGAGCCTAAGGTTGAGGGGGTTACTCCGGTGACTTGCAAGTGGGTTTTCAAGCTGAAGAAGGCTGGCGGAAGTATTGAGCGGTACAAGGCTCGCCTTGTAGCTCGAGGTTTCTCTCAGAAGTATGGGGAGGACTATGAAGAAACATTTAGCCCCGTTGCCAAGATGACTTCGGTCCGGGTGGTGATCGCATTGGCAGCTTGCCAAGGGTGGAAGATTTGGTAACTCGACGTGAAGAACGCTTTCTTATATGGCGGGATTGACAAGGATATCTTCATGGATCAGCCACCTAGGTATGTATCCAAAGATCACCCAAGATATGTTTGTAAGCTCAAGAAGGCTCTTTACGGCTTGAAGCAAGCGCCTCGGGCGTGGTACGGGAAGATCGCAGAATACCTCCAGTTCTGCGGATACTTTGCTTCTGATTCTGATTCGAGCTTATTTGTAAAGAAGACGGGGGAGCTTCAGGTCTTGGTGCTGCTGTATGTTGACGATATGATCGTCACGGGGAATTCTGAGATGGAGGTAGTTAGGCTTTGTGCTGAGCTAGCTATCATATTCGAGATGAAAGATTTGGGCGAGCTCCACCACTTCCTTGGGCTCGAAGTGGAGAGGAAAGAGAGCGGTATGCTCGTTTCCCAGAAGGGCTATGCGGATCGAATCGTGAAGAGATTCGGCATGGAAGGGGGGAAGAGCAGCTCTACTCCACTGGAGGTTGGAGTTCATCTTCGGCGAGATGAAGGGAAGGTTCTTACCAATCCTTTGGTGTTCCGGGCTTTAGTCGGAAGCTTGATATACTTGACGATCATGAGGCTAGATATTGCTTATGCAGTTGGCAGGGTGAGTAGGTTTATGGCAGAGCCTCGGAAGCCTCATCTTGTGGCGGCTAGGAGTATATTGAAGTATGTCAAATCCACCTCGGATTTGGGTCTCTTCTACGGGAGAGATTCGGGCTTTTGCTTGCACGGGTACATGGACGTTGATTATGGAGGAGATTCGGATGATCGGAGATCGACGTCTAGATTGTGTGTCTGTCTCTACCATGGAAGCGGAGTACAAAGCTTCGGCTTTGGCGGCTCAGGAAGCCATCTGGCTTAGGAGGCTTGTGGAGGACATTCATAGGGAGGTGGGAGGTCCTACTCTGCTACGTGGTGACAACGAGAGTGCTCTCAAACTGGTGAACAATCCAGTTTGTCACGCGCGTACGAAGCACATGGAGATTCATCACCATTTCATTCGTGAGAAGGTGTTGGAGGGATCTCTGATTGTGGAGCATGTGTAGAGCAAGGAGAATGTTGCTGACATCTTTACTAAGCCGCTGGCGAAGGGACATTTTGGTCGGTTGCGAAGTTTGCTTGGGATGACTTCCACTTCCCACTTCAAGGGGGAGTGTTAAATTTTTGAAGTGGAAGTGAAGTTGAGCTGGGCGGTCTGAAGATTGGAGACAGCAGAGACTGCGCGGTCTGCGTCGGTTCTCTGGTCGGTTTTGTCTCAGCAGTTTGGTCTGAGTGGTCTGATCTGGGAGACCGCCTCTTCTGTCCGGGTGACTTGCATGGGTTGATCTGGCGAGTTGTCCTAAGTCGGCCAGATGTTCTTGGTCTGCTTTCTTGCAGTGATCGGGCGGTCTGACAACTATTTCTAGTCGGTATGGTTTCTGAGGAAGTTTCTTTGCTTTGCAATAAGACCGGGTGGTCTTCTTGTTGAGACCGCAGTGACCGTGCGGGTTGGTTGTAAACCGCAAGGTTTAATAAAGGAGCTGTGAGCTTTGCCGAGCTCGGGCGGTCTGCTTTGCGAGACCACTCGCGATTTGATGGGCGGTTATTGTATCCCGGTTGTGCGGTGACGACATCTGTCTACTCGCCTATAAATAGGGATGCAGGGCCCGTCATTATTAACGAGAACTGTAAGAACTCAAAGTCGGCTTGATTGTGCCGGTATCTTTTTGAGATCGCGCGGTTTGAGATTTAGTCTGACCAGTTTCTGTGTTCGCAGGTTAGCGGCTTGCAGCTCGTGGTCAGCTTGTCTCCTTTCTTCCAGCTTTGAATAAACCAGTCCGGTCGGACTGTGTTTAGGTGTTCGCGGTCTGTGCAACGGACTCAGTTGATCAGGCGGTCGTAAGTGGCCAGGCGGTCTTGAGTTGCGGTCTGTCACTGGAAGCAGTTCTTGTTCAGTGTTCGCTGGTTCTTCCTTTATCAAGACCATGCGGTCTGGGCGATCAAGAAGTGCGAACTGGTTGTTTTCAGCAGAGGAATAAGCAGTGAGTTGGCGGTCTGGGGTTGCAGTCTGACAGGTGCGGTTTGTACTCTGTTCGCGCGGTCTCAGCGGCTTCCGTCTGACTTGTCTGTTCGCGCGGTGTGGCAGTCTCAAGAGTCGGGTCACTGCGGCTTGCTTTTAGACTTGTGTTTTGCGCTTCTCTCCTCCGTGATTTTTATGAATCATGTCTCGCCATGTATACCTTGCATTGTAAAGAGATATTCAATACCATAGTACTATTCGTTCTTCTCATTGTCACTGTTGTGCTACACTTTTGAAAGGTTTTGTGAAGTGTGTTCCGCGTATTATTTCACTTCATCTCCGGACCTCAAGTTTTTTAACAGGCTGGACCAGTTCTCCTGTTTTGTCAGGAAATGATATAAGGTGCAAGAGCTGTCTATACAAGACACACCCAGCTCTAGCAAAATCAATTCAAAAATTGAAGCACTTCAAGATGAAGATGAGCAGGCTGTTGAAGAACTTGTTGCTCTAGAAGAAGTGGAGTTGAATGCTGACAGATTGCCTACAGCAACCAGGCATCTGAGAGATCATCCAAGGAACCTAATTATTGGAAATGAGAACCTAGGTGTGATCACCAAAAGCAGGGCTCGCAATGAATCCCTATTCATGAGCTTTCTATCTCAGGTAGAGCCCAAAAAGGTTGAGGAAGCCAACCAAGATACCTTCTGGATTCAAGTTATGCAAGAGGAGCTTAACAATTCAAATGGTGGAAAGTGTGGAAGTTTGTGTCAAAACCTCAAGGACACAACATAAATGGCACCAAGTGGATTTACAGGAATAAGTTGGATGAGAATGGTGTCATCATCAAGAACAAAGCAAGACTGGTAGCCAAGGGATATAGGCAAGAAGAAGATATAGACTTTGACCAAATCTTTGCCCCAGTTGCAAGGTTAGAGGCAATAAGATTATTCCTTGCCTATGCTGCCCACAAGGGGTTCAAGATATACCAAATGAATGTCAAGTCATCTTTTCTAAATAGAAGCAAGAAGAAATTTGAAGGAAGAGGTATATGTGGAACAACCATCAGATTTTGTTCATCCAATTATAACCTCTCATGTTTATTTACTTAGGAAAGCTTTATATGGTCTAAAGCAAGCTCCTATGGCCTGATATGAGACCATGTCTACCTTTCTCATCAAGAACAAGTTCTTGAGGGGAAAGATAGATAGTACAATGTTTCTTAGGGAAACAAAGGTGAAGTGTCTCCTAGTCCAAATTTATGTTGATGACATAATTTTTGGATCTACTGATGACAACCTTTGCAAAAGGTTTTCCAACCTTATGCAGGGGGAGTTTGAAATGTGCAGTATGGGAGAGTTCAATTTCTTTTTAGGCCTCCAAGTGAAACAGTCTGATGAAGGGATATTTATCTCTCAGACCAAGTACATTAGGGAGCTTATCTAGAAGTTTGGGATGGAATCTGCTTCCACCATGAAAACTCCCATGGGGTCCAATATTTCCCTAGACAAGGATGAGAAGGGTAAACCCTTTGATGAATCCATGTACAGGTGTATAATTGGATCCTTGTTATATCTGACTACTAGTAGACCAAATATTATGTATGCAATATGTGTTTATGTTAGGTATCAAGCATGCCCTAAGGAATCTCATTACTCAGCCGCAAAGAGGATTTTGAGATACCTTAAAGGCAGACAACATCTTGGCCATTGGTACCCTAAGTACAATGATTTTGAACTAATTGGCTTTTCAGATGCTGATTTTGCGGGATGCAAAGAAGATAGGAAGAGTACTAGTGTAACTTGTCAATTCCTAGGATGGAGGTTGATCTCATGGAGTAGCAAGAAATAGACTAATGTGGCAATATCCACAGTTGAGTCTGAGTACATTGCTACAGGGAGATGTTGTGCACAAATTCTGTGGATACAACACCATCTAGAGGACTACAACCTCAAGGTAAGTCACTCTTCACTGTTCTGTGACTCGTCCAGTGCAATTTCTATTGCTAAGATTCTTGTCTCTTATAGCAGGACTAAGCATATAGAAATCAGGTATCATTTTATTAGAGAACATGTATAAAGTAAAGATATCTGTCTTGAACACGTCTCCACTGACAATCAAGTTGTTGATATCTTTACAAAATCATTGGATGAGGCTAAGTTTAATTTATTCAAAATTGAGCTAGGAATGTTGAATATTGAATAGTCATCAACCTTTCATATTGTCTATCATGCATGTTATTTTGTATCATAAGCTTTGCTAGGATATGAATATACTTAAAAACACTTAGTGACATGATTAGAGAGACAAATAATCCTATTTTAAAACGATTCACTGCTAGGCAGTGAGTTTAGCTAAGAAAGTCTCAGCTGAACCTCTGAGGCAGCTAAGTCCTCTCAGCGGTTAACATTACCTTGTCCCAGTGGTTTAGTTCTCCATCTCAGTGAATCCTCTGAGACGGAATAGGTTAATTAAATCAACTAAATATTAAGTCAAATCAACATCTCTCTCTAAGGAAAACTTAAATAATACCCCTATAAATAGAGCAATGTTGATTAAATCACTTACACACCCAAAACCCTACTAAGCCGTCGAGATGACCCTTCCTTACCCCCCCCCCCCCCCCTCCCCCTGTCTCAGCGAATCGTTCTTATCAAAGAATGGCGTCAAAGATTTCAAAGGATCTCCTGGAAGGCTATGAAATAATTAGGAATGGATTTCAACATGCTCAAACTGAGATAAAACAAGTGATTCAACTCCTGGAAGAGCAAGGATTGGAATATCTTCTGTCAGAACCCACTGTAATTCTCAGAACTGAAGTTCTGGAACTGTACATCAATGCTAGGCTGTAACACCCCCATCCGTTAAGAAGCATATGACAGAAGGTCCGGTCGGGGCCCCACGCCATATACAACAAAACGAACGGGAACGTCACAATAAGGAATATCATTCAACTCTAAATAACGAACCTAACTCAGAGCATTCTATGCGGAAGCAAAAGAGAGAGACAAGATATATAAACCACCAAAACCCGAACCCGGGTATGTCCACTTCTATTAATAGGAATAAAAGGTTTTACACAACAAAAGAGGCACGACGACCTTACAATTTACCAACATCAGCGCGCAGGCCGGCCATACATGAAAAGCAAAAGAACATCAAAAGGCCTTCAAGGGCCGCAGCAGCACAAGGGCTTTATCCCGCTATGAGCCCGCTATGTTCCCGCTCGGTCCAGCACCTGTACAACAAGCCCACCAAAAACGGTGGCAAAACAGGGCAACGGTCAGCTAAAGCTGACCAAATTATAACGACCCCACCCCTTCGAGGGGGTGGCAGTTCTAACCATCCCTGCAAAACAACCTCAGCAGCATATATATATAAGAGTGCGACTAGCAAATCCCACAACAGTTCATACATATGCAACAATCACAAACGTGGGAATGGCCTCCACGTCTCGTGCTCTCAGGCACACTTTGGTGTACTCCGCCTTCCACCACCATCCACTCTTGATGGCTTTGCCCTTCGAGGCTAAAGTCGGTGGCTCGAATACCAGGGCTCTCCCGTACTTTAATTGTGAACATCCCATAGTCCGAAGACTCTTTCCCATTGCTTCCCGACATGTTGTACGAGACTCACTAATCAGGTGCTGCAATGGTGCTGTTTCAGGTTCGCCAAATGCCCGTTGTTCACAGCTCTCGTTGTACAACACGAAGAGCAGGTATGGCGTTCCCTTAGTCCAGGTATTCTCAATTAGCCGGCTCTACGGGCCGCTAAGTCATCCACCAGGACACCCTCACAGGTCGGGCACACAGGCCTCAGGTCCTCTCAACAGGTGGACACAACAACATCACCAGAACTCAGTCTGGGAGCTACCGCCTGGCGATAACGCTAACGCCGGCGGTAGTGAACAGAAACTCCATTTCTGTTTCTAACTTCGGGTGCTTCCCGGGGCACACCCCCAGGCGTTGCTGCGCATGCAGTAGCACCCTCTAGTCCTACGAAGCAGTATAACAACACGGAGCTTTCCCCCGGCACGCACAATATCAAAAGCATCACCAATCCGGACGAACCGTCTCGGATGGGCTTCACACAGCGCGCCTACGTCCATTTCACGCATGGACTCTACATGTATGCAAGATTTGACGGGGATAGCACGAATCGACCCGTCGGAGGCCACGACCTCACCCTTTTGGGTAGGGGCCTCAACGATGCACGGAAAAGGACTAGGACACGTCCAAATGAGGGTAAAAGAGATCGTTACCCTTAGACGTCGCTTCTGAACCATCGCTCGGACACGCACGATGAAGGCGGAAACCCTTGCTGCTCCCCGCCAGTGCTTCCAATCGGCCACCTCCAACCAGTGCAAGAACTCTATCCCTAGTCGACGAGGGGCTCGGCTCGGGCTTCTCCTTCCAGCAGCAAAATGAGAAAGAGAGAAGGGGGCTCGGGTCCTCCTCCAGGCCGACGAGAGAGAGGAGGGAGGAAGCTTCTTCCTCTTAGCTTGCGGCTGCCCTAGCTCCAGGAAATCGAGAGAGAGAGAGGGGGAGAGAGGGAGAAAGCTTCTTCCTCTTAGCTTGCGGCTGCCCTAGCTCCAGGAAATCGAGAGAGAGAGAGGGAGAAGAAGAGGGCGGCGTTTCCCTGTGCAAACGAGAGGGAGAGAAATGCTAAGAAATGATGAGGATTAAACTCCTCTCATAAGCCCTAATAGCCTCCAGCATTCAATCCTAGCCGTCTGATCGGATTCCAAGAGATTCGATCGGCCCGATCTCCTTCTCCGCTCAAAATCGCGGAGCAGAATAAACAGGGCGCACGAGCATCGACGCACGGTCAGTGGTCGTGCGCGAAGCACCTCCACTGATCGTGCGCGCTTACCGCAACAGCACTCTGATTTCTTGCGAATTAACGCACGATCGCTGGCGCACGATCTCTGGTCGTGCGCGAAGAGAAAAAATGGTCGTGCGCGAAGAGCTGCTATGAAATTCCAGCCTATTCCGAGCACAGCACCACCTCTCCGCCTAACTCGCTGAACTACGATTTTTGGGGTGTTACAACTCCACCCCCCTTAAAAGAATTTCGTCCCGAAATTTGTAAAAATAGGCATATACATTTATATCCAAAAAGGTCTTTACATAAAGGGGAAGAAGAGAGATAAACGTCACCGGAACAGCTCGGGGAACTCCTCCATCATGGTCTGCTCACGCTCCCATGAGTGTTCCTCGCGACCGCAGTTGTCCCAACGGACCTTTACCATACGGATCGCCCTGTTCCGCAACTGACGCTCCTCAGCATCCTCGATGCTAACGGGCCTGACCGCCGTCTTAAGCCCACTATCCACGGGCACCTGATCCGCCGCGACCACATACGTAGGCTCTTGCACCGCCTTCCGCAACACGAAGATGTGGAAAACATCGTGTAGCCCGCTCAGTTCCGCCGATAGTGCAAGCCTATAAGCCGCCTCGCCGACGCGCTCGATGATCTCAAACGGTCCAAGGTATCTCGGACTCAGCTTTTCAAGCATCGAATCCTGGATACACCCTTGAACGGCCTGATCTTCAAGTATACCCAATCGCCAACGGCGAACTGGACGTCGCGGTGCTTCGCATTATAGTACTTCGCCTGCCTATCATGCGCAACCAAAAGCCTCTCCCGGATCATACGTACCGTCGAAGTCGCCTCTTCGACGTCTTTCCTCTTGAAGAGCTTCGTCTTGCCCGTTTCCGCCCAAGCTAAGGGAGTGCGGCACTTCCTGCCATAGAGGGCCTCGAAAGGCGCCATCTGAATACTCGCCTGGTAGCTGTTGTTGTACGCGAACTCAACAAGAAAGAGGTGATCTTCCCACCCCTTGCCGAAATCCAGGACGCACATCCGGAGCATGTCCTCCATCGTCCTATTGGTACGCTCAGTTTCGCCATCCGTCTGAGGATGAAAGGTCGTGCTAAACTGCAGCTTCGTACCCAATAGACGGTTGACTAGCCTCCAGTCGCTCGAAGTAAAGCGTCCATCTCGATCACTGACGATGCTACGGGGCACACCGTGCAGTCGAACTACTGTATCAACATACAGCTTTGCCAACTCCTCCACTGAGTCATCCCTCCGGTTGGGGATAAAGTGTGCCACCTTCGTCAGCCGGTCTATGACTACCCAGATGGCATCGTTCCCGCTCTGCGATCTCGACAGCCCATGCACGAAATCCATGGAAACGTCATCGAATTTCCACTCTGGAACTGGTAATGACTTCAAAAAGCCACCGGGTTTCTGACATTCCGCCTTTACTAGCGCACAAGTGTGGCACTTGGCCACGTAGTGAGCGATGTCCCTCTTCATACCCGGCCACCAGAAAAGGACCTTCATGTCCTTGTACATCTTCGTGCTCCCCGGATGAACTGGATACCTGGTACGATGCGCCTTGTACATCAACTCTTCGCGCAGCTCACCCACCTTGGGGACGCACAACCGGTCGCCTCTCCACGACAACCCATCACGCAACTGAAACTGGGCATCCGGCCCACCACCAGCCTCCTCCGCGTAGCGCTTTAAACTCAGATTGAGTTCCAAAGCCTGGCAGACTATATCTGCGAGGTCGTACTGCACCTCAGTCCAACTCAAACAGGCACCAGCACTGCTCCGCTTCTCCACGCAAGAAATACCCAAGGCCTCCAGGTCACGTATCAGGTGCTCATCATGTATCTGAATCCAGTTGGCCTACACTGGAGCCCTGCGACTGAGTGCATCTGCGACAACATTCCCCTTCCCGGGAGTGTAGTGGATCTCGAAGGTGTAGTCCCCAAGGAACTCCATCCACCTCTGATGCCGCATATTCAGCCCCTTCTGCGTCAAAAGGTACTTCAGGCTCTTATGGTCCGTGAAGATGTCAATCTTCAAGCCATACACATAATGCCGCCAAAGCTTCAGGGCAAATATCACGGCCGCCAACTCCAAGTCGTGGACCGGATAGTTCCGCTCGTGCACCTTCAGCTGGCGAGAGCCGTACGCTATTACCTTGCCATGCTACTGCAGAACACAGCCAAGGCCGCTCCCAGAAGCGTCGGTGTAGATCTCATAGCCTTCAGTGCCGCAAGGCAAACATAAGATCGGAGCCGTGGTAAGCCGCCGCTTCAACTCCTCGAAAGCCTGCGCACACGCGGGCGTCCAAATAAACTCCTGCATCTTCCATGTCAGCGTCGTATGAGGCAGCGCGATCCGTGAGAAGTTCTCCACGAAGTGCCTGTAATAGCCGGCCAGCCCGAGAAAGCTACGGACCTCCGCTACAGTAGAAAGAACAGGCCACTCCCTGATGGACGCAACCTTCACCGGATCTACCGCCACACCCGCTCCACTAACCACATGGCCTAAGAACGCCACGGAAGGTAGCCAGAACTCGCACTTCGAGAACTTGGCATACAGTTGGTTCCTCCTCAGAACCTCCAAGACTACTCGCAGATGATCACCGTGCTCCTCCTCGGACTGAGAGTAGACCAGTATTTCGTCAAGGGAGACGACCACAAACCGGTCGAGGTACTCTCGGAAAGTCTGGTGCATCAAGTCCATAAACACCAAAGGCGCATTAGACAGCCCAAACGACATTACGGTGAACTCATACTGCCCGTACCTTGTACCGAAGGCAGTCTTCGGGATGTCGCACTCCCTGATCCGCACCTGATAATAGCCGAACTTCAAGTCCAGCTTCGAGTATACTGTCGAACCAACGAGCTGGTCGAACAAGTCATCTATCCTCGGAAGAGGATACTTGTTCTTCTCGGTCAGTTTGTTCAGCTCCCGATAATCGATGCAAAGCCGCAGGCTACCGTCCTTCTTTTTGACAAAGAGGATCGGTGCACTCCATGGTGAGGAACTCGGACGCACGTAGCCCTTCTCAAGCAGCTCCTGCAACTGCAGCTTCAACTCCGCCAACTCCTTCGGAGCCATACGATACGGCGAGCGGGCCACAGGCTTAGCGCCTGGCACCAACTCAATCGTGAAATCTATCTCCCGCTGCGGTGGAGCACCGGGGAGCTCGCTCGGGAACACATCGGGGAACTCTGAAACTACCGAAACATCCACTAGGCTGGGCCTCGGCGTTGAAGCCTCCACTAGAGCAAAGAATAACTCTGCTCCCTGTCGCACTGCCTTGGACACCTGGAGAGCAGACATCAGCATATTGCTCGATCCATGCATGCCCGCAAAGATCGTCTCACGATCGGCAAACTGCCCAAACCTCACCTCCTTGGTGGTGCAATCGATGCACGCACGCTGTTCCGACAGCCAGTCCATGCCGAAGATACATCGAACTCAACCAGGGGGAGTAACGATGCTTTCAGGTCATACACCTGGCTTCCAACTAGGACCTTCACGCAACAACTCCTCTCCACACGCATCGAATATCCATTCGGCAGTAGGACCTCCAGTCCATCTGCAGAAGCAATCGACGGCGCACCAATACGTTGGGCGAAGTCCGACGATAAGAAGGAGTGCGAAGCTCCAGTATCGAAAAGCGCTCTCGCAGGAACGCCTAAAACATTTACAAAGCCTACGTCGCCAAACAAGGTTAGCATGAACACTAAAACAGGTATATAAAACAGTAAGGATTGTATCTTAAATTATACCTGTCACGACGTCCTTGGCTTTGATAGCCTCCTGCTGACCAAGATTGAATACTCTGGGCTGCGGGGGAGCCATATGGGAGGCAGTGGACTCAGCCGCCTTCCCCTTCTCAGAATAAGATGGCCCAGTATTCTTCTCTGACCTTGGAAGCCTACTGCGGCAATCTCGAGAGAAATGGCCAGGCTTGCCACAAGTAAAACAAATAAGAGGGCCACGTCCAGACGACGCGCCCGAAGCAGAGGGAGCTGGCCCAGATAATCGAGCCTTCTTCCAGCGATTCAACCTCCGCAACTTCGCCGCACTCGTCGCCTTGCCCTCCGGCACTGCCTCGACCACAGCCACCTTGCCCTTCTCCCTGAGCATGTCCTGCTCAAGCGCTCGGGCTGAACTAATGAGGGTCGTGAAACCCTGCGTCAACGGCCCTGTCAGAAGGTACCGCAACTCACTACGCAAGCCTCCGTAGAACCTGTTCACCCTTCTCCCCTCGTCATCGAAAGAAGTTCCAGCGTAACGCCCGAGGCGGGTGAACTCATACAGGTAGTCGTCAACCAGTCTATCACCCTGCATCAGAGCCAGGAACTGGTTCTCCATCGCGATCTGCTACGACGGAGGCACATACCTTGCCAGGAAGATTTTCGAGAACTCTTCCATCGGCACATCAACCAATCGCCTTCCCGCAAACTGGCGCCTCTCTACCTCATCCCACCACCGCCTGGCTTCCTTTTCCAACAAGAAAGTAGTGAAGGTCACTTTCTGCGCTTCATCCGACTGTGTCGCTGTCAGAATTCGCTCCACATGCGACAGCCAGTCCTCGGCCTCAGCTGGGGATTCAACCCCGGTAAACGGAGGAGGTCGAAATCCCAGGAAGTACTTCAGTTGTTGCTCAGCAGCACGCCTCACGGGGACTTGCTCCACTCTTAGTGGCTCTGGGGCCACTTCCTGCACTGGCGGTTGACCTTGCCTTCCAGGCTGGCCATTCAACGCAGCTAGAACGGCTTCTGTAACTAGCTGAACCATCTCAGCAGACGGAGGTGTAGGAGCCTCAGCAGACCCACTACTCTCAACCACGTCACGGGGACGCGACGGTCCTGCTGCACTTCAAGTGCCCTACACGAGTGCAACACACAGTTAGGTGACAGCACAGTCGCAACTAACAACAAAAGGAACACTCAGGTTCCAAAATCATGCAATAATTGTTGGTTTGTTGTTACATTTTATTCCTAAGTGGACATTTTTGGGTTTATTTTACGTCTCGATGGTAGCGCACACACGTGCTCACCACCCCTTAAAAGAATTCGTCCATGAATTCCTTAGAAGGATACGGAACCCTAGAATCTGATACCAATTTTGTAACACCCCCATCCGTTAAGAAGCATATGATAGAAGGTCCGGCCGGGGCCCCACGCCATATACAACAAAACGAACGGGAACGTCACAATAAGGAATATCATTCAACTCTAATTAACAAATCTAACTCAGAGCATTCTATGCAGAAGCAAAAGAGAGATACAAGATATATAAACCACCAAAACCCGAACCCGGGTATGTCCACTTCTATTAATAGGAATAAAAGGTTTTACACAACAAAAGAGGCACGACGGCCTTACAATTTACCAACATCAGCGCGCAGGCCGGCCATACATGAAAAGCAAAAGAACATCAAAAGGCCTTCAAGGGCCGCAGCAGCACAAGGGCTTTATCCCGCTATGAGCCCGCTATGTTCCCGCTCGGTCCAGCACCTGTACAACAAGCCTACCAAAAATGGTGGCAAAACAGGGCAACGGTCAGCTAAAGCTGACCAAATTATAACGACCCCACCCCTTCGAGGGGGTGGCAGTTCTAACCATCCCTGCAAAACAACCTCAGCAGCATATATATATATAAGAGTGCGACTAGCAAAGCCCACAACAGTTCATACATATGCAACAATCACAAACGTGGGAATGGCCTCCATGTCTCGTGCTCTCAGGCACTCTTTGGTGTACTCCGCCTTCCACCACCATCCACTCTTGATGACTTTGCCCTTCGAGGCTAAAGTCGGTGGCCCGAATACCAGGGCTCTCCCGTACTTTAATTGTGAACATCCCGTAGTCCGAAGACTCTTTCCCATTGCTTCCCGGCATGCTGTATGAGACTCACTAATCAGGTGCTGCAATGGTGCGGTTTCAGGTTCGCCAAATGCCCGTTGTTCGCAGCTCTCGTTGTACAACACGAAGAACGGGTATGGCGTTCCCTCAGTCCAGGTATTCTCAATTAGCCGGCTCTACGGGCCACTAAGTCATCCACCAGGACACCCTCACAGGTCGGGCACACAGGCCTCAGGTCCTCTCAACAGGTTGGCACAACAACATCACCAGAACTCAGTCTGGGAGCTACCGCCCGGCGATAACGCTAACGCCGGCGGTAGTGAACAGAAACTCCATTTCTGTTTCTAACTTCGAGTGCTTCCCGGGGCACACCCCCAGGCGTTGCTATGCATGCAGTAGCACCCTCTAGTCCTACGAAGCAGTATAACAACACGGAGCTTTCCCCCGGCACGCACAATATCAAAAGCATCACCAATCCGGACGAACCGTCTCGGATGGGCTTCACACAGTGCGCCTACGTCCATTTCACGCATGGACTCTACATGTATGCAAGATTTGACGGGGATAGCACGAATCGACCCGTCGGAGGCCACGACCTCACCCTTTTGGGTAGGGGCCTCAACGATGCACGGAAAAGGACTAGGACACGTCCAAATGAGGGTAGAAGAGATCGTTACCCTTAGACGTCGCTTCTGAACCATCGCTCGGACACGCACGATGAAGGCGGAAACCCTTGCTGCTCCCCGCCAGTGCTTCCAATCGGCCACCTCCAACCAGTGCAAGAACTCTATCCCTAGTCGACGAGGGGCTCGGCTCGGGCTTCTCCTTCCAGCAGCAAAACGAGAAAGAGAGAAGGGGGCTCGGGTCCTCCTCCAGGCCGACGAGAGAGAGGAGGGAGGAAGCTTCTTCCTCTTAGCTTGCGGCTGCCCTAGCTCCAGGAAATCGAGAGAGAGAGGGAGAAGAAGAGGGCGGCGTTTCCCTGTGCAAACGAGAGGGAGAGAAATGCTAAGAAATGATGAGGATTAAACTCCTCTCATAAGCCCTAATAGCCTCCAGCATTCAATCCTAGCCATCGGATCGGATTCCAAGAGATTCGATCGGCCCGATCTCCTTCTCCGCTCAAAATCGTGGAGCAGAATAAACAGGGCGCACGAGCATCGGCGCACGGACAGTGGTCGTGCGCGAAGCACCTCCACTGATCGTGCGCGCTTACCGCAACAGCACTCTGATTTCTTGCGAATTAACGCACGATTGCTGGCGCACGATCTCTGGTCGTGCGCGAAGAGAAACAATGGTCGTGCGCGAAGAGCTGCTATGAAATTCCAGCCTATTCCGAGCGCAGCACCACCTCTCCGCCTAACTCGCTGAACTACGATTTTTGGGGTGTTACATAGGCTATCTTCTTCCAACTCCTCTCTGAATTCCAAGATTGGAAGTGTAAAGATTAAGATATCTCCAAGGAAGTTGTAGAAAGCCCTACACTTTCCCTCATGCAGTCATGATGAGGAAGAAAATATTTCTGAAAAGGACAAAGAGAAAACTCTAAAATGGTGTGAATATAGTGATGCCAAAACAAGCCCACTAAAGAGGAAGCATTTCAACCAAAGAGGGAAGCTTCCATCTGACATAGTGGGCAAAGCTATTCTATGCAAACCTGGTTTTCATGATACCATATCAAAGTACATTTTTGAGTTGATGACAGGGTGGTCATGAAGAAAAAGACTCAATGGGCTGTTGTGATCTTCCAAAGAATTAAAGAATGTCTGCAGGCTCCTAACTTGGGAAGACTTCTATCTCTCTACCTTTTGAATACATATCATGAACAATTTGATAGCTCAAAAGGATCAAATCTCCATTATCTAAAGAGAATCGATATTACAACTCTGGATAGGTTCACAAGGGTGTTCCTCATGAGTCAGCCCTCTGAAATAAAGGATAAGAAAAGAAAGTTAACTAAAGGACACAAGAAGGTCAGAATGGTCTGTTCTGATTCAGACTCAGATCCTGCAGAGAATGTTCCAGCTGATGATGGTCAAGGATAAGTAAGCAGTCAAGATAAAGAGGTTCATGAAGACATGAGAATGAGAAGAATGAGGATGATGTTGCTGCTAAAGAGAAGCTTGTTGGAAATGAAGGAGATCATACTGAAGATCAAACTGATGCTCCTAATCCTTTGGAAGTACAAGCTGATATTAATGCACACAATATGCTTGCTGATTCAGTAAGGAATGATGAGGAGCAATTAGATTCTCCTGGTGATTTACAATGTAAGATTGATCAAATTATCTTTAATCTTGAAAGAAGGATAAGTCTCATTCCTGATAACTCCCCAGATGTCTTGGATTCAACTAATCAAGAAAGGATAGATGCCCTATCTGAGGGGGAGTAGCATAAGAAGTTATCCGATGATGAAGAAGATGATGTTGATGACAATAATGATGATGATGAGGAGGAGGAGGAGGATGAGGGGGTTCATGCTGATCACATTGATCATTTTGCAAAGTTTGCTGACAAGACTAATGATAAAGTTGAGGGGGAGCATACAAAGATCTCTGCTCTGGATGAGACAGTTTCATCCACCCCTGCAGAGGAGCCATCCACTCTGATTGAGTGTGATAATCAAGCCCTAAAAGAGAAAAGTTTATCCCAGTGGTATCTGAACATCCTCCAAGTCTGCCAGAAAAGATGAAATAACACATATATGGTGCCTTTGAGAAACATTCCTACGGGAATATATTGATCCTTCGGGAAATATTCCTATGGGAATATATTGTGCCTTCAGGAAATATTCCTACGGGAATATATTGTACCTTCGAGAATTATTCCTACGGGAATATAAAATGTGTCTTGGGAGAATGTCGGATGGCCTATGAGTTTTACTCTAAGGCAATACGCATGATGGACGGTCTGGGAGGGCAACCCGTGCGAAACTTATAGAACTACGTGGGTCTGAGACCGTATGCAGGATGATACGAAGTACGTAGGCGGTGGTCGTGGGAAGGCTGCCTCGGCCCAATAAGAGTCCAGATATCCTCTCCCTTATAAATGTTATATTATGCATGTTAATAGTAGGGGTTGGATTTTGTTCGTGGTTCTAATAACTTGTCTTTAGTACAGGTGACAGGTGCGGATGAGAGACAACACCCATGTATGGATGATGCCACAAAGCAGGCTACTTCAGGTATATATTTGTTAAGCCGCATTCCTTTTGTTGTGCCCTATTTCAGGGTATATATATAATGGCAATAAATCCTTGATGGTTAGGATTTTATGCGGCAGTGATATGTAAATTATTTGTGCAGGTCTTGAAATTGTGGTTTCTGTGATAAAACTACATCTTCCGCTAAGTGCTATAAAGTGCACTCTTTGATGACGTCTTCCGCGAAGCGCTATAATGTGCACTCTGTGATAATGTCTTCCGCTAGAATACTGTTTCCCTACTCTGTTGGTGTGTAGTGACTTTCGCTTAACACCACCCCTAGGCGTGACAACGGGGTATTCAAGGAAGGGGGTTGGGGAAGCTAGTACCTCCACCCTTCGGGATCGCTTAGGCGTCATGCTAAAAGGGTGGTGTGCGATAAGATCCTCCGGTCGGACCGCCGATTTGGGAGGGGGTCTTACAAATGGATCAGAGCGCAAACGATCTTTTCGACCAAATGTGATCACAGAAACAACTCTTTCTCTGTCGGTCGTTATTGCGTGGTTCGGGACGAACCACTGCAGCGGAAGCGGTGGTGGACCTTAAAGGTAAAAGTTGACAGCAAACTTGGTGTATATATGTAGTTATCCACTCAAATTTGACAAAGTAAGCGGTAGTCATACAAAATTTTTATATATAACTCATATCGGCGCTTAAATGTCTTTACCACATCTGATCTCAAACGATGATTTACCTTGTCCCCATAAAACACTTTCATTAAACTCTGCAAATGACCACTTCAAATTTTGAACCCTGGATTTAAGCCTCTTTGTTTTATTGGGATTAAATTCTCGTTTTCAAAATTCCATTCGAGGTAAACTAATCAAATGGAATTTTGTGTGCAATGTAAGGATTCTATTACTAATTTTAATCCCAGGTTTAAGCCTCTTTGTTTTATTGGGATTAAAATTCTCGTTTTCCAAAAATTTCATTTGAGGTAAGTTAATCAAATGAAATTTTGTGTGTATATGGAGAATTGCTCTGATGATTGCAAATATGAAGTATGCTTTGACTTGATATAACGTTTATCAATTTGACGATCTGTTTAAAATAGAGTTGTGCAATCGTAGAAGAACTATGAGGTGTGTTTCAATCTAACGCAATATCTATCAGTACGATCTGTTTTATTTCTTTTACTGTAAATTGTTTGCGGTGGAAAAGTGGCGGGTCGGTCATGCCCGTAGACCATACGTACCAGTGCGGGAGGGTTGACGACTCTAGGCAATAGGGAGATGTGCACCCCGGGAGCTCGGTTGTATCTTATATGCCCCGCTGGGTCCCTCCACTGGTTGGACAAATTCAGTTATTGTCAGACGTCTCCTACGTCCGAGAGTACACGGGGTTGTACGTTAGGGCCTGGGTAGTGCGGTATGTCCACACCCAGAAGTGGCAGGACCATCCACTGTCACCGACGGCCACATCGGTGAGGCCCGCGGGGTCGCTACCCTGCTGGAAGAAAAGAGGTCAAAATATGATCAGGTGCAACTAGTAAACTATGGTATGTGATTACTGTGGTGGGTCAGTCACGCCCGCAGACTGTCCATGTCGGTGCAGGAGGGTTGACAACTCATGGCGACAGGGAGATGTGCACCGCGGGCCATCACCACTTCGAACTCGCTGTTTTGCCTCCACTGGTCGGCCTAAAGTTTGGAATCGCCGGATGTCGCTCACATCCAAGAGTACACTGAGTTGTACGTTGGGTCCTGGGTAGTGCGGTACGTCCACACCCAGAAGTGGCAGGACCGGCCACTGTCACCGATGGCCACATTGATGAGGCCCGCGGGGGTCGCTACCCTGCTGGAAGAAAAGTGGTCAGACTATGTCAACGTAGGGAGTTGTGATGAGTCATGCATCGTGCATGGCTTGCATACGCATTATTTGCATCATAACATACATATTTACATGTATCATTAACATATAACCTTCGTATGAGAGTTGGTTATATGTTCATGGATTTACCCTGCTTACTTACATTTCTGTTTATCTGTACCATCAACATATAACCTTCGTATGGGAGTTGGTATATTCATGGATTTATACTGCTTACTGGCATTTCTTGTTATCTGTTCCACTAACATATAACCTTCGTATGAGAGTCGGTTATATGTTAATGGGTTTTTACAATGTACCTTTAGGACACAACACATAAATTTCTGCGTTTCGGATGTGCAAACATTTGGCTATTCAATTATGCTAGAACTATTTACTCAGAATCACTAATTAAGCTGGCAATTCATCTAGCAAACAATTTGCCGCACAAAAGATTCTTACGAACAATATATATCCAAGTTACGGCAGAATGGCTATCTACGGGAAAGCTACCTTTGTTCCGCTTAAGCTTCTTATTATATTGCACGATAGGAGCAGTCAATACAGCTCATTAGGTAAAACCAAACCTATAGACCCTTAAATTTTGGGATCATTCGACACATATAGTGACCTACGGTAGGTCCCGTTTTGAATCTCCATGACCCACTCGTATTTTCTGGGACGGAAATCTTCTTTGTTTTATTGGTTTGTAACATCCCAACTTTGAAAAAGGGGTCTAGCCGGTTCAGTTGAACCCTTGGAGGAACCTAGGCCGGGTCATAGGGAAACCACGACCCGACCTTCACCACATAGTGGCGGTCATTTAGAGAAATGATTGTTTTGGGTAGCATCGTACTTCGCTACAACGTCAAAGTTGTTTATTGAGCATGCGTACTCCTAATCGACTTCCATCAGTTGTGTTAGACTCGAATGGTCGATACGAGTGCAACAGAACTCGTCTCGTTCTAATCCAATGGGATTTGAGAAAGTTAGTTGAAATGAGTTATTTTGAGCTACGTGCCAACTCAAGCAAATAATTATGAGCAAACGGACCCAGAATAAACTTCAGATGATTTCGTTAGCTTTGCATGGTTGATACAAAAAACAACGACACCATCCACACAATTTTTCTGCGCTTATATTAGAAGTTATGGTTATAGAAATATTCAGGGCTTGGGCATAACTTGACTTTTTCAGAGATTGGTTTCAGGAAAACCATAACTGCAATTATGTAAAATCACGTTTTGAGGGAATCAAGCTCGCCACATATATATGTATGTATATATGTATATATATATATATATTCATATATATATATATATATATACGGGCTCATTTTGGGATACGCGCTGTTTTGATGGGCGATCGATGAACGGCGCGCTCCAGTTCGACGAAAGTATTATTTCTGTTCGACGAAACAGTGTGACTCAATCTGCGTTCGACGAACGTCATCCTGAGTTCGACGAACTGCATTAATCTGCGTTCGATGAATTCCATCCTGACTTCGACGAATGGTGTGCTTCAATCTGCGTTCGACGAACTCCATCCTGAGTTCGACGAACGACGGGCTTCAGTTCGACGAAAGTCTTGTTTCCGTTCGACGAACAGTGTGACTCAATCTGCGTTCGACGAATGTTATCCTGAGTTCGACGAACTGCATCAATCTGCGTTCGACGAATTCCATCATGAGTTCGACGAATGGTGTACTTCAATCTGCGTTCGATGAACTCCACCCTGAGTTCGACGAACGACGTGCTTCAGTTCGATGAAAGTCCTTCTGAGATCAACGAACTATCTCCAGGGGCGGAAAAACCAGGGGCAGAAAAACCATGGGCGGAAAAACCATGGCAGAATAACCATGGGCGGAAAACCGTGGGCCGGAGAAGAAGCTCACCGGGGGCTCGTGGAAGCTCTTGATTGGTCATCAATGGCTATAAATCGAGTCGGTTTAGTACTCATCAGGGGGGATCTTTTCCTCCTCCGGCAATGTGCAGGTATTACCCCATGGCAATGAGAATGGTAGGATACCTCTCTCTCTCCCTCTGCTCTCCCTCTCATGGTAGGGAGCTCTTCCTCCTTTTCCCCTTCATCACTTCTCTGTTTCTTTACCGATCATGGCCCTGATCTTTTGGGTAACTTATGCTAGCAGATTTCTTAGTTACATTAACAGTGTTCCCTGATTATGTTAACTAAATCCTAGCTGGTTTTTTTAACAGTTCTGGGTATTTATGCTAGCTGATTTTCCTGGTTCCTGTTAACAATCTTTTTGGAGAATTTTGCTAGCAGTTTTCCTAGCCTATGTTATTTAGATTTTTGGAGTTATGCTAAGCATATTTCCTAGTATATGCTAGCAGATTTTAGGATTTATGCTAGCTTTTACCATTCCAGGAATTTCATTTCAAGATTTGTTTTGTTCTTTTTGGGAAATAGGGGTTGGTGGTTGTTTGCTTATCTTTCCAGGAATCTCATTATTTGAGATATTCTTTGCTTGTTTTGGGGAAATCGGGCTGGTGGTTGTTGGTTTAACCTTCCAGGATTGCATGATTAGAAGGTTCTTTTGTGGGGGAACACACTCTAGTCCTTAGTTCAGTCAACAAATAACATGATTAAACACTTATGAATAAACAAGTCTATAAGGACTTGGATCTAAATCATGTTAAAAGTTTGGATATAATTTATATGCCCTGATTTCATTATATATAGCATATATAAGGTAGTTACTCACTTTTTGGTGCTTTCTGGTAAAGTAGAGACAAGCAGTTTCACTAAGTAAATGGGGGAAGAAATTGTAACACCTTGTTGCCAGTTAGTTTTGTTAATTTACTGTTAGTTAATTTGATCTATGCTTCTTCAAATGATAGCAGGGTTACTATGAGGCTCTTGCTCCGTCCATCCTTATTCAGTAGTAGTATGCCATGCTAAGGCTTGGCCTTTGGGGTAATATTAATGGCCAGTTGGAGGCTTGACTCCATCCATCTCTCTCTCTCTCTCTCTCTCTCTCTCTCTCTCTCTCTCTCTCTCTCTCTCTCTTTTTCCCTCTTTCTTTGTCTTTGCAAGTTTTATATATATACACACATATATTTATACATATATATGCACATAAGAAGGGGGCTTCATAGGAGAAGGTGGATGAGCAAAGTCTCTAGTTCAGTTCTTGGATGTTTCATGTGCTTCTACTCTCCCTCTCAGAGCTTTACATATGATTGATGTGCTAATATCTTTCTCTCTCTCTCTCTACCTACTTTATCTTCCCCATGAGGGAATTTCTGAAGGTTTGAGTTAAACTGCATATGATAAATCGTATATGTTTTGTAGGGGCTCAAATTTGGAAGGAAGGTAAATAACATGAGTCGAGGCCGATTTTACAATGGGCGTGGTTTAAATGTCAGCTATGGCTCGGCATGGAAGAGTACATGGGTGATGGTGACGTAAATGTTGGGGAAATTGTTGTTGTTATTCTCACGGAAAAGTCTTCTTGTCCCCATCCCCTCCTCCTCCTTACTGGAAGCTCTATCAAAATGGAGGCTGCTCTTCATCTCTTTCTCAGCACTGGTAATTTCTAACTTAGTTCTGACTAAATGGGTGTTGCAGCGGGGATTGAATTCTAAGCTAGGGGTGAGGTTGTTCTGATGTGTTGGAAGTTAAATTCCATCTACTTCTCCCCCATTTCTCTCTCTCTCTCTCACTCCCCAATTACATTCTTTATAATGCTTCATATAAGCTTACAAATATTTGGGACCGGCTGGACTGTCAGGTCCTTCATTAGTTTGGCATATTATTTCATAACAAATGAGGTCGGTTGGGATGGGTTTTCGGATGGAAGTATTCTAAAATAAATTGCATCTCAATATTAATATGTCTGTTGAGGGGGGGGGGGGGGACGATTTATTATTTTTTTAATCTTGAGCCTAGCTGTAGGTTCAAGATAATGGTGGACTTGACTTTGAAATTTTCCACCAGGTATGGCTTGGGATTCTCGTTTTGGATTAATTTCTTAGAGGAGGCATGAGATTTTCTTTTGGCTTCGATTTATATCTCTCTCCCCCATCTCTCTCTCTCTCTCCCTTTACCTATCTGTGCAGTTCTAAAATATATATATGAATACATGTATGTAAATCTATCACATAAGAGGGTCTATCTTGGGGCTTTACTTGAGAAGGTTGGTGGGATGGATAAATGATTTTTCATGCATGGGCTGTATCATGGGCTACCTACAAGAATCCTATTAATAATTTCCTCCCTTAGGAGGTGATGAAGAACAACAACTTGAAAAGAAATGAAGATGAGAGTTTCTCATCAGCTTCCTTATGTTTGTGCCACTATAGATGCCCTATGAGCCTGGGGTTCTACTATGTTCAATTTATTCCTTTCCATCAAACTATGGGCAATTCCTGAGGGCCCTTTCCTTTGATTTTGTGAAAAAGTTGAGGATATGAGAATTGAAATGGACATAGGTGGATGGGATTTAGTTCATAAATACTATACACACACTCCTCCCTTTCTCTCTCTCTCTCTCTCTCTCTCAATTTTTGGAAAGGAAAATGTCGAGGCCTCTAAGCATGAACTCCATCCTCTACCTTTCCACTGTTCGATTCATTATCGTTGGCTCCTGTTGGTTGGGAGATTGCATTGCTGATGGTTGGATGGCGAAATGCTAGAGTCCACATCTATAGGTTGTTTTATATTTATAAAGTATGCAGATAAAAGAGTGACTGGAGAGGCGCTACGGAGATTTCCTACTACCATATGTTACCTACTCTATGCATAAATAAGAGGAGAATTTCAGGTCAAATATTGTCAGGTGGGGATCCTGTTGGATATGAGGATTCTACAGGGCTGCATGTTTCTAAGAATTGGTTATATTCTCAACCACTTACCCTCCCCTCTACTGCCTACTGGCTTCGCTTCTCTCTTTCTATATACAGATTAATTAGCATTCAATAAGGTGAAGGAAATGAGGTTGCGGTTAATGATTAAAAGACATATCTCTTACCGCTCTCTACTTACTCTCCTTGTGACTTCTTATTATGGAGGGTTATATACGAGGATGGCTTGGGTTTGACTGCCAAGCAATCCAAAAGATCGACGAAAGACGGATTTAATGTTTTCCCATCTCGAGTAGGAATATCATTAAGCTTGAAAAGAGTTTCTCTTCTCTCCTCTTATGAAAACAAATGTTGCCTTCGAGAAGTAATTCCTACGGGAATATATTGTGCCTTTGAGAAATAATTCCTACGGGAATGAAATGTTGCCTTCGAGAAATATTCCTACGGGAATATATGGTGCCTTCGGGAAATATTCCTACGGGAATATATGGTGCCTTTGAGAAATTATTCCTACGGGAATATATGGTGCCTTTGAGAAACATTCCTACGGGAATATATTGTGCTTTCGGGAAATATTCCTACGGGAATATATTGGGCCTTCGAGAAATACTCCTACGGGAATATATTGTGCCTTCGAGAAATATTCCTATTGGAATATATTATGCCTTCGGGAAATATTCCTACGGGAATATATTTTGCCTTTGAGAAATTAATCCTACGGGAATATATGGTGCCTTTGAGAAATATTCCTACGGGAATATATTGTGCCTTCGGGAAATATTTCTACGGGAATATTTTGTGCCTTCAGGAAATATTCCTACGGGAATATATTGTGCCTTCGAGAATTATTCCTACGGGAATATAAAATGTGTCTTGGGAGAATGTCGGATGTCCTATGAGTTTTACTCTAAGGCAACCCACACGATGGACGGTCTGGGAGGGCAACCCGTGCGAAACTTATAGAACTACATGGGTCTGAGACCGTATGCAGGATGATACAGAGTACGTAGGCGGTGGTTGTGGGAAGGCTTCCTCGGCCCAATAAGAGTCCAGATATCCTCTCCCTTATAAAAGTTATATTATGCCTGTTAGTAGTAGGGGTTGGATTCTGTTCGTGGTTCTAATAACTTGTATTTAGTACAGGTGACAGGTGCGGATGAGAGACAGCACCCATGTATGGATGATGCCACAAAGCAGGCTACTTCAGGTACATATTTGTTAAGCCGCATTCCTTTTGTTGTGCCATATCTCAGGGTATATATATAATGACAATAAATCCTTGATGGTTAGGATTTTATGCGGCAGAGATATGTAAATTATTTATGCAGGTCTTGAAATTGTGGTTTCTGTGATAAAACTACGTCTTCCGCTAAGTGCTATAAAGTGCACTCTTTGATGACGTCTTCCGCTAAGTGCTATAATGTGCACTCTGTGATAATATTTTCCGCTAGAATATTGTTTCCCTACTCTGTTGGTGTGTAGTGACTTTCGCTTAACACCATCCCTAGGCGTGACAACGGAGTGTTCAAGGAAGGGGGTTGGGGAAGCTAGTACCTCCACCTTTCGGGATCGCTTCGGCGTCGTGCTAAAAGGGTGGTGTGCGATAAGATCCCCCGTTCGGACCGCCGATTTGGGAGGGGGGTCTTACAATATGGACTCAATAAAGGAATACATTGATAAGTCAGTTTCAACAGTGAAGCATGAGGTGATGACTGAAATCCAAGTCATAAAGGAAGAAACATCCTACCTAAATAGCCAGATGACCAAATGGTTTGATCTAGCAGAAAAATCAGTGGTAGATCAGAACACTATTTTAAGATCCATGGACAAAAGTCTCCAACTTTCAGAGAAAGACATGAGCTATGACAAGAATTTTGTCAGTAAAACTGATGAGGTGATAGAGAAGGCCTCAAACCATATTGAAGAGTACGTGTGGTCCACAGCAACCACAATGATAGGAGAAGCTGAGAAATTGAAGGATGAACTGAAGACTGGCTTGGAAAATGCATTTCAAACCCTTTCAGGCTCTGTGGCAGCTGCTTCTCAAGGAATAGAACAGAAAATATTTGAAGAAGCCAAAAAGGGGTACGAGACCAATGCTGAAACAAATTCAAAGCTTGCCCTCAAAGTTCTGCAAGGAACAATAATTACTCTAAATCTGCCTCTCCTGGACATATTTAGAGCAGAGGATTTTGACTTCCCTGCTCAAGCAAAGACTGCATAGGATGTAAAGCTAGCAGCCAAAAGGAAAAGAGAAGAAATCATGCTTGCTGAGGAGTTCATGGCAAAGAACAGGAATGATCAAGCCAAATATCCTGACTTTGAGTATTGGAGTGATGATTCCAAGAGCATAATTCTGAATGTTTGGGTAAACCATGGTCAGTTCTGCAAAAACATTGATAGGATATATCCAGCAGAGGAATGGATCAAATACACCTTGAAAGAAATTCCCTAAGGGAAAGAGTATTCAAAGAAAACTTAGTAAGAAAAAGCAACCCTAAGAGAATGTCTTCCAAATATATCCCAAATCCATTCCTATACTTCAAAAGGTAAGAGAACAAGAAGAAGGTTGCTGAGATGAATGTTGTTGCTGCTGGAAAAGAGGTTGATGATGAAGGTGTTGGAAGCTCAAGTGCTTCAAAGAAGGGAAAATCATGAACTTATGTGTTTAAATTTTCATTAGAGATAAATGTGCACTGAAATTTGTAAACATTATGTATTGACCTTTTATCTCTAATGCAATTGGTTCTTATGTTGATTTATGAAATCTTGTATTAATATGCTAATTAAAATCAAGCTTAATATTTGTTCTGTATTAATGCTTAATACCTGCTGCGTTGCCTATATTTTGTTAACAATGATATTGTAATGTTGTCATGACTTCTTATTCTGATATTTCATAATATGTCATGAAATGTTTATTGTGTTAATGTATCTTAGCATTGGTGTATGTTCTGCCTTCTTCAAATATGGGGAGATTGTTGGGAATATTACCCATTAATGTTCCCTAGATTTGAAGAGGCATCACACTCAATACTAAATACATATTGTATTTGATAGGCCCTCTTTTGTATCATACTTGTGCAGGGTTAATTAGGTCATTCAATTCCAAACATTAGAATAGTTCTGTGGGTTTTACTGTCAAAACCGCTGAGACAACAGCCTGGTCTCAGTTGAACCGCTGAGACGCAGCTGTTTAGCCACTGAGAAGGAGTTTGTCTCAGCTAAGCTGCATATAGAGGAAAACCGCTGAGAACACTATCTATCTCAGCGGATCAGCTGAGACGAAGTCTGTTCTGCCGCTGAAATTGGAGTCTGTCTCAGCCCAACCGTTGAGACAGATTCATATTTGAATATTGCCTCGCGGGATCTGCTTTTGGCGCAAGTGGCTAGAAAGCAAAGATAATATTTTCTATTTATGTCCATGTTGTGACAGGACACTCCTCAGAGTCGTTGCAGATTGGAGGAGGTATAAAAGAAGATGTTAGGTCATTGAAAAAACATGTGGACAAAAACTGAAATAGTTGTGTGTTTTCTGTGTGTTTGCTATTATTTTATTCAATCACTTAGAAACCACTAGCTGTAAGTAGAAAATTTCAAAGGAAGCTATTCACCCCCTCCCCTCTAGGTGAGTTATACTACTACCAAGTAAACTATCAATGAGTTCCACATTTAACTTGTAAATTCCATTTATCCAAATATGAATCCCTCTGACCAAGTAATGAAAAGGGACATCTACACCGCTTAGAACTTGTTTTCCTTAAATTTTTCCTGACAAATCCTTTACTACGCTGATTTTCACGAGGTAACCCACCTCTATCACAACCAAGCATAATCCTAGGTTTCAAGCAGGGAGTAATATTATCAGCCCTTTGGACGGTAACCACAAAATCTATTTTTCTAGCAACGTTGCAAGCCCACTCAACTAAATTTTCTTTTCTTGGAAACATAGCGTTTGTGATGAATCCGTGCCCAACATCTACATTTGTATTATTAATTGACTCTTCAATTTTCACCATCTCTTGTTCAAAACCCATCATGCACACAAACAGAAAACCCTTGAAATTTTGATTTGCACACAATTACATGAACACGTACAATACTACAAACTTTCCTCAATCCAACAAACACCATAAAAATGCAATCGGTGTTCTAAGTCTTTGGACTATATCTGAATATTCCTGCGATGGAGAGAACCCGCGTAACTAGTGTTTCTGGAGGAAGATGGAGCGCTGATTACTGATTTTATTGTAGTTTTGTGGAGAATTTAGAGTGCATTATTCATTCTTTCAGATTATGATATGTTCATAACTTAATTGGGAACTCCTGAAGGTTTAAAAGTACATATAGACATTGAACCTTTTTGTGTGCATTATTGGGGTTATGTAAAATATTATTGAACTATGTTACTTCAATTGACGGCTCATTATTGAGCTATTTTAGTTTAGCTTTTTAAGATAGTGTAAGAACCAAAAACAAGTAACAGTTGTTTGTGTGTAGAGATATATATTGGTGTGACTATTACTATTTCTACATGTATAAATTAATTTAGCACAATGTATTGTAGCTACTCCTATAGTGTGTTCTATAGACGAGCTAGTTGGTTTAATTTAAGGTGATTGTTATCCGCACTACAGTTTTGGCTATCTGCACTCTTTTTATATGAGTTATTACGTGCCTTTTAGAAATACGCCATGTACATGTATTTTTAGGAAAAGTACTCAACACAAAAGTTGTAGATCTCTTTGAGATCCACAACTTTCGTGTTGAACACTTTTCCTAAAAATGCATGTACAAGGCGTATTTCCAAAAATTCGCTATAGTTACGCACATGTTTCAATTAGGGCGGCAATATGTCACCAGAAGGGAAGGAAAGGTGAAAAATCCTTTCTTGCAAAGAAGGAGAAAAGCTAGAGTGAATCTGAGTCTTCATCCTCAGATTCTGAAGAAGAAGAAGAAGCCTATATTGGGCTATTTGCAGCTGAAGAAGATGAAGATTTTTTAGCTGCTAAGGTTGGCATCAGGGCTCCTCTGTCACATTCAGGTAGTGAGGAGGATGAAGATGAAGATAAATGTTATGGCTTAATGTACATGTCTGATGATGAAGAAAGTCAGGATAATCCAGATAAGGTATCAACTCCTCTCCTTCCCTCTTCTATTATGAGTCAGTACCAGAATCTGAAGCATGCTTATCTAATGATGGGAGTGGTTCAGAATCTGAAGTGGGTGTCAATCAATTGATTGACAAGTATGGTGCTCTTTTGAAAGCTCTGAAAAAGAGCAAGAAGCAAGCCAAGAGGCAAGCTCTAGAGATTGCTTCCCTTTAGCAGGCAAAACATGATTGCACTGAGACATCTACACAGTTGGCTCAGATGAGTAGGGAAATAAGTCAGCTAAAGGGAATTACAATATTCTAATTAAGCACCATTAGCCAAAAGAACAAGGTCATCAAGGACCTTGAGGAGAAGCTTTTCAAAGAGAAGAGCTTGGTGGCTCAATTCTCCAAACTCAAATCCATACTGCCCATTATTGACACCTCCTCCCAAACTAATAGGAGAGGGTTGGGTTTCAATAAGGTGACAGTAGGTGCTAAGAATGGAGGAAAGGGTCAGGCTAAAGCTAAGCCTCATACCACCTTTCAAAAGGTGTTGCTTCCCTCCAACGGGTATGATCAGGACAACATATATGGTCACTAGAAGAATGGAAGTTCTTATAGGAAGGAAAATACTCCTTACTATAGCAGAAGAAAGGACATAGGGATGAGTGCTTTGAAAGCTCCCCATGAAGAAATTCAAATGGTACATCATGGGCCATTTGTATTTGGTACCTCAACCCCTTCATTCAAGGATAAGGAAGCTAGTTCTTATAAATCCCACTCAGCAAAACACATGGTTGCTGTCAAGCCTATAATCAAGTCCAACAACACAGTATCTGATGTCATCAACTCTTGCTTGGCTGCCAAGCTAAGACCAGCTGATGTCAATCAGATAAAGTCTGTTAAGACTAACTATAAACAGTCGTAAAGTGGGACACTTTGTCATTGATTGTTGGTACAACACTAGTGTGTCTAATGCAAAAAGGAGCTTTCCTGCAAAGGTTGCAGTGAGTAGAAGAGTGGTTGTTTATGCTAACAAGAACATAGGACCCAAAAACAATTAGGCTCGTAAGGGAAAATGAATTGCATTTTGCAGGATAGTTCAAGTACCAACCTAAGGAAAATATGGTACTTGGACAGCGGGTGCTCAAGGAACATGACAGGAACAAGGAGCCTTCTACAGGATTACACTACTGTGAAGAATGGACCAAAAGTTATCTTTGGATGTTCTGAAAAAGGAGTCACCAAAGGATATGGTATGATCGCAAATGGCATAGTCTCAATAACAAGGGTAGCTTATGTTGAACGGTTACAACACAACCTTGTAAGCATAAGTCAACTATGTGACTTGGGCTATGTCATTGAATTCCACAATGACAAGTGCTTGATCAAAAAGTCAATTGACTTAGAGATCGTTCTCTCAGGTCACACCTTTCAATGTAGAGTCGCTACAAAAGGGTAAAATTAAAAATCATAATATATTAATTTGACAGATTTATCGCTTTATATCCATATTTCTAACCAATGGAGTAATTGTAAACTGAAGAAACTTAATTGGAGGGGAGATAATTGTAATTTCCAAAGATAGAGGGGCGCAACCTATAACCCCATAACTAACCGATTTTACACCTCTTTTTATAAAATTTTCAATTTCTTTAATTTATGAGTTTTTCTTTAATTTTAAAAAGCATGCTCTCATATAGTAAAAATCAATTACCTACAATAAAAAATGTGATCTACTAGCAACTTATAAACCTCCGTGCATACGAAAAAAATGAATGACGAGCGGAGTATAGCGCTCGGGGGTTTGCGAGTGGCGGGAGCGTCGTTGCGCCATAGCAATGTCATGGCCGTAATATTATTGCGCTGGGCACTGGGCCCCTGTGTACTATCGCAGTTGGTAGTAGTGGCGGAGGCTCGTGCCTATAACTCGTATATATAATTAATAAATAAAATATTACTATTGATCTAGAAATTAAACATGAGTTTTCTAAACATGAGTCTATTATGAAGCACCTCACTTAATACTTCCTAGATGTATACAAGTCTTTATTGATAGCTGAAAAGGCCTTAATATGAAGAGATTATCATTTTATTATAATTTACATTTATTAATGATAATTATTTATATTTGTATTATTCTATAACAAATTAACAATAGTACTAACAGAATAAACAAATCAAATTTATACCTTTTTTTCGAATAATATAATCTTTATTGCAATTTCAATGGCTATTTTTTTTTTAGTGTAACAATCGGTTTAAATTAAGGCTTCATTTGGCGCCGCGGTGGCGGGCGGCGGTGGCGGCAAACGCCGCCGCAAGGCGCGTAACCAAATGGCGGGCGGCGGCGTTTGCCGCGTTTGCACCCGCCGCGCCATGAGAAATGGAGCAAAAAGCTCTGTTTCGATCCCCCGCCTCCGCCCTCCTGTTCGAAAGCTCAGTTTGCACCCGCCGGGAGAAACGTCACCACCGCGCCAAATAAAGCCTAAAATTGGTATTATATAAATATACAATATTCAACCCAATGCTTGGAAATAATTTGGACACATTTTCTTTGAGAAATTCTTGCGAAATTGATTGCATCACCGCTCGTCGTATTTTGGTATTAGACTATTAGGACCTATTTGGCTCTCCTGCGGTCTACCAGCGCAGGAGCAAATGCCACCGGCGGCGCGCCCCGGGGCGGTTGTTTTTCCGCCACCAATGACATTTGCTCCGAATTTCCTGAGAAATAGCTCCAAAACGGCGCGTCTCAGACCATGCCCCCTTCCCTCCAGTCGCAAACTCAGGCAAGTTTGCTCCCTCACTGAAATGCCGCCGGAGAGCCAAACGGACCCTTAGTTAATGAATTATATAGAAAAGTATTTTGGTACACCAAGCATATAATATATAAGTAAGAGAATAAAATAAAATATTACATTAATCAAATTTAAAAAACTTAAATCTAAGTACTATATATTAAGTTAAGATTCTTAACATAAATACTTGGTAGAACTACTCATTAATAAAATCATGTAATAATTCCTTAGATTTTATTTGCAATAATTCTCTATCTCATGTATATCTTGTAGCTAATGAAAGTGAATCTCTTTATGTTCAATGGTATAAGAGACTTGCTCACATTAACTACAAGACAATGTATAGACTATTTTCTAAAAACTTTTTTTAGGAATAGTCCAAATTTGAAATATATTAAAAATGGTCTCTGTCATGTATGTCAAATGGGCAAGCAAACTAGGGTCACTTTTAAAAGTATTGGCTCCAAAGACACTGAAAGATGTCTATATTTATTCCATATGGACTTGTTTGGCCCTTTGCCCATTCAAAGCCTAGGTGGGAAGTTGTATACTTTAGTGATTGTTGATGATCACTCAAAATATACATAGGTATTCTTCCTTAAGAAGATATCTGATACTTTACATATCTTCATAAACTATGTCAAGGCAATCCAGAATGAACTACAATGTACTGTGGTCAGAACTAGAACTGACCATGGTACAGAATTTTAATCTGGGGCCATGACAAAGTTTTGTCATAAATTTGGTATCACACAAGAGTTTTTCTCCCCAATGACTCCACAGCAAAATGGTGTGGCTGAGAGGAGGAATAGGACATTAATAGAAGTTGGGAGAACATTGCTTAGTAACTCCTCACTTTCAAAATATTTTTGGGTTGAGGCAGTCAATACTGCTTGTTATGTTCTCAATAGAGCTTCAATCAATAAGGCCCTTAGAATAGCCCCCTATGAGATTCTGAAAGGCAAACAACCAACAATTTCATAATTTAGAATCTTTGGTTGCAAATGCTATATTTTAAATAATGAAAAAATCTCAATTAACAAAGTTTGCTGAAAAATGCAATGTTTGGGTTCCTGTTGGATATAACTCACAGTAGAGCCTATAGAGTATTCAACAAGAAGACTCATGTTATAGAAGAGTCTATGCATGTTGTCTTTGATGAGACCAGACTACTTTATAAGAGATGGTCCAGTTCTTCTGTTTTGACAGGTAATGAACAGAAGATAGAAGAAATGCCTACCAAAGACTTACCCAGTACTAGTAGAATCTATTCATATGTTGTTGTTCCTGAAGATGAAGATCAGCAGGCTGTTGAGGAACCTGCAGCTCCAAAAGAAGAGCTGCAAATTGCTGACAGATTGCCTGCACCAACCATGCATCTAAGGGATCATCCAAGGAACCAGATAATTGGAGATGAGAACCAATGGGTGATCACCAGAAGCAGGGCTCACAATGAAGCTCAATTCTTGAGTTTTCTGTCACAGATTGAGCCCAAGAAGTTTGAAGAAGCAAATCAAGACACCTTCTGGATTCAAGCATTGCAAGAAGAGTTGTTTTAATTCAAAAGGTGCAAGGTATGGAAGATGGTGTCAAAACCTCAAGGACACAACATCATTAGCACCAAATGAGTCTACGGAAACAAGCTAGATGAGAATGGCATCATCATCAAGAATAAGGCTAGACTAGTAGCCAAGGGATACAAGCAAGAAGAAGGTATTGAATTTGATCAAACCTTTTCCCCAGTTGCAAGGTTAAAAGCAATAAGGTTATTTTTTGCCTATGCTACCCACAAGGGGTTCAAAGTATACCAGATTGATGTCAAGTCAGCCTTCCTAAATGGAAAATTGAAAGAAGAGGTATATGTTGAATAACCATCAGGTTTTGTACATCCAACCCTTACCTCCCATGTTTATTTTCTTAGGAAAGCATTATATGGTCTAAAGCAAGCCCCTAGGGCTTGGTATAAGACCATGTCTAGCTTTCTCATCAAGAACAAATTCTTGAGAGAAAATATATATAGTACATTGTTTCTTAGGTAAACAAAGGTCAAGTGTCTCCTGGTCCAAATTTATGTTGATGACATAATATTTGGATCTACTGATGACAACCTTTGCAAAAGGTTTGCCAACCTTATGCAGGGGGAGTTTGAAATGAGCAGTATATGAGAGCTCAAGTACACTACGGAGCTTATCAAGAAGTTTGGGATGGAATTTACTTCCGCCATGAAAACTCCCATGGGGTAAAATATTTCTCTTGACATAGATGAGAAGGGAAACCCCTTTGATGAATCCATGTACAGGTGTATTATTGGATCCACGTTGTATCTGACTGCTAGTAGACCAGACATTATGTATGTTACATGTGTTTGTGTTAGGTAACAAGCATGCACAAAGGAATCTCACTACTCAGCTGCAAAGAGGATTTTGAGATACCTTAAGGGCATCCAACATTTTGGCCTTTGGTACTCTAAGAACAATGATTTTGAACTGACTGGTTTTTCAGATGCAGATTTTGCAGGATGCAAAGAAGACAAGAAAAGTATAAGTGGAACTTGTAAATTCCTAAGAAGGAGGTTAATCTCTTGGAGTAGCAAGAAGCAGACTAGTGTGACAATATCCACAGCTGAGTCTGAGTACATTGTTGCAGGGAGCTACTGTGCACAGTTGTTGTAGATACAACACTAGCTAGAGGACTACAACCTCAAGGTAAGTAATTCTCCACTATTTTGTGACTCGTCCAGTGTTATTTCTATTGCTAAGAATCTTATCTCTCATAGCAGGATTAAGCATATAGAAATAATGTATCATTTTATTCGGCAACATGTAGAAAGTAAAGATATCTGTCTTGAACATGTCCCCACTGACAATCAAGTTGCAGATATATTTACAAAGCCATTGGATGAGGCCAAATTCAATATTTTCAAAATTGAGTTAGGAATGTTGAACTTAGAATAGGCTTCAACATTTCATTTTGTCTGTCATGTTTGTTATATTATTTCTTATGCTTTGCTATAAAATAACAATGCTTCAAAACTATTAGTGACATGATTAGGGGGAAGACAATTCAATTCAAAAAGGTTCACTGTTAGGCAGTGAGTTCAGCTAAGAAAGTCTCTGCTGAACCGCTGAGACAGCTAAGTCGTCTCAGCGGCTACCGTTGAGACAACTAAGTCGTCTCAGCGGTTAGGTTAATCTTATCCCAGCGGTCAAGCTTTCCATCTCAGCGGATCCTCTAAGATGGGTTGCTTAATTAAAACATAAATAAATTAAGTCTAATCAACATCAATCATTAATAATAAGTTGTAAAACACCTATAAATAGTGCTAGGTCTAGCTTTCTTTGCTTAGTTAATCTAGAATGTGGTGGATGCAAAGAGGAAAGGGAAAAATTGGGAGCTATCGCTCAGCGGTAGCACTACTACTGGCGGTAAATGACAGTAGACAAATTTGGTTTTTTAGTTAAACTAAACTTATCTTGGTGCATTTTGTGATCTTAGTTTTAGTAATGCACCATGTGAAGTAGGATTTTTGAGAACATTTCATTTGAATTTGACCTACTTCACTTTTTTCCTAAATACTAATAACCACGAGATTTAGGTATCCAACGAGGACCAAATGTGACGATTCCTTTGAGTGCCCAAATATAGTGTGATGATTGATACGGAGACATCAGTGAGTGTGCTCCTTCAAATGTTGATATTACATTGTGTTTACTAACGGGTCTCCATTCATACCTCGGTGGGGTTTTATTTTTACTTCTCACATTTCCATAGTCAACATTTATATTTTGAAATGTTGATGAATAGGAAATGTGTGCACCTTCATACTTTGGTTGGGTGAGGCTTGTGGTAGTGGAAAATATGTTTTATTATGAACTCGTTTATATTGTGACACAAAGTAGTGGTTGTTAGAAAATTTTCTTGCACGTTTTTCAAAGATGTCATTTTTATTTATCAAGTTTTTATGATTTAGATTAGAATAATTCTTAACCATTACTGAGAGTGATTCAAGCTGTGATTTGATCACATTATTTTTTGTAATAAGATTGTGTCGTGCTTTATTATAGGCAATTGTGTTATCTTTCAAAATTGTGGTTATGAAATTTATGTGGGTTATATAATCATGTCTTAATTCCTCAAATGTTTCATCCATTTCTTTAATTTCAAATTTATAATTTTTGCACATAGCATAATTATGTCTCAATGATGAATTTTCTAGAGTTAATAATTCATTTTTCTTTTCTAGCAAGCGCTTCGTCCAATGCTGTAGAAATTAAATCATACTTAGTTTTGGATATAAAAGAAGAACTTACATTGTTTTCAGTCTCAGTATTATGATTTGAACACAAGGTTCCTTTATCTCTTTCTTCCTTGCTCGACGCACAAGTAGTGTCATCTTCCGAGTACGATGTTGCAATGTTGCCTTCTTCTTTCTTTGATAAGTCTTCTTCCAAGCACACATCTTCATTTGTTTCTTCTCTCGGATCCATGAGAAATTGCTCAAGTTCGTTATCTGTAGAACGAAAACTATAAGTTGTCTCAAGATATTTCCAAATTTCATAAACAGTAGGGAGAGTATAGATAAGTTTGAAAAAATTTGGTCGAGTGAGCAAAATAAGCTATTCATAGATTTGGCGTTTAATGAGCATTCATTCCTATTTAGTTTACTTGGAAGCTTTGTAGTAGTAATGCTCCAAACTTATATGTCTAGCGATATAAGGAATTGTTTCATTAAGGTTTTCCATCATGTATAATTTACATATGTAAATAAAGGTGGTGCTAGTGATTTTTTTCGTGAATAAAACTCCATTCCCTCTACAAGATGCGAGATTGGGGTTGGCCATCTTACTTCAGGATTTTAATCCTTTTTGAAGTAACCTAGCTCGGATACCACTTGTTGGATCTGTGGCCAACCTTAGAGCGGGGTGAATAAGGTTTACAGCAGTAATACGAGATTTAAAAAAAATTGATGTAGAAATATGTTATATGGAAGCTAGCGCTGGGCGGTAGTGTTATCGACGTGCGATATCTCTAGAGACCGTATTATTGTAGATTAAGTTTGTTCGTTTCGCACAAGATATTGTTTCAACGTTTAGGTGATTTTGATTTCAGTGAAGGAACAATTTTCAGTATTACTGGAAATTGCATATGAAGATTAAATCATGAAAATAACAATTCATTAAGGAGATTTATAATAGTTTGCAATTACAAAAATATTATCTCCATGACGTCGGAGATCAAATGCGATGAATAGAATAATCTTTGGTGTTCTATACCGACCCTTTCCCCGAGGACCGATTGGCTCTCTCTTCTCCCTAAGAAGGTCTTCGATCCCTAGCTAGACCTCCCCGGTCAAGACCTCCCCGGTCTAGACCTCCCCGGACGATTTCCCATGGACTCCCCCCCCCCCCCCTCGGAATCTGACGTCCTCCCCGGACGATTTCTTCACATCACACAATACAACAAAAGTAAAATACCAAACAAAGATATGAAAAGTAGATCTAAGAAAGAAAATGAGTGCTCCCTCAAAGATTGTCTCCGGAGGCGGTGAGCGGTCGGCGCTTATGATTCTCGTTCCTTAGGTGCTCGATCATCTGTAGATTCTAGTTCACGCTCTATGGAGATCTTCTTCCTTGCTCAAGAGGGTGCACGTTCGCTCTTTCTTTCTCCTTGGACGGTGGCTCCTTGCTATCGAAAATGTCTTAGAAACCTTATTCTCGTCTATTTGTCCAAATGAGAAAGAAAAACGCATTTATGCGACATTTAAGTAAGCTACTGCCATCGTTAGTGCTACTGCGCGGTGGTAGGATTTGTATATGCATTTTCTACCAGCTGTCCAGCTCCAGGTAAAGAAGGCGGATGTGCTTTTCTTGTGATCATCTATTTGCGCGGAGTGGTAGTACTGCTAGCGCGATGTGGTAAGTTTGATTGATTTGGTGTGCGCACAGCTGGCTATATGCAAGTAAGGAAGGTGGTTACAATTTTCTTGTAAACGAATGTTACCGCGAGGTGATAGTGAGCTATCGCGGGCCGGAGCGACTTTTCCCTTATAGGGATGCACCGGGTTCATGAAGTTGACATCTCATTGATATGAAGTTGACGTCTCGTCGATATGAAGGAGCTAACACCCGGCGGTATCGTTAATGCCTGGCAGTAGTCATGGTGTTGTCATTTCGACGATATGAAGTTGGCGTCTCGTCGATATGAAGTTGATGTTTCGTCGATATGAAGTTGACGTCTCGTTGATATGAAGGAGTTAACGCCCAGCGGTATCGCTAACGCCCGGTGGTAGCCATGGTGTTCCAGAAGTTGACGTCATGTCAACTTGATTCAGAGTTGCGCTGGAGTCATGCAGTCGATATGAAAGAGCTAACGCCTGGTGGTATTGCTAACGCCCAACGGTAGCTCTGTATTTTCTTATAAGCATGCATACCTGTAAACCCAAATCAAGGGTGATCAAATAAACCTTGAGATTTGTTATTATCAAACCTGAGAGATGCAGAATGCATGTTCCAACAATCCGAGCTTATAACTTATACACTACATGTGCTGAAGCAGACTGGATTAAAATTTTACTTTCTGAAATTCCTATTTCTGTTAAACCAATACATGTTATTTCTTTGCAGTGTGATAATAAATCTGTGATTGATTTAACTGTTTCTAACAGTACTAATTCCAAAATGAATAAGTTCATGAGAATCAGGTACAAATTAGTGAAACAAAGAAGGAAAAATGTGATATATCACTCAACTATGTAAAGTTAGAATTGAATCTGGTTGATAATCATACCAAGGGATTGTATCGAATAGAGATTTTATTGTCATCGAGGGGAATGAGGCTTAAACCCACATGATCTGCTGCCAACGGTGGATACCCAACCCATGTGATTAGAGATCCCATGAATTGGATTCAATGTGGTAGAAACAAAGTCGTTGATGTAGCGTAGTTAGAAGCACAAATTTAAAGGTTGAGAAAACATTATCCTCATTCCTATGATGTTGCGCTCTGTGTAACAGCTTAGGGTGAATGTATAGTTCTTAATGGTTACCAAGACATATATCTTTGCGAGATATTGGTTACGAAATATCTCTTGAGGCACCACCAATGAGAGGGTATTAGTAAGGCCGACGCGACTTTGGGATCCGGACTGAACCATAATAACCCTTATGAAAAATCAAGGAATGTGCATGACCATTAACGCGTCCACCGCCATAACCCAATAAACAACCAATCTTTTGTGTGCTTATCTAATTTACCGATCAAAAATTTATAATTCAAAGCCTCTGACACATTATACTTTTCGGTAAAGAAAGTACTAAGTATAGGTTCAATATAATCATTTCACTTATGCTCATTGTATTAGATACAACTTGATGAAACAAATTTGTATTTTATTTTATTTATCATTACTAATATCATAATTTATGAAGTTTGTATTTTGGTTTTTCGCTTTTGTGGGGAATTGTTATAAATTGCATTATAAAATATTTATTTTATAAATGTTTTAATGGAGGCTTGCATGATTTTTGGTGTTTGAGCTTCATATCATGACAGAAAAGCTCAAAATAAAATGGAGGGAACTGCAAAAATGATGAAGGGAAATCCTTTCATGAAGGATGAAATCTTTAGTCTCAAAATGCTTATCTCCACTCATGTTAGTGAGTATATAAATTAATTCACACTTTCTTATTTGTTCACAGAAACATAAGTAGAAACTATGAATCACGCGTGCGCGCGCACCGCATCCGGATTTGGGTTTTGAGATTTGCGATTTGGCATTTGAGATTTGTGGAATAATTGAATTGTATTTTTTGTACAAAAATAGTTGTGTCATTGTGAAGTTGCGTCGAATACTATCTGTAGCCTTTGTCGAATACTATTCACAGACTGCGTCGACTTCTCTGCTATCCACAAACCTGCATCGACTTCTCCTCTATTCCCAGATTGCGTCGAATACTATTCGCAGCCTGCGTCGACTTCTTTGCTATCTGCAGACCTGCGTCGACTTCTCTTCTGTTCGCAATTTTCTGCTCATTTTCTGTACGTGTTTTGTAATAAATTTCTATACATTGGGAATCAAAGTAATTTCCTTACATGATTTCCATTACTATAATAACCGTTGTATATTTATTACGGGATTTATTGATGTGGTTTTCACGAGACTCCTATATAGGAAGTTTTGTTGAAACATTTTGATATGCTTCTTCTTGCTCTCTCGCTCTGGACGAGTATCTTTCTTTGACGATTTCTTTTTCTTCACATTTGCTTCATCAAGTGGAAGTTCGGGTGCTCCATGCTTCTTCGGTGGCCGCGCACATCAGAGTTTTGGGGATCTAGGCGGGTGTTGTACCTTGGAGGAGTGAGCATCAGTTGAAAGTTCTGTCGGAGGGTGGTGCAACTTCTTTAAAGCAGTGATCATACGTTTTACTCAATCTCGATTCTAAACTATATAATATTCTAAATTCATTTATTTCTCATCCCCTGTTTTGCAAGTTTTATAACCTTGTCATTCAAGATCTGGTATTGTCGTTATTATTTACTGCATTTTTCAAATATATATATAATCCCCCCGTACCCCCCGCACGACTATCTTTCTTTGGCTTTTTTTTTTAAGTTATTTTAGTTTTTTGCATTTATTTTTTAATAAATTTTACCATTTTTTAATTTATTTATACAGTATTTTATTTTAATTTTTCGAAAATAAAAAAAAAAACTCTACAAAGGTGGTCTGCGAATAGACAAAGAATAGCCAACTGGCGCAAAACTGTATGGCTATTCAGAGACTACGGTGGTCTGCGAATAGCCAACCAGCGCAATACTCATGAAAGGGTATCCGCAGACCACCTGCGAATGGATAGAATCGTTTGGATCTTGATCGGACGATTCAAATTCACCTGATGGACCTCAAGTGTTACACCAAATAAGGTTTCCATACATCTTTGTATTTATAATATATATAATTTTGGAATATAAACAAAATATTTGAACACTATATAGTCCAAATAGAAGAATATAAGTTTGTATACTCAATCCTCATCATTTTAATTAAGCAATGGTGACTTTGGAACACCACTAAATTAAACCCTAATAACTTCAAAATCCAAAGCCGACAAATTTTGGAGAAGAAGGTAAGATCATATTTCTCCCCTCATTTTTTGGCAGTTATGATTGGGAAGTAGTGGCTTACCTTGTGCCTGATTTTCTGGCAATTTTCGATGATTTTTTTCTCTTTACTTGCTCGTTCCTACAAAGCATACACCAACCATTTCAAAAAGAGCGATGTTAAACGCAGGTCGGTTTTCGCTATATGCAGGCCACAGTTTTTTAAAAAGAGCCAAGTTAAACGCAAGCCGGTTTTGGCTATATGCAGGTCACAGTTTTTAAAAAAAATATATCATATTTCCTTTTCAAACTGCAAACCATAGAACTGGAATTATACGTACACACCGTCATCCCCCACGACCCGTGCAGCCGCCGGACGAGATCGAGCTTCCTCTCTGATCTCCTCTCCCTCCTCCGGCGACTCCGGCCGGTGATCCTCTCCGGCCGACCACCTCCTTCCCTTCTCCGGCCGGCGAGTTCCTCTCTCTTCTATGACTTATTTTTCTATTTTTGAAAATGCTCATTTTATCCAAAATGTTGTAAATCGTGTCATGCATCTGAATTTAATTAAAGGATAGTGTCTTGTGCATAAATAAAGTCTGGTGTTTTGTGATTTTACTCGTTTTTTATTGATTGAAGCCTGTGAAATGGGTGGCCACAAACATATTTTTTGTGTCATATATAATCAAAATGATTATAATGTATTTTGTTGGACTATTATTGTGAATCAAATAGACTGCAAAAATATATTTATTTGGCTTTTATGAATGTTATATGTTGCTTGGTGATTTATTTAAGAAAATATTAATTTAATTTTTGAATATAATCTGTAAATATGAAATTTGGCCTGCACGAATATTTTTTTGGCCTGCATATATCCGCGGCCTGCATAAAGTCAAAAGTGAACTGCATGTAGCATTGCACTTTCAAAAAACAGCTAGCATTAATACTTTACTCCATTTTTTCCTTTCATTCCAACAAACCTAACAACATATTTTGTCATTACTTGTTTACAGAACAACATATGTAGAGCTGTTTAGCATCCGCTTGATTGGTTTTGGTTTTGTTTTCCTCCTTGCAGCTCAAATTATTATTAGCAGCCCAAATTTTATAATATATTTATATATTATAATGTATATAAGTAGTACAAAATTATACTTTATTCAAACAAGTAAATGCGACAAGCCGCAAGAAAAAAATCATCAAATGAAGTCTATTCATTGAAGCATGTATCGGAAAAAGAGTCGGGTGGAGTCGACGACAACCTCTTGTCCGAGCAGCCGGCGGTGGAATGGTGTAGTCGACGTCGGTTGCAACCCCTTCCTCTGCATAGGCGTCGTCTTCCTGCATGCTCTGGAAGTCTCGCGAACAACTCGATCGAGACCGACAGTGTCGCGGGCTGTGGAAGGGAGGTCGGCCGGATGCTAGAGGAGAACAGAGGGATCGTTAGGGGACATGGCAAGAGACGGATAGTTTGGAATGGGGAGAAATAAAATAAAAGCGGTGTTTATTTGAAATTATCGAACTGCCTATAGCGAAAGCTGGGCTGCCTATAGCGAAAGCTGGGCAAGAGATAATGTTTTCTAGTAGCATACAATTTTTACAACTAATTTGAACAAGTCTTAGCTATCTTATGACAAAATTAAACAATAAAATACTTTAAGAAATAAAGTTGAAGTATTGAAGTTTCAACCGTTGTGGGATGATATCAAGAATTGTATAATTGGAAATATTTTAATTAAGGCTTCATTTGGCGCGGCGGTGGCGGGCAGAACCGGCGGATGGAAAGGGAGGTTTGGAAACTGAGGGGAGAAGGCGGGGCTAGAAAAGCTCCGTTTTGGAGCTTTTCCCCTGGCGCGGCGGGTGCAAACGCCGCCGCCGGGCGTTTGTTTACCCGCCTTGCGGTGGCGTTTGCCGCAAACGCCACCCGCCACCGCCGCGCCAAATGAAGCCTAAACGTATCAAAATCCGGTTTTCTTTCATCCAGGCTTCGTTTGGCGCGGTGGTGGCGCTCGTGAACGCGGTGGTCACGAACCGCCGCACGTGAACGCCGGACCTCACCTACGAAAATTCATGCATTTTATGCTCAAAATTAGTTTATTTTCTTGGTAGCGGTCATGACATTTGTCTGGCCAAACATACATTCTATGATAATTGTGTTCTTGTCCATACTCAACGGAGCAAATAAGCCGTGCCAAACGAAGCCCTACTTTGCGCTGTTTGAAATTGTCGAATTTCTTCCAACCCGATATCCCGCTCTCTCATTCGGAAATCTCTACTCTTCTCCGCTCTACCCTTTTTCGCAAACATGCCCTGGAACTCTCCGATCATGTAGCTGCAAATTAAAGGGTGGTCGGTGCTTTGTCCATTAGTGCAAGGGGATACAAAAGAAAAAATGCTCCCGGGCGAAAATGTGTGCGCCCGGGCGAAAAATGCGCGCTCGGGCAAAAAAGTGGGGGCGAAAAATGAGCGCCTAGGCGAAAAACTCTCTCCGGGAGAAAATGCGCGTCTGGGCAAAAAATGCGCGCCCGCGTAAAAACGTGAGCCCGGGCAAAAAACATGTGATGGGCGAAAAATAAGCACCCGGGCGAAAAACGTGCGCCCGGGCGAATAACGCGTGTCCGGGAGAATAACGCGCGCCCGGGTGAATAACGCACGCACAGACGAAAAAAGCGTGCTCGAGTGACAATCGCGCGGCCGGGCAAAAATGTGCGCCCCGGCAAAAAATTGCGCACTCGGGCGAAATATGAGCGCTCGGGCCAAATACGCGCGCTCAGGGCGAAAATACAAGCCACGGGAGTAAAAATGCGTCTCGGCTTGAATTATTCAATTCTTATATTGATTGAAAAGAATTGTCTTATGTTCAAAATGAATTTCACAGAATTCATTAAAATTCCAATTCCAACTTCAAGCCTCTAAACGAACGACAAAATTGAAATTAGATCTTCAATTCCAATTGCATAAGCTTAATTTCGTCCAAACGAACGGACCCTTATAGATCATGTTGTTGGGATGTCCAATCGAGGAAGCGAAATTCTCAAGTACAACTGAATATAGGATCACGAGATAATGCAATTCGAACAAGGTTATTAATATAATAAATTTAATCACTACTTAAATTAAGAAAAAACATGTCCGAAATATACACGGTAAAAAACCCCAATATATAAAAGTCGCAGGAATGATTTTAATTTAGGTCTGATTGATAAATTTTCCTTCCTTCTGTAAAACGAACGTACAAGATTCGTATCCAGAAACACTATGCGGCGTTTACTCTTGCGCTTGCAGATTAAACTGTTGGTAACTATCCCAACGTAGTGCATGTAGGAACGTAGTGTTTCATATCTCTTGGTTTGATAATAATAAATCTTGACTTGTATTTAATATATCATGTTGGTGTTTATAGTGGGTAGGTTATACGTGTATAATAGAGACAAGTACAAGGAAATTCAAATGGCACTACTACAAAATGGACTTTTAGCCAGGACAAATTGTCGTGGCTAAAATTCGAAAAATCGGTTTTTAGCCACGGTCTGCCCACGACAAATGGGCGTGGGCAATGCGAGCGTGGCAAAAAGTATTTGTCACGCCCGTTCCGTGGCTAATAACATTTAGCCACGGCTTTAAAACCGTGGTTAAAAGTCCCAGTTTTATCGACTATTTGCCACGAATGTTTGGCCGTGGCTAAAAGTTCAGTCTCACCATCATTTGTCACGACTTCGGTCCGTGGCTAAAGCTTTTATTTATGTGTAACTATTTGCCACGGCAATTTGTCGTGGCTAATAGTTTAATTTTATAATTATTCACTACAATTTCTATAATTTGATTAATTATTTGCCACGATTTTCCCCGTGGCAAAAAAGCTAAGGTTATAGTATTTGTCATGATTCCACCCCGTGGCTAAAATTTTTTGCATGTTTCATTATACACAATTTAAGAAAATTATAATTAATCAAATACAATTACCAATAATCATCAAATTACTAATAAATTAAGCAAACTAACACCCGCAAATAAGTGTTTGTACTCTTTTATTTTATCTCATTTTCTCCTCGATGAACTTTATGTGTACTCCCAAAAATTATTAGCTCCTATCTAGCTAGACCCTCAATACACAAATTTTTTGAGAAACATTTGGTACCCAAACAATGCATATTAAAAGGAGACAATTTTTATCTATCCATATATATATGCATAAAAAGTACAATATTAATTCATATAGATTGTCTTCAATAGTTTACAGCACAAACCAAAATGAAATCATCCATAAACTCCAAATGTAATCATTCTCAAACCACAAAATAAAACCAATAAAAAAACTATAGCATATTAATTAATTTGTTGATTGATGCACCATGCCATCCAACTCTCCGTCTTCTAAAGCATCGTGTTCATCTCCAACCTATAAAATTTCAAATATTAGAAGTTTTTAAAAAAAAAATTAGTAATTAAAAAGTAACATTGAATACAAACATGTCCAGTGCTAGATGGAATGGAAGGATCATCACTTCTATTCATTGTTGGTGTTAATGGAATGTCAGCACGCTCTAAAAGCACTTGCATATTTTGTTGAACACGTGTCATTTTATCCATTTGTGCTTTCATTTGAGTAATTTGAGAATCAAATTGAGATTGCATCTCCTCTCGAATTTGCGAACGAATTGATTTTGATACTTCCTCGCTTGATTGTGGATTGCCTATATCGGAACCCCATGTACGCACACGACCATGGCCATCCTCTCCCATGACCTTAACAAAGCAAGCATCTTTATATTTTGGAGTGAGCTCCTCCTCAGGCAACTTTTCATACAAACTATTCACTTCATCCTGCATTATGAGGATACAAAATAATTTCTATTAATTCTTTTTTTCTTGGAATGAAAGTCTATAATAAAAAATGGATCTTACAATAAGATCTTTAGCTTCAAACTCAATCATGTCATATTTGTCAGTTCGTGTTCTTTTAAGAACACTAAGTCTGTACATTTCAACTCCCTCTAGCTTCATCTAAAATAACAATACATTATATAACATTAATCTCAATTGTATGCATAATTATAAATATTTTTAGTTAATTAATTACCTTTTGTCGAATGGAGCGAAATGACGATCTTCTCAGCTTATGATATCCTCCTTACACTCACGGTTGAATGAATTTTGTGCCGATATAGACTTTATAGTATCTTGCCCCCAGTACTGAACAAGTGTTCTCCACTGATCAACAACAACACGATTTGGGACGATAGATAAACGCTCCTCATCTGTCTTATATATATTATAGTTATGACGTTTGATGTAATGTTTCCATTCTCTCCATCTCTCTCCAATTATATGCAAGCATTTAGTTCAAAACTCTGGAGGTTCATCTGTATTATCCTGCACTTACACCGTAAGATAATTAGAATTAAACAATATTAATTATTTATGTTTTTAAATTGTTAAAAGAATAACATATATACTTGTATCTCCCGCCACAACCCATCAAGAACATCATCAGGTAAATCACTATATCATGCATATGTTAACGATACTTTAAATCCATTCCTCACTAGCAAATCAAGTTGTCCTATTAAAGGTTGCTCACACTTACCAATAGGCAACCCATGCTTATCAAAATCAATGTGAAACCGCTCTCCCGTGCCCCATGTTGAAATGCCTTGAGCTCCACCACGTCCTCTCTTGCTACTATTTAAGTCTGAGGCACCTTCATAAAAATGACAAAATTATATATCATAATTCTAATGTAATTAAGCAATACAATATTCAAGTACCTGCAGAAGCACTTGAAGTTGAATTAGATGCCGGTTGGGAGAGGGATGGTACATGCATAGTGGGTTGACTGGGAGACTGGTGGTGTATTTGTGGCGGGCGAAGAGTTCGATGGTCTTGGATGTTTAGTGGCTCGAAATAGTGACTTAATAGTGGTGGCAGGAATAGAGGGTGGTGGATGTGTAGTGGGAGGGGAAACTGAAGATGTAGTGGTGCAGGGTTCAGTTAGTGATGGTGGATGTGTTGTGGGTGAAGCGAGTTGTATTTTTGCATTCATAGCCCATTCTGCAAGCTTTTTCTTCCCCATTCCTGCACAAAATTTTAATTGAAGATAATAATATTAATAGTAATATTGACATTAACTTTATTGAAAATCAGTGATCTGGGCGCCCGGTTCACTGTTTTTCAGTGAACTGGGCGCCCCGTTCGCTTTTTTTCAGTGAACTGGGCGCCCCGTTTGCTTTTTTCAGTGAACTGGGCGCCCAGTTCGCTGTTTTTCAGTGAACTGGGTGCCCATGGGATGATTGTTGGAACTGAGAATCAGCCCAACAAGGAGTTCGGACCCCTAAGAGGGGGCAACTAGCACTTACTTGTCCCGTGTAAGAACTTGACCGAAGATTCAGAACTAAACACCGACCCTTGGCTGTAGCACGGAGGTCCCACCACACACCCAGAAAGATCTTAGAGCGCTTCCCCTCCCAAGCCAAAGCTGAAGCTGGGCACCATGGAGAGCCTTGTGAGCTAACCAAAGTTGTCCCGAGGAGGAAGAAGCCAAAGAATATGGATCCTCTCCAAAGGGCTGGCTCGAGTTCCGAGGCGTCGGAGCAACGTGGTTACTGCCCGCACTCCCACGCCTAGGAAACTTCTTGATTTACTCATTTTTCTATAAATATCGGTGTACAAGGCGTAACATCCTGCCAGTACAACCAATATAACAGTAGACCTGACCGGGACCCCACGCCATATTGAACACACTAGCTAGACGTTAATAAGATGATAACAGAAAAGAACTTCACGAGAATATCACAAGCATAAGCAGAAGCATTAAATAACATTACTTTCAGAATTGTCCACTATCCCAGGAATGAAACCAATAAGAGTTACGTCCTTAAGGTCTTACATTCGCAATGTCTTTAACTCAAACATACTTCGGCACGCAGACTGGCAATATAAGGAAAGCAGTAAACAGATCTTAGCCTTCAAGGGCCAACTCAGCATATGGCTTCAATCCGCTACTTTCTGCTTGACTCACCAGCACCTGCACCAACATCCAATAAGAGGTAAACGAAGGTCAGTTATGAGCTGACCACAAACCACGTAACGATCCCACCCACCCCGGCCATCTAGCCGGCTCAGGGGCGTGTCACCATTAATCCTGCAAACAAGCCGTACATGCAACATGTAATCAAATAAAGAAAGTGCAACTACACTACACAGGGTGAGGTTTCAAGCACAATCAATCTTCTAGGTTGAGCAGCAAAATAAGGGGAACCTAGGTATGCACATGATGTTGGTTGGGTTCACCCGGAGGATTCCCACAACCGCCTAAGCAACAGCATGAGGCTAACACAACATCAATCCACAATCAACTCCACCCTAAGCAACACAATCTTAGGTGGGGAAAAAGAGCTTTTGGCCGGTCTAGGTAAGCACCATCCACAGAATCTCCCATGATCACACGGTGTACCAAAGGTTGACACCTCTCACCGATCTGCATGGAAACAGGTTCGGTTCAGTTTTTCCCGTGCTCTAGTCATCGTGATCTTACTGCACGACGCGGGTACAGCTTCACATCGGCCCGTAAGGGTTTAACACATTCGAGTACTACATAAAATAATGGCTACGCACCCAATCCTTCCAAGAGGACTTAGGTTTCGCACACGTATCTAATAAAGGAGGTACAAGACCGCTCCACTTCAAATCTCGTGGTGAAGGTTTGCATTCAACCGCATTCCAAGCACGGGGCTTCCGTTAGGCTCTCTGAAAGACACCTAAATCTCAAGTCCCGCATTACGATGTCATTTCTCACTGAGTCATTCTCCGGCATGCATTATAGGCTTAACCTAAATGCACGTCACAATCAAGCATCATCGATCCGAGCTAACGACCACGGGTAGTATAACGCCCCTGAATTTTCGGCTAGTATTTGGAAATATATTGATGACGTCATAATGACGAAGGACGTTATGTTAGTGTGAAGTTAACGGTGTGTCGTCGTTCGCGCGTTTTTGCGTCAGTTCGGTAAAATTGATCAAATTTTGAAATTGTAAGGTTATAAGTATGCTGACTAATTCACCTAGAGGGGGGGTGAATAGGTCTCTTTTGAATTTCTTTAACGTAGACTATTAGTTTTCTGGTTTAGTTCAGGAAAAATATCAAACACAAAAAGCACACACTAATTTATAGTAGTTCCCCAAAGACAGTGTGTCTATGGGTAGTCCACTTTCCCCCTTCACCCTTCTAACAGAGTGTTAGACAGGGCCAACTCCTCCAAACTTCAATCTCAGCTTCTTGAGCTTACACCACAAGTTCCTAAGAACTTCTCAGATCAAGAGTGATCTTACCTCAGGCACAGCAGCCCTGCACTCAGGCTAAGCAGCCCTACACCTCAGGCACATCAGCCCTACACTCAGGCTCAACAGCCCTACACCTCAGGCACAGCAGCCCTACACCTCAGGCTCAACAGCCCTACACCTCAGGCTCAACAGCAGCCCTACAACTCAAAGTTATGAACTCCTACCACTCATAAATCCCACAGATTTCCTACCTCAGACCTATCAAGAGGTCCTACCACTCAAGCTGTCAACACAGCTTTACACACAGGCTCAACAGCCATTTTCTCAGGCAACAATGCCTTACAGAGATGTAATTTAGATTGAGTTAGATACAAAAGACAAAAGGATTACTCTTAGGTCTTCTGAATCCTTTCTTCTGATCTGAAAACCGCAGCTTCAGATTTGGATCTCTTTGATCTTCTCCTTCAGCAAAGCAGAAGATCAACTTGCCCTTCTTGTGTTTGTACAGGAGGAGCTATCTAATCTCCCTTAGAAGATTAACTTCAGCTTCAGAGAATGACTTCAACTGGCTGAAACGTGAGTACTCGTTTGCGGCTTGTCGCAAGAGCTCTTCAATCGAACAGTGCTTGTTGTTGTGCCCTAGCATCTCCTTTTATACCTCCAGAAGGCTTCAACGGCTATATCGATCCTCCTGACACGGTATGGGGCTGATTGGACTTGCTTTTCCCTCTCAGAAGTCTCTTGCGCCGAAAGTAGATCCCGTCAAAACATTTGGATCTGTCTCAGCGGTTGGGCTGAGACAGCATCCAGTCTCAGCGGTTGGGCTGAGATAGCTTTCAGTCTCAGCGGCAGCTCCAGTCCCCTTCTCAGCGGTTGTTCCAGTCTTCTTCTCAGTGGACCCGCTGAGACGGCTCCTCGTCTCAGCGGTTGTGACCCATCGTCTCAGCGGTTATGCTGAGACAGATCTTCATCTCCTTGTGGATGATTCCTTCTTGTCTAAGGCCATGTTTGGCCCTTCCTTTTGAGTTACCTGTGTCTGTATATTCTACACAAGTGTAGCTTTGTTAAATACAATATGTCCTTAGCATTAGGAGTGATGCCTCTTCAAATCAAGGTTATATTGAAGACAATATACCCAACAATCTCCCCCCATTTGAAGAAGGCAGAACATCCCAATGCTAAGGTCCATTAACAATAAAAATCTTATCACAGAAAAAAATGATCTTATAGAAAGTGATCTGTGAAGCATAGGACCTAACACTCTAAGCATAAGCATAAGCATTAGCTCTTTCTTCCCTTTCTCCGGCATTGGTACTGCACCTATCTCCCCCTTTCTGCCTTGTTCAACCTTAACTTACTATCTCCCCCTTAACTTGCTATGTATAGAGGGATAACATCTATAGATCCCTTTGGATCAATCTATAGGCTAACATGTACACTCTTAGCATGTGCTAGCTACCCCTCAACTAAGTAAGGAATTTACTCTCCCTTAATTGGAGAGCTATTTCCTGTAATAGCTGAGCCATTGCAATCTGAACACTCCATTTAATCTATTGAATACTAGAGATAAAAAGTACATATCAATAATAACAAACACGATATTATGATCAGAATATGAAATGTCATTTCACTTCAACTGTTTAGTGCAGATATATAACAGAAAATTCAACTAGTAGTTGTTCATTTAATCCAAGCCAAAATGTCAAGTCTGTTGTTCTAAGATTAACCCTTGGAAGAGCTTCCTTTATTTCAGGTTCAGATCTGGGAACTCTTTCAGTTTTTAGGTTGTGCTCCCCCTCACTGGCACACCCATCATTATTTCCAAAGCGAGAGCTATGCTCCCCCTTACTCAGAGCATCCTTTTGTGGGGAGTTCTGTTTGGAGGCATTAAGTACACTTGACAGATTTGGGGGGAAAGATTCCATTTGTTGCTCCCCCTCATTAGCCTACCCACTACTGTCTTCATGGGTTGGCCTATGCTCCCCCTTTCTTTCTTCTTTCCTGCATCCTGCATAACCTGCAACTGAATTCTAGCTTGTGTTGCATTTTTCAAGCTAAGCACACAAGGTGCAGGACACGTTATCAGCAGTTAAAAACAGAATATGGCAGTAATTGCATATATTAATAGCACAGACATATGCCTTATACGCATTCATATATAAAAGTTCTTATACTAGAATTGTTTGTATCTAGGATCCGTCATATGACTGGACAAATTGTCTTAGCATAATTCAAAACAACAAAGAAAAATAAATTCCTTTCAATCGAAGATAAGCGGGGTGTCTTTGCTGGAGCTAGCTTCCTTTGCTCCCTTCTTCCTCTTTCGCCCATAGAAGTTTAGTGGCTTCGAAATTTTCTTTGGTGGAGGAGGTGGACCGTGAAGGAAGGCCATCTTGTGTCTTGCTCTTTCTTCCATATCTTTCACGTGACGATTCCATTCGATGGATGAGTATGCTCTCTCATGATCTTTCTGACCGTGTCCAAAAGCTATCCAAGATTCAGTGATTATTTCGGTTGAGCGAGGACTCCATTGGCTAGATTTCGGGTCCTGTTGAACCTCATTTACTCTTTTCTTCTTGTACTCTTCGCAAGACGCTTTCCTTTTCTTTCTAGTTGTTGCTGATTCATCCGATTCGGTTTCAGAGTCGGAGGTGGAGGAGGGTTCAGTGGGTATGTATTCAGAGGGGGTTACTTGAAGCGCTTGCATTGCCTGATTGCTTACCCATTTCGCTTGATGCGAGCAAGCAGCTATGCTTCCCTTGATCTCTTCCCGGATTTCTTCTCCAATTCTTCTTTCCCCATCTTGGATTACTTCTGTTACTGACGCCTGCAGTTCAGATATTTGCTCCAGAATTTCCTGATCTCCGACATCTGTGACATTTCTTATTACCTGGAGATGAGTGTCTAGGGATTGCTCCAGGGTAGTGATTCTGTTCAGGATGAGAGTTGTGGACTGCGCATGTAGAGCTGTAAGTTGAGAGATGTCATCCTTCACTTCATCCTTCATCTTGTTTACAGCCTTTTCAATGAGAGTTTCTATTCGCTCCCACAGAGAGGTGAGCGTCACAATGGGGGGCATTTCACCGGTTCCTTTTTCAGGGGACATTTTTCCTGGGAGATGAAGGGTTGGAGACGAAGAGGTGGTTTGCTAACGGAAAGTCACAGGGCAAATTTCCATCCTAGGCATTCACTCTATTTATAGTGGGAGAAGGTGAAGAGGCGCGCACCCTTTTGCATTTATCGAGGATTCGATGACTACCGTGTCGAGCGCCTCTGATTTGTGGAGCTTAACAATATTTCAAATATTTAAGCGATGTTCTGACGATACTTTTGTCGTTAAAGCACATCTAGGAAGTGCATTTTTTTTGTATACCACCATTTTAGTTTTCAATTGTCACACTATTATATGTAGTGAGTTGAAGAACTGAAATCACAAGATGGTTAACATGAAGTTACATAGGTTAAAACAACTCATATTTAGCACTAGATAATGTTGAATTTACAACACCTGTGCACAGCAGCTCCCAGCTGCTATTTATCCTGAATCAGCTGTGCAGATAACCACACTGGTCTACTTTTTGCTGCTCCATGAGATCAGCCTTCTTCCTGTTTTGTGCTTTTAGCACCCACTGTCCAAGTACCAATTTGGTTCAGGCTGGTACTTGAACTATCTTGCAAGAGGGATTTTAGTGATCCTTAGGAGCCCAAATAGCTTTGGGTCCTAGGTACTTGTTAGAGTCATAGAATGACCTTACATGAACTGCCCTCTTTGTAGGAAGGTTCATCTTTGCATATGACACATTAGAGTTGTGCCAACAGTCTATGGCAAAGTGTCCCACCTTACCACAACACCAGCACTCATGGATATTATATCTCCTTTTCTGATCCCTTGTAAAAGGGGCAGTGGTCTACCTTGGTTCAAAGTAGGTGGCATCCTTCTTCTTTGAATCTATAGCTGAAGGAGGTGTGACAGCTGGTTGGGGTTGAGTTGCATGAGAGTGTTTCCTCAAACTACTGACAAGTTTCAGCCTTTCAGCTTTCATGTTGTTGGTGGCCTCAGAAACATTCTGATGTTGGTCAACCCCATGACAGCAGCCTACCTTTTTCACAGCTGGTGCAGCCTTGGAAGAGCTGGCCTCAATTCCCTTGAGTGAGGATACTAAGGCACCAAATACAAATGGTTCAGATTGAGCCATCAGTATTTCCTCATGGGGTACTTTCAGAGTACTCGACTCAAATCTCCTTCTTCCACTGCTTGGAGTGTTCTCCTTGCATGGAACCTTGGCAATCTTCAATTGCCCACATATGCTGTTCTGGTCATACCCATTTGAGGGTAGCCACACCTTTTGGAAGGTGCTTTTCATCCTAGCTAGAGCTTTCCCTTTTCTATTGTTCCCAGTCCTAGCTGCCACATTATTGTTACATAATCCATTCTTACTAGATTGAGAGGTGAGGGTCCTAATGATGGGTAGCTCAGATTTGGGTTTATTGAATTGGGCTACTATACTTTGTTCTATGAGAAGTTGACTGGAAGCTTCCTAATGTACACCCACATCTTTTGTTTCTCATCAAGAAGGTTGTCAATTACCTTCTGGAGCTCTATGGACTTTTGTCCATCTTGATGAAGAATGTCCATCTTGCTTTGTAGCTCAGCCTTATGTGATCTTATCTCTTTGAGCTCATCAGTTTGTTCTTTAATAAGCTTTTTCTTTTTGTCCAGGACATCAAGAAGAGCATCATACCTCTCAGCTGAATGACCAACATTTATCTCAGATTCAGATCCATCTTCAGTTCTAGTCCTTGAGGATGCATCACAATCTGGGCTTGTACTATATTCAGAATTTGAAAGAGCAAAATGTAGAGTAGGTACCTCATCATCATCAAATGCTTTGCTTGATGATCCTTCAGATATGGCCATGACACCGGTGAGTTCTTCCTCTTCTTCTTCATCCACCTCATTGTCACTCTCAGGGTGAGAAAGAGGGGCCCTGATGCCCACCTTTGCTGCAGGGAGGTCCTCATCTTCCATAGCAGCAAACAGCCCAATAAGGGCCTCTTCTTCATTATTTGAATCTGATGTTGAGGAATCAGATTCACTCCAGCTTCTTCCTTTCTTTGCTAGGAGGGATCTTTCTCCCTTCCTATTCTTATGGTGAAGATGCTTCTTATCACCACTTTCTTTTCTGTTACCCTTTGGGTGATGTCTTTCAGACCTCCTGCTATCTTTCTTGTAGTGTGATGATGAGGAGGGCATGTTATCCCCATTGCTTTCTCTTCATCATCTTCTTGAACTACCTTGAAAAGGCAGCAAACTCTTCATTAGAGGAAGAGCTGTCAGAGGTGCTAACTTCAGGTTCAGCACTTCTCCTTGGAGGAGATGGCATCCTGCTCTTGTTTCTCTTGGAGCTGTCAGCTTTGAGAGCTACAGAATTTTCCTTGGTCTGTGTCCTGGTTGAGGTGTCCTCTTCCTTTCTAGCAGACAGCTGCATCTCATAGGAGAGCAGCTTTCCAAACAGTGTGTGAGTGGGGGTCTCACCAAGCCTGTCCACTTCCCTGATTGCACAGATTTTTGTGTCCCAATCCCTTGTTAGAGATCTAAGGAACTTATCATTCAGCTCATAGTTTGTGAATGCTCTCTCATAGGTTCTCAGCTCATTGACAGTTCTGAAGAACCTCTCATAGCATATGGAGATGCTTTCCCCACTGTGCTGTCTGAAGGCTTCATACTTCTGATTAAGGAGTGACTTTCTATCATCCCTTACTTCAGCTGTTCCCTCCATATATACAATCAGTGTGTCCCACATTTCCTTGGCAGTTGTGCAGTGTACCAGGTTCTGAAATGTGGAGTCATCAACAGTATTGACAATAATGTTCTGAGCCCTTTTATCCATGGTGTATAGGGCAATTTCATCATTGGTCAGTTCTGAGAATACCTTCACCACTTTCCTGGTGGGGTCAATAGTTGAGACTTTCTCAAATGTGTAAGGACCATTTTTCACTGTTATGAAGATCCTTGGGTCTGAGGCTTCCATGAACAACCTCACCCTTTGCTTCCAAATGCCAAAGTTTTCCTTTGAGCATATGGGCAACTTTATTGATCCTAACTCCTTCTTCATTCCACTAGAGGCCATTTAATTTAGTGTCAGCAATATCTATTTGGGATCCAGTCAGACTGTTAAGTCCTTCTTGACCAACCTCCCCCTGATACCACTTGTAAGGTTATAAGTATGCTAACTAATTCACCTAGAGGGGGGGGGGGGGGGGGGGGGGGGGGGGGGTGAATAGGTCTCTTTTGAATTTCTTTAACGTAGACTATTAGTTTTCTGGTTAGTTCAGGAAAAATATCAAACAAAGAAAGCACACACTAATTTATAGTGGTTCCCCAAAGACAGTGTGTCTATGGGTAGTCCACTTTCCCCCTTCACCCTTCTAACAGAGTGTTAGACAGGGCCAACTCCTCCAAACTTCAATCTCAGCTTCTTGAGCTTACACCACAAGTTCCTCAGAACTTCTCAGATCAAGAGTGATCCTACCTCAGGCACAGCAACCCTACACTCAGGCTCAGCAGCCCTACACCTCATGCACAGCAACCCTACACTCAGGCTCAACAGCCCTACACCTCAGGCACAACAGCCCTACACCTCAGGCTCAACAGCCCTACACCTCAGGCTCAACAGCAGCCCTATAACTCAGAGTTATGAACTCCTACCACTCAGAAATCCCACAGATTTCCTACCTCAGACCTATCAAGAGGTCCTACCACTCAAGCTGTCAACACAGCTTTACACACATGCTCAACAACCTTTTTCTCAGGCAACAATGCCTTACAGAGATGTAATTTAGATTGAGTTAGATACAAAAGACAAAAGGATTACTCTTAGGTCTTCTGAATCGTTTCTTCAGATCTGAAAACCGCAGCTTCAGATTTGGATCTCTTTGATCTTCTCCTTCAGCAAAGCAGAAGATCAACTTGCCCTTCTTGTGTTTGTATAGGAGGAGCTATCTAATCTCCCTTAGAAGATTAACTTCAGCTTCAGAGAATGACTTCAACTGGCTGAAACGTGAGTACTCGTTTGTGGCTTGTCGCAAGAGCTCTTCAATCGAACAGTGCTTGTTGTTGTGCCCTAGCATCTCCTTTTATACCTCCAGAAGGCTTCAACGGCTATATCGATCCTCCTGACACGGTATGGGGCTGATTGGACTTGCTTTTCCCTCTCAGAAGTCTTTTGCGCCGAAAGTAGATCCCGTCAAAACATTTGTATCTGTCTCAGCGGTTGGGCTGAGACAACATCCAGTCTCAGCGTTTGGGCTGAGATAGCTTTTAGTCTCAGCGGCAGCTCCAGTCCCCTTCTCAGCGGTTGTTCCAGTCTTCTTCTCAGTGGACCCGCTGAGGCGGCACCTCGTCTCAGCGGTTGTGACCCATCGTCTCAGCGGTTATGCTGAGACAGATCTTCATCTCCTTGTGGATGATTCCTTCTTGTCTAAGGCCATGTTTGGCCCTTCCTTTTGAGTTACCTGTGCCTGTATATTCTACACAAGTGTAGCTTTGTTAAATACAATATGTCCTTAGCATTAGGAGTGATGCCTCTTCAAATCAAGGTTATATTGAAGACAATATACCCAACAGAAACTACTCGAAATTGGAAAATTTTACGTTAGGAAATTAGATTATTTAATTTTAGAAAGGTTGTCAAAGTTTCGCGGCGTTCTGAGCAATATTAGAGCATCGGTGAATTTTCACAGAATTGTATATTTTTCGTTCGCCGTAAACTTCGGAAATATATATCTCGAGAACGACACGTCGAATTTTGATTTCGGCTTCGCCGGTGGATTCGTAGCACCGGCGTTCGCCTTCAGTGCAATTTTCGTCAGTTTCGGCGTTCGTTTAGTTTTTTATAATAATATATTATTATTATTATTATTATTATTATTACTTTTTCTTTATTAACGTGTATAATTCGTGGAATGAGGAGATAGGATTCGTTGAAAGGTTTTATATATATATAGGATTCGTTGAAATCATTGAAATTTGTTGAAATCATTTCCTGGCTTAATCGTTAATTCTATTATTATTATTATTATTATTATTATTTTTATTATAATTATAACTTTATATATAAATAGCCTCATCTTCCCCTCCGTGAAACCCAAAAAATTTTTCTTTCCTTCCGGCCCTGTTGCGAACCAAAAGCCGAGGCGTTCTTTCCGTGAGCCTTCAGATCGCCGCCACCAGAGCTCTTCGTGTGTGCGGTAAGTATTTTTAGTCTCGTGGATTTTCGTTGATAAATGGTATAGCCCTAATCTTCCTTTTCGTCCCAAAAGTTTCAGAAATTCTTTCTCGAGGTCTTCTAGCGGTCAATTTGCGACGTGGAGTGCGTTGGACGCCGTTTTCTTCGAAAGGTTTGAGGCAAGTGGTGGATTTTCCCCCTTGCCATGTTTATTATCACTTCTTTACCCAATCTTTTACTTCCTATTTTGGTCAAGAATATTGTGTTTGTTTATTACTGCCAAAATTTATTGTATCCAAGTAGACTCGTATAATGTTTCGAATCAAATTCGTTAAGTCATTACAAATTCGTCGAGTACCTTAAGTAAATTTGTCGAATCTTTCCAAGTGTAATCATCGATTGTTTTCGAGTAGTTGATTAGGTTCGCCGAATGATCTAAGTAGATTCGTCGATTCATTTCGACGAATTTGTCGAGTAGTTTTAGGCTTCCGATAGTGAATTCGCCGAGTATTCCTAGGATTCATTGAATGTATTTCGACGAATTCGCTGTAAAGTTGGGTTTTCCTGCGAATGATTTTGGGTTTTTCTATGGTGTCTGTTTTGGGCAGGATTTTGTGAATCTCTATTCTCAGTTGGTTGTTTTTGGATTGTTGGTGTAGTTGGACAATGAGGCCACTACCACAGTGTCTGTTTTCCTTTCCGTGGACGTGTAGATAGTTGGTAGTGTGGACTGTAACCACCGCCACAGTGCTTTTGTGTCTTGGATGTTTTGGTCTGATGGTTTGTTGGAAAGAATAATGTCTCCGCCTCAGTACTGTTTTTGGCTGGGAAAGTGATTCATTTTTTGGACAACTCGATACTTTTTCTTTTGGATGTTGTTGGAATGCAACTTTGACCTCACTTTGTGCCAGTCTTTCCTTACTTGTTGAATGCTAATATTTCTTTATGAGATTTGCTGATGTTCACAGCAATTCTTGGTGGGTTGGTAACCCTCTTTTGATACTATTTCTCTTACTCTTTGATTATGATGTCTTTTCATGTCTTTGTGCTGAGACATTCTTTTCTTTTGAATGCCCCAGGTTAGGATCAGTAGCAGGTTGAGCTGACCGAGTTCTATTTTCGTCAGATCCGCAGTTGTTGTTTTCTTTACTCTTTTTAGAGAGCTAGACTGTTGATTTATTTTGAGAACTTGTTAAGGTGATGAGTTCATGTCAGTTTGTTGACGCTCATAGCCTGAGTTCTTTCTGTGTTAGACTTATTCTTGTAATTTATGCTACTACTGTTACCTTGTTATTAGTGCAAATGCTCTTGGGAAAGTTTTATATTATGATGCATAGTAGATATTTTACATACAAAAATCTGCATAATTCTTCATACATGACATCACTTTTAAAACCATCATCCTTCTATTTTGAAGCTCGTAAAAGAAACTTTTTTACCTATGCAAAATCTAGAAGCTGCATATTATTAGAATGCTGGTTAGTTTATCATGCTCATATAGGGTATATTAAAGTAAATTATGTATTTTACGCTGCGTAAATCTATACTTTTTATTTATGGACTAGTTGATCCACTAAACTGAGGGACACGGTATTTGAAAACCTTAAACTTAACTTAAGTTTTAAACACAAGTTCATAACTTTCTAAGGAAAAGTTGGAGGTAGAGCTGCCTGAGCGTCTGCAGTTGTCTCATGCACGACGTGGTATCATTACACGTATATTCTCCTACTCTGATAATGTATTTTTATATATTGAGAAAATGCGGGTTATGACAGGTAGGCTTCACACAAAATGCCTAAATTCATCCGTCTACCGGATTTCTACATGCAAACAATGCCGAGGATGGACACAATCTACCCGGAGTTCCGAAGAACTATAGGAAGTCTTACACTTCACTAATTAGTGAAAGAGACAACCTCAATATGCATAGAAAAAGAATGAAAGGATCAAACACGTCCTAAGACCGGGAGGAAGGATCGTTACCCTTCCCGCTCTCTTCGACGCCATGAATCCAAGATTTCAATCTGATGGAAAGGACTGCACCAGGCCGCTCTCCGTGGATCCGTAAACGTCTTGCGATCCGGAGCTTCAGAGCTCCGTCAATGGCAGAAGATGTCTTCTTCTTCTTCCTTGAGTTCTCAGTTTTCTCATGTTTAGAGAGAGAGTGTGTGTAAAGGTAACAATAGACCTAAAGTTCACTCTCAAATATCCTATAAGGGATTTCTAAATCATGACAGCCATCGAATCGACATTTCAAGTGGATCTGGACAGCTGCAATGAAGGATCGACACTTACGTTTCCGTCAAAATCGAAACAGGTAAATTCATCGCTATGTCTGCATTCGTCGAGTCCTTCCGACAATTCATCGAGACAAAAGTTTTCGTCGAGATGTTTTGACGAATTCGTCGATAGATTTCGACGATTCGTCGAGACCACTCGAAACATTTCGACGATTCGTTGAAACTAAACCACAACCAGTGTTCGTCGATACTCGCTAAAACCATTCGACGATTCGTCGAGATCATTCGACGATTCGTCGAGATCATTCGACGATTCGTCGAGAGTACTCGGTAACATTCGTCGAGTTTACTCGGTAACATTCGTCGAATAAGTCCAATTCGTCGAGACCACTTGAGACATTTCGACGAATCCTGACAATACTTCTCTTTAGCCCTTATTTGGGAAAAGTGGGGTGTTACAACTCCACCTCCCTTAAAAGAATTTCGTCTCGAAATTATGAAAACAGTAAGGTACAAAAATTTAAGTTTAAACCTGGGGAAATAGCTCGGGGTACTCTACAAGCATCCCAAAGCAGGATAATGAGAATGATTGCAGCGTGTTTGTGATTAAGTACATGAAGGCAACTCTCTCGACGACGAAGATATCATGGGAAAACAGCATGGGTTGGCAATCCGAAATGCCACATTTTTGGGCTGAGATTGCCGCCGATATTTTTCGTGTTTTCCATGATTTAGTTTTAGCGAACATTTCTTAGTGAAGGGTGCTTCTTCGGCCCTTTATTTATGATTGTGCGGTAGTTATGACTGTAACTTATTTTATTTAGTTTTGTTTGGCAATCTGACTTATGATTTAGCTCTTGAGATTTTGTTATCGTAGTATACGGCTATGATCCTCCAGATAAACACAACTATCAGCATTTTACATAAATTAGTACCATGAGATCAAATATAGCTATCATCATTGTCTGAATACAAATTGTGCTTTCAATAGAGCTTGAATACATCGAGAATTCTTGAAAAATTAAATGACAAATTAATGAAATAGTCGTCGTTTGAATCTAAACATGCAGGCGTGGTCGGTGGAGAAGGTTGCTGGTCATTAGTGGGCCCGCCAAAGACTCAAACTCTTTAGTGTTTGGTGTGCTATCATCGATCAACTCTTTTCCCTTGCCCTCCGCTTTCTTTCCTGTGACACATTTTTAAAAAAAGAAGCATTACTACGATTTATAACATGAGGTTGTTTTAACATATTAAGAAAAAGAAATACAATATATTACGAGGTTTTCTGTTTCCTCGCTCCCAATGATCCTTCATACGTGCATTTCAGATACCTTTTCGTCTCTTCACTGGCGGATCCTTTACAGTTATCTTAATCTTTGCATTTTTATCTAGATAATCTTTCTTATGGTGCTCATCATTGTCAAAAAACTAATATATTATTTTGGACATGACATTCATTGAACTTACAATATGTTCCTTTGCAAGTTTGCAATTTTCAATTCGTCATGCCAAGCCGTAGGCGAATCGCATTAAGTGGTGTCTAAATATCAAGTTCTAGTCAAAATCTGTCATAGAGGGTCTATCGGGTAGGTAGATGCCCTTTTTTGCGTTTACGGTAAATCTTTTAAGGACGTACTTACTCGAAATTTGCTTAGCATTTCTTAAATTGTAAATCATTAATATGTGTCGGCATAAGATACCTTTAATCTCGAAACCACGACACAAGCACTGCGCATCATTAGTTGTGGAATTAAAGCTAACAAATCATCTTTTATCAACATCAACTGCATCACTTTGCTTTGTCATGTATAATATGTTGCTGACATCATATCTGGTTTCATCCACCACATTAACTCCCACAACACCTTCCATGAAAGTTTTCTCAAAAATTGCGAACATTTTTCGAGTGTATTGCTTTGAGATGTGTTTTAGTAAGACACACATTTTGTATCGTAAGCTAAGAACACCGTGCTTGCACTTGAAATCTTCATGGTACTCACTACGTCGTCACGATAAAATAAGTTTCTCCATTCCAGAAAAACACTCAACAAGTGAACTAGTTGCATTTGAACATTCATGCAGGCAATTATTGGCTGACTTGCTTCTTTGGGTGGACAAAATACCTAGATCAAATACATTTTTATTGAACGCGGTAGACCACCACCTCTTAATAGTATAAAGATCTCCCAACCATCTATTATCATGTAGACTTCCTCTCGTTATCATTTCGTGTCAGTACCTATTGAACTCATCATTGTCATCACACTTGTTCATGCAATTATAGAAAAATGTTCAAACAATTCTGTCATGGTTGAAGCTTGGGACTTTTGAGGGTGCCTTCTTGCATATGTGTCATTGGCATAACCGATGGCAAGTAGTGGTCAAGACTCGCTCAATAGCAACTACCATTGCTTGATCATGGTCCCTAAAGATAGTAGTTGGTTGTTTACTACCCACACATTTCATAAACGACTCGAACACCCAGCAAAACAATTCGATAGTCTCCTCGGCGATAAAAGCCCCGCCCACGAAAGCATTCTGCCAGTGATGGTTCACAACAATGAATGGCGTGCAAGCTAGATTATACTTATTAAGTCTATAAGTAGTGTCAAAAATAATCACGGCACCGAAACAGTCGTAAACTATTTTGTTGTGCCCGTCCATCCAAATGAAGCTTGTCAGTCTATTATATTCATCCGTTCGGACTTCGTAGGAGAACATATTATCGCTCATCTGTTTATTCTATAGTAAAGTAAGCTAGCTACTGTGAAATTTCCGTAGATCTAGGAGTGAGCAGGAATCGTACAACTTAAAGTTATAGCCAGCAACCAGAAGCACATGAAGCAAAGCAATCTTTATTGATAACCGCAGAAATCTTCATTACAGAGCGAGGTATACATGGCGAGACATGATTTCGCCAGTACACAAAACCAAAAGAAAATAAAAACAATGTTGAAGAAAGATAACTGGCGGTTTGAACACAGAAGCCGCCAAACCGCGCGGTCAGGAAGTTCGCCCGACCAGAAAATGAGACTGCGCGAACAGTCTGCCCGCGACTTGACCAACACCACTGAAGCTCCGCGACCTCCCGAACTCCATTGATTCTCCCGAACTCCAGCAACCCACACTGCAAGCTGCAGACCGCCCGGACACTTTAGAAAAAGAGGTGACCGTTGCGATCAGCACAATCCGCAGAAGCTGCACAAAGGAAATTTCAATCAGCTAACCGGCCGGTCACAAAAATGAGACCGCAAGAACTAGACGCGAGCTCAGCTTACACTTGATGCGATAATTTTGTTGCTACAGTGACTCCTATTTATAGGCTTGAGACCAAATCCAGTCACCACCCTATGAGATAGAGTCACCGCCCTGACCGCGCAACCAAGACCGGTCAACCCGCGCGGTCAGCAGAAGATCGCTCTGCGCCTTGTGAGCTCGCCGACTTCAAGTCTAACCAGGAGACCGCCACTCCTCCAAGAAGCAGCGCGATCATGACAACCCGCACGGTCATGACGCTCACCACCAGTGTTCGCAAATACGAGACCTCCTCCAGAGACCGCGAACACAGCCAAGTCGACTAGGGCAAGAGCCCGCCAAGTCGACCAACACCAGTGTCCGCATATACCAGCAGATCGCCAAAGGACCAGCTTATGCGAACACAAAAGAGGAGACCGCCCGACTAAGAGACCTTAGCCGGCGCGCACCACAAGAACCCGGACAGTCACCAGACCGGACTACCCCTTCCAGAAAACAACGCTGTGAGGTCAACAGCTAACCCGCACAGTACAGAACAGCTCGCCACGCGGTCTCACAAACCAGACCGCGCTGCCTCACCTCGGCACCCTTGGACAGAGAACGACGGTCAGGCCGAATGACAGACCGCAAGACCGCGCGGTTAGCCAGACCGCGCAACCTCCTCCCAGACCGCCTACTTCACACTTCAACATTTTCAACAACTACAAGCGTCACCACTTTCTATTAAAGCCCTTCTTTCCCGCTGAACGTAGTTGAAGACATCCGTCTTGGAGAACCCTATGTTTTAAACCCCACCAACTTCTTTGGATAGGGAAATTGTATGAATCCACTGCTCTAATTCTTGCCGATGTCATGTTTTTCATCAGGCTACCTTGTATTTCAGAAATATTGCGTCGAGATCTCAATAAATGCATCTCTTTCTCAGCGCCAACGGATGATTATGCTTCTTTACAAACTCCATTACTGTCCTGTTCTTGCCTTCTTTATCAGCTGGGAATGTAATGCAAGCAAGACACCCGGTGCGTGTTTTCGATTTGCGATACTTCAAAGGTGAAATCTTTGTATTCTTGAGCCCGGTTTTTGAGCGGTTATACTCTCGGACTTTTAACTATTCGTGTATGTGTGCAGTACATTAGGTGTTGCTTACGAACGCTAAAGTGTGTTTTGTGGGCATAATCACAGTACATCGTGTACGCCTCTTCATCTGAATGGACGATGGAAAACATAAGTTCTTTCTTGACATGAGAGGACAAAAAAGATCAATTCAGCATGCAAGGAACTGTAATAAAAACTTAAAATTACTGTTTGAGGTATGCGTCTCCCATACAGTTCAAAAAGGTTGGCTGAAATACAGTCAGAAATTTTCTAATTATACCGTCGTAAAATCAGTGAATTCATATAGTTAGAAAAATGTTATTTAAATTACAGTCGTAAATTTACTGAATGCATACAATTTGAAAAAAAGCTGTTTAAAATACTTACCGCTACACCTATAGCTTGCCGCGAAGTAGACATTCTTCCTTATATCTGCCATTTCAAAAAACAACTCAGAACCAAGATCAACTTCGAAATAAAGAAGAATGAATACATTTGCAGCAACCGATGTTTTAGGCAGCGGAATTCCACGCCGAAGTTTTAGCCTAGTTGCTCCAGAGCTCGAGTTTTTTGGTTTTTGATTCGAGCCCGAGGGATGGACAACTAGAAGCACATGGTGTGGAGCTTCCCATCTTGGCAATGACGAGGAAGAACGAACCACTACAGCTTGACAATGATGGGGAGAGGGTTTCCTTTTCAGTTGGCACGAATAACTAGGCGTGCAAAAAAGCCTGAGCTTGGTTGCCCGGGTCTGAGCCCGGTTAGGCCCGGGCCAGGCCAGGCCTAAGGGGGCTCACCAGGCCCCCTTATTTGACCAGAGCCCGGCCTGGTGCCCGACCCGGGCCTGCCCGGGCACCAGGCTTTTGCCTGGTGCCCGTTGGGCACAATAAGCTGGGCGCTGCCCAGCTAAAAAGCTGGGCAGAACCCAGCATTTAATGCTGGCAGCGCAAAACAGCGCTGCCCAGCATTAAATGCTGGGCTGCCCTGCCCCCGCCCAGCCTAATTGGCTGCCAAATTGGCAGCCTTTTGCTGCCTTTTGGCAGCCATTAATTTTATAAATAATATAAATTATTTTATATAATATATATTATAATATATATAATTTTATATAATATAAAATTTTAAATATTTAAGTGTTTTAGGGCCTGCTTGGGCCCGGTCTTGTAGGCTCAGGCAGGCCCCCTTATTTCGGCGAGGCCCAGGCTGGGCCCGGTTTGGCAGAGGCTCGGCCTGAGCCTGACATATATAAAGCCCGGGTCTGGCCTGGGCCCGCAAGGTTTTTTTGCACGTCTACGCATAACAGACGAAAAATATGAAAATAAATAAAGAAGGCAAAATAGTGGGTCCCAGACTATTTATTGGCGCATAAAATTATCATACGTTACGCATGGAAAATATTCCCATATATTTTTATTAGCGTCTAGTTTTTGACTTTAAAATTTAAACTATTTTTTTCCGATTACGATATAAAAAAATATAAATATTAAATAGTTTGAATAAATAAATTAAAATACTCCCCTGTCCCTAACATCGGTTCGAAACGACCGGTTATCTTTCATCTAAAAACTCTGTAACATGCCGCCGGATTTCTTCCATCCCGATCTCCCGTTCTCTCGTTCTCGAAACCCCAGCCTAATTGGCTGCCAACAGCCATTAATTTTATAAATAATATAATTTTTTTATATAATATATATTATAATATATATAATTTTATATAATATAAAATTTTTAATATTTAAGTGTTTTGGGGCCTGCTTGGGCCTGGACTTGTAGGCTCAGACAGGCCCCCTTATTTCGGCGAGGCCCAGGCTGGGCCCGGTTTGGCAGAGGCCCGGCCTGAGCCTGACATATATAAAACCCGGGCCCTGCAAGCCCGGGTCTGGTCTGGGCCCGCAGGGCTTTTTTTGCACGTCTACGAATAACAGACGAAAAATATGAAAAAAATAAAGAAGGCAAAATAGTGGATCCCACGCTATTTATTGACACATAAAATTATCATACGTTACACATGAAAAATATTCCCATACATTTCTATTAGTGTCTAGTTTTTGACTTTAAAGTTTAAACTATTTTTTTCTAATTACGATATAAAAAATAATATAAATATTAAATAGTTTGAATAAATAAATTAAAATACTCCCCTTTTCCTAACATCTGTTCGAAACGGCCGGTTATCTTTCATCTAAAAACTCTGTAACATGCCGCTGGATTTCTTCCATCCCGATCTCCCGTTCTCTCGTTCTCGAAGCCCCAGCCTAATTGGCTGCCAAAAGGCAGCTTGGCAGCCATTAATTTTATAAAAAATATAATTTTTTTTATATAATATATATTATAATATATATAATTTTATATAATATAAAATTTTATATATTTAAGTGTTTTGGGGCCGGCGTGGGCCCTGTCTTGTAGGCTCAGGCAGACCCCCTTATTTCGGCGAGGCCCAGGCTGGGCCCGGATTGGCAGAGGCCCGGCCTAAGCCTGACATATATAAAGCCCGGGCCCTGCAAGCCCGGGTCTGGTCTGGGCCCGCAGGGTTTTTTTTTGCACGTCTACGAATAACAGACGAAAAATACGAAAAAAAAATAAAGAAGACAAAATAGTGGGTTCCATGCTATTTATTGGCGCATAAAATTATCATACGTTACGCATGAAAAATATTCCCATACATTTTTATTAGCTTCTAGTTTTTTACTTTAAAATTTAAACTATTTTTTTCCAATTACGATATAAAAAAAAGTATAAATATTAAATAGTTTGAATAAATTAATTAAAATACTCCCATGTCCCTAACATCTGTTCGAAACGATCGGTTATCTTTCATCTAAAAACTCTGTAACATGCCGCCGAATTTCTTTCATCCCCATCTCCCGTTCTCTCGTTCCCGAAAACCCAGCCTAATTGGCAGCCAAAAGGCAGCTTTTTGCTACCTTTTGGCAGCCATTAATTTTATAAATAATATAAATTTTTTTATATAATATATATTATAATATCTATAATTTTATATAATATAAAATTTTAAATATTTAAGTGTTTTGGGCATGCTTGGGCCCGATCTTGTAGGCTCAGGCAGACCCCCTTATTTCGGCGAGGCCCAGGCTGGGCCCAGTTTGGCAGAGGCCCGGCCTGAGCCTGACATATATAAAGCCCGGGACCTGCAAGCCCGGGTCTGGCCTGGGCCCGCAGGGCCTTTTTTGCACGTCTACGAATTACATACGAAAAATACGAAAAAAAAATAGAAGGCAAAATAGTGGGTCACATGCTATTTATTGGCGCATAAAATTATCATACGTTACGCATGAAAAATATTCCCATACATTTTTATTAGCGTCTTGTTTTGACTTTAAAATTTACAAAAAATTTTGGGTACGTATGCGCACCTCCAGCGCGAGCAGATTCATCGTAGGATCTCGCGATCAACGGTCAAGATCCTCTAATACTTCTTTAATACTCCTGTAATACAATGCAACCATTAATCTGCACCGTTGAATCTCGCGATCCTACGGTTGCAAGTGCACGCGCACCTCCACGAAATGCGCATACGTACCCAAAATCCTTTCTAAAATTTAAACTATTTTTTTCTAATTACGATATAAAAAAATATAACTATTAAATAGTTTAAATAAATAAATTAAAATACTCCCCCGTCTCTAACATCTGTTCGAAACGGCCGGTCATTAAAATCTACAAACTCTCTAACATGCAGCTGTTAAACCGCCGGATTTCTTCCATCCCGATCTCTCGTTCCCGAAACCCCCACTCCTCTCCGCTCTCCCCTATTTCGCGATTTCTGCTTGCGATCCCCGGCGACGGAGCGAGCAGACCAGCGCCCACCCAACCACGCCCTGAAACTCTCCGATCATGGAGCTGCAAAGGGGCAGCCGGCTCCTGTTCCAGCAGTACAAGGGTCTGCTGAAGAAAAACTGCATCCTCACATGGAGGCACAAGCGATCAGCGTTTCTCCAGCTTTTCTCCTCGCTCTTCTTCATATTCCTCATCTTCTGCATCGGCAAAGCGCTGACATCAAGGTTCAGCTCGATAACTGTGTTCGACAACGTCTTCGATCCAAAGCTGGTGTTGTCACCTGCCATCCCTCGATGCGAGGAGAAGTTCTTCATACGGCAGCCGTGCTTCGATTTTGTCTGGAGCGGCAACAGTAGTGCCAGGATGAGGGGGATCGTGTCCGCGATCATGCATAACAATCCGGGAAGGGTAATTCCTCTTGAGAAGGTTAGGGTTTCTTAATTCCTTCCATTTCCGTTGTGTTACCTTTAAAAGTCTACATACTGGTTGTAGTTTTTTTTAAAAAATTGAACTGACAATGTCACATCAACATTCAACGGCGGGATTTTCCCCAGCTGATCAAACGATCCAGATTAACCCACGCATAAAGCAGAAAAAGAAATGATCGGAGGAGCCATATTTAAAGGGCGATGTTATTAGCAGAGTCCTATGATGGCTATTCCAGTCCTAAAAACACCTAAAACGGCTATTCGCAGTCCTTTTACCCTTGGCATGAACGAGCAGGAGTTATCCCGGCTTACAAAGCCAAATCCAGCATTAATCATGCCACGCCTCAACATCATAGCAAATTGTATTTTCTTTTTTTAATAAATCATTTCTGTAGGCAACAGTCAGATTCATTCTCAAGCCTTTATCCCACCATAGGGGGGTCGGCTATATGGATCCTTTGTCGCCATTGCGCCCTATCTTTAATCATAGCCTCATTAATACCTAAGTACATCATATCTTTCCTTATAGTTTCATTCCAAGTCTTTTTTGGTCTGCCCCTCCCCCGTTTAACATGTCTAGTGACTAAACTCTCACAACGCCTAACAGGCGCCTCTAATGGTCTCCTATGTACATGTCCGAACCATCTTAAACGAGCTTCTCGCATCTTCTCTACAATTGGCGCCACTCCTGTCTTATCCTTGATACATTCATTCCTAATTTTATCTAGTCTCGTGTGACCACACATCCACCTAAGCATTCTCATCTCCGCAACTCCCATTTTTTGCTCATGTACACCATTCACTGCCCAACACTCAGAACCGTAGAGCATTGTTGACCTAATTGCACTAAAACCTAAAACCCTTCTTTTCTAAAGTGTCTCGCCAAGATTCAAGTTTCGCGTTTACACCCTCGCGCGCCTCATCGACCAAAAAAATATCATTTGCATGTTGGATATGTCCGGTGAGCTCATCTAAGATAAGGGTAAAGAGATAAGGGCTTAAAGCTGACCCTTGATGTAAGCCAACGACGATAGGGAATTCCTGTGTTAATCCTCCATATGTCCTCACCCTGGTCACTGGATTTGTATACATATCTTTGATTATGTCAATGTATAATACATTTACACCTTTCTTTTCTAAGACTCTCCACAAGACCTCTCTTGGAACCTGTCACGACCCGTCTCGATAGAAGTCAGATTGCGTTTCGGGGCGGGCCGTGATGCCACAGGCATGGGCGGAAAGGATTCCATGCTTGCTAAGGTGGAAACAGAAATACTACAAATAATTTTAAAATAGTTACTTTTGAGCAAAACAGATTGATTTATTGCGAAGTCTTAAAAGATGATAACTTGAAACAGGTGCACATGCATTTTGCAGAAGAACTTAATATACAAGTTTTGGAACATAAATTTTTATGCAGTGATCATCGCAGATGAATGAGCATGCAAAACATGTCAAATTTTAGTACATATAATATTTAGCCTAACAGTTGTCCATGAAACAGGAGAAAATTACTGATCGTAATTACAGAACTATCCGACAGTAAAAGAAATAAAACACAAACACAAAACCTGAAGCTTGACGCAGATCGGCTCAGGAAGCAGGCGACGCAGACACGAACGCTAAGGCAATTCCAAAACAAGAAGAAAAAACCTCAGAACATTGAAATACACAAGAACAAAGCAAAATAAAATACGAGCAGGAGAAACAAAATATTTGTGTACCGATTTTCATGAAGCAGAGCTAACAAGTAACAAGACAGACAAGCAAGTGAGACAAACAGAAATATCTAGAATTATTAAACTAGTCCGAAGTAAAGCATGAAAAGATGATTCATGCAATAACATAAGTTGTAACAAATGAAAGTGTAGGTGTTTTTGTTTGACGCGCATGATTCATGATTCAGACAAATTCAAGTACGGATTCAGGAGATTCAGAAATTTATGCTCGCTATGACCGGTCCTTTGTTCCCATTAGGGATTCAAGAGGGAACCCAAGTCAAGGAGTTGCGTCAATTAAAACCATATCGTTCAATTGTTTACTCGTGTTATTAATGAAATAATTCATGATTGAATAATTGTAGCATATCAAGACATGTAACCAAATACTGATTTAGATAAACAAGAGCAGATTTTACAAATGTGCACAGAGGTGCATGACATTAGATAATTTAAAAGATTCATAGATTTGTGATTCTAATTGAAACAGACTCACGCTGAAGAAAAACATCAGATCAAGAAATAAACGTTGACTTTATCCAAGTCTTTCAACCAAACAGGCATAAGGAACAAGATTCGGTGACTCAGAGAACTCGATAGAGAGTTTTGAAACTTGCGGGTTCAAGTATTCACGAGTAATAAGATTAATATAGATCATTATCTAGGATACCAAGTATTCCTTTAGATTTAAGCCATTCCAAAACACGAATATCTTCTAAGTAAACATGTGTACGACCCCAACATTTCATATCAAACACAATTCATCTATTTGCTAGCAAGAAATCTTAACCTTTGTCAATATACCAATTAATGTTCATGCTCAAAAGAACTACTAATCCTCCAATTAAAATTATCATTTCACATTTCAAATTCGTGTTATCCCAAACGCGTGAAACCTTAAACTACTATCAAGACAAATCAAGCAATCAAAAATTAAACTTATTTGATGAAACGTGTATTCAAGGGTGAAACATAAAATCATAAGAACAGACCAGACTAAAATAAATTCAATGCTTGCAAGAGAGAGGGATCTCTACTTGCCTTAAATGAGGCTGAATCTGACGGCGGCGGCTAAACGGCGCAAGCAAAAATAGAAATCCTAATTCGAACCTATTCAGGAACAACGAAAGCGACATAACATATTTTACTACGCCAAAACATGCATTTTACGACGCGAAGTTTAAACAAAGAGGGTTAGCAGATTTACCTCCCTCAAAAGTGAGGGGAGAAGAGATTACCACACGAAAACGGAGACTTGACGACGCTTAGGTTGCAGAAACCCTAAATCGGTGAGGGCTTTGGAGAGATCCTGCTGAGAGGTTCGACAATCGGTACTGGAAATCACAACTAAATAGCAATAAATCGATTATAAAGGAGCATAAATCAGAAACGCAAATTGGAGTGCAAAAATCCCAAATAATCAAGACAAAATTCTGAAGTAGGAGGGGAAGGAGGAATTCCTTACCCAAAAGGCCAAAATCGAGCCCAAGGAGGAACGTCTCGCAAACACCGACCCAATAGGAGAGGAGAAGGGATGCCGGAGGAAGGAACGGTGGCTGCCGGTCTTGAAGAAGAGGAGGAGGAGGAACTAGGGCTTCCGGCCCTTGGAGGAAGGGCTGCCGACTGCTGGAGATCTATCCCGGCTGCGGGAGGGAGGAGAGGAGGGTTGCCGACTAGGAAGAAGAGGCACCCGGTCGGCCCCTTGAAGGAGAAAGGAGAGGGAGGAGCTTCTGCTGTCGGCCCCTTAGGAGGAGGAGAGGAAACCGCCGGCCAGAGCAAGAGGATGAGGCGCAGGCCCCAGAGGAGGCGACGAGCGGCGGCGAGTAACAGGAGGGAGGCGTCGTCGACGGCCTGAGGGAGAGCAGGAGGCGGCGGGCTGCGCATTGGAGACGGGAGAGGAATCAGGAGCGGGATTTAGCGAGATGGGAGTCGGGCGCTTGCTGGATTGGGAGCTCTAGCTGAGCGGGTTTTTGGTTTGCGGGAGTCCTGGACCGGGTTTAATCGGGGGTGGGGGAGGAGATGGGCTGCGGTTAGACAACAGGAAAAATAAAGTTTCATTTTATTTTATTTTCAAAACCTGAGTCGTTACATTCTCCCCTACTTAGGAAGTCTAGTCCCGAAACTTTCTGAGGATTATCTGAATGGGGCCTCTTATGGCGAAGATTCAGATGCCAATCATTCCAACAAGGCTTGCAATTCAGGTCAAGAGAACTAACTGAAAAGGTACTTAAATAGAGAGGAACAAGAGCGGAGGCATACCAAGATCAAGAGAAAAGGTGCGGATATTTGCTACGCATGTCAGCTTCGAGCTCCCAAGTGAACTCCTCAGACTTGCCATGCATCCAAAGTACTTTCACCATAAGAATGGTCATTTTTTCGAAGCTTGCGTTTTTGATATTCCACTATCTTGACGGGTATGGCCAGATACGAAGGATTGGATTTAGGGAACACAATAATTGCTTCACTTAGCTCAGAATTGAGAGATAAGACTCAAGAATTCAGAAGCGAACAATCTTTGCACGAATGGGGTAACTTACTTGCGATGTTGACACTTAAGAGCTAACCAGAAGGGGATACTGGAGAATCAGATGAGACCGATAGTCGAGCTGAACATGAAGATTTAATATGTGTATCGGAGATTTAAAACTAGAGATTCTAACACATTTCCTACTGTCAGGTACATAAATTATGTAGTAATTACAACATTTTCATTGGACAACTCTAGGTAATGATCATGCAAGCGCAACCATGAGATCGTGTGCGATTTCAAGCAAATAGTAAAACCATGCGTGTACAATCATTATTGTTGTTCTTAGCTGGACACTTGTGCAATGCTTATGATATGAATATAAGTGAATGAATACACATGCCATTTTAGCGCCCATATCACTTAACATGTCATGCATATTATGATTATAATGTCAACGCACTTGAAAATATTAAACTACCAATAACTATTTAATATTCGCAAACGGTGTATATCCTAGTGGGAATTCATATGCACAAAAATGTTAAGTTTGCCCATAACCCCTTAACATTCGTGTGCATACTACTCATGCTTATGAGTGTAGTGTGTGCGTGTTTTAGCCGCGAACAACAGATAATGATAAAGTGCGTGAAGTAATGATGCATGCATATATATTTATATAATAAGATTCACAATATGAAATAGTTATAAAATACTTTATCTTTAGAGCCTAACCTGACTGTGATACCAACTGTCACGACCCGTCTCGATAAAAGTCAGAGTGCGCTTCGGGGCGGGCCGTGATGCCACAAGCATGGGCGGAAAGGATTCCATGCCTGCTAAGGCGGAAACAGAAATACTACAAATAATTTTAAAATAGTTACTTTTGAGCAAAACAGATTGATTTATTGTGGAAGCTTTAAAATATGATAACTTGAAACAGGTGCACATGCATTTTGCAGAAGAACTTAAGATACAAGTTTTGGAACAAAAATTTTTATGCAGTGATCATCGCAGATGAATGAGCATGCAAAACATGTCAAATTTTAGTACATATAATATTTAGCCTAACAGTTGTCCATGAAACATGAGAAAATGGCTGATCGTAATTATTACATAACAGAACTATTCGACAGTAAAAGAAATGAAACACAAACACAAAACCTGAAGCTTGACGCAGATCGACTCAGGAAGCAGGCGGCGCAGACACGAACGCTAAGGCAATTCCAATATAAGAAGGAAAAACCTCAGAACATTGAAATACACAAGAGCAAAGCAAAATAAAATACGAGCAGGAGAAACAAAATATTTGTGTACCGCTTTTCATGAAGCAGAGCTAACAAGACAGACAAGCAAGTGAGACAAACAGAAATATCTAGAATTATTAAACTAGTCCGAAGTAAAGCATGAAAAGATAATTCATGTAATAACATAAGTTGTAACAAATGAAAGTGTAAGTGTTTTTGTTTGACGCGCTGGATTTATGATTCAGACAGATTCAAGTACGGATTCAGGAGATTCAGAAATTTATGCTCGCTATGACCGGTACTTTGTTCCCATTAGGGATTCAAGAGGGAACCCAAGTTAAGGAGTTGCGTCAATTAAAACCCTATCGTTCAATTGTTTACTCGTGTTATTAATGAAATAATTCATGATTGAATGATTCTAGCATATCAAGACATGTAACCAAATACTGATTCAGATAAACAAGAGCAGATTTTACAAACGTGCATAGAGGTGCATGACATTAGATAATTTAAAAGATTCATAGATTTGTGATTCTAATTGAAACAGACTAACGCTGAAGAAAAACATCAGATCAAGAAATAAACGTTGACTTTATCCAAGTCTTTCAACCAAACATGCATAAGGAACAAGATTCGCTGTCTCAGAGAACTCGATAAAGAGTTTTGAAACTTACGGGTTCAAGTATTCACGAGTAATAAGATTACTATTGATCATTATCTAGGATACCAAGTATTCTTTTGGATTTAAGCCATTCCAAAACACGAATATCTTCTAAGTAAACATGTGTACAACCCCAACATTTCATATCAAACACAATTCATCTATTTGCTATCAAGAATTCTTAACCTTTGTCAATATACTAATTAATGTTCATGCTCAAAAGAACTACTAATCCTCCAATTAAAATCATCATTTCACATTTCAAATTTGTGTTATCCCAAACGCGTGAAACCTCAAACTACTATCAAGACAAATCAAACAATAAAAAACTAAACTTATTTGATGAAACGCGTATTCATGGGTGAAACATAAAATCATAAGAACAGACCAGGCTAAAATAAATTCAATGCTTACAAGAGAGAGAGATCTCTACTTGCCTTAAATGAGGCTGAATCTGACGGCGGCAGCTAAGCGGCGTAAGCAAAAATAGAAATCCTAATTCGAACCTGTTCAAGAACAACGAAAGCGACATAACATAAATTACTACGCTAAAACATGCATTTTACGACGCGAAGTTTAAACAAAGAGGGTTAGCAGATTTACCTCCCTCAAAAGTGAGGGGAGAAGAGATTACCACACGAAAACGGAGACTTGACGACGCTTAGGTTGCGGAAACCCTAAATCCGAGAGGGCTTTGGAGAGATCCTGCTGAGAGGTTCGACAATCGGTACCGGAAATCACAACTAAATAGCAATAAATCGATTATAAAGAAGCATAAATCTGAAACGCAAATTGGAGCGCAAAAATCCCAAATAATCAAGACAAAATTCTGAAGTAGGAGGGGAAGGAGGAATTCCTTACCCAAAAGGCCAAAATCGAGCCCAAGGAGGAACGTCTCGCAAACACCGACCCAATCGGAGAGGAGAAGGGCTGCCGGAGGAAGGAACGGTGGCTGCCGGTCTTGAAGAAGAGGAGGAGGAGGAACTAGGGCTTCCGGCCCTTGGAGGAAGGGCTGCCGACTGCTGGAGATCTATCCCGGCTGCGGGAGGGAGGAGAGGAGGGCTGCCGACTAGGAAGAAGAGGCACCCGGTCGGCGCCTTGAAGGAGAAAGGAGAGGGAAGAGCTTTTGCAGCCGGCCCCTTAGGAGGAGGAGAGGAAACCGCCGGCCAGAGCAAGAGGAGGCGCAGGCCCCAGAGGAGGCGGCGAGCGGCGGCGAGTAACAGGAGGGAGGCGTCGTCGACGACCTGAGGGAGAGCAGGAGGCGGCGGGCTGCGCACTGGAGACGGGAGAGGAATCGGGAGCGGGATTTAGCGAGACGGGAGTCGGGTGCTTGCGGGATTGGGAGCCCTAGCTGAGCGGGTTTTTGGTTTGCGGGAGTCCTGGACCGGGTTTAATCGGGGGGGGGGGGGGGGGGATGAGCTGCGGTTAGACAACAGGAAAAATAAAGTTTTATTTTATTTTATTTTCAAAACCCGAGTCGTTACAGAACCCTATCATAAGCCTTCTCCAGATCAATAAACAACATATGCAAATCTTTTTGTCTTTCCCGATAAATGTCATGAGTCTCCTCAAGAGATATATAGCTTCCATGGTTGACCTCCCTGTCATGAATCCAAATTGATTCTCTGAGATGCTAGTCTCTCATCAAACTCTTCTCTCTATTATGCGTTCCCATATATTTATAGTATGACTCATTAATTTAATTCCCCTGTAATTGACACAATTTTGTATATCTCTTTTATTCTTATACAAAGGTACCAAAATACTTTCTCTCCATTGGTTTGACATCCTCTTTTTCTTCAGTATCTTATTGAAGAAACTTGTAAGACATTAAATTCCTTCCCTCCCTAAGCATTTCCATACTTCAATTGGTATATCGTCTAACAAACAATCATTATGAAAATTATAAGTTTGTTTTTACTATCTTCTCGTTCTTAATCCCCTCTTCTTTCCGACCTCCGACCACCTCCCCGACCATTCCTTGATGCGTTCCGGATTTTGCCGGGAGTAATTCCTGTGTTTGTTGGGGGTATTTTAGTAATGTTGTGCTTCTTATATTAGGCTTTTGTGGGCTGTTTAGGTTAGTTTATGTTTTTTGGAGTGTTCTGTGGAGTCCGACGGCAGCAGGAAGAGCCTTCCACTGCCTGCTTTTGCCGCCTGTTCAGGGAGCTTCCCTTAGGGTTGGTTTTGGTGTTTATTTAACTGTTTTCTCTGCTTCCATTATCAGTCCATCTTTTACTTGGAGTGTTGCTGCTTTCCTATTATTGTTGTTTTCCGGTTGTTGCTGCCTTCTAGTTCTATTCGGTTTGCTTGCCGAATTTCACTAAGCCGTTTGTGGTGGAATCGGATGCGTTCGATAAAGGCATATGCGCAATGCTTTCTGTCTACGAAAAGGAGTTGCTGGCGGTGGTCCTTGCAGTACAACATTGGTTGCACTACTTAATTACCGGGCCATTCACCATTCACACGGATCAACAAAGCTTGAAGTTCTTGTCAAACCAAAAGTTGGCAACACCGGCGCAACACAAATATTTGTCAAAGTTGTTGGGCTATGACTACTCTATCCAATACAAGCAAGGGAAGAAAAATCTTTGTGCGGATGCGTTATCCAGGAGGGAGGGGGCGGAAGAAGTGGAGTTATACGTCATCGTCACGATTACTTCAAGCTTCATGCGGGAGCTAAAGGAGTCGTGGCAATGGGATCCCAAAATACAACATATCATCGCCCAAAAGACAGTGGACAACACTAGTCAACCTAAGTATCAGTGAAAGAGGGGATTGTTGAAGAGGAAGAGGGGATTGTTGGTTGGAGACGAAGCTGCCATCAAGTTGAAGTTGTTGCAAATGTACCATGAAAGCACTTGGGGGGGGGGGGGGCATTCGCGAATCACAGCTACAGACCAACACTTAAAGAGGATGTACTTTAAAAAAAAATGAAGGTCGAGGTCTATGAATATGTACAACGTTGCACCGTGTGCTAACAGTGTAAACCGGATAACCAGAAGGCGATATGACTACTTCAACCCCTTCCGATACCAGAGAGGATTTGGCAAGAGATCTCATTAGGCTTTGTGGAGGGGCTGCCCAAGAATAGCGGGAAGACGACAATATTGGTAGTGGTTGACCGTCTTAGCAAGCAAGCACACTTCGCGGCATTGTTCCACCCGTATACCGCCGAGAGTGTGGCTCAAGTTTTGTTGGACTAGATCTTCAGGTTGCATGGGTTGCCCGAGTTGATTGTGAGTGATCGGGACACCACCTTTGCAAGCCAATTTTGGCAAGAGCTCTTCCGGGTGCTACAAGTCAAACTCAAGTTGTCCACGACGTATCACCCCCAAACCGACGGCCAAACCGAAGTGGTGAATCGGTGCTTGGAAAACAACTTACGGTGTATGTGTTTTGAAAGGCCAAAGAATTGGGCGCATTGGTTACCTCTAGCGGAGTGGTGGTACAACACGACGTACCAAAGCGCCATCAAGATGACCCCTTACGAGGTGGTCTATGGGCAAGCACCCCATTACATGTGGCCTATAATCTGGGACTAACGGAGGTGGAGACGGTGGACCGGTCCCTAGCAGCGCGGGAGCAAGTCATTCAAATTTTGAAGGAGAATCTAGCGGCCGCTCAAAATTGCATGCGAGTGTTGGCAGATAAGAAGAGAAGAGAACGAGTGCTAGTAGTGGGCTCGTGGGTGTATATCCGCCTACAACCGTACAAACAAACATCCATTCGTTCAAGGGGCTGCCACACCTAAGTTTTTCGGGTCATTTCAAGTAGTGGAGAGGACAAGGAACATGGCACACCGGAGCACTATAATCGGGCGAAGGCAGCAGTGGAGTACTCACAAGAGAAGACTGTGGTGGAAGCTGGGGAGTAGCCAAAACAGCATGAGGCATCACACCTGGAGGTGTAGCAGTGTCCAAGGAGTGGAGACGAGTCTCCTCAGCGATCACCAAGGCCAAGGTATCACTGAGAGACGACAGAGGATCCCGGTGCAAAAGCTGGGCACGAACGAGCTCGAACTCGGGGCGTAGGTGCATAAGAAACTCATACATGCGCTGGAAGCCGCGATCCTGGGATGTAGCAACACACTGAGTGCAAGTAGCGCAGGGGAAGGTGCCATCTCATCGCACTGACGCCAGAGGTCCAGGAGCTCATCGAAGAAAGCCTGTACAGATCGATCACGCTGGTAACATACACCAAGGGCCTGGAACAGGGAGTAGCGCAGAGCCTGGCTAGATGGCAGGTAGAGACGATGCAAGTGATCCCATCGCCTTGGCCGAAGGTAGCTCGTAGACTGTCATGCGAATGAGGAGATCGCAGGACTGACAGATGACAGTTATCGCGCGAGAGTCGTCTGAGCGCCACCTCGCCCAGTTGGAACGCTGGGAGGAAGTGGCCGTGCTGACAATGGAAGAGGAGGAGTCCGCGGGACTGGCAGCCGGTAGGGGCGGAGCAGGCTCGGTGCTGTCAATGCGGCCCCATAGATTGAGGCCACAGAGGTTCACGCCGATGGTGGCAGACCATGCCATGTAGTTTCGCCCGTCGAGGATGACATCAGCCTTTTTGAGGAAGGCAGATGAGGACGATGCCATCAAACCAATGGAGGACGGAGGTGGTCACCTAGTTCAAGAGTGCACTCGAGAGAGGGCGAAGGAGACTGATGAAGTCCGACAGCTGCAGGAGGCAGCAGAGGAGGCCGGCGGTGTTAGGCGGGCTGCGGGAGGCAGCGGAGGACGAGTCGCAGGCCGCCGGAAGCAGAGTCGCAGGCCGCCGAAAGCAGAGCGTCGTGAGCAGGAGGCGCGGAAGGCGGGAGACGCGCGGAAGGCGGGGTCGTGAGACGTCGCGTGGAAGGCGAGATGCGCGGAAGGTGAGACACGCGGAAGACGAGATCGTCGTGAGACGTCGGAAGCAGAGCGCAGAAGACGTCAGAAGGCGAGAAGTGCGGAAGACGTCGGTAGAGCGGGATCGACAGGGAACCGAGCGGCGGATAAACCTAATGCTTTGATACCATGATAGAATAATCAAAACTAATCAATATTCACATCAACAATAGTATATATACATGTACATGAGAGGGGTGATCACAACACCCAAGGTGAGCCTAAGCTATGTTTACCATATAGAATGTACAATATATCTAACACCAATAACACAGTTTTACCAAACAATGAAACTGCGTTCGTGACCGTAGTTTCCAACCACTGCGTTCATGACCGCCAGCACTGACCGCTGCGTTCATGACCGCCAGCACCGACCGCTGCGTTCATGACTGCCAACACCGACCGCTGCGTTCATGACCGCCACTACTGGGCCAAACAGACCCTTTGTTGTTCGGTAAGAACAAGGTCATCTCTGCCAATGGCACCCTGCCCTCCATTGTTGGCAAAGGCCATAACTCATGCTCTCGTCCATTTCCCTCTCCTCTATCCTTTATGTTCCTTCTTTCCCCTGTAATTTTCAATCAACAATATTACTAAATCTCTTAATCGCTCTGTAACATTTTTTTCCGACTCTTGTGTTTTTCAGGAACTGGGTATGAGGCCGAACATTGACAATGGTAAGAACCGTGATGACTTGTACTTCCTGGACCACAAGCTACCCTCTCAATCCGTCTCCTCTACCACGAGTTACTGTTGATGATGTTCGAAGATGACATCCTCGTCTTGGACATCCTTCCCTGTTTTATCTTCAAAAACTTTTTCTTTGTTTATACCTCATATTAAAATCTTACCTTGTGATGATTGTGAGTTGTTTAAACATGTTAGATATAACTTTTCATATTTTTCTTCTCTTAGTTCTAGTCCTTTTGTTGTAGTTTATTTTAATGTTTGGGGGCCATCCCCTCTTTTATCCTTGACTGGTTATTGATGGATTGTTACTTTTATCGATTGTGTACAACTTAGGTTTATCTTCTAAAGAAAAAAAAGGATTTTTTTTCTTGTTTTCAAGTTTTCATCAGATTGTGATGATCCAATTCAAGGGCAGTATCTGTGTCCTTTCTAGTGATAGTGAGGGGGGGGGGGATACAATGATCGTGGTTTATTTGGTTCCTATCTCACTAATTATGGTACTATACATCAAATCACCCGTGTTTACACCACTCAAAACGGGGTTACTGAACGCAAAGAAAGACACCTTCATGAGGTTGCTCGCTGCCTTCTCACCATTATGCATCTTCTAAATTTTATTGGTGCGATGTCGTTCCAACCGCTGCCATCTCATCAATTGACATCCATCTAGAGTCTTGGAATATACTGCACCTTTCACTCGTCTCTCCACCAAATGTGTCGTTCATACATCTCATCTGTGACCTCATATATTTGGGTGTGTTTGTTTTTTCCACGTTCATTAGCCTCATAGGGACAAACTTGATCCTTGAGCTCAACATTGTTTATTCTTTGTTATTCGCCCACCAGGAAGGGGTATCGATGTTACCACCCCCATCACGATGTACTTTTTGCACCCTGGATGTTACCTTCTGCGAGGACGAATCCGACTCATTCCATTCGTTAGGGGAGATTGGTGACAATGCTAACGACATTTTTGTTCCTCTTTCTCTCGTTCCTTCCACTCATAGTCTACCTTCCGTCCAAGAAAATCCCAGACCCAGGTTCCTTCTCGGTCACTGATGTCTCCAACTTCAGATTGTCTATCATTGCAGAAAAACAAGTACGCATGCCACTACCGTTCCACCCCTACCAGTGCCTGCCTCAGATTCATATTCTGGAGGTGATCTTCATCTTCCTTTTGCTTTGCTGAAAGGTAAAGTGATATGCACGCAAGATCCTATCTCCAACTATGTTTCTTATCATCATCTTACTCATGTGCATCAGGTGTTTGTTATACCATTATCCTTGTAATACTCCCAAGACATGGAAGGAAGCTTTGCGTACCCCTGAATAAGCACTTGCAATGGAATAGGAAATGCCTGCCCTTGATAAGGATCACACAGTGAGACATTGCTCCTCTTCCCCCAGGGAAGAAAGCAATTGGTTCGAGGTGGGTGTTCTTTGTTAAATAAAATCAGGATGACAAGGTTGAACGTTACGAGGCAAGACTGGTGTCTCAAGGATATACCCAGACTCAAGTGGTGGGCTACCGTGATACCTTTGCTTAGGTGCCGAAGATGGACTCCATACGGGTTCTCTTATCCTGTCTCTTGTCTAAGTTAGGATTTTCATCAACTTGAAGTGAAAAATGTCTTCCTCCACGATGAGCTGGATGAAGAGGTATATATGAAATCCCCTCTTGAGTTTATGAGAAAGGGACAAGAAGTGATAGTCTGCTACTTGAAGAAGTCCTTATCTGGGCTGAAACAGTTGTCCAGGCCATGGTTTGGTAGGTTTCACAAGCCCATGTTCAACTTTGGCAATAAGAGGGGATAATGTGGTCACAAATGTTCAGTAAAAGATGTGATTATAAGATCGTGGTTTTCATTGTGTATGTGGACAACATTGTCATCACAAGAGATGATTCTGAGGAGATCGCCAAACTTAAGACAACTTTTGATGACTACAATATTTTTTTTTGAATTGATGTTGCTAGATCGAATCAAGGCATTTTCATATCTCAACGTAAGTATGTCTTAGACCCGTTAAAGGAGATCAAAATGCTCGGTTGTGTTCTATCAAACACTCCCATGGAAGAAAATCATAAGATTGATGAGGACAGTGACGTTGATCGGACATATATATCGATCTATTAGAGATTAGTCGGAAGACTCATATACCTATTCCAGGCATGTGCTGACATTACTATGTGGTTGATATTTTGAGTAGATATATGCATGCTCCTAGAATCATACATCAAAAGGCTGCCCATCAAGTACTGAGATACCTGAAGAAGGCACCTTGTCGAGGACTCCCATTCTCTAAGAGCATTCATGTAAGGATTCACGTCTTCACGGACGCTGATTGGGTTGGAAGTCGTGATGACATACAGGGTATTGCACATTTGTTTGAGGAAATTTGGTAACTTAGCAAAGCAAGAAGCAAAATATAGTAGCCAGACCTAGCACAGAGGCTGAGTACGGGGCGATGTCCCAAAGTCTTTTGTTGCAATCTATGTTACATGATCTGGGATTCTGGGAGCATATCCCTTTCTCCTCATACTGTGATAATAAGGCCACAATTAGTATAGCTCACGATCCAGTACAACATGATAATCAAGCATGTTGAAGTCAATCAACACTTCATCAAAGGACACTTGGTCCATGGGAATCTGGTCACTCCATTTTTTCATTCCAAAGACCAACTGCCCGACATCTTCACCAAAGGTCTGGGTTGCAATATGTTCACTGATGATATAAATAAACTAGGAATGATTGACATCTTTTGTACGACTTGAGGGGGAGTGTTGACGTTATGTTATATATGTTGGTATTTCCAAGGTGATCTCAAAGCAATCAAACAGTTAGTCTCACTGCCAACGCAATATGAGCCTATAGGGTCGCACATAAGGACGTTTGGAGAAGTTGGAGGAAGGATTGTGTTGGCCTTACTCATATTGAATATGAGTGAAGGACCAATCCTATGACTCACTGGAGTTAGGTCAAGTCGGCTAAATATTCCACAGATATTATGAATATTGTATGAAGCATGTTGACATGTGTTCAAGACGACATTGTATGTATCGTCGAGATCATCACGACGATATTGTGAATATCATCGTGTGGTCATGACGATATGACCGACTGTCAACCTTTGATGCATCGTTGAAGTGCTGTGCATCATCGTCACGACGATATTTTAGTCATCACGACGATATAGGTCTTCACGACGATATCGTCGATATCGTCTCGACGATATAGGTCTTCACAGCGATATCGTCGATATAAATCTTCACGACGATAACGTCGAGATCGTCTCGACGATATTTAGTGATTACGATGATACTCACTGAATACTCCTATTAATGACTGGGGTCTGCGGATATCTGATTTTATGCCTCTGGATATAAATAGGGAAGCGATTAGGTTTTCCCTTAGCTATCATCTTTCTGAGATAGAGGCGGAACCGTTCCGCAAGATTTTCGCAAGACCCGTCCGTCTATCCTCGTCGTCGCCGCCTCTCCCTTGGACGGATCTAGCAATCCGCGGGAGACGCTGAGGGCACTCCTTCTCCGACCCAGATTTTGTTGGACAAGAAGCTTGGGGTTCTCCTTCGCTCGTGTGGACTGCTGTAGAGGCGCAGATAAACTTTCTGTGCTTGGAACTCAGCCGCTTGTTTTCTGGATCAGATCTTGGAGCACCTTGGTTGAGTATTAACTCAATCCCTCTCAGGTATATTGCAATGTGTTGCTTTATTTATTTCTTGATTCATGAAATCGCAAGATCCGGAACTGTTTACGGTTCTTGCTCATTTATTCCGCTGCGCACATTTGATGTGTTGTTCCACTCTTGTTTAGAGAAAAACCCAACAATATAGTATTATCAAGTTGCGATTTTATGCTATATATGTGTAATACCCGATAAGGGTAATTTGGTTGTGTGATTTTTTTCCTCCAGTCATGTATATGTATAAGAGCTTTTGTTATTCACAAGCTAATAATATTTTTGTTTTCCATTTTCCACGAAAATTCCTGTTAAGAGCTCCTGATATGTTTTGCATTAATGCGGAAGATATATGAACAAGATACACTGCTACTCGATCAAATATGTGACAAAACAATCGAATTTAAAACAAATAAAAAGTCCTCAATTCACAACAAGATCAAAGATGGTTTATTGAATCACATAGTTATAGCTCATAGAATATGGAGACCCTGTGGCAATCTAGTTAATTGTATCGAAAGGCCATTGTACAGTACAAAGCAGTTGTCTTGCAGTTAGTATACAACTCTTTCAGTTTGTTCTGTCTTTATACTTTTTTTGCTCCTGTTGCAAAAAATATATTGAAGGTTCAGATACAATTTTTTCCATTTGATAAAAAACTTTAAGGTCATCTTACTGATGTATTGCTTTAGTCCTATTATCCATGTTTTGTAGTGAATGTAGAGAGTATTGAACTTTGCAGGTCAAGTCCTTCACAAATCCAGATGAAGTTGATGAATGGCTTTTAGGCAATCCTATGCGCACCCCTGGTGCTTTGCACTTTGCGGAGAAAAACTCAACAGTTATAAGTTATGGTCTTCAGACTAACTCCACTTCTATATCCAAGAGAAGGAACTTTGAGGATCCAACATTCAAATTCCAAATTCCTCTTCAGGTCGCTGCAGAGCGTGAAATTGCAAGGTCGTTGCTTGGAGGTACTCAAGCTATTCCTCCATTAATACTCTAATCCATTCTATACTTATTGTTGTATTTTTTATTAATAACAATTACAAGAGCAAAATATCATATAATTTTTTCCTCTTGACTTGATAAAATAGTAAGTTGATGAGTCAAAGTAATAAACATTAAGATAGAAATCTAGCCTGTTAAGACATGTGATCATTGCCATTAAGAATTTGTAACACCCTTCGGTAGAGCTTTCTGTTAGATGTATTGTATTGTGGTGGTAGACCGTCTTATGCTCACCTCTGGGTGTTTGGGATCACCCTCTTCTGTGTATATATATATGTACCCTTAAGTGTGAATATACAAAATCTATTTTATTTTTTCATGGTATCAGAGCTCAACCCTACTTCCCTCTAGTCGCCGATCCCATGTTTATCGATCTCGCTGTCGATCCCGTGCCTATCGATCTCGCCGTCGCTGCCGCTCACGATCCTTGCTCCAGTCTCTGCCGCTCCAGATCGCTGCTGCCGCTCCAGATCTCCGCCGCTCACGATCCTTGCTCCAGTCTCTGCCACTCCAGATCGCTGCTGCCGCTCACGATCCTTACTCCAGTCTCTGCCGCTCCAGATCGCTGCTGCGGCTCCAGATCTCTGCCGCTCACGATCAAGGAGTCCTGCCGCTCCAGATCGCTCGTTGATCCCGTCGCTACCGCTAAGATCTCGTCCTGCCGCTCCCGTCCCTGCCGCTCCAGTTCGCAGCCGCTTCCGTTCTTTGCCGCTCACGATCTCGCAGTTCCCCTGCTGATCCTTCTCCGACTGCCCCACAGCCTTCGATGGCCTCCTCTCACTCCTCCGACTTCCTTCAAAAGGTTGATGTCACCCTCGATGGGCGGAATTACAAGGCTTGGTCCGCCACCGTCGGCGTCATTCTCCGTGGTCTAGATTTGTGGGGTCACATTGACGGCTCTGAGCCAGCTCCTGCTACCGATTGTTCCACTGCCAACACGACCGCCTCCACCAAGTGCTCTGACTTAGCGCGGTGGCGCTCTGATAACTCTCGCGCGATTGCCGTGATCTTTCAGTCTTGCGAGCTTCCCATTCGGATGGCTGTCTACGAGCTCCCTACGGCCAAGGCGATGTGGAATCACTTGCGTCGTCTCTACCAGCCGTCCAGTCAGGCCTTGCGCTACTCTCTGTTCCAGACCCTTGGCGTCTGCTACCAGCGTGATCGGTCTGTTCATGCCTTCTTTGCTGAGCTCCTTGATCTCTGGTGTCAGTGCGACGAGATGACTCCTCCCCTTTGTGCAACATGCCCTCAGTGTGTTGCTATCTCTCGGGATCGCGACTGTCAGCGCTTGTTTGAGTTTCTTATGCGCATACGCCCCGAGTTCGAGTCCATTCGCGCCCAGCTTCTACGCCGGCATCCCCCTCCGTCTCTCAGCGATACTTTGGCCCTGGTGATCGCTGAGGAGTCTCGTCTCCACTCCTTGGACTCCGCTACTTCTCCTGGTGGGATGCCTCACGCTGTTCTTGCTGCTCCCCAGCTTCCACATCAGTCCTCTCTTGTCAGTGCTCCTCTGCTGCCCTGTCCAGGTTATAGTGCTCCGGTGCTCCCTGTTTCTCATCCTCCGACGACCTCTTCGGCTCAGTCCGGTGCCCCTCGTCGCCCATCTATCCGATGTCACTACTGTCAGTCCCTTGGTGATATCAAATCTGAGTGCCACAAACTTCAGAGAGCTCAACAGTCTAGTCAATAACGTGCTCCCGGTGCTCCTTTCTCTGCTGTGGCACAGTCTCTCTATTTCTGAGCTTGCACAACAGATTGCTCAGCAGCTCTCTCAGGGATCTCTGCCTCGCTCTACTGTCTCTGTTCTCTCACCGAATGCTTTTGATGCCTCTACCTCTCAGCCGACAGCTTCAGCCCCTTCAGGTATCTCTTCCTCCGACTGGTTGCTTGACTCTGGAGCTTCTTTTCATATGACCCATGATGCCACACACCTCTCGTCCTGCCAGACCGTTTCCCCTACCCTTAGTATCATGGTAGCAAATGGTACTATTCTCCCAATTACTAGTCGTGGCCTTCTTCACACTAGCCGTTTTCATATTCCCGACGTTGCCTACATACCCAAGCTATCCATGAACCTTATATCCGCCAGCCAACTTACATCCCATGGTTGCCTTGTTGTTTTTGATGAGTTTGTTTGTCGTGTGCAAGATCGTCTGACAGGGACACTCCTTGGAGCTGGCTGTCGCCGTAGTGGGGTGTACGTCCTTGATCGCCTCCATCTTCCTTCCACCCCGTCATCTCCGGCAGCTGCCACCTTTTGTTCCTTCGGTGGTCTTTTCTCAGTGGCATCACCTTCTTGGTCATCCCAGTGGCCCGCGCCTTGCGTCGCTCATTAGTCATGGTTTTCTGGGTCGTGTTTCTGTTGATCGGTCTCATTCATGTACGGATTGTAAGCTTGGTAAACAACTCCAACTCCCATATCCATCTAGTGAGTCAAAGTCTTCGCGTCTTTTGATTTGGTTCATTCTGATGTATGGGGTCCCGCACCCTTTGTATCAAAGAGCGGTCACCGATATTATGTTATCTTCGTTGATGATTATTCTCGTTACTGTTGGGTTTATTTTATGCATTCTCGTTCAGAATAATTCCAGATATATATTACGTTTTCTGCTATTGTGCGCACTCAGTTGTCCGCTTCCATTCGTGTTTTTGGTTCCGATTCCGGGGGGAGTACATCTCCCATGCTTTCCGCGATCTGCTGGCTAACCACGACGCTCTTTTCTCAGCTTGCCTGTCCCGGTGCCCACGCTCAGAATGACACTGCTGAAAGAAAGCATCGTCACATTATTGAGACAGCACACACCCTTCTTATCTCCTCTCATGTGCCTCCTCACTTTTGGGCTGAGTCTGTTTCCACTGCTGTCTATCTTATTAATCTGCAGCCCTCCGCTTTACTTCAGGGTCAGAGTCCTGATGAGTGTTTGTACTCTCGACCTCCACGTTACACTCATCTCCGTGTTTTTAGCTGTCGGTGTTATGTTCTACTCTCTCCACGTGAGCGCACCAAGCTCTCTGCTCAGTTCGTACCATGTGTCTTTCTTGGATACAATATTGAGCACAAGGGCTATCGATGTTATGATCCTGTTGCTCGCCTTCTTCGGATCTCACGTGATGTCACCTTTGATGAGTCTCACCTTTTCTTTGTGTCTTCCGCCCCTCCCTCTCACCCTTTCTTTGTGTCCCCCCCGTCCTCGCACTCATCTGTGACTCCCTCCGATGTGCAGTTTTCACTCCTCCCACCTCTTCCTCAGATACACTCGTCGTTCCCCTTCCACATCACTACACTCGTTGTCCCCCTCTTGTTCCTTCGCCTCCGGTACCCCTCGACTCAGTGCCTGTCTCCTCCAGCGAGGTCCCTGTTGATGCTCCTCCTGCGCGTCGCAACCCACCTCGTGAGAGGCGTCCTCCCGACCGCCTCAGTCTCGCTACACTACCTCTGGACCTGCCTGCCCTTCCTGCTACAGCCTGTGGTACTCCAGAGTCGACTTCCTATCGTGAGGATGCCCAGATACCTGAGTGGCAGTCTGCCATGTCTGCTGAGCTAGAGGAGCTTAAGCACACTCGTACTTGGGAGCTTGTTCCTCTTCCCCTGGTGCTGTTCCTATTACTTGCAAGTGGGTCTTCAAGGTCAAGACTCGCTCAGATGGTTCTGTAGAGAGGTACAAGGCTCGACTCATGACTCGTAGTTTTCAGCAGGAGCAAGGACGGGACTATGATGAGACTTTTGCTCCTGTCGCTCACATGACTACGATCCGTACTCTTATTGCAGTTGCAGCTGTTCACCACCGGTCTCTGTTTCAGCTCGATATGAAGAATGCCTTTCTTCACGGCGACCTTCAGCAGGAGGTATACATGCTCCCTCCTCCCGGTCTCTCCTCTCCTCCAGGACTTGTCTGTTGTCTGAGGCGAGCTTTTTACGGGCTCAAGCAGGCGCCCCGCGCGTGGTTTGCACGTTTCAGTTCCGCCATTACTGCCGCCAGTTTTCAACCGAGCCCACATGATCCAGCTCTGTTTGTGCACTCCTCCTCTCGTGGTCGGACTCTTTTACTTCTTTATGTGGATGATATGATCATTAGTAGTGATGATCCTTCTCATGTTGCTTTCGTCAAAGATCATCTTCAGCGGCAGTTTTAGATGACTGACCTTGGACAGCTGAGCTACTTCTTAGGCCTTGAGATCACATCTACAGACCGTGGTTTTCAGCTCTCTCAGCAGCGTTACACATCAGGGCTCTTAGCTCGGGCTGCTCTCTCTGAATCTCGCACTGTTGACACCCCTATGGAGCTTCACCTTCAGCTACGACCAGATGATGGAGTTTCTCTCTCTGACCTTACTCGCTATCGTCATCTTGTTGGGAGTCTCGTCTACCTTACTATCACTCGGTCGGACATTGCCCATGCTGTTCATGTGTTGAGTCAGTTTGTTAGTGTGCCTATTTCTGTGTACTATGGTCACTACTGCGGCTCTTGCGTTATCTCCGGGCGACGACTTCACGTGGTCTCTTCTACTCCAGTAGTAGTTCTCTGCAGCTTCATGCTTACTCGGATGCGACTTGGGCCAGTGATCCTGTTGACCGCCGATTTGTCACTGGTTTCTGTCTGTTCTTGGGTACTTCACTTATTGTCTGAAATTCCAAGAAACAGACCGGGGTTTCTCGTTCCAGTACTGAGGCTGAGTTGCGTGTCATGACTACTACTACTGAGGACATTATTTGGCTCCGCTGGCTCCTTGAGGATCTTGGTCTCTTCTCTGGATCCAACTCCACTCCACTGTGATAACACCGGTGCCATTCAGATCACCTTGAATCCGGTGAAGCATTCTCTTTCGAAGCACATCGGGGTGAATGCTTTCTTCCTTCGTGAACAGTATAGTCGGGGCATTCTTGCTCCTTCTTTTGTTCCTTCTGAGCAGCAACTTGCAGACTTGATGACTAAGCCGCAGACTCGGTCGCAACATGCTTATCTATTATCCAAACTCTCGATGTATGAACCCCCGTGAGTTTGAGGGGGGTGTTCGATGTATTGTATTGTGGTGGCTGACCATCTTATGCTCACCTCTGGGTGTTTGAGACCACTATCTTCTGTGTGTATATATATATATGTACTCTTAAGTGTGAATATACAAGATCTATTTTATTTTTTTTACTTTCGACTGATGCTCACTTCTCTAAGCTACGCCACTCGACTAAATTCCGAAAACTCCGATGTGTGCGAATACCGAAGAAGCGCAGAGCTCCCGGACTTCCACTGGATGAAGTAAACCCCGAAATGAAAGCAATCGTTGAAACCGAGAGAGAATAGGTCTAGATCGGACTTCTTGAAAAATACGAGAAACTTATATTTATAAGCTCTAGGTTACAGACAAGTGCTAACTCAATCATTAAATAAACAACTATAAAATTAAATACATTTATCTTAGGAATAAAAATGACAATTCCAATGTCGTAATATTAATTAGAATAATGACGGTAATAAATCACAATAGATATAATATTAAAGCAGAGCAATAGAAAAATATGCAAAGAAAATGTAATAGGGATCCGGTCCACGATCGTTGATAGGGGGTCGACGAACGACTATTAAGATTGGCTGACGATAAATTTTAGGGGCGGTCGACGATTGACAAGTAGGAACGGTTGGTGATCAGCCATTAGGAACGATGAACAAATAGAAGAATATGAACGATCGACGAACAGTGAAAAGGAGCGGTCGACGACCGACTAAAGAGTGGTCGGCGTTCGACAAAACAGAACCAAAATAAAATAAAAATATTTTGATCAAAAGTAACAATTCATTTCAATTATTCCCCATATCCTAAATCCCAAATCCAAATTTGCATTCGAATCGGTCTGGTGCATGCGTGCGCGCGGTTCATAGTTTCTCTTTATGTTTCTTTCAACATAACTAGGATGAGAAATATAGTTTATATATCCATATAGAGTTAGAAGATTTGACATAGTGGGACTAAAGAGGATTCATCCTTTCATTAAGGATTTATCTCAAAATATTTTGAGTTCCCTGCAAATGTTTTGTAGATTTTCTCATCAATTGTTGTAGAACCCAAATACCATTGTGGCTAAATAAAATGAATATCATTTCTAACAATCCACTACAAAATGAAAAAAACATAATGAACTTTATAAACTATATGTTTAATATTAATTAAATAATATCAAATAAAAATTTGCTTCGTCTAGTTGCATCCAATGCAATAGGTATATGTGGATTTATTATCTTGAACCTGTATTTAGTACCAATCATTTATATTGAAAAACATTATGCGCTAAAAGCCTTGAATTATATTTTTTTGATAAAATTGACGCACACGAGATTGGACATGTTTTGGGTTATAGCGGTGGACTATTTAATGATTATGCACATTTATTTCCATGGAGGTTATTAAGGCCCAACCCGAATCCCAAAGTCGCGGCCTTACGACTGCCCCCAGATATGTGGCGCCTCAAAACATATTTGTAACATGTATCTTCCAAAATATGCCTTTGACAACTATTAAGGACTACAAGTCACAACCTATACATCTTTCATCATAGGAATGAGAAAATGGAAAGATATATCTATCTTCTCTAGTTAGTGCTCCTCACTTAGCCAAATCAATAGTTTTGTTTCTACCACATTGAACTTAATTAATGAGATCTCCAATCACATAGGTTGAGTATCCGCCATTGGTAGTAAAATTATTCATGGGCTCTTTAATGACTTCGTGCCTATGCAAAAGAAAAAGGGATTTTCACGAAATAGAAAAAAGACCCTCATGGTAACCTTTCTTCTTCATGTAGATTAAGAGAATGAAGAGAAATCAAAACATTGAAGCCATTTAGAAAAATTAGGGTTTTCGGTCACCCCAAAATACGCTCTTTCAAACCACCAAATTGACATAAGGAAAAAAAGTGAAGAGAGAAATATTACCGGGAATTTCTGCAGGAAATCCCTTGCTAAAACACCACCGTCGGGTCGAACGAGAGTGTGCGGTAGCGACAGGAAGACGAGCGCTCGTTTTGGAGAGTTATAAAGAGAAGTGAAGAAATTGTGAGCATACGTAATGAGATCGTGCCTTTACCAACATTTCCTCCTCTCATCCAGCCGCATGATCAGATCAGGCAGTCGAAAGTAAGCCAGATGTACTGCGTTTGGGGTTCTAGATGTCTTTTGTACTCCATTTGGGGTTCTAGATGTCTTTTGCCAAACCTAATTATCATAATTCAGCCAAATGTATTGATACCAAATACCAACCGACCATACATGTATACATTGGTTTGCTTACTTATATTATATGCATAACATATCTTCATTCAGTGTCCGCATTGAATAGTTGGGGAAATAATTCCCTCATCCAGTGTTCTTTCTCCCATGTTGCCTCTTTTATACTATGACCTTTCCACCCGAATTTAACAAATCTCACTTCCTGTATTCGGAGTTGCTTGTTTTGCCAATCCACGATTTTATATGGTTGAGTCAGGCTTGTTAGGCCAGCTTCGATTGGGATCTGATCGGAAGGTATTATTTCTTTGGATTAACAATATATTCCTTAAAGAAGAAACATGAAACACATAATGCGAGACATCAGACAATGCTAATCTGTTAGCCACTTCTCCGATCCTTTCGGTGATCATGAAGGGCTCCACATATCGTGGATTAAGCTTTCCAATTCTGCGAAGTCACGAAGTCCCCTTAAAAGATTTTATCTTGAGGCAAACCTGATCTCCCATATTAAACTCCCCTCGTCGATGTCTCGCATTATAATATTTCTCTTGTCTTTCTTGAGCAACGTTCATTTGCTCTCACACGATTACAATCTTCTCATGCATTTTATCGACTTCTTGTCAAATAACATCCGTTCACCATCCTCAACCCATCTCAAAGTATTCCGACCCTTCTTAAGTACAACGCTTCAAAATGTGCCATTTGTATACTTGACTGGTAGTTGTTATCACTGTTTTAAATGTCGGCCGACATGTCCGACATGTCCTGTTTGAACCAAAAACGACTTGCATAATGAAAATTTAAAGGTTATGGCGTTTTTCATTATGTCGGCCGACATAACCGATTAAATCCGATATATCGCCCGCCGCTGACATTTCTAAATGTCGCCGACATTTCAAAATGTCGCACGATCAGAGATTTCTCTCCGCTTATTCTCCGTCCTCGCCGCTGGAAGGGTTTTTTGCTAGGTTTTTTCCCATTTTATTGATTGCACATTTCTGAGCACATGGATTATACTTGATTTTCACTTGTCTCCTTCCAATGCTTTCTTCTTGCATGCTTTATGTATGTAGTGTCAGTTGCGTATTTGATTGCTGAAATTTATTCCATCAAGTTGTCATCAAGTATTTGATTGTTTTATTGTATAGTTAATTTGCATATTTATATGAAAGTAAAAAAATCATTATTTAATGCAGGTTGATACCTAAATAGTGTTTGTCATTTCCGTTTCCAACAATGAGGAAGAATGATAAAATAAATTTCAACATTTAAGTGCTTAAAAATGAAAATAATAAATGGAGATATACATACAATGAAAATAGATACATGGTTAAAAGATAATGATGATTGAAGATAGATTTGAGTATTTTAGAAATAATACAACTAAGTAGAAAATGTATCCATTGAGTAGAACAAATTAATGTAGTTTATAGAGCTAAGATAATATGGTATAACTTATAATATAAATATTTTTTAGAAATCCGACATATTAAAATGTCCCCGACATGTCTCTAACATCCGACATCCGATATCTTAAAACCCAATCCGACATGTCTCCGACATCCGACATTTAAAACCTTGGTTGTTATTATACGAAATTTCCATCAAGGATAAATATTTTTCCCAAGAGCCTTTCAGATCAAGCACTACTATTTGTAGCAAATCTTATAATATCTGGAAGGTTTGTTTTGTTTGACCATCGATTTGCGGATGAAAAGCAGTACTATACAACAATTTTGTCCACAACCTTTTATGTATCAAACTTTCATGTATCTATTGCAAACTGTCCATCTCGATCAGATCTTATTGGGATTGTCATGTAATTTTCAATAACATCAATATATTGATCAACAATTCTTCTACCGGACCCCCTTTCTTTATAGGAATAAAATGTGTCACTTTTATCAGTCTGTCAATAATTACCCAAATAATATTGTTATCTTCTTTGCTTCTTGGTAGTCCCATGACAAAGTCCATAGTAATATCATCCCCTCCCATTCAAGAATGAGTAAGTATTGTAAATAACCTCCCCGTTTCATATGCTTAGCTGTTACCACCTGACAAGTATGACATTTAGCAATGTACTTAATCACGTCGTTTTTAATCCGTGGCCACCAAAATTCCTGCTCCTGGTCTTGATACATTTTTTTACCTCCAGAACGAATTGAATAAACTGTATTATGAGCTTCATAAAGTATTTCATTTTGAATGTTATTGACATCTGGGACACAGATTCGACCATTAATGTATAACACTCCATCATCCTCCACAAATGCAATTGGTTGGCCACTTCTGACTTTTGGCGAGAATCGGATCTTGTTCCAACGTCTTCTTAATCCTCTCCTTCATTTGGTATTCAATCATCATCTGGTACAATTGACCTTACGTTTGTTGCGTACTTTCACTAGTAATAATTTCTTTCTTTTGCAATTCTTGTAGCACCGGCTCCTCATCTGTGAATTTAACTATTAGTGATGATATGTCTTTTTGCTCAAGGCGTCAGCTATAATATTTGCTTTTCTCGTGTGATACTTTATTTTCACATCATAATCCTTAATAAATTCCAACCAACGTCTCTGTCATAGATTTATTTCCTTCTGCGAGAAAATATACTTTAAACTCTTATAATCGGTGAAAATTTCACATATAACTCTATAAAAGTAATGGCGTCATATCTTAACGCAAAAACAATTGATGCCAAGTCCAGATTATGTGTTGGAAAATTTCTTCCAGCATCCTTTAATTGCCTCGTGGCATATGATATTACTCTGTCATTCTACATTAACACATATCCAAGTCCTTTAAGGGATGCATCACTATCAATTTGAAATCCTTCAATTCCACTCAACATTACTAACATCTGTGTCGTTGTCAAACTTTTTTTCAACTCTTCAAAGGGTCCTAAATGAAAGCGACATTCTTTAGGGTTAATTTAGTTAGCGGCAAAACAAATTTTGAGATGTCTTTTACAAACTTCCTATAATACCATGCCAATCCGAGAAAGCTGCTTACTTCTGTTACTGTAGAAGGTCTGGGTCAGTTTGTAATTTCTTTCACCTTAGTTGGATCTACTGATAGCCCATGTTCATTAATAACATAACCTAAAATGGAATCTTTATTCAACAAAACTCACATTTCGAAAACTTTGCCTATAATGTATGATTTTTTAATGTCTGCAACACAATCCTCAAATGCTCTGCATGTTTATCTCTGTCTTTGAAATGTACGAGGATATCATCGATAAATATGATCACAAACTTATCTATATACATGTATACATTTGTTTGCTTATATTATATGCATAACATATCTTCATTCCGTGTCCACATTGAATAGTTGGGGAAATAATTCCCTCATCCAGTGTTCTTTCTCCCATGTTGCCTCTTTTATACTGTGACCTTTCCACCCGACTTTAACAAATCTCACTTCCTGTATTCGGAGGTGCTTGTTTTGCCAATCCACGATTTTATATGGTTGAGTCAGGCTTGTTAGGCCAGCTTCGATTTGGATCTGATCGGAAGGTAACATTTCTTTGGATCAGCAATATATTCCTTAAAGAAGAAACATGAAACACATAATGCGAGACATCAGACAATGCTAATATGTTAGCCACTTCTCCGAGCCTTTCAGTGATCATGAAAGGCTCCACATATCGTGGACTAAGCTTTCCAATTCTGCGAAGTCAGGAAGTCCCCTTAAAAGATTTTATCTTGAGGCAAACCTGATCTCCCATATTAAACTCCCCTCGTCGATGTCTCGCATTATTATATTTCTGTTGTCTTTCTTAAGCAACTTTCAATTGCTCTCGGACGATTACAATCTTCTCATGCATTTTATCGACTTCTTGTCAAAAAACATCCGTTCACCATCCTCAATCCATCTCAAAGGATTCCTACCCTTCTTTCGTACAACACTTCAAAAGGTGCCATTTGTATACTTGACTGGTAGCTGTTATTATACGAAATTTCCATCAAGGATAAATATTTTCCCCAGAGTCTTTCAGATCAAACACTACTATTTGTAGCAAATCTTATAACATCTGGAAGGTTTGTTCTGTTTGACCATCGATTTGCGGATGAAAAGCAGTACTATACAACAACTTTGTATATCAAACTTCCATGTATCTATTACAAACTGTCCATCTCGATCAGATCTTATTGTTCGGGGGCTGCCATGTAATTTTCTGTAACATCATTATATTGATCAACCATTCTTCTACCGGACCATCTTTCTTTATAGGAATAAAATGTGCCACTTTTGTCAGTCTGTCAATAATCGCCCAAATGATATTGTTATCTGCTTTGCTTCTTGGTAGTCCCATGACAAAGTCCATAGTAATATCATCCCCTTCCATTCAGGAATGAGTAAGTATTGTAAATAACCTCCCGGTTTCATATGCTTAGCTGTTTCTATATTCCGCCCCGTTTTCCTGTAGGTGATCAGCTCCAGCTTCCGATCCCGTCTGGGATCCCTGCTTCCGCTCCTATCAACGAATTCAATTTCTGATTCCGTCGACGAGAGCGACATTTGATCCCTCGATGACGGTGGCTTCCATCTTCGCTTCCATCAATGGACCCGATGCTGCCTCTTCGTTCGTCGTTGCCTTCATCCTGCATTGTTTCCGTCTGTCACGACCCGTCTAATAACAATTATCAGAGTGCGCTACGGGCGGGTCGTGATGCCACAGACATGGGCAAAGAGAAACCATGTCTGCCAGGCAGGAGCTGTAATACCAAGATATCTGTAGCAAATAATTAGATGTTGGGAAAAACAATACCAGTTTGATTAATTATGCGGAAGCTTGAATTAAAAGTGATGCTCGTGCACTTTGATAAATTCTCATGCTACAATAATGATGTAAAAGTAGATGCTAGTAGACTGCAGAAACAAAATGAACATTTATAAAATGCTGTAATACATCCATACCATCCTAAGAGTTGTCCACGATACAAGGAAAATGACTGACAATAACTAGTACAGGAAAGACAAATCCAAAAGTAAAAGAAGCAAGATACAAAGGACCTGATGCAGCAACTACAAAAAAGTAAACCTCCAACAGACGGGAGCTGGGCGAGGAACAACTCAGGAAGTAGACGGTGCAGTCACGAACCCTAAGGCAAATCCAATCAGAAGGAAAAGCCTCAGAACAAGGTAAATAGTAAAGATTCAAGTTAATAAAATAAATAAGTAAACTGAGAAACAAACATAGCAGTAAAGTGTGCCAGAGACTATCTGAGATTTTCTAGTAAATTTTGAGCCTACTCCGGAGTTTAGCCTAGACACAAACGCATAAGCAGAGATCAATGAAAGGCGTGTGTGTCGTCATTTGATGTACGAGATTCTAGCATGGGAGTAGATGCAAGGCTTAAGCTACCGTGCTTGCAAGATTCCCTTATTGGTTTCTGTTACCATTTCAAGTGTAAACTCATTTTCGGCGTCACATCAAACGACACATTCCCTTTCATTGTTTGCCTATGGCGTCTAATGAGCTTACTTATCTGCAAGTAATAAATTCAAGTGGGGCTAGTACGGAACAAGTGTGACTTAAATAAAAACTTGTTTGCAAGCGAGAGAGTTTTCTCTACTTGCCTTAAGGAGGAGCCGGGCTTGAAGGCGGCGGCTAAGAGGCAAGGTCAATACTCTAACGGAACCTGTGCAATATGCGTTCACATGAAATATTTGTTTCAATGCTTATTCCTACGCGCACACATGTGACTCTGTTGCGTGCATAATTCAAGGGGGCAAGTTAAGGAATATACCTCCCTCGACAAAGAGGGGAGAAGCGGTTACCGTAAGAGATCCGAGGGTTTTGGCGGCGGTTGGATCCGGGAACCCTAATTCGGAGAGGGCCTTGAGCGATTCCACCGCTACATTCGTTGAACGATACCGAAAATCGAATAAAACTTAGGATTAGTCGAGTATACGACACACCCACGCGGATCCGACGTGGTTACGTCGTCCGGAGGCGAAAATTTAGCACATAGCAATTAGGTTAAAAATCTAAAATGCGGGGATCGGAGGAAAATTTACCCAAGGAGGCCGGATCGGAGCCCAAAAATCCACGGAGAGGCGGATCCGAGCAAACCCTAGTCGTTCCTCGCGAAGTCCGTCGGCCAAAATCGCAACGGAGGATGGAGGGCTGCCTACACTTGCAAAAGGAGGTTTTCACGCTAATTTCACTAAGGGGGGGGGGGGGGGGGGTTAGGGTTTGTCTTACCCGTTTCTGGACGGAGGCGGAGAAGAAGGTGACAAGGTACCGGTTGCTTGGAGGGAGAGGAGTCGCCGGCCTAGGAAGGAGCAGGAGGAGGCGCTGGACCCAGGGGAGAGGGCTGGCGTAGGCGTCGGCGATAGGAGCACGAGCGGCCGGCGGCGGCTGCGTTGCGCGCACGAGACGGGAGCGGGAGAGCGAGCGGGAGACGGGATTTGCGAGCCCTAGCCGATGATTTGCGGTTTGCGGCTTCGTGCAGGATTCCTGGACCGGAGGGGGGGGGGGGAGGGTGTGGTTTTAATCGGGAGAGAGGGGGTGCGGCTAGAGGAAATAAAAGAGAGGGTTAGTGTTTTTTTCTTTTATTTGTTAATTACAAATATACCACTACACTAAATCCCCCACTATTATTTTATTTAATTTGAGGGTTGTTACATTCCCCCCCACTTAAGAAGTTTCGTCCCGAAACTTTTGAGGTTCCATGAGATGGGGACGCAAGGCGAAGATTCAATACCATTTATCAACAGGACTTCCCAATCGAGGCATGAAGACTAACTATGAAAGCACTAAAATAGAAAGGAGAACTAATGCGGGGACATACCGAGATCAGGAGAAGAGATGTGGGTACTTGCTACGCATTTCAGACTCGAGCTCCCAAGTGAACTCCTCAGATCTGCCATGCATCCAAAGTACCTTCACCATAGGAATGGTTCTCTTCCGAAGCTTGAGTTCTTGATACTCAACGATCTTAGCAGGTTCGACCGAGTACGAGAGATTGGCTTCAGGAATTACAGAAATCTCTTCAACAATGCGGTTGGGATCATGAATGTACTTCTGAAGCTAGCTGACGTGGAAGACATTATGAACACTGGCCAAGGAATCAGGTAGCTCCAGGCGGTAAGCAGATCCTCCAACACGCTCTGATACGGTCCCACGAATCTCGGGCTGAGCTTATGGTGGCGACCGAAACGCTTCACCCAGGAGTAGGAGAAACCTTCAAGAAAACACGATCACCCACCGCAAACTCCAACGGACGGCGACGCTGATTAGCATACTTCCTCTGCCTCTCGACGGCACGACTAAGCTGAAGACGAGTCTTCTTGGTGGCCTCTTCCATTTCCTGAAGTAGCTCAGGACCCAACACAACCTTTTCACCAACTTCGTAGAAAGGGGTCCTACAACGACGCCCATACAACGCCTCGAAGGGGGCCATCTTGAGGCTCTCCTGATAGCTGTTGTTGTTGGCGAATTCAACCAATGTCAAGTGCTCATCCCAAGCTCCCTTATAGTCCAGAATATAACACCGAAGCATGTCTTCAAGAATCTGATTCACCCTTTCGGTTTGGCCATCGGTAGTCGGATGGTAAGCGGTGCTCAGGTTGAGCTCAGTGCCTAGAGCTTGCTGGAATTCCTTCCAGAAGTGCGATACAAATCTCGAGTCACGATCAGAAGCAATCCGCAGAGGGATCCCATGAAGTCTAACTATCTCAGAAACATAGATCCGAGCCATCTTCTCGGTGGAATGACCTTCCCTGTACGGGATGAAGTGAGCTACTTTAGTCAAGCGGTCCACAATAACCCAAATCGCATCATGACCTCTCGGAGTACGGGGCAATCCAGTGATGAAATCCATAGAGATGTCTTCCCATTTCCACTCTGGGATAGGCAGAGGCTGCAAAAGACCACCCGGACGCTGACGCTGGGCTTTCACCTTCTGGCATGTCAGGCATCGGGAGATGAAACGAGCAATATAAATTTTCATACCAGGCCACCACACGATCTGCTTCAAATCATGGTACATCTTATTATTGCCGGGGTGACCAGAGGTGCGAGACTCATGAGCTTCTCGGCAAATGCTATCCAGTAGCTCAGGAACATCAGGGATGCAAAGGCGACCTCGGAATCGCAGGATATCATCAGTGATGGAGAAATCTGGGAGAGTACCAAGTTCAACCTGCCGACGGATACGCTGGAGTTCTGGATCAGATGGCTGCAAATCCTTCACCTGCTCAACCCATAACGGAACGGAAACTCCTTCGTGACCCTCAGGTGCGATGGATATGTCCATCCGGTCGAGGTCATCTATCAAGGCTGCAAGGGATGCTGACATAGGGGTGCAGGCGGCAGCCGTAGCATGTCGGCTCAGCGCATCTGCCACTGAATTGGCTTTACCGGGCACATAAGTGATCTGCAAGTCATAATCCGCTACAAACTCAAGCCATCGCCTCTGCCGAAGATTGAGGTCCTTCT